>CM051024.1:30531024-31751024 GCA_027627225.1 Congeria kusceri
GTATACATATTTAAATTACAAAAATGAAGATTTGTCACACTACCAAATGAAGCAAATAAAAGTTGTAGAAAATGATATAAAACTGTTAAGTGTTATAGAAAAAAGGTTCGAAAAGATGTACTCTCCGCAAACCCCCCCAGATCATGCTCGGGCACTCTCCGTGAAGGCCGGCAGGGAATGTAATGAGAGGTCTACGGCTGCTCCGGGTGGCGGGGCTGAGGCACGTCTGTAGCCTTCGGCACCACTACCCACCCGCCCCAGCCCCACCAACCAGTTAGGCCTGAAAGTGTATGACATTGTAATGTATTCTATGTGATTAGAAAAGCAATGAACCTCTATACTATAGAGAAATATTAGTACAATGTTCCTATGTCATACATGAGTGAATATGGATCAATGGTATGTCGTATATACATAGTGATGAAAAGTGAGTGATAATGAACTTCAATGAATGAAATGGAAATGAGCCCATCGCTGGGTTACAAAGTATATGGGAAGATGATTGAAATGAAACACAGGAACACTGATGATAACAGAGATGATATACATTTACACAAATATACTTGACATACAAATATAATACATTAGGACACACACTATAAAACACTATAAACACTTCGTCCTCCCCTCTCTGACTCAGGACGACAACCGGAGCACCATCCCGAGCGCACATCCGCGTCACCATCCTGAAATCAGAGAGAAGAACACCAACAGCAAAACGAAAGTACAAAAACACAACTAATGTATATTTGCATAAACTGCAGGATTTAAATCTTGCCTAAAAACAATTTTGTCAGAAATAACGTCACAATAATCTCCCCATATTATTTCAAATATTTCTAATTTGAATCTTTTAAAGTCTAAAGAAATACGATATTTTAGTCTGTTGAAAAGTTTACAAATAAGGTCAAATGGAGAATATAACTTATGATCAAATTTGACTTCGTTTCTACATTTCCAAATAATGTGTCTTGATTCTGATAACAAGACTAAAAAGGCATAATTAATTTCAGGGCCATATGAGTGGTCAACATTAAGAAAATGAAATTGTTTAACAGAAAGCTTGTGAATATCAGCAGTGAGTACATGCATTAAAAATAATACAACTTTATTAATTGGCGTGGACATAAAACACTCGACAAATAAATGGTCCATAGTTTCAGGTTTGGAACAGTAAGTACACTTACTGGATTTCACCATATTTTTGTCACACAAAGACTGATTGGTGAAAAGAACACTATGAACAAGTGAAAAACATGTATTTCTACATTCAGGATCAACAGCACTAGAAAATACATTCCTAAAAGTGTTTTTAAAATCGACAAATTTACTATTTTTGACACATTTTGGTTCATGTTTCATTAATTCAATGAAATAATTATAAATATCTTTTACAGGCCATGATAAATGAACTTCAGTTTTACGATTCTCTACAAAATCATTGAAAGTGTTTAAACATTTATCATAAAAAGGTGGAATAACCTCACTATGAGGTATGTTATTATTAGCAAGCAAAGGATTAAATGTTCTCAACTGAAGACCGATCCAATAAGTTGCAAACTCTACCCATGGTGCAGGGTAATTATTGATTATTTTAAAAACATGACATAGGTAAAAAGAATTGATTTTTAATGCAATATTTGGGACATTAAGGCCTCCTTTTAAGAAAGGTAAATACAACGTCTTCCTAGCAATAGGTTCAAATGGTCTACCCCAAATAAATTTGAAACACAATTTTTGCAATAAATTGACATAATGAGTAGGTACAGTTTGAGCCTGTATAAAATACACTATTTTTGAAAAAACAAAGGTGTTTAAAATAGAACTTCTACCTTTATATGATCTACCACGTGTTTTCCATAAATTTAAAGTTCTTTCGAAGTTGGTTAATAAATCATGAAACAAATCATCGTCTGTTAAATCATTTCCAAATTTGTAGCCCAATAACTTGCAATTTTTGACCCAAGAAATGCCAAAAGGATGGTCAGATCTTGATTTCCATTTCCCCAGAAACATTCCACAGCTTTTCCTATAATTAATCTTGGACCCTGAAACCTTTTCAAAATCCGACACATGTTTAAAGAAGAGGGACATTGACTTATCGTCTGATAGACAGGTGGTATTATCATCAGCATATAGAGACATTTTGACATGAAACTTTCCACCTGGGGTTTTGATACCATTGATATTTGGATCCTCTTGAATAACCTTTGCAAAGGGTTCTAAACATAAGACATAAAGGAGAGGAGATAACGAACAGCCCTGGCGGACTGAGCGTGTCAAGGCAAATGGCTCAGAAATATGTCCATTTACAATGACGGATGACCTTATGTCTTGATACAAGACTTTAATCCAATGAATGAAAGAGTCATTAAATCCAAAAGATTGAAGGGTGCTAAATAGAAAAGGCCATGACACCCGGTCAAAAGCCTTTTCTTGGTCCAAGCAGATAAAACAAGCTGTTAAATTTTTCTGCTCGACATAACTAATAATATTCCTAATTAAGTGGACATTATCAAAAATTGATCGCCCCGGAACAGAACAGGTTTGTGAAATTCCGACTATAGAGGCCAAAACCTTGCCTAGTCTGTTGGCCAAGACCTTGGATAAAAGTTTCCTATCGATATTTAATAAAGAAATCGGTCTATAATTTTTAACAGATGTTTTATTACTGTTATCTTTACAAAGAAGTGTAATAAATGAAAGTTTTTGAGAGTCAGACATATGACCAAGTTCAAAACACTTATTATATAAATCTAATAAAATAGGACCAAATAAATAGAAGAATTTGACATAAATTAATGAAGTTAAACCATCACTTCCCGGTGATTTGGTATGTTCCATTTGTTTAAGTGCCAAAAAGATCTCATCTAAAGTTAAGGCATCTGAAAGCAACTTATTATCTTCTACAGATACTTTAGGTAAATTATTTAAAAATTTGTCACTTAAAGATGTATCAACAGGTTCTTCTGAATATAAGGTTTCATAAAATGATTTAAAAGTTTGCAGAATTTCAGTGGAAGATTTCTTATCACTATCTCCATCAATGATATGTGTAATAATTTTGTCATTTCCATTCTGGAACTCTTTATCATGAAAATATGTGCTAGAATTCTCGTTGTTATCTAGAACATTAATTTTGCTTCTAATATATGCCCCTTTATAAATATTAGTATGTAAATTATTTAATGCATTCTTTATATCTAATTTTTGAGAGGTATCTTTACAGTTTTGATACTGTTTAATTAATTCTTTAATTTCTTTATATGAATTTTTACTTTTAGATTTACTGTAATCAATGCAAAATTCTTTAATTTTAACTTTTACCCCATCCCACCATTCTAATGTATTTAATTTTGTTTTTGTGATAACTTTAA
Organism: Congeria kusceri; assembly: GCA_027627225.1. Classification (NCBI taxonomy): domain Eukaryota; kingdom Metazoa; phylum Mollusca; class Bivalvia; order Myida; family Dreissenidae; genus Congeria; species Congeria kusceri. The sequence goes on from CM051024.1 coordinate 30,534,402, forward strand.
AATAAAAATCAAATGCAGAGACAAAATCTTCTTCCTCTAATATAGAATTATTAAGTTTCCAATAGGATTTACCAAGAGTTATGGTTTCATCAACATTATCTAATTTAACAGAAAGACTAACAAGATCATGGTCCGAGAAAGGAAATGGGATGATTAGAGAGTTGTGACAATATTCAATAATTAAATTACTAACATAAATTCTGTCTAGTCTACAACTTATAAATTCCCCATTACAGGATGTTCTACCCCATGTAGTAGCTTTAGAAACAGGGTTAATATATCTATAAGTATCTTTTAATTTGTATTTGTCTATAATAGTTTTAAAAACAGAACAACCTACTGAAGATTTATCAATATTACCCCCTACTTTATCTAATTTTGGATTAAGAACGAAATTAAAATCACCAAGAACAATAAGATTACTGCTTGAGACAAGAAATTTCTTAATTGAATCGAAAAAATCATTTCTATCTCCAGGAGAGTTTGGGGCGTAAATATTACAAATTCTAAAACTATGCGCCAAATATTGAGCATCAACATAAATAAAGCGACCATCAAAGTCTGTCTGAAATTTTGTGCAAATAATGTTTGGATCAGTAATTATGGTGCATACACCGCACGATGGACCATTGGAAAAACTCCAAATGTATTTATAATCTTTTGAAATAAAATTCTCAATGTCTTTTGCCAAATAATAAATATCTATAAAAGTTTCTTGAATACATAAAATATTTGGTTTATTTTGTATAATGTAATCTTTAATATATTGTTGCTTGTTTTTGGATCGAAATCCATTAATGTTAATGCTTTCTATTTTTAGAGCCATGTTTATGTTCTAATTTTTAAACCAGGGTCAGAGTTAAAAAACAAAATGGCGCCTATACACTGAAGTTTAACAAGCATTGATGAACAATAAAAGCGACTCGGGTAGTCTTATCGGTGAAAGTAAAGATTAAATGCATGGGTTTATTTGAGCCGCCGTAGGTAGAGCGACGTTTAAATCTACTTACAGCGTACAGAAAATCAATAGACGAGTTTACACAGTGTATATGACCATAGTTTAAATTGGATAATTTTAACATAAACCCAAGTAGTGGCGGACATTTAAACCCAAACAATACATGTATCTCCCACCTACACATCGCACATATGCAAGAGGAACATACACGAGTGTTTTGTCCTATCAAATAAGACAAACACGAAACTATTTTTGTAAACAAGGACATTGTATATAAGAAAGGGGACGTAATAATTAATTGCAATAGGAAACTTATAAATAGTACGTGTAGTTTCCCTCTACACACATGCATACAATTGCAATGTCTTACACAATTAGGCATAACATGTCCAAATGTGCAATACTTACAAATACAATATGTGGTATTTATATTTCTAAATATATATGTATGTATATCCGAAATAATATAAATACTATGTGAGAGATAGTTAAACCAAGGAAATATATATGATGTAATTATCTGAATGAACATGTAGAATAAGAAATGTGCAGAGTCCATTATGTAAGCGTTTTGTTTCCAATAATTGTCCATTACTAAGGTAAACATTACGTGAAAATTAACTGTGAGGGGACTGCACACCCAGGATCTCATCCAAAATGGAATCCCGAGTGGACACTCCCGTCGTATCAATGTCACTGCTCGCGACCGGGGTACCCCTCTTAACCACCCGGTCCCGAGCAGGTGGGGACAGTTCATCTTCGTCTGATTTCCGCTTAGAGGAAAGGGCCGTTACCTCCATATCCTCCACTATCTTTAGTTCCGTTGATGGCGGCGACGTCGCCCCGTCCATCTCATCAGAAACGGTGGAGGCCGTCGACGGGGCCTCCTCCACCTCACGGGGGGCCGCCTGGGCGCTCCTCCTTGGCCTCCCTGACCGCTTCCGCCCCACCACCTGGGTCCAGTCCGCGGCTGGCGGCGCGGAAACAGGAACTGAAGCGGCTGGAGCCGTAGCCACTACGGAAGTTAAAGCAGCAGCCGGAGCCGCAGCCGGAGTTAAAACCGGCGCGGAAACCGGTGCCGCAGCCGGAGTTGTGACCGGAGCCGCCCTTGGTGGCTCTGCCACTGATCCTGCAACAACAGAGACTACCCTCGTGGAAACGTTGGGGGGGCATTCTCCTCTAACGTGTCCCAGACACATGCATTTCAGACACAGGGGCGGCCGCCCCCGCATGGTCACCAGTATCCTGGTCCCACACTCAAATTGGACCAGATGCGGAATGTCATTTTTACATTTTTGATCAACTTCCAAAGTTATGATCCTAACACCTGACACGGTATTAAAATCACCAACATTAAATTTTTCATTCTCAATTTTGATAACAGTTCCAAACTGTGTGAAAAGTTCTCTTAATACATCATTGTCAACGAAGATGGGAAGCCAGTGTATTCTTAGCCTCACCACCTGTTTTCCATATGATTCGAAAAAATATTTCACTTCTTTGAATGTTATGCTTTCAGTTTTCAATTTTGCCAAAAAAGAAATTAACTTATCTGAAGATGTAAACACAACATCGTATGAGAGGGATCCAGGAGGTCCAGAAGCAACGGCATCGACGTCTACCTCACTGACTCCCAAACTTCTAACGAGGTTGATCACGTTGACCATGGAGGCCCCACGCTGTCCCCTAATCTTCAATGTGCGGTTCAGCACGCTGTCGTTGATTGCCTTGCCCATCAGCGGCCCGAAATTCTTCATGATAGTTGACATATTATTGATGGGGAAACCGCCTGTCTGATCACGGTGTTCCCTGTACCAGGTAAGTATGCTTACACACCGGCACCGACACGAATTATACGTGGGCATTATATTTTTGCGCCGTTTTCCTCGTCTTCCCGATTGTTCCGCTAATTCACTGCACGACGCTCAGTCGTGACAGGCCCGAGTTTTCGAACATCGCCGTGTGGTATTGGCGGCCATTTTCAAAATGGCGGCCGCGGTAAAGCAATGCTTCCGCGAAATCTGATACTTCCGGTAATACAACGTATTCCGTACGTCGCAATGGTAGCCTCTGATGAAACGAATGTTCAGCTAATGCACGGAGTCATCCCAGACACGCGAAAACTACACAAAACGAAGCAGATAAATCTTCATAATGTTTCTTTCAAGAGATTGTGTTGCTTCAACATACATTTTCCGTTATATGAATAGCATACGTACATTAAATTAACGACGTTGTTAGGATACGCGCAACGTCATTATTGTTGTGCGTCACAATAGCTGAAACGTCAAATTATTACAAATCGCGTCACGACCTCGCCACGTTTCGGAAAACGCTTAGAAACGCATAGAGCGAGTAATAATAATAATAACAATAATAACAACTATTGTGCAGTCATTTTAACATTAACGGCCAGAAAAAAGATAAAAAGTCTACAGCACCCGGTATTCCCAGGCGGTCACCCATCCAAGTACTAACCGGGCTCGACGTTGCTTAACTTCGGTGATCGGACGAGAACCGGTGTTTTCAACGTGATATGGCCGTAGACACTAACAATCGAAACTATTCGCATTATATACCGAAGCACACCGCACATAGAGGCTATTTTTAGAAACCGTCGGAAGAGTCCATCACAAGCACCTCCACCATTATTATTGTATGTATTGTTCTTATACATATCTAAATTAAAGTAAAATGACATAAAATGATATAACATAATAAATATATTATTGCCAAAGTATCATTATTTTGATTCTTTTGATTATTTTGATTATTTTAATTATTTTGATTATTTTGATTTTTATCTTTATTATCATTTTCATGCACATTATATTATTATTATTATTATTATTATTATTACTATTATTATTATTACTATTATTATTAAACTATCCGCACCTTCCGGCTCCGAATAATAATATTATTATTAGAATTATCCGCACCTTCCGGCTCCAATTTGTTTTTGCCTGGCTGCCCGTCCAGCGACGGTTCCGTTCCAATCTACCGCGGTCATCGGCAGGACGCGAAGTTGCTGAAAGTACAAGGCAGATTTAGAAACGATTGCTTAGTCAGGGTTAGCGCGAACGCAGACCCCCACACAAATAAATTGCGTACCCGAGTTACCCACATTTGGGGTAATCGCAGGCGCCAGCCCAACCGAAGTGCAATGGAAGAGCCTCTTCCTGGGGTAACTATTTACGTATTGCTCGTCATATTAGCTGACTTGGTAGTTGTTTCTTTCGCCACTCATTCATCCAGGCAGACAGCCAGCGACAAAACATTCAGTCAGCCACATTGGTCAAAACAATAATATCAAATCAGTTAAACAAATCTTTCACGAACAAATCTTTCACAAAATATTTAATTTTGTGTGTGAATTAGTTGTGTGCAACCATTTTAACCAACCATACGCGCATGTGCGAGCATGCGCGCAACTCTTTCGGTTTCATTTTCATTTTCCCTTCTATTTAGTTTCAGTTTCAGTTCTCAAATCTGATAATTTAAAATACTTGGCTATCAATATACACTATATATGTAGAATTAAACAAAATTAAACCAATATTTTATTTGTTTACATACTGAAATATTTTGGAAAAAAGAATGTATCGTAAGTCTGGAAATCATTTCGTTCATGGTTTATCATTTTCGCAAAAGATACATCCGTTGTATGCCGATTTGCGATATTGGATTACAACGGTTAGTACAATTTTTGGGTGTTTAGATCTTTATCAACAAGATAACACTTAATTTAAGTCTCCAATGTTAACAGAGAATATGACTCTTTCTAGGCATCTCTATCTGGAACAAATAATGAAGAATCTACTGGTTCTTGGAAGCTTTAACCGTATATACATGAATGTCCATATTGTTTATATATTCAGATCTTTAAATTATTTGTTAAACATTGTTTGAAGCATGTCGTGGGGAAAACCGGGATTAATGCACGTCCGTAAAGTGTCGTCCCGGATCAGCCGGTGCTGTCCGCACAGGCTGATCCGGGACGGCACTTTCCGCTTTTATGGTACTTTCTGTTTCAAGGAAGCCTCTTATAAACATTAATCCACTGTAGGCGGAAAGTTCCGTCCTGGATTAGCCTGTGCGGACTGCACAGGCTGATCCAGGACGACACTTTACGCACATGCATTAAGCCCAGTTTTCCCACGACACACCTCGATTGTTTTTGTTTTTCGTTTCATATTGTTTTTTTAATTTCATCGATGCTCATCTTTAGAATTAAACATGAATTAAACATGAAGCACGTTCAACAAAAACGAACTTTTATACGAATATACGAAGTATTTTGTTCGTGCAAAAAGTGTACTTACAATCAAGAACGGTATAATTTCAGATTTTTTTTTCGAAACATTTCAGATACATGTCGCAGTTAAAGAGTTGTTAGTGATAAAGTATAGTATTGTGGACGCGCTCAGTAACAACGAGGAGCATTCAAAACTGTTTACTTATTTACTTACTTACTTACTTTCATTCATTCATTTATTTATTCATTCATTCATTCATTCATTCATTCATTCATTCATTCATTCATTCATTCATTTATTTATTTATTTGGCAAGTTTCAGTTTATCTGCAATAACAATGATCCGTGATCGGCATATATACTCACTTTTTTCTACAGTGAAGTTAAGTATATTACAGAACATGCATTTATAAATATGTTTTTATCGAACGTGTGTTGCTATACTAAAAAATCTACGTGTATATATATTTATTTCAATACCGCAAGCACATATATCAACCCGAAAAAATACATGGTAATCCATTCATAATTGATGTACACAATTACAAAATCACAGATATAAATAAGCTGACATTAAACAAGCAACAAGACCAGTATACTCTTGATTAATAGTAAATTCTCCTAAACTTTCTAATGGTTTTCTGTTATTCGTTTATTCTGGGCGCTGCATTTTGTTGGCTTTTTAAAAATGGTTACATCGAGTCTCGACATTAAATCTCTTAGTTAATATGTGAGATCTGTTACATTATTTCTTAAATTAACACGCTCATACGCACTTCGGCAACTTACGGTGTTCCGTTATTACCATCGCATTTATTAAATGTTTATTAACGATGGTACCGTACCCTTTCAAATCATAGCGAACATACAACAGCACCCGATTAGTATTACATACTATTATGCATTCGTACTTTTAACGTCGTAACACAATTGCTGTACTCGATCAAATTCGTACGACGATACTGAATAAGTAGCAAGTTCATGTATTTCATAGTTTAAGTTTTGAAATCACCTCAGGGTCCACGACTACAAAGTTCTTAATTTCATTTTTTTATTCTCAACTTAACATATTGACCAATAAGAATGGTGACTACATTTGAGATTTGATTTCCATTAGTAGATGTAAGAATAAGATTGAACTCAACAATGTTCGTAGTCATGGGGCAAAACAATTATTCAAAGACCATGTGCACCAACACACGCATACAACTCAGTGGACTTAATTTCTACAATGTTGCACCCGTCTGACAACGTAAATAATGTTATAATAACCCTCGTATGGTATACTTTTACGATATGTCGGTCATAACATTCGGCCGAGAGCAATATGGAGGCCATAATAATATCAATATACAATTATATTCTAGAAAAATTCCTATATGGTATTCCCATAATTTAAGACACAAGTCGGTCACAGTGACTGTAGTTTACCCCTATACCACAGACATTACGAATACCACGAATCGCCAAAAATTTACAAATTTTAGAATTCGTAGTTGAATCGTAATCAGTTCGTGCATTTCTTAACTGATTCGCATATGTTCGTTTTCAGTTCTTGCAAGTCTTGAACAGTCGGGAATACTTCACAAACGTTTTGAACTGTTCAAAATGTTGGCCACGAACCCCTGATTCCCAAACTTCGTAGTTAATTCGTAACACATTCTTAGGTATCGTAACTAAAACTTAAGCAATTCGTAGGCATTCGTAGGTATTCTTAACCCATTCAGGGATTCGAGAATTCGCGGATTGACCACGAATCGGCTGTGAATCTGTCACGAATCTAACGAATACACGCCGAAATTAAATTTTAGAATATTTTTTTTATTCGTACCTAATTCATACATGCAGTCGGCGAAAACTTAACTGATATGTAACTGATTAATAACGTTCGTGTAGTAGTCGTAATAGCTTCTTGCAAATCTTCGTAAATTTGACAACATTCGTGCAATTCCAGCCGCATCCCACGATTATTCGTAAAACTATCTTAACTGTATCGTAGAACGTCACAATTTGGGCCAGAAAATATATGTAAAAATGCGAATCCTGACGAATCCTAAAATCTATCCATTCGTGACGATTCGTGGAATTCGGGGCATTTGTACGATAAGCGTACACATAGGGAAAGATCTACGATAAAAAAGGTACTGCTAAAAAGGAACTGGGTGGAAAGGCGGACTTTTTGTTTTATATTTTCTAATAATTAGCTAAATTCTGCGTTTTTATGAGAATACTGCTTCTTTCGAAGTTTTTTTTAATATTGTCTTTTAATTAATTTGTCATTTAATATTTGAAAAAAAGAAGAATTTCAAAAGACATTCAACATCTCTGTGTTCACCAGCTCAGAGGAGCAGCAGGGGGAAACCCACAATTTCGCGTTAGATCTTTCCCTAAGAATATTGATGTTGGCCATGGCATTCTTAATGTTGGTTTGGAACTTGTTCTTACAACAAACCTAAGGTCGGTCATGAATCATGTCATTTCCGAATAATAAACTACTTACTGTTGATGGGTCATTTACACGATTGCTGATTCTTAAAGTCGGTCATGACATTCAGGTGTCATATTTCTTTATGGCGACAAACGTCATTAAATGCATTATTACTGAGCAATTCTTACAACGCTTAAGATTTGTGTGCACAATTACGTCTATACATCGACTGTGACGTCACTGCGTTCGTCTAACCCGTTAGTCGAGAAGCGACACCTGGAGGACACAATAACATAATTTTATTTCCATCGGTATGTGGCCGATCGGTCTGTTTTGGTCGGTCGTTCGGACGGACCTATTAATTTACTCCGCCTAAAGAATGCATCGTACATTGTAGCGTTAGAATACCTTCTTTAAAATTACTTCAGAGATGTGAAAATTGTCTGTTCAGAACATTTATAAGTGTCAAAATTGAAATAATATTTTCATAAATATTGCAAACAAAGTAAAGCACTCAGCATAAAATATGTATTTCATTCATTCTTCTCTAAATAAATCTACAATATTATTACAAACACATCTTACCTTATTTCGGCATGAATATAGAAACTGTGTGCTGCTCACAGCATACTAGTAGTCACATTGACAAATTATCTAAACATGTTAGTATTATGTACAAAAAACGAAAGTCATACAAACATAGCATTAACCATAGTCCGCTGAAAAGTTTGACATAACCATCGAGATTGCATATTTCCCCTACGAAATGCTCGTGGCGTGTACATGTGATGCAGTCACACACAACGGTTTCTGTTTGCATTAGGTTTGCGGTCGTCATTGATTATTATTTATTCAATTTCAAACTCCTTGCAGTTGTTACTTCATTATTGGTACTCTCTCAGTTACCACTGCCACCATGAGTTAAAAACTTACAGATTTGGAAGTTTTCAGGGGAGATGATTATGTATGGTGGCTGATTTCTGCCATATCGTTCTGGCGTGTTGGTGCCTTTGAGGGGCGCCAACACGCCGACACGCCAGAACGACAAATATACGCGCCCATACGACAAATAAAGGTACTTGTCGTTTTGGCGTGTTGGCGCCCTTCAAACGCGCAAACACGCCAGAACGACACAGTAATAGTGCCAATACGACAAGTTTGTACCCGCCAGAACGACAACAAGACACATAAATATCTCGTTCTGGTGCCCATTATTTTGCGTGTTGGCGCCTCGTATTTGTCGTTCTGGCTGGTTTGAAGGACGCCAAAGCGCCGATACGCCAGAACGACAAAAAGCGCGCCGATACGAGAAATAAGGTATTTGTCGTCCTTTCGTTTTGGCGTGCATGCTTAGCGGAAGGTGCCAACACGCCGAAACGAAAGGACGACAAATATCTTAATTGTCGTATCGGTGCGCTTATTTGTCTTTCTGGCGTGTTGTCGTTTTGAAGCCCTTCAAACCCGCCAGAACGCCAGAACGACAAATCTAAGGCGAAAACACGCCAAATAAGGACCGCCATAACAAGATATTAAAGTGTCGTGTTGTCGTTCTGGCGCGTACAAATTTGTCGTATTGTAGCCCTTATTTTATCGTTGTGGCGCGTTGGCGTGTTAGAAGGCCGCCAACACGCCGTCACGCCAGAACGATAAATATGCGCGCCGATAGGCGCTACGCCAACACGCCAAAACGGCATAGCAGAAATCAGCCACCATAATTATGAGTAGATTGAAGATTTATTTTGTACAAAATTTTTAATTGTATCATTATTTTTTATAACAATGACACAGACATGTTGCATTATTATTCCAGGTATATACATACATACATACATACATACATACATGCATGCATGCATGCATCAATACATACATACATACATACATACATACATACACACAGACACACACACACACACAAACACACAAACACACACACACACACACACACACACACACACACACACACACACACACACACACACACACACACACACACATACATACAGACACACACACACACACACACACACACACACACACACACACACACACACACACACACACACACACACACACACACACACACACACACACACACACACACACACACACACACACACACACACACACACACACACACACACACACACACACACACACACAAACACACATACACACATACATACATACATACACACATACACACATACACACAAACACACATACACACATACATAAGTAAACATAACAACGCAAGGATTTTACGTTGTCCACGTTTTCATCATGTCCTTGTCCACGATTTTATTTCGCGCCTATGGTCACGTGGAACTTCATGACATTCATAATTTTACGTCACACGTATGCCGTCAGAAGTCATTTCTGAATTGCGTGTGTTGGTAATATCAGCATAATATACAAGTTAAAGGTATAATTATGAGTTCTGTTCCTGTCATTTAAGATATTTCTTTAGCTATATCTGGAAATTCTATAGGCCTACAGACACGAATCATGATGGGTTTTATATATAAAGTTAAAACGTACTATTGCAATGTATTTGTTTGTCCCTTGTATACTTTCCCGATTGTTTTAGTTTATAATAACATGTATGTCAAAAATTATTGCACAAGATTCCGGCCCGGACTTTTGGGCTCCTCTTTAAACTAGGCCTTTAAGTGATTTCTGGCATCTCCATGGGTATTCCACTCTGTGTATTGGTCCACCATGAAATCTCTTATCATTATCTGTAATATTTTCTCTCAGCAGACTGAGCAATGGCTAAGTGCACGGTTTCTTTTGCAGCCGTGTATTGATATCAGCTGATAAGGGTCGCCACACTGTGACCACAGCAGGGTGCCAATACACAATGGTACAAAACCCCAACTTTTGTGGGGGGGGGGTCCAATAAACAACGATTAAACTAGGCGTTAAACAAAAAAAATCCGAATGATTCGATGTCAGACATGTCCCAATCTCATCAAAATCGTCTCGAGTCTGACGCTGCTATACTATCCGGTGACTGCCTGACATTAACATTGACAACTATTGGAGCGAACGTTATGAATCGATTTTAAAGGGATTAGACATGTCCATCCCCTCTAAGGCGACCCGATGTACGTAACTTATGAAGTTTATAATAAATACACATTTAAGTTGAAACGTTAAGTACTGAGCGTATACTTTAATTCACCCTTGGCACACCCGATAATCGACTTGCCAGTCAACAATAAACAACAACAATATATAGAGTGCAGTTATCGCCCCGCGGCTAATCCCCATTGACTAACAGTGTTTGTCGCACGCTTTATCGGTATCTTCAGCGTGGTCAATATTTTATCGACACTCATGAGGCAACTTTAAAATATTGGTCTATGATATAAATTTAGGGATTATTTGCTTTAATTATCACTTTGCAATTAAAGCAGGCGGATAATAGGTATTTAAATTAGCATCGACTGTGACGTCACAGGCGACAAACCGATCTCACGGGACATTCCGTGATAGTCGATGTATCACGATCGACAACCTCCACGCAGAGATTTAACTGGTTCCGAACATAGTTCTAATCAAATCCCTGCCGTCACAACAAACCACGTGATGATGATCGAATATCACGATCGACAACCTCCACGCAGAGATTTAACTGGTTCCGAACATAGTTCTAATCAAATCCCTGCCGTCACAACAAACCACGAGATGATGATCGAATTAAATCTTCTAGAAATTATTTATGGTTTTAATCAATTATTTTCTTTTTCTTTTTTCATTATTGACTGCAAACGATATATATAAAGTCCAATTATGTAGAAAATTGCACTGAGTTGCATTAAATAAGTAAAAGTTACAAACACGTAATCCTTCCAGATCTGGATGGATTTTACTTGTGATGGCAGTGGTTACCGATAACCGTTAAGGGAGGTAACCGCTGCGAGGAGTTTGCACGATCGAGTGTTCTAATTGTAGAGAGTTAAAAGTTAGCGATAGTTAACATCCGCCTCCGGTTCGACGAATTCAGATTTTGACAGCACTTGCATTTTGAAGGTTGAATGGCTAGCCAGGGTAAACGTTTGTTTCAGTATGTCTTCAGCAAAGAGTTTGGAAGCTATTTATGCAGGTATGATTGTTTCTTAAACACTTCCATCGGCGAAAGAAAACAAGTTCAAACATATTTGTTACCTCGTTGTGTCATATAATTTCGAGAGGTCATAAAAATGACAAATATTTCCCTAAAAATATTTAATCATTTCTCTTCGCATACTATAGCCACACACACCTTATATACTACTTCAGTATGTTAACATGCAAAAAATCTGTAGCAACAAGGTGTGTTATATGCCGTGTCACCCTAATTTCGTGGGTCTTGTTACGTTTGTGACGCATGCATGTTAATACATTCTGTTATCTCACCACTGAGTTGGATTAAACACAATTTGCCATGTCCTCTTTGCAAACAAAGTGATTAAAATACCGATTTTTGTTGCTATTTCATGTATATATTATGTTATTGTATCTGACCCTACTGATCTGTATCGTTTGGAAGATTCTCATTATTTCGTGGGTTCTGATTGGCCGGCCTACTTTGGTTGTGAAAGAGTGTTTACAGCATCAATTTAGATTCACTTTGTTTGTGCTGGACCCTGTGCCGATCAACAACCGAAAATCTTGGTGAAAACTAGTGTTTTTGAAAAGTTTATCATTATAAATACACACTCATCATATTTTTAAAAAGGTAACAATATAGGCCTGACGAAATCTACACACTTATTCAGTTTTCGTTGTGCAGGTCTTTAGGCTTCATGAATCTATAAATATTCTATAAATGATGCAATTGCACGCAGCGATTCATGGGTAGGAATGCTAACTTAAAAAAGTTTGAAAATATCGGTCAAATTTAGGGAAGGGGGATTGTTTATGTATTTTTTTTTACCGAAAATAGCAAAATTCCATTGAGAAATTAACACAAGGGAGATAATCATACATGTGCAATTATCCTTGGAAAACTGTTCTCAATATATGATTTTTATAGAACGAAATTTCATGAATTTAATTCCAAAGTAATTGTTGGGTAGTGAATAGTGTGTGTATTTAATGTAATTAATTGGTGATTTAAATCACCAAGTCACTCACTGGTTGACATTTAATATGATTTCCTTTTTAGATACTGCCAAAATATGCAATTAAGTTAACAATTATAGTAATTCGGACAATGTTTTCGGATGCACGAGCGAAAATTCTATTAGTTTTAAACAGCCACGAAATTATGGTAACCCACGAATTTATGGTAATTAGGCATATAGACATACATTTCATTTATCATGTTTAAACTTGGCCTTTTTATAAAAGAACAAATTTAGGGGTGTGACTTAACATCGGAAAACCGTGAAAACCCACAGAAACCTACTTTAACTAATATGAATATAGGTGCTACCTAATTACGGGGAAAAAGCATATTTATTTAACAGTATAAAACATATTTATTGACAGTTTTATATAGCTTCTTCTTATGTGGAGAATATAAACAGGGTTACTATAATAACCGAAAGCGCGCGCTTTCTGTTAAAAAACCGAAAGCGCATCGGAATAACCGAAAGCACAAGGCAATATAGCTAATAAATGGTTTAAAGGAATATCTTCTGCAAATACATTTGTTGAAAGCAGAGAATTTAACTGTTTAGGGTTTCATTTGTTTTTGTTTTTTAATTTCTGTTACACACGATCGCATTGTGTGTATAATTTAATTGATAATTCGTCATACTATAAATTGCGCTGCAAACGATTCATGTTTACATCAGGTTGTGTATTTAATCAAAACGCTTACGTATTTTTAGTTTTATTTATTTCCCTTATAATGATAATACAAAAAAACAACAACATCAACAATAATTATAATAATAATAATAAAAACCCTAACACTAATAATAATAATAATAAAATGTTATAGGGTTGTTGGACTAAGCTAAAATTCCACATTTAGTAAAAATGGAACTACAACATTTATGTATAAGATTCGTAATAGAAGCATAGTAAAATGGATAAGTCAATACTAATATGATTACTACTACTACTACTAATAATAATAATAATATAATAATAATGATGATAATAACGATAATGAGGATGATACTAATAAGACAAAGAGAATAATAATATTATTAATGTCTTTGCTTGTTTTACCAATCACATACATAACAGATACAGTAATCCTTGATTTAACTACTACATTAATTCACTTATTCAGTCAGTCATTGTCAGTCATTGTCAGTCTCATTTGGACACGGGAAATCCGTCACACACTTGCCGTTTCAAGCTGGAGCTAATACTTGTGTCTGTCCGTCACTTGTCGTCACCAGTCGAATGTCTTGAGCTATAGCCGTAGGTCTCTGTTGACATGTACATAATCTTCTTAATAATTAAAGTTAATTCATTAATGACGTGATGTTCATCACCGTATCTTTGTTGCTGATAAAACGCTTATTCAATCACATTGAGCTCTTATCATCCAAGTCTGTAAAATGTTGCGGTGAACTTTTTTTCTTACATCAGAAGCCTCATAACCTATACTTCATTTATTGATACATTGGTTAGAGAAGAATTTGGTCATTTTTAAATTTGATGATACTATCATTAACGTTGATTGGTTAGTTTCTTCAGATAAAGTGTATCGAAATTAACACTAATGCACGTAAATGGAAATTTACAAATGAAATCTATGTTATTAATGAATATTATGGCGACCTGGTATAAATATTTCTACAGTATTCAGAAAAATGGCATAACATTAAAATTAAATTTTACAAACTCCATTGCATATGATTGCAACTATTTTACATACCTCTTGAGTGCAGCTCCGACGTCGTAGGTTCCTCTACTAAATCCACACTTTTGGCACACAAACTTAAGGTAAGAACGGGACCATGATTTTAAGTCTTTAGCAGACATTACAGCACTGGCGATGCGACCATTCTTTACAATAGTGACACTGAATAGAGCCATCTGCACATTCTTGTGAACAGATAGAACAATGATATTCCTCCATGTTTACTAACAGACGTATCTGTAGTGAAAAAAACTACTTCTGAACCTTATATATATACATTTTAGGTGAATTGCCTTTCAAACTGTCAAAATTTTTGTCGGCATACGTTTTTAATCATATTTTGTAGTAACAAACATGTTTTGTTCGTTATTGACAACAACAGTATTATAGTGTGAAGCTTGTATAATTGGTTTTCTTTAATATTTGTCGGCATACGTCTTTAATCATGTTTGGTCGTAATAAACATGTTTTGTTCTTAATTGACAACAACAGTGTTATAGTGTGAAGATTGTATAAATGGTTTTCTTTGATTTCAATTTAGAATCTGATATATATTTAGCTGTAATGTATATTGCACCTGAAAATTCACCAACACATGATATGTATGAAGTAGACATTTTTCAAAAGTTAGAATCTGAAGTCGGTTGATTTCCTTTATATATTGGTAGATACTTAACAATTGTTAAATATTTCTTGAAACTATATAAAAATAAACAAGGAAATTGTATTCTTAATGCAGTCATTAATATGCAAAGATTAGAAGATTTCAGTCAAATTAAAGTTTTCATCCTTTACAATCATCATTAAAGACGGTGATAATTATTTTTGGTGGGTGGTAATTTATTTCTGTAGAGCATTTTTTTTACAAGCGTGAAAAACCTGTCAATTTAATTGTATCGAGGAGGTGTAATTGTTGAGCTTCTTAATGTGTGAAATACTGTCGTCAAATAATTTTATGCACACATTATGTGGGTTGTTCATTAATAATCAGTTGACAATAAGTTTGGCAAGTTCAAGTTCAACTAGGATATACTGCAAAATGATTAAGTGTAATCAGTAGATATATCTACTAAGAAAGTACACACTTCAACAACACATTAAATATTCATATACTTTTATTCAATTCATAATACATATAAAGATAATATATCGGGTGGCTTCCGGTTATTCCGATGCGCTTTCGGTTTTTTAAACCGAAAGCACTCGCTTTCGGTTATTGTAGTAACCAATATAAACATAATTAGTAAACTGTAATGGGCAATGTTCCAAACCTAATTATAAATATTATTTTCATTATCTGTACCGTATTACGTCACTGATCTAATTACAAACTTTGAGGGTGGTTTTCCTTGTAAAATTATTTTTTTGAAAATGTTCGTTACAATCCCCCTTTTGCAATTTTCATCAAAATTCATGTACCCCTATGGATAAAAATAATCTAAATTCAATTAAAGTTGCAAATAGCGTCTACATACACACTTATGATGTCTTTTATACAAGCAATGATAGAAGATTATAAAATAAGACAATATAAGGCATTAAAAATATAAAATTATTAATATTTATTAATTTTCTATGGTAGCTCAGTAAAAACTTCAAGCTGACAGAACAGAGAAAATAATCTGTTATCTAAAAGAACTTGGTTTTCCTGGACTTATATGTTTTTTCACTTAAATATTTCTATTTGTTTTTCATTTATAACATATATTTGACTGAAATAAAAAGAAAGACAAACATTGACCGTTTACTTTAAAAAAAACTGAGGAAAAACTAACATACCTGTTAAAAATAAGACAGCTTTATTTAGGCAGTGCCTCAACAATAATTATAAAATGTGGCAAAGGTTATGCAATTCAACTTGAATACACCATTTACACCTGTTCAACAAAATAATTAATTTTGTAATGGAAAGCAATTATTTGAGTGAATTAAAGATTTTGTTTTCAAAATTAGGTTCCCTGTGGGCACACAAAATGCCACCCACACCATTCACTGTTTTCAACTCTGAGACAACTCACTATGGATGAACAATAAGGTGTCTTTTTACTTCTGTTCCATTTATTTTCATGTCAATAGTTTATGTACTGCAGTATGTTGGCAATTTAGGCTGTATATGCTGGTAATTTAGGATGCATCTTCACCAACTGGCACAGTCAGAGAATCGTTTGTACTGTGCTTATCACCAGGCTAGACCTCCATGGAAGCATTCCGGGTGATTTGTGGCAATTATCTTCCTTCAACTGAACCTACAAAACTGTCCAATATATGTGCAACCCAACCTAAGCTGTGTTTTTCAGTGTTTGGTGAAGCTCCTGTAGAAACACATGCGCACACATTCATACATGTTCATTTGCAAGTTTACGTGTATAGAAATATAGAAACAATTAAACACAATTATTAATAATATATATATAAATAAGCAATACAATTTCGTAGTTTAAGTATTGAAATGAAAGCATCACAGTATCTTGAACTTCTAATAATGTAATAAAGTTCAGATTCTATTAGACAATGTACATGTACCAAATTCTGTCAATTTCTGGTCTGTACAAGTGTTTCATTTCCCTATCAGAATTCAAACTGGTTCATCATATGTACGATGTGGTGATAGTTATTTGTTTTATTTCATTCTGAATGTCTTTCAGTAAGCCATCTCTTTTTGCTTCTTTAAGTTCTTAGTTTTCCTTTGACAGTTGTTTTGTTTTTTATACCACAAAAATAAGTTTACTTCCCAGGCCTTTTTCTGACCTTTTTGGGAAAAAGTACTTTGGTTAAATTGGGAAATTCAATACGTAAAATTTTCAAAATTTGGAAAAAAATGTATCGCTATATCGTAAGTGTAATGATGATATTTACAGTTTTAAACCAATAAATAAGAGTTTAACGGCACTAAAAATTTTAATTTAACTCTAAATTGTGATAAAAACCTAACCAAGCTTTGCAACCTGAGTTTGTAACCCTATGCATGTCTTAAGTTTGTGTATATTTCTAAGAATTCATCACCAAATCTAAAATAATCAAAAATAAAATTGTGGGATCTACAGTCTACATGATTTAGTTTTAATGATGTGTTAATAAACATAGTGTACTACCTACACTAAATAGGACGCAAAAATATGTGATAAATGAAATGAAATCGTAACCTCCTTATATTTAAATCCTTCCTTTAACGGACACATCCACTTGTGTAAATAACAAAATATTTGCCCATAATTCATGGTAAATTTCATCATGATAGTGGACAAAACAAATCGTTTTTTTGTGTTACCCATTTTATTACAAGGCAATTAGAGTGTTCTCCGCTTATAAACAATGTCAACGATAAAATTAGAGGATATCCAAATTTCAAGTCCAATGTGAAAAAATCGGCTGTATTGAAAAATTGTATTTTCACTTTCATTTTCGAAAAAAAAAATACAGATTTTTTACAATTGGGAATTTTGTGGTTAGAATTGGGAAAAATTATGCATATGTGGCATTGGGAACGGGTCCGACTATCGGACCCGTGAGAGCAGTAGAAAAAGGCCTGCTTCCGGTTACTTTCGGTTTCGATTTCGCATATGTTTGCATTTCGCCAGCAGTATAAATATCATACGAACACGTATAAAATAATGTTATTTAAATGTTTTCTGACAAGGACTTAGTAGCAAACTAGAGTTTCCTTTGTATTCTTTCTAGCAAGTCTTTCGAGCATCCCAAAGAAGATGGAATTTATGCAATGTAATTATTTGTAGTTTCATCTAGAATAATTCCAACAAAATCACAAATTGTCCCTCTAAACAAGTTCATGAATGTGCTCACCAATAGTGTCAACCATTTTAAGTCTTAGGTGTTGTATATGTGTAAAGGCAATTGTTTGTTGGTACCAGTGTCTGCTGTCTGAGCTTCATCAGGGGTGTGGAAATCCCATGCCCGATTTGTCAGACGCTGGTAATTTTACCATCAGGCAAGTAATTTTTTCCTGTCAAGTTGTCCGTGGACAAGTGCAGTTTCAGGGTTCGGAAAATGATGTAACAGTTGGAAGTTTATTAATATATTATAATCATATATTTAAAAAAAAAAAAAATAACAATTTGTAATTTATTCGTTTCCAGATCTGGCAAATTATACTCCAGTTCATATCCATTTTCATTTTCCGTTTGGCAGAATTGGGGTCAACAAGAAGATATTAAGTATGAGGGGACTGGACTCCCAAGATATCGTCTAAGATGCTATCTTGGGAGAACAACCCCGTCAACCCTGACCCGCCGCCCTCCCCCTGAGTGGCCACCTGAGAAGGCTTCTTGGCCACCCTGTTTGGGGGCAACAGGGTCAGGTCATCATCTGGGGTCCTAGACCTCTTTTTGCCTTTAACGTCGTCACTGACCTCCATAGTAGGGTCCTCAAATTTGTCTAAGTCCGGAATGGAGTTGACTTGAGGGCCCACAACGGGAGCAGCCGGGGCCTATACCGTGGTACCCTTTGACGACTTTGCCCTCTTTATTTGTCCGATGCGGGTAATTTTACCATTTGACAAGTAATTTTTTCCTGTAGAGTTGTCCGTGGACAAGTACAATTTCAGGGTTCGGAAAATGATGTAACAGTTGGGAGTTTATTAATATATTATAATCATATATTTAAAAAAAATTACAGTTTGTAATTTATTCATAATTTGATGACACATTTAAATTATTAATAACGCCAGGAATAGAAACTATAATATTTCTATTTGGATAAGTGACATTTGTTTGCGGACAAGTAAATTTATGCAATGATCTTGTCCATGGACAAGTGAATAATTTTGATATTTCCACACCCCTGACTTCATGTTCTATTGCTACCTATTCTGTCAGCATACTTGCCCATTTTATTTCATCATTCTAAGAACATGGAATACATTGCCCTTGTGTGTGAACTCTTCATCAAAGAGATTATTAATTGCTGTACTACAAAAGCATTATTATTTGAATGATGCTGGCTTGGACCATCCTCCCCATTGTGCCTTTGACAGGTTAAGAAAATAGTCCTGAATCTTTGAAGATAGCAAGCATGAATGTTGTTGGATGTGTGTAAGTAATACTGGAAGGTCAAGGGTTTGTTGCAAAAAATGTCTTTACATCTTCCCAATGAAAATAAACTTACAGTGCTTAAAACATGTACTTGAAGGTGTTGAAGTCATTGTTGAGGAACAATTTATTGCATCTCCATGTTTTTCACGTCCAAGATGGTTGCTAGCTGGCAGCACAAATCAGTCACACATCTCAGACTGTTAACATTCTCAGACCCGTGTTCTTCAGATTCAGTATGCTCCTATTCTGTTCAGCCATAAATACACAATTCTGTGATTGCTTCTTGAAGAAACAGTCTGCAGTCCACACTAAATGGACTTAAGCTTTGTTGATCACTGGTCATATTAATCCCATTTTTAACTATTTGACAACACATTTGTTCTGAAGTCTTGTACTCTTCTTTAAGGATAAGATATGCGCTTTCAGTACTTCTCTCTTATTACGTTGACTTTCCTGCTGACTTGGGCACTGCAGTTTTTTGTACAGAGCATGTAAAAAAAAGAAGTTTTTCATGGTCAGATAAATAATAATTCAGTGCAATTGTCTCTAATAACAAGCTGAAATGATTAGCACAGTTTTTCTAAACTACTTGTTTCATCAGTAAAAATGCCAAATTTTCTCATTGGCGTTTCCCTTCTGTTCAGCTGTTTGTTTTGTACTTTTATTGGCGACACATCATCTAGAAGCTAGAAGAACGTAACTAATACAACTCTAGATTCTTTCTTATACTTTACGGCATGATTTGTTCATTTGTTTTGTAGGTCATATAGGGTCATGTTTATTGTTGGCAAAACTCCTGCAGACGAGTTAAAGTAACTCAACAATTTGGAATACCTGTCATCTTCCATACTTTACTGAATTTCTGATAGCATATCTGATAGTTGGAACTTTTTATGCATGTCATGTTTCTTGGAAACGTGTTTAGTTTTTCTTGAACAGCTTGCTCAACCAGTTTTGGCGGATCATATCATTGGTAAAGCTCTCCTACAATTTGTCCGACCCTTTGCTCGGATTTCTGGCATTTGAAGCACGAATACTTTCAGTATATATCACTGATGGAGGGAGGGCCTAGATACTTTAAAATCAAATCAAACTCCTCAGTCGAAGATAGTTGTAACTATTCTGTGATGTTTTTGAAGCTTCCTTTCCATACAGCAAAGTGTTCTGGCTTATCATCAGATGTCTCAGTTTCTGAAGTAAGTGTTATTTTTTCACAAAATATTTGCTGACGTCTGCAAAATGTGCACTACCCGGGATTTGAATCTGCTCAGATGGCTTGTTTTCAGGTATATGTTCAAAGTTCACATGTTCATCACATTTCACTCTGGGTAAATTTTTCACGTATTCTTTTGTCTTATAGCGTGGTGACAGAAAAGAAATGTCTACAGGGCTTTCGTTAACTTTTGAAAACTGGAAGTTTGAACTGCCTGGCCTCTGATTTTGGAAGTTTTGCTCATAATGTTTGGAAGTGTGACAATATCGCGCGACATGAATATGAGTATTGTACATTGCCATTTTTACAGCATTATAATGTTTGGAAGTGTGACAATATCGCGTGCCATGAATATGAGTATTGTACATTGCCATTTTTACAGCATTATAATGTTTGGAAGTGTGACAATATCGCGCGACATGAATATGAGTATTGTACATTGCCATTTTTACAGCATTATAATGTTTGGAAGTGTGACAATATCGCGCGACATGAATATGAGTATTGTACATTGCCATTTTTACAGCATTATAATGTTTGGAAGTGTGACAATATCGCGTGCCATGAATATGAGTATTGTACATTGCCATTTTTACAGCATTATAATGTTTGGAAGTGTGACAATATCGCGTGCCATGAATATGAGTATTGTACATTGCCATTTTTACAGCATATATCGCTACTCTAAAGCTATTATTTTACCTTAGTCATATGTTTCACTCCCAGCTAAATAATGCATAAATTCAAGAACAACACTGATTTGTTACTACTTTTACACCCTGTACAACCGTCACCCATCACCGTGAGGACTTCTACGCATCCTCGTCATTTATTTTGAGGTATTTTTCGACCGAAATCGATGGGTATGGTAAGTGAATATTCAAAAACTTTTTTATTTTAAGGCGGATCGTTTAATCTTATGGTGCATGCTGATCTCACATGAATTACCTGTCATCCGCCATGGTCTATGTTATACATTCTGTGGTAGTTTTCTAGATCATTCGTGACAACCGACTTCAATATCGTCAAAATGAGCATCCAGGCGTTTGCATTCACGATCAGTATTCCTATGGTTTCTAGTACAAAGCTTGTGCTTGAAATACTCTATTTCGGTGTAAGATTGCACAGAAACTAATAATATCATTGTAAAAGATTGTTTTGGGATTGAAATCTGGCATTTTCACTGTCGATTAAAGGTGACGTGTACGGAGTAAGAGCAGGGGTGACGTGTGCACCGTGGAGGATTTCTATAAAAACGCGATTTTAGGCTCTTTTCACCCCTTATTTTACTGGATATCAATGTTTTACTATAGTTTAGACACTTTCAAGATCATTTTAAAAAAGTATTGATTTTTTTTTTTTAACGCTTGCAATGGTCAACATATGAATGTTAACATTACATATACACGCAATTTCATATATACTTAGCCACATGTTCATTTAGTTTATTCTATTTCTTTCAGCAGCAGTAAGGATCAACAAATACTGAAAGTAAGTAATAAAACCTTGGACACTTTGAAAGCAGAAACAAATGAATATATTAATTAATTAAGACATAAAACGGTAAAAGATCTTTAATCTAAGAATACATGGGTTTATACTTTTTGTAAGATTATTTATCTTCTTGTCATGCTCGTATCCGCCGCTGGATTAGTGGCACAGTGTGCAACCCAACAGTCGGCTGACGTTTTTATAATTAAATTACATATACGTGGTCAAAAGTGGAACAGAGATCTCCATTCGATACATATACTTAAAATTTTCTAGGGTGAGATCCCACAAATCCCCCCTCATGGGAGTTCCACCCGCACATTGTTAGCCCGGTCTCTATCCCTCTTTTCATCGCTAAAGGTTTGGCCGAATGCCGTAACCCCCCTTACAGTCTCTAATTTCTGGATCGGAACTGCGTGTTTCATGATTATAATAACATTTAGTATGACATGACGCGTATTATTCGCACACGTTCTGATATTATTTGTATGTTGAGTTGAATTTTCGCACTACCCAAGCACTAAATGTATTATTTACATATAAATATATACGACATATTTATAAAGAAACAAATTTAAAAATACGAAAAATGAAATACGCAAAATACATTTACGACTTCAAGTGTATAATGTATAACTGTTTACTAAAGCTCATAAATTTAAATTGGGCCTATTTATTTCACAAGTTGGGCCATAGTTTTCGCGTCGTATTAAGGATATTTAATATGTGCAATTGATTCCCAAATCAACCTGCTTGCAAATTAAATACACTACATGTGTATATTGCACGAAAATGCGCCATTTAAAAATAAAAATTTATAAACCCCCAACACGTACTTCAGGCCCTTTCACGTCAGAATTTTGGCAAACAACCTTTATTTTTCAGAATTATAATATCATTTGTTACATTAAAATTGAATTGTTTTAAATACTTACTCCATTCAAAAACCTGTGCAACATATAAAACACGTTTCTAGAAGGCGAACTACACCGAGCCCTAGTTACGTCTCAATGTGCACCCCCTTAAACATGATCCTCTCTCCGCCACTGCAATTTGCATCGTATTATGAAAATGACGTATAAGAGCATTAAATGTAAATGTTATATCAATTGAGATTTACAAATATTAATGATATTTTTCAGATGAAGAAAAAGACCATATCAACTAAGAGGGTTCCTTACATGTGCACCAGAAAGGTCACCACATAAGAAAAGAATAAGGACATCAACATCACCATATTCCTCCCCATTTACAAATACAAAACGGTCAACAAGAACTCCCAGAGCAACACCGAAGAAAACTAATACGCCATCATCGGGAACACCCAAAAAGGCACCAGCATTTATCGCGTCGTGTGAGGCAGAATCATCCGAATCATATTATGAAGACATTGAAGACAATATAGAATGTGACGAGGATTATCAAACGTACATAACATTTAGATCTACGCTACAAATTGTGGGCCTATGGACAATTTTCGCAAACTTTATAGACCTTGTCACGGAACGAGTGTATCCTTTAGACAATATAGCGCTGCTGTTGTTTCTGGATACTGTAAAATATTTTAGTTGCATTTCGTCGTCTTCAATGTCATATTTTAGCGTAACCAAACGATTTTGGAAAACAGGATTCAGGTTGTTTCATGCCAAGTTCTTATACTTTATGGGAGGACCTAAGAATATTGGTTCAAACGATCCAAATGCTGAAAATGACTTAAGACCTGAAGATGTGCAGATAAATTTTGCTGTCCCATCAATTCCGGTCATTGAACATTTCGAAGTGCCCAACATTGACATCCCTAAGAGAATGCCAACTGGAGTTATAGAACCGGTTCTTAAATGCCTCGCAGAAAGGGTCACAGACAATAGGTATATGCTATGTTTCGATGCAAAAAAAGTCACAGCAGGAGTAGATAAGGTGGGTGGAGATGTTGACTTGTTCGGGTGCGAGAGCAAGGATAGTTTGGAAGAACGGAAACAGCGTCTTGTTGTTGAAAAGAAAGTATTTATAAACGCTATAAATGGCGATAAGGACATCGCAGACACGTACGAATCTACATCAAGCCATACACAGCGTGTCAGGCAGTGCATTTCCATACTTGGAAAACGGATCCAGGAAGCGAGAGATTTGAAAAAGAGACAAGAGTATGGATTAGGCAAATTTCTTGGTCTTGCTGGAGACAAATGGCGTGAATCAAAGTTTGTGTATGCAATAAGCGCCCTACACACGTCCCTCTATCAGCTGAATGAATTGTTGAGAAACGCAATTTACAGTGTTCACAAGCTTTGCAAGTATTGTAGTGTTGTGGGGAAATCGATAGTCCCTGTAGACGATGTACTGCTAGTGAAGAAACACTCCCAAAAGACTATGGTGTTCTTGAACCCTGACTATAAACAAAATGTGATGGACACAAAGTACATTATACAACGCACCCCATTATGGGTAGGTGTCAGGAATCTGGCCTCAGTTACTGGCAGTACAATGCATGATGCCATTGGGCTTAGAACAGTTAAGGCCCAAAGAGAACATATGTGTAAAATTCAAGGAATATCGGATGGAAGCAAAGATGTGTCACATAGCCTATATGAAAAGCTAGAATACGGAACACTTCAAGAAAAGAATGCCATAGCAACGTTAGCTACCATTGTCATTCCAACTTTCTTTCCCCAGTGTTGCTATGTTGAAGAGGGTTGTTACATTAAACAGGGAGAAAACAAAGATGTCCTCATGGTTGTTTCTCCAGATGGCAGTATAAGGGAATGTGATAGTACTGGTGAAAACAATTCTTTTAGAATGGGCAAAATTGTTGCCGCTGTGGAAGTAAAATGCCCCTTTCCCGGGGATGGAAAAGTAGCTCTTCACTATGAATTGCCACAATATTATGTCTGTCAGTGTCTTTCAGAGATGCATGTTTTAGACACCGACAAGCTTATATATCTTAGTTGGTCTCCTGAATCTTCAGTTGTACTGGAAGTAAGATTCGATGAAGTTCTTTTTTCGAAGATATACGCCCTTGCCAAAGACACGTATGATTGTGATGATCCTAAACGGGTGTCAGATGCGACAGAAAGGATACGTGAAATAAAATCTGGCATTGCTGAATTCAAGAAGACTCGTGTTACATTTCTTGCAGAAATTCCATCAGCCAAGATGATCGAGGACAGTTTGCCCCAAACACCTGAATCGTCTCCATACATATTTCCCAGTATTTGGACAGAAATGGCGAATGACAGAAAGGTATGTGATAAAGATCAAGTTGAAGACATTATAAAGTCTGCAGTTACAACGCTTGAACAAGCTTATGACATACAAAGAAGAAAGGCAACAGAAGTGATGGTATGGGTATTAACGCATATCGACAGAAATACATTGGAACTGCCATGTTCAATAATCATAGCTTACGCCTTGAAGGATTACAAAACAACTGCACAAGAAATGAGAAAAGCGACAGAATATGTGATTCGTAAGTGTCAACAATATGGTCTAAGAATATGCTCTATATCCGCAGATGGTCAATGGATTCAACTGATGACAAGGGATTCAAATGGCAGAGCACTCACCGTTCTGCTTCATCAAAAAGACGTTTGGGCAAAAGTGCAGAATATGACAAAAACGGAAATCTGCAAAGAAATTGCGAAGTTGAATAGATGCAGCGTTGATGGTAACTATGAAAGGAAAGCGTTGAAATTGAAAATGCCGCAACCTGACATTTTGTTACGACTTATTCCTATGACAAAGAAAAGGGGAGAAGGAGAGCCTGAAAGTGATGTTGGATGCATGACTACGACAGAGTGGATGCCACACCAGTTGATAAATTCTTTGCAAGATCCAGATGATAGTTTAAATGACATTGTCAGAGGAATTGATGTTGATGTCTCTGTATCAACTGGTATTAATCATTTAAGGGACCTGATCGATGCAGATCAAAGTAAACAATGTGTCGCTGATAATTCGGCTACCGAGCTTCCTGAAATTTTGAACAATGAAGATGAACAAGCGCCTGAAACCTATTCCAACGAAGACAGTTTGAACCCTGCCATAAGTATTGATAGACTGTCCGAAAAGATAGAACAATCTTTAAGAAGTGCATGCCTAAAACCTATCTCACATAACGATCTGGTGTTGTTGTTTGAGGGCAAATTAAATCACAACATGGTGACACATAAACAGCTTGATCATATTATCAATGTTGTGCTTACTTATATAAATTCTAGCATAAAACCAAGAAAGTCTTTGAATAAAGAAAAAAAAATTGCGTTTTTGAAAGATATATGCAATTCGAGTTTGCCTGCTCGACAGAAAACAACGCAAGAAGAGTCCCTTGAAGCTCGCAACAATGTGTGAAAGAGTCATTAGATCCCGAAAAATGCCTAAATCTATCCTAAATGCTGCGTATGCGACATGCATCTATGCAGATCAGTACAATGCATGGACAAACTCCATGACTGACATCGCACGACCGAGACAGGAAGTGTGTGAAGATTCCGAGGTGGACATACCTTTCTGGTATTCGTATCCCGAGATATTTGAGGGCGATACAATAGGAAAAGGTACCGACTGTTCACATAATCTTACACACGCGTTAGATCATGCACTACCGGTATAGGAAACGTGCCGCCAGATGGATGGAAAACTGTTGCAAGTTTAAACACAACTAAATTGAACTCCGCTTTAGTGGAGGACTTGATTGACAAACAGAGTGTTCCAAACGCAAGAACAAACTTCTGCGAAGAAGTTGAAACATCAATGCGCATGCACGGATTCATTGAAGCTGCTGATTTGACAAGACTTGTACGTAATTGGTACGAAGCTTCGGATTCGCCTGGAATCGCGGCAACAACACGGGTTGCACATCTACTAGAAATGCGCAATTTCCTTCTGAGAAACACTGACTTCAGCGTGTTCCCGCCTGGTACCTGTTGTCACTTTCGAAGGAATGTTAATTGATATTGACACGAAGATTCAGTTGCATTCTTGCATTGGTCCATATAATATACGAAGTGTGGGAAGCCTTGCTGCAGAAACGGCGGTTGGCGTTTTGCAGCAACTCAACCCAGTTAGCAGCGTGTGCATCAAGGCAAGAGACGTCCCGAGTCTGATATCAACAGTTGTAGAAGTGATGACATGCAAGTTAAATCCTAACAGGTTAGTTCCAACTTTCACCAATGAGCCAAAGTTTCTTTTACAAATTGTTCATTAAATATTGTCATGCAATATAACGGAAACACACGAAACACGGCAACGCCACGAAACCAGGTTTTCAACGTTTTAATTATTAATTTAATTTAAATAATTGTGTAATCACAAGCTAGGTCTGCATGTCAGCTCGTAACCTACACGCAAAATTTCAGTGCAATACCCCCATCAAAGTTAAGTTAGTGAGCAAAAAAAGTTTTTCTATTTTAAGTAACAGTTACTTTGACCTTGATCCAACTGGTCCCAAATTCAATCCCAAGCTAGGTCTGCATGTAAGCTACCAACATACAAAATTTCAGAACAATACCCGCATAAAAACTCAAGTTATTGAGTGGAAACAGTTTTTCTAGTTTTAGAAACAGAGACTTTTATCTTCACCCAACTGGTCCCAGATGGAAGCCAAACTAGGTATACATGTAAGCTACACCACAACATCTCCATCCAAACTGAAGATATTGAGCAGAACATTTTTTTCTATTTTTAGTAACAGTGACCTTGACCTTAAGCCAACTGGCCCCAAAAGAACTCCCATGCTAGGTCTGCATTTAAGCAACCTACGCACTAAATCTCAGTGCAATACCTCCATCCGAACTAAAGTTATTCACCTGAAACCATTTATATATTTTTAGTAACAGTGACCTTGACCTGAACCTGACTGGCCCCAAATGCAATCCCAAGCTAGGTCTGCATGGAAGATACCTACACACAAATTTTCAGTGCAATATCTCTATCCAAACTCAAATTATTGAGCGGACACGGTTTTTCTATTTTAAGTAACAGTGACATTGACCTTGACCCGACACGCCCCAAATACATCCCAAGCTAGGTCTCCATGCAAGCTTACTGTATCCAAAGTTTCATCAAGATTGGTAAATGCAAACTAAAGTTATTGACCGGAAACCACCTTTTTTGACGCCCGCCCGCGATACCCCAATGTAATATCCAGGATTTTCAACAAAGTTGAAAACCGGGTTAAAAAAGGGAATACGATCACCTTTTGAATAGCTTAAAGAAATTTGTTTAATTTTCCAGGGGATTTTTTATGAGGACATCTCGCGTAAGTGGAGTGTACCCAGCGCACGAAGCTGATGCGGGAGTATCGGAGGCTATGGACACATCACTTTCACACCCAGTCATCAGGTTTATGCTCATTTTAGTCTTATTACATTTTATTCACTTCTTTAAGTTTTACAATTGAATTATCATGAGTTAATTTCTTTAAAAATTGACACTATGTCGTCTTGCATTTACTGCAGGAACCACGCATTCGATTTGGAGACCCGGAAGAAGAAGTCCAGGCGCAAGATACGCTTTGGGACCATATCAGGTCCCCAGGCACCTTCTAGAGGTGCAATGCCTGTAAGGCAGTTTCACAGAAAAGACGAATCCAAGATACTACCATCAAAACGACTAGGAATTGATCACTTAATTTAAAGTCAATTTAGTTTGTTTTCATAAACGTTTAAATTAAGTGAAACGTAATAATGTGTTTGATAAAGCCGTTTACACTATTAATTAAATAATAAGAAATAAAATATAATGAAACAATCTTTATTGTTTTGAAAATTTAATAACAATGCATAAACAAAAGCACTTTGAGCTCAGGCTCTCCAAAAGCAACAACAATGTATAGCACCGCAAATAAAGTTCAAACCTTGAACATAAAACTTAATGTGCATCATAACAGATTTTCAAACCTTGAACATAAAACTTTTTTTTAATGTGTATTATAAAAGATTTTCCAAACATTGAACATAAAACTTAATGTGCATCATAAAAGATTTCAACCAGAACAGCCTTTCAAATTTATCTTTACAAATGATGTTAAGTGTACCGTATACATCAATGAAATTAATACAGACCAATATTGTGGTTAACATGGGACTGATTAGTTGAAAGGATTAAGTGAAAATGATTAATTTATGTTGTATACTGCAAAAAGTGCGTTCTCATTAAATTACCTTTCAGCTACATCAATGAAATAGATATTGATATAGTTTACTTAAAATTACAATAATGCTTTTACAAGATTTCTTCTCTCAAGGACAGAATTCTAAAGATCAAACAAAAAAATGGTTAAATATAAAAAATAAACTTAAAACATCAAAACTATGAAATAAACACAATTAAAACAAGGGGGCCTCAAGTTGCTCATCTGAGGGATGTAGTTGATGGGATATCAGGTATTAGTTGTTGGGATATCAGGGATTTTTAAGTTTGTCTATTCATCAGTGACCTCTAGTTGCTTTTCATAAGCACTTACATTCTTTTTAAAGAATAAATTGTGATTACACACGATGGACAATTAAACAATTTATCAGGAGCATGTTGTGCTCAGATGGGCTAAAAAGATCAAGTTCAAACATCATGCAAACTGACCCCCAGGGTGAGACCAAATTTGACTCCAGGGGCATAATTTGAAGAACTTTGAAAGAGGACCTCAAGGTGATGCAAAAACTTTGGTAGGGGACCCCAAGATGATGATACATACAAAATATGAAAGATCTGGGCCTTGAGGTATCAGACAAGAAATTTTGTAAAGTTTTCCCTATATAAGTGTTAGTAATATTGATTACCCCCAGGGCGTGGCCAAAATGTTGAACCATAATTTGACAAACTTAGGTAGAGGACCATTAGATATGCTACATACCAAATATGAAAGCACTGGGCCTTGAGGTTTCAGGCAATACATTTTGTAAAGTTTTCCCTTTATAAGTAAATCTTAATACCCCCAGAGTGTGGCTAATTTTGACCCCAGCGCCATAACTTGACAACCTTTGGTAGAGGACCATTAGATACCAAATACGAATGCTCTGGGCTTGGTGGTTTCTAGCAATAAGCTTTTTTAATTCGCATTTATGAAAACCCGTATTTGGCCCCATGTCCAACTTATGCAACCAATCGCAACCATTTAAACAACTTTGATAGAGATGTTGCTTAAAGAAATTGTTTACGACACACGACTCACGCCGACGGACAGAAGTTGATCACAAAACCCTTACCATGAGAATGTTGTGCTCAGGTGAGTAAAAACTAATAACAACTCTAGTCTATAATAATAAGATGAGGTCAGCTACCATCAACATTTCTGTTAAGACTATAAACATGATGTTAAAAAATTGTGGCCATTGTTGTTTTAACTGCCAACTGTACCAAACTGATACCAAATTACTTAATTTAAAAAGGTTAATAATTCTGTAATTATTTAGAACAAATTATGGAACTTGTTACAGTCGTGCATTTACAAGGTCTGGAGGATAGAGGCTTGTGCCTTGCACTATTTCAGAGTAGCATTCCTTTCATGAAAACTTGTAACAAAGTTATAAGGGCAATACATATGTATATGTAATTATGTAAGTCAGCATTCTTGGCATATCAAAAGCATTTATCTTATGACTAACAAAATGCATAAACGTTTAAGGGTTATATCTTGAAGAATGTCGGATAAATATTCATTTAAATATATAACTTAAGCGGAATCCAATGCCTGGACAAGTGCAATCACTTCCCTTAATCTTCAAACAGAGGAAGTAAAAACTCGTATGCATCAAACATATTAAAACTGAAATAAGGTCAAATTAAAGTGACGAGAGATGATCAACACATTACGGAATTGAAATACCAAATAACACACTATAGGTAGAACTGGTAACTATCAATTTTCGAGATCAGCCTTCAGTATGACTCTTCTTAAAGTGTCTGTTTTTTGCCCACCTTGATTTCAATTGCATACCACACTGAATGCAATCATACGTTTTGTTTTTGTGATGCACAGCCACATGTTCTTGCAAATATCTCTTTGTTTTGAATGTTTTTGTACGAGACAACCAATTAATGAATTTGTCACTTTTCCCACCAATTTCCATATGTGCTTTTACATTTCTAAAGAATGTTGAACACAAGTTACACTGGTTTCTTACATCTGTATGATAATGCTCATGCCTTTTCAAATCCAATTTCTTTCCAAATGCTTTTAAGCACACCAGGCATTGATATTTCTTGTTATGAACAGCTGCAGTGTGATCCACCAAACGCTTGACACTCTTTCCACATAAAGCACATATTCTCTCTTTTTTTCTTCTTAGCTGATGGGCTTTCCTCGCTTCTTATGTGCGTTGATTCGTGTCTTTTTAAATTGTCTTTTCTCTTAAATTCTTTCCCACAAATGGCACACTGATACCTAATACCCGTTTCATGGTTTTTGAGGTGTCTTCTGAGATTCACTTTTGATGATAAATTCAACCCGCATATTCCACATGTGTTTTTGTCTAATACCACTGTTTCTGAAGAATATAGAGAAGATCTCTTTCAGGATTGATAACATGTACATGTACGTTTTGGTTAAGAACATGTATTGCTGTTATTTTTAGAAAATCCAAGATTCAATGTTTTGTACAGGAATGTGAACCCAGAAAAAAATATTGAGATATGCATATTGTTTACATCTATGACTATATTGAGATATTTATTCCTATCGAGCATTATGGATGACCCTAGTGGATGAATTGTAGAAAAAGTCTTATCAAAACTCAAGTTTGGACTTAGAACATAATAAGCCTATCAGTGATGTTTTCGCACGAGATAGTTCCACATTGATTAATATCAATTACCATAAATATTTTTTTCGTGAGCTTATGTCTACAAACAGTATAATGTTAGCTTACCAAAATTAGCCACATTGTTGTCAACCACTTCAGAATCTATCATTGCGTGGATCTCGCCTCGCTCTAAAGATGCGAGTACTAGTAAAGAAAAGAAATCATGTTTCACAAATATTGCAAACGTAAAACAACTCCACAGAACCACAAACTGTTAGAAACAATGTTATGCTTAACAAACATAGTTATACAACAACTGCTGTACTTCTCTTAATCATATTTGTCAAAACAGATGTAATAATTATTTCAAATATAAGAAAAAAATAGAGAAGAAATCAAGCCATATTAATTTACCTTGCATCCCTTGTGGTTCAGTTTCAGTAGTGAAATCCAAGTCTGGAATGTGAAGAATTACCTGACGAGTTTCACTATCTTGCGACAGGTTTTCTGTATTGAAGTCTAAGTGATGAACAGGTGCAAGTGGATCAGATTCTGTAGTTCAATATATCAAAATGTTACAAATAAAGTAACTCAATGTGATGGTACACATCAGAGTGCTTCAAATGATATCAGCTGTCAAAAAAATAATTATCTTCAAGGTTTTTTCTTTATAGTCTTAGAAGGGGCCTGGGACCTTTATTTTTGCATGAAAACCTCATTTAGGTGATGTTTTATCTCCATAATATTGTTAGGGGAAAAATACCCTGATGCAAACATTGAAATGAGGGAAAATTAAAAAAACCTGGATCTTTTATACAGAATTCAAAGCCAATCTGAATAAATGAAACAAAAACCTCTGCTTTGAAGTAATTCCTCATTTCCTTGGGGGTCTGTATTTTCTTCCATATACAATAGAGGGAATTCAGGGAGTTCTTGTTCACATGTCTGCACAGCTGAAAAGGTAACTTAATAAATATGCAAGTAAGCACAATATAGTAGTTTCGTTTGGATTGTTTGCAGCAATGTTCCTATTGGCTGGGTAAGATGACTCGAGTGTGGTGGCAGAACAAAAAGGATCACATTATTCGCTTTTGCCCATTCAGCTAATGGTAAGGAAATGTGAGATCGATGACCATCATACAGTATGAGGGTGGGGTATTCGCTGTCTGTATGCAACCTGTTGAATCTCAGAATCCTCAACTTCTGTGTTGTGTGACATGCTACGTGTACATATTAAATGATATTAGCATTTACTATATATGTAGGAATCCTACATGATATATCGCATAAAACTCAACATTGGCGTTGGTTCAGTGTTGATTGATTGATTGATTAATTGATATATTATTTTCATAAAACTGTACAGAAGTGTTCCTCATAGCACTAGTTAGGTCATACTATACATAGGTCTAGGCACAACTTGAGATTAGGCTTTGCTATTTCATTTAATTCAACTACATAAATGAACACAGTGGATTTGCCAAAAATAGGTTTAACTTCTAGCAAATCATAACTTAATCATACACACGTAACACAGTACAGTAATTGTATAATGTTTCTACTGTGCTCTTCGTTTTATAAAAGAACTGAAGAATTAGTCTTAGGGTGTTCATCAATCAAGATCAGCCAAAACGTCGACTTACACAACATTAAGCCTTATTTAACAAACACAAGTGTGTCAGTACTTACGGGATTTTTTGTTGTTGTTTTCGTCCATGTCGTAATGCTGCTCTGCAGCTAGAAATAAATTGAGAAAATATGGAGTTGATACATGAAAGGGATGTAACTGTTAGAAAAACTGCGTCGGGTCAGATACAACTAATTCATAGGACAGTACTTAGATCTATAAATAATCTCAGCAGTTATCTCTCCATGTACTGCACACAATTAATTATTAAGTAGGTCGACGTTCAACTTTATACTGCCAGGGATGTATATGTTAGAAATGTCAGAAAACTCCGGATTGTAGAAATACTAAAATTAGTAAAATAAGAAGACTTGTGAAAATCAGTACTGTACAGTAGATCTATATAATTTATGTACTAGTATGCTTTAAAATTTCGGCCGTTATGTCAAATTCGGATACCCTGGTATCTAAACTAATTCTCGGTCAATATGAGTGACATTTACAGAAATAATATCATCATGAAACAAGACATGTGTCCATAGGGCACAGATGCCCCCTCATTCCACTTTTGTCTCAAAACTCCACTTATGTCAAAAACAAGCCGTTTTATGGTCAAATTTGACCTTTTACCTCTAAGTGTGACCTTGACCTTTGAGGTAGGGAGACGGGTGTTACACACGACACGTCGTCTTATGAAGGTTGACATTTGTGCCAAGTTATTTCAAAATCCATCAATAAATGGCAAAGTTATAGCAAAGACAAGAATGCTTCGCGCACAGACGTACAGACGGACAGTGCTACTGCTATATGCCGCCTTCTTCGAAGGGGGGCATAAATATAATAATTCAGAAAGTTTCGTCTTAAAATTTGACCTATTGATAAACTTATCCCAATTTAAGATTTCAGAAAATTCATTGTACACAAACCTGACACGGGGAAATGACGTCATAATGTGAAATTTTGAACAAATAAGTTTACGGTATACTGCAGTAATGATATACTAAAAATATCTTACTGGCAATAAAAGAAACTTACAAAAAAAAATTATTCAGTATCAAATCACATATTTTTTATACGTTCTTCTTGCATTTTCTTCGATTGTTTTTATTAATTTTAATGAAATGCTGATTGATATAGGTACTATATATGTGCAGAAATGTTGTCAGAGTTTGTTAGCAAACAGGAAGTGCCTGAAAAAGTCAAATATGCTAATTGTATTAGTCAATTCATTTATAAAATAAACATGACATGATAGACCTAGAAAATCAGGTCAATTTGAGAAGTTTATTAATACACAACACATTTGAAGTAGTAAAACTGCGATTTTTCGAGATTTTGATAGATAGCTTTTGAGGGTTATTTTATACAAATGCTGATTTTGAAATGTTATAAAAATTGTATCAACCGAACCCAGCATGATTGGGATTCAATTTTATAATAAAGTATTTGTTTTAACTTGGCTACACGTTTTAGAAAACATCAAAATTAGCCGAAATTGTAAAGCATGCCAGTATACAGAATCATTGACCTGTCAGTATATGTCTACTACAAACTGTACTGTAAAACGTGTTTATCCCAGTGTTATTCAGAATAAGTGTTAAATCATTTACAAAAAAATATCTCGCAAAAGTTGGTAAAATGTCTCTTAAAAGAAAGGAAAGCGGTGAATATGGGATATCCAGTAAAATAAGGGGTGAAAAGAGCCTAAAATCGCATTTTTATAGAAATCCTCCACGGTGCACACGTCACCCCTGCTCTTACTCTTTACACGTCACCTTTAATCGACAGTGAAAATGCCAGATTTCAATCCCAAAACAATCTTTTAGAATGATATTATTAGTTTCTGTGCAATCTTACACCGAAATAGAGTATTTCAAGCACAAGCTTTGTACTAGAAACCATAGGAATACTGAAAAAATCATGAATGCAAACGCCTGGATGCTCATTTTGACGATATTGAAGTCGGTTGTCACGAATGATCTAGAAAACTACCACAGAATGTATAACATAGACCATGGCGGATGACAGGTAATTCATGTGAGATCAGCATGCGCCATAAGATTAAACGATCCGCCTTAAAATAAAAAAGTTTTTGAATATTCACTTACCATACCCATCGATTTCGGTCCAAAAATGCCTCAAAATAAATGACGAGGATGCGTAGAAGTCCTCACGGTGATAGGTGACGGTTGTACAGGGTGTTTTAATTACAGACAATATCATTACCAATGACCAATGGACTATAAAAAAAATTAACAGAAATAGATATCAGATTCAATAAATAAGAACACATCAGTATTGAATAAATAAACTTTTAAGCTGCACTCTTGGTGCATTTTATATTAGAATGCAAATCATAATGATATACAATGCATAATAATACTGAAATAGAACCCAGCATGATCCCTGAGAAGAGAGCTGTATTGTTTACGATGGAGAGGCCTACCTACACATAACGTGTTAATTCGGTGTGCCCTTAAAATTACGATCGATCTGTGACAAACGCAGCAAGTGCGGCGTGTCATCTGTCAAAACAACGTTTTGTATACATGTCAGTACATTTAGCGTGCAGAATTAAATCACGCAATCAGGTCAAGATTTAATAAATTAATGTACAATTCTGTACATCGATATAAATGAATCAGACGATTAAACTACAGACGAATGTTTATTTGCGCAGTAAATCATGATTCCCCCCATGTTCAGAAAATGGTTTATACCCACATTCCGCAGTAAATCATGATTCCCCCCATGTTCAGAAAATGGTTTATACCCACATTCCATCTAAATTTAAATACTATTTACTACATTGGTCGCTATTTTAAAATATGACTTGCCCGATGCGCGCACATCACTGTACGTGATTTACGCATGTTCAATGGGAATACCCCCCATTTTTGTTGGTCGTAAAATATAGCAAATCTTTAAATAGTAACATACCCAGAAACTCACGAAATCATTAAGAAAAATGGCGAACGCTTGTGTTTATGTAATTTGTAAACACATTTACATTGGTCATATTTAGCTTTTAAAAATGGCAGTCGTGAAGAGTCGGGAAATGCATGTGAATGGGCAATATCTCAGTCAAAATCGATCAAGACGATACGTTTGCATGTTTACAAATGGACTTTCCGATATTTTTTTTGGACGTACAGAAACGTCCGCAGGTAAGATTTTCGGCGTACAGCGACAATTTTTGGACGTTAATTACGTCTGTACGCCCGCTAACGAAAGCCCTCATGTCTAGTGATATACCTTTCTCAGAAAAGACGGCTTCGATTTCACATGCTGCTACTTCCATTTATTTTTCGAGGAGATTCAGACAAAGGTTATGTCAATTGTGTACTGATTTCTTCCTTCTCACGAATCATGCTTGCTTCCGGAGGTTTTTTTTTTCCTTTCTGTTTAGTAAACTGGAAGTGAGATTTTTCTATAAATTGTGTAAAAATAAGCGTGAAAATGCTTACAGTTGTGAAACTTAAATATGATACCCTGTGCAATGATAAATTGATTTTTAACTAATTTTTTTATGCCCCCGAAGGAGGGCATATAGTAGTCCCACCATACGTCTGTGGGTGGGTGCGTGCGTGGGTGGGTCCATTCGTCCTTCCAGACTTTGTTTCCGCTGTGTAACTTTTTAATGCCTGGAATTATTTTAATATAACTTCAGATTGTTATTCCCCATGACTAGACAATGTGTCGCATACAACTCCCAAGCTTCAGTCAAAGGTCAAGTTCACAATTCAAGGTCAAAGGTAATGAATTTTTGTTTCCACTCCATAACTTCTTAACGCCTGGATGGATTTTAATATAACTTCAGATTATTATTCCACATGACCAGACGATGTGTCGCGTGCAACTCCCATACTTATCGGTCGAAGGTCAAGGTCACAATTTAAGGTCAGAGGTCATGAATTTTTGTTTCCGCTCCATAACTTCTAAATGCCTAGATGGATTTTAATATAACTTCAGATTATTATTCCCCATGACCAGATGATGTGTTGTGTACAACTCCCATGCTTGTCGGTCAAAGGTCAAGGTCACAATTTAAGGTCAAAGGTCATGAATTTTTGTTTCCACTCTGTAACTTCTGAACGCCTGGAAGGATTTTAATAGAACTTCAGATCATTATTCCCCATGACCAGACAATGTGTCGCGTACAACTCCCATGATGGTTTGTCAAAGGTCAAGGTTACAATTCAAGGTCAATTATTTTTGTTTCCATTTCATAACTTCTGGAGGGATTTTAATGTTACTTCAGCTTATTATTCTCTATGACCAGACAATGTGTTGCATAAAACTCCCATGCTCGTCTGTTAAAGGTCAAGGTCACAATTCAAGGTCAAAGGTCGAGGATATCTGTTTCTCCACCATAACTTCTAAATGTTTGGAAGGATTTTAATATAACTTCAATTATTATTTCCCATGACTAGGCGATGTGTCGTGTACAACTCCCATGGTCCTCAGTCAAAGGTCAATGTCATAATTCAAGGTCAAATGTCAAGGAATTTTCTTTCTGCTCTGTAACTTCCAAATGCCTTGAAGGATTTTAATATTGCTTCAGATTACTTTTTCCCATGACCAGATGATGTGTCACATACCACTTACATGCTCATCAAGGTTACACTTAAAAGGTCAAATATTAGAATGAACTTTTTGTAGGAAACATCATTTTTGCCAACATGTAAAGAATGTAATACCTTGGTGGGAATGAAGATTATTATGAGGCAGTGTGTCACAACAACAAACAGCTGTGTTGCTGAAATCTTAAGATATTTGTCCTGGGCATTATATTGTACTCGGACATTGTTTTGCCGTCCTCTGACAAAGACATTGTTGTGCCTTCCTCTGACAAGCATATGCATAAGCATATGCTTGTCCTGTGACAAGCCTTGTTTTTCCTGAAAATCAAATACATTTTTGGTTCCATATGTCAAGTCTAACAAGTCAACACTGTCATCATACGCTGTTGAGTTATGTTTAGTTATTTCTTCACAAAACAAGTTTCAGTTGAACAATTAAAAGTTCACATCTGAGATTGAAATACGTACTGCAACTCAAAATAGAATTGTCAAAAGGCCTATATACTTTTGTGAAATAGCCAATACAACAATTTTTAACAGCCTGAATTCGGCCTCTTGTAATTGGTGAAAAAAGCCCTGTTCCTGGACTGGTTTGTTGTCATCCATAATGGTATGCAATGTTAAATTTCTGCCTCTCTTCTGGCAAGTCCATAAGAATGACGGCAGCTTCAGCTGTTGCGTGGGAACGGTTGGTCTTATCAATCAGTCTTTGAAAATGTATTGTATGTACCCTTAATGAGCTCTTGCTCATGCACAGGCTGATGATCTACAGATGGGCCGTCATGAGCCCTTAATGTGTGTTGATACACCATAAACCTTGTCTTCAGACATCTTTTGTTCACAAACCGTGTCTTCAGACATCTTTTGTTCACAAATCTTGTCTTCAGACATCGTTTGTTGTCATTAGTCTTCTATTGTTCAGCCAGTTTTTTCGTACCTTTGTTTGAGACACATTAAAAAAAAAAATGGACATATTTGAATAACACCTTTGTAGATTATTAAACCAGGTACATTACAAATCGGTGACAAAAAGTTAAAAATTAGTTACTTTCTTTATTGCCTAAATTATCTCAGAATGTCATTGTTTACAAAAGTAAACAAGAATTCCAAAACAGAAACGTATCCTAACTTCAATAAATGTCTATTCTATTAGGTCATATAGCTGACCTATAGTTAGGGGCATAGTGCAAACAATATGTTTGTGTTTATTGTAATCCCTTGTTATCTCATTCTGACGTCTCAGTATTTCATGCAGAATGATATCAGACCTATCAAACACCCCGTTGTTGTCCATGGATTGGACGGCTCTGTTCATGGTTTTAAGCTACAGCATCTCCAGCTCCAATCTCTTCTTGTTGTACCAAAGTCGTGGTCCTGGGTGAGAGATAACGGCTTGCTGCATCTTCAGTCAAGTGTTGTATTATCCTCTGGCCTGTATTCATCATGTCCGTGACAGTTGCTATCCACTTAGACTGCTGTCCATCCTCAATTCCAGCGGCTGCCATCAGATGTCCCTATGGTATGATGTAATATGGCAGCTATCTTATGGCTATAGCAGTTCTTAGTTATGCATAGACTCCTGTCCATCCTCAATTCCAGCGGCTGCCATCAGATTTCCCTATGGTATGATGTAATATGGCAGCTATCTCATGGATATAGCAGTTCTTAGTTATGCATAGACTCCTGTCCATCCTCCAGTCCACAGGCTGCCATCAGATTTTCCTATGGTATGATGTAACATGGCAGTTTTCTCATGGCTAAAGCAGTTCTTCATTATGCTTTATTTGCTTGGTACTTAAACCACATCCTCCAGTCTACAGGCTGCCAGCAGATTTTCCTATGGAATGATATAGTATAGCAGCTTTCTCATGGATAAAGCAGTTCTGAGTTATGCTTTATTTGCTGGGTACTTAAACTTGCAGGGTTTCTAAGCCTTGCTAAATAAACTCATCTTTCATGGTATTTTCTGTTTGAAGCAAGTCTCTTATAAACATTAATCCACTGTAGGCGGAATGTGCTGTCCTGGATTAGCCTGTGCGAACTGCACAGGCTAATCCAGGACGTCACTTTACGCACATGCATTAAGACCAGTTTGCCCACGACGCGCCTCATATATACTATTCAAAATGTCAAACATACAATACATTCATGGAAAAGTTAAAAGTTAAAGTAATGAGTTTTAACATAATTATATTACTTCAGATGTTTCTGGACTCTTGCCCTTGGCATCTAGGTATGCTGGCTGTGAAGTCTTTTTCCATATATCCTAGGGTGCTGAAGAATGAACAAGAAAGGGGTCTGTCAGAGGCCCAGATAAGGCGCGTACACGCATAAATTACTCACAAATAATTGGAAGATACGCAGAGAAAATAAAAATGTGGGTTTACGTTTATGCACAGTTTTTAGGATGTTCGCGTACATAGGTGACTGGAAGACAGAAAGAGATAGAAAAACCTGCCTATCTGAATGTGCAGTTGATGTAGTCAGTACTTAGCTATAAAGTCTTAATATGTTCAGAATTCTTTCTTGTCACATTATTGTATGCAAATGACTGCATTAAAACGATTATTTTAAATTGTATACTACTCTGGTCTTCTGCTCATATCAATATATATTGTTAAATGTAAATTTACTCCACTTATCCGTCATAGGGTGTACATTTACCCCCACAAATTCTAGAGAGAGTGTACATTTACTCCCAAATTTTCAGAAGTAAGCATACATTAACGCCCAGCACAAATATATATCTGGAGCACTGGTCTGTATTAACACAACAGGAGCCGTATCAATTGACAGGCGTTTTTCTTCTATTCTCATTGGTCAGACTATCTGACCCATTCCAATTGCTAAATATAGTTGATTTTTCCCAATTTTGTACAAGTTTTCCAATTTCTTGTTAAAACTGGGAAAAATAATACAAACTAATTAAAAAAAACATTTAAGGAATCACCAAACCACATAATTTTTACACTTAAATAAATAAACAGGTACTGTATAAAACACGTCCATTGTTATACAAGAGCAATAATTACATTTACTTTTGCTCTTAACAAACTCACCAATTTCTGTCAAATAAATTAAATTATGACTATCCACACAATATTTAAAATTAGAAAAAATAATCCCTTGTGAAAATCAATGTTTTATGTTTGAAAGATTGTAAAATAAGGAGCAGAATTATGTTTCAATTCTTTACCAGCTAAAATCATTTCAGAAAACATCAGATACTAGACTTCCCACAAAATGTTAATCTTGTGCAAATCAATCTTGTATTTCATCCAATTATTGTACTTGAATACCATGTGTTTAAAGGGGCGTATTGATGGTAGATTGAGAATTAATATTTGCAAAATTCAGATCATTTACGGAGAAGTAATATTGAAGCATTGTTAAATATGTTGGCCTTGTGTATAAACAGTTGACAAATATATATAAGTTTAATATATAAACAGTAACTGTTGTGGCTGTCCAGCTAGCACAGTGGTTGGTACACTCGCTTCTCACCTAGGCGTCCCGGGTTTGCTTCCCACTCCACGCACATGTGAGTTTGGTTGGTGGTCACCATACCGGATAGGTGGGGTTTCCTCCGGGTACTCCGGTCTCCCCCCACAGCACAAGGCCACACCAAAATTAAAATCTTTCAGTAAAAAATAAAAAGCTGGAAATTGCAACTATGATTCAAAATTCGTCCCAACTTTCGTGAGTCTCTAATAAGTTAATTAGGTAGGAGTGCTGGGACACACTCCGGGTCCTCTCATACAATGCAGCCTCAGGCTCAGAAGGACTTCATAAACTTCGAAATACACACGCACACACAGTAACTGTTGTCACCGTGGACATTTTCGCGGGCACAGGAAAACTAGTAGTAGTAGTATAATCGATATGAATGAAATGTTCATGAGGTACCGTTACGTGCATGTGCAACATTGAGAATAGCGTGGGAAAGTTTTCATTCAAATGCTCAATTTTGGAGGCATGAGTTTAAATCCAGCTTGAACCTTTATCAAATTTTTTTTTGGCTTTGTATAAATTTGTTTCTTAATGATTCTATCAATATTTTATTGCTGCTAAAAAAATATTTTTGAGAAAAATGGGAATATGTGTTGTTTAATATATGTCTATATTTATTGCAAATACCGTCGATATGCCCCTTTAATGTTTAGCCTATTTTAAAAGCGCACATGGTAAAGCTTGTGGCATGAATGTGATTTTCAATGAATGGAAACTAATCCTTTAACTATAACTGGGGAGGAAATGAAATGATAGTAGCAAGGTTTAGTTAACTAAATGAATTTGATTATTTTAAGAAATTAACATAAGTTGTCTCTAAAGGCCTAGAACTGAGTTTTTGTCTGACACATTGGAGCAAGATGGTAAATTACTGTGAGAATGGATGATTAGATAATTGACATAATTTAAACCAACAGATTTCTTGGCAGTATACAGCTTCACAAATACACGGACCTTTAAATTAAGAAAATACATGCAGAATTACGTGGAATTGGCAGTGTCTGCAGTGTGGTGCCACCTAGCAAGTTTGGCATTGTAACGTCAGGCCTTTTTAGTGACCTTTTTGGGAAAAAGTACCTGGTTTGGGATGAGGAATTTCTGAGCTTAACATTTACCACAGTGGGAAAGATTTTACAGATAAATCTTGTAGTCACTATCAAATTTCATTGATTAGTTGATAAAAGTGCAATACATGTCCATTATAATTGATGTCATTTATTTTTGTTCTTAAAATATGTCTTGATTTTATGTTCTTCAGGTTGTTATAAAAGTCAAACCAAATTATGTAGCAGAAGGGAATTTATTTTAGAATTTGGCAAAAAGCACCATGTTTTGCATTGGCAATGGGTCAGTGATTCTGATAGAAAAAGGTCTGAACATACAGTTTTATGTGGTGGAGTGTTATTTCTATATGACACATATTGTTCCCACATGTTTTTGT
Source organism: Congeria kusceri (assembly GCA_027627225.1). NCBI lineage: Eukaryota > Metazoa > Mollusca > Bivalvia > Myida > Dreissenidae > Congeria > Congeria kusceri. Next base: position 30,577,507 of record CM051024.1, read on the forward strand.
TACAATTTTAACTGTTTAAATAGCAAGGCTTTCACAATTGTTCGATATATTTTGTTGTGAAAATAATTCCTGTTTGGAATTTTTGCAGGTTTATTTATACATTTTTGTAAACAGCATACAATATTGTTTGAACACAACAACCTGGTCCTGAATTTGCAGTAAAATGTCATTACATGTTAAGTTAAATCAAATCACTAAAGACAAACTCATTTCCGTCTTTATTGATATACGTTATTTTGTTATTATAACAATATTTGCTTATGGTACATGTAACTAGTATACTATTTTAATCATATGTATAATGTTGAACATATGCAGGCCATTTTAAAATCTGAAATGTTAATACAAGGTGTTCTGCATTTAGGCCAATTTACCTGTTAAATTCTACACTTTTCATTTAAATGTTAATATTTTAAACATATATTAATTGCGTACATAGGCATTTTGTTACGCTGTAACTTCATGCTTACCATTTCTAGGGAAAGACCCAGGGCGAAATAGCAGGGTGCTGATGCTTGTTTTTGGCACACCCCTGCTGCCCCTCTGGACTGGTGAACACAGAAATGTTGATTTACCAATTTATTAGAAAATATCAGACCTGGTCTGGCTTTCCACCATGGTCCGTTTGAGCAGCACACTGTATCTTTCCTGATTCTAGATCTTTCCCTAATTTCTCATGATCTTCAACACTATCTTATTAACTGATGTTATTTAATATTTCTAATATTGTTTTCTTTTGTTTTCAATCACCACCTGATGCCTTTCGTGTTATATTGGTGTTGGATTTTATAGCACAGTAAGTAAATTTTGTATTATTAGGTTGATGCATATTACATAAAAAAAAGTCATTACTTGCACTAATTGTTGCATAAATATTAACTGATTAACATGAGTTGAAATGTTTAGCAGCATTTTGTTTTCTCTAGCCAGAGCATAGTACTCATGGGCAAGCTGTTGTGGTCAGTGCCTGTCCGTCATAGTACTCATGGGCAAGCTTTTGTGGTCAGTGCCTGTCCGTCATTATGTGTACTCATTGGCAAGCTGTTGTGGTCAGTGCCTGTCCGTCATCATGTGTACTCGTGGGCAAGCTGTTGTGGTCAGTGCCTGTCCGTCATTATGTGTACTCATTGGCGAGCTGTTGTGGTCAGTGCCTGTCCGTCATTATGTGTACTCATTGGCAAGCTGTTGTGGTCAGTGCCTGTCCGTCATTATGTGTACGACTGCAATGGTCTAAATACTGTTGAGCCTATTTTTTCAGAGTTGTCGTGACCGATTATTCAAATGAAACATTTATAGATTTTCTAAGTAAGAATTAAGGTTGTGTAAAGGGCAAAGCTATATAATAGAGATGATTTCTTTATTTGTTATTATGCCTCCAATCGAAGATGGCGGGGTATATTGGTTTAATAATGTGGGTCGGTCGGTAGATCAGTTCCATTTTATGCTTTCTTAGACGAACAGTTTTCATCAGATCTTTCACCAAACTTCACGAAAGTCTTTTGTCATATGCTATCTTCACCAAACTGATGCAAATGTTGGAGGGAATAATATTTTAGCTAAGCTCGATGATCAACCAAATCGCCGCAGGAACCTCAGAGTTTTGGCCATTGATTTATCTTAAATCAGCCTTTTAAGCAGTTTCCGCTCTCTATCTCCAACTTTTTATGCCCCCGGCATCTTGATGCGGGAGGCGTATAGTGATTGTCCTGTCAGTCCGTGACGAGGTTAAGTACATTTAACCATTTCGTCTAGCACCAACACCGCTTACTACAACACTTGGATATTTACACAGTTGTTACTTATGAGCGTTCCCAATCTACCCATATCACCCAACCTCACTTTGACCTTGACATTGACCTTATTTGCACTTAAAATAATTCAAATGGGCTGTTTCTTGGTTAACTAGATTTTACCATTTCGTCTAGCACCAACACCGCTTGCTACAACACTTGGATACTTACACAGTTGTTGCTTATGTCCATCTCCAATACACCCATATCACCCAATCTGACTTTGACCTTGACCTTGAACTAATTTGGACTTACAATAATTCAAAACGGCCATTTCTTGCTTAACTAGATTTTACCATTTCGTCTAGCACCAACACCGCTTACTACAACACTTGGATATTTACACAGTTTTTACTTATAACAGTTCCCAATCCACCCATATCACCCAACCTCACTTTGACCTTGACCTAATTTGGACTAAGAAATGGGCTACCCAGCACCAACCGGGGGCATGTGTGTTTATCAAACACAGAATCTTGTTTCATATAATCTTCACCAAACTCGATATTTTAAAGATGGCTTTTAACCTAGAGGGTGCATACCTCTTTTACAATCAGCTCTTGTTATAATTCTGTTACTCTGCTGTTCAATCCAGTTAAAGTGGCATGCTACCTATCATACACCCATAGAGCACTTCTCACTAGGCCTTCGCTTAAATAGCTGTAACTTTTGTATTTTTAGCCCGAATTTCTACAAACTTTTCAAGAACACAAAATAATATATAAGACTTCGATGTATTTTATTTCCTTTATCTAAAATGTTGTTTTCAGACAAAACTTCACAAAAATAAAACACAATATCAAAACAAAAATTCGCAAAAATGCGAAAACAAAATAAGCTAATGTCATTTTTAGAAATTAAGAGCAAATAGTTTCATTATTTTTTCTTTTATTTTGATTTAAAATCATTAAAAATAATGATTAATAAATTTCAATCTAAATAAAGAGAAAGTTTATCTTATAATAATTTCTCCATATCTAAGTACGTGAACTGCGGCCTCATATATACCAATGGCACGCACACGTCCTTTATACTTCACAGTAGCCCTTTCCAGGTGTTACCATTAACATTTTAAACGCCTCTCAAACTATTGTTCATGGATTAATATACATTAATCCATTAATCAAATATCACAAACAGATTCAAAGTTTACCACGTGGTTCTTTGTGTAAAATATGTTAAACGTTAATCACGTGATATCCAAGTACACGGATTGGATAATAATTATTGCAGATTAATTTACGCGTGGTTGACATTTTTTTTTTAATCTATTCTTCAATTTGGGATGGTGTTATGCATGAAATAATTGATTGCATATTAATTTGCACATGATTAACATTTTTTGAACAATCTATTTTTCATTGTGGGAGGGTGTTATGCATGAAATTATTGATGTTAAATGTTTTTTTAGCTAGAATGTCGTTGTTAAACACTTTGATTATAAACTGCATCGAATGTCTACATTCACCACGACTTTCTCTTGCAATTATAAGTTTTGACACCCAAGAGAGCACGAGGAAATATAAATGATCACTGAACCGTTCAATTTGTATCATACCTGTATTGGAAATTGTGTATGATGAGGCTGTGCAAAATGTCAATGATCCGCTTTGTCATTTTTGAGAAAACCGCAATCAAAAAAGGTCTAGTTGGAAGTGCCTATGGGTGTATAGAAGTACAGGTCTATGATTGCTGTTTTTAACTACCTGTCTTCATAATACGGCCTAAAATTTAATAGATAATTTATTTGTGGCACGTCGTGAGAAAACCGGTCTTAATGCATGTGCGTGAAGTGTCGTCCCGGATTAGCCTGTGCAGTTCGCACAGGCTAATCCAGGACGGCACTTTCCGCCTACAGTTGATTTCTGTTTAGAAGAGACTTTCTTGAAACAGAAATACCATAAAAGCGGAAAGTGCTGTCCCGGATCAGCCTGTGCTGATCCGGACTGCACAGGCTGATCCGGGATGACACTTTACACACATGCATTAAATCCAGTTTTCCCACGACGCGCCTCATTTATAAAAATAGGAAAAACCTTATTTTAGAACAGTATGATTTACTACCTATAATAGGCTATTGAAACATTAAAACACATTAAAACTAATTCCAGTATACCATAATATTTCACAGCACAGATTTATTGTTGTGCCATTGTCACATGTTCAAACTTTGTCAAATTGATTTTACCATCGTAAACCTAAGCTTGTTACGCAACCATCAGTATAATTAATACTTGCTTGGTCTGGTGTATTCTAGGGTGTTGTTTGTGGTCTACTTCATAATCTGATTATTAGTGTATTTATCTCCAATGTATCTATTCCTTAAGCTGCCTACTGCACCCAGAGTTCACTGTCTGATACAAATAATACTACATAAAGTTTATTGATATTGTATTACGAAAGTATGTTTACATTTTGCTCCACTTGTCAGTGGTAACCATGGAGCTAACATCGAATGTTTACAGGATGACTGTAGATAGGTAAAACTACTGGTATGTGTACCTGCATTAGTCTACCGGAGGAATGTGGCCCACTGGATAAATCCTATATACATGTATATCGAGTTAAACATCATGTTCAGTTCAGAATTGGGATGTAATTGAGTAGGAGATAGTTATTGCAGGTCCCATTTATGAGTGTGGCCTGTTCAATCAGTTTTTGATGTGAATGTGTAAGTAATTGTAGGAAACTTGTTTTAAAAAAAATTATGAAAATAAGTCGTGAACAATTTATGGTGTTGTGTTGTGCTACATTGTGCTTTACAGTTTAACGGATTGTAATGCGTGTGGTTAAATTTGGGACAGAAACCTACTGTGCATTTCGTAAGTCATTTTGGAAGATATTGAAATGAAACATGTCTGACAAGTCCAATCTTGTGTACCTTCAAGGTTGGAAATTGCATATAAAACACTCGCCTAATATTATGCACTTCTGTGTCAACTCTCAAAATGACAAATTTAACTCGCTAAAAAAACTGGAACATTTATTTCAGTTGGAATGATGAATATTTTATATAACATAGGACTATACCCGTGTTATATTTTATTTTTTAACTTTACAACAATAAAAATGTATTTACTTTCTCACAACACAAACCAGATCTGTTTTTTACCTTGGATAATACGCTAATTTGAGCAATTATATGCCTTTTTTCACTTGAATAATACGCTAATTTGAGCAATTATATGCCTTTTTTTCTCTCGAAAAATATTGCAAGGTTGGACAAAAATTTATTTTCTATTTGTCAAAATTTGATCCCTGACGTTTTTAACAGCTTACATACATTACCAAAGGTTTTGCCATCCCTGACGTTCTTAACAGCTTACATACATTACCAAAGGTTTTGCCATCCCTTTCAGCTAGTTGTTTGTGTTCTGTGGTAGAGCATTAGTATTTCATTGATGCTCTTATCTTTATTGTCAAGAAAACAATCTTTGTCATGTTGTTTGTTGTATCTTGTGTTTCTCCTAATATATTCACAGTAGTTTCTGTTCAGGTATGTGGAGTACAAATCTTCCCCAGACTTGATGCAAATGTTGGTGGGCCTAATATCTTGGCCAAGTTCAATTATCAGCCAACTCGCCTGGGACTCTTCGGAGTTATGGCCCTTTAAATATCTATAATTGGCCTTTTAAGCCGTTTGTACTCGCTAACTCAACAGTTTTCATCCAGGCGTCACCATATGTGATGCAAATGTTTGTGGGCCTAATATCTTGGCCAAGATCAATTACAAGCAAATCTCCTGGACTGTACTTAGTTATGACCCTTGAATTATGTAAAATTGGCCTTTCTAAACTTTTCTGCTCTTAGTCCAACATGTTTCATTCAATCTTTACCAAACTTAAGGAAAATGTTTGTGGGTCTAATGTCTTGGCCAAGTTCAGTTGTCATCCAAATCCCTGGGACACTTCAGAGTTATGGCCCTTGAATCATCTAAAATTGGTCTTTTAAGCGTTTTCTGCTAAGTCCAACAGTTTTCATCTGAACTTCATCAAACTTTATTTAAATGTTTATTGGCCTAATATCTTAGCCAAGTTCAATTATCAGCCATATTGCCCTGAACACTTCAGAGTTATGGCCCTTGCACTATCTAAAATTGGCCTTATTAGCCTTTTAAGGGTCTCTAACTCCAACAGTTTTCATCTAATTTTTCTCCAAACTTGATGAAAAATCCGTTTAGGCATAATATCTTTGCCAAATTCAATAACTGTTACTAATTTAAAGTGGCTGCAACAATGAGCCTGCTTCTTCTACAGTGCTGTACTGTACACATTCCCCACCTGGGACTCTGTGATAGGCTCTGATGACTGATATCATGAAATGAGAAAAGTTTGCTGTGCCCAGTAAAATGAAATGGAAACGGCAGAATAGAATGTTCTACTTGTTGAAAAATGACTCCTATTTTTAGTCTCCTATTTCTGTTTTTCATTAGTTTTTGTTTCACCAACTGCTGGTGTTTGACAGTTTTTTTGGCCATATAAGCTCTATGGAAAGTTGATTTATGTGCATTTTTCAGAGCTATGCCAGAACTGGTTAAAATCGATTACAGACATCCGAAGAGAATCATACTAAATACACATTTTTTCTATCTGTGAGATTGAAGTTCCAAGTCAACTATTTCCATTTGTGTCAGCTTGAATGTGCTGCCGTCTTGTCTTTTCAAAAATTGTCCCTTTCAAAGCAGGTGATATCTCATAGAACAAGTCCTTCTTTGTAGACTTGAACTTAAATATACCATGTGATTGTGCACATCAAACATGGCAGCAAGTAATACATTCTGATTTGTAATGGCCGAATACTTACTGTTTTGATAACACTGTTGTTGTTTTTCTGGTGCAAACTTGGACAATGTTTTTTTTTTCTGGTGCAAACTTGGACAAAACATTTGATGTCACTGTCTGCTTGTTTGGTTCAAACTTTTGACAATGTGGCCAACACTAAAGAATAACATTTAAAAATATATAAAGCGTGTTCATCTGGACCTGATTGAATGTGTCTCTTTAATATTCATTTCTGGTTCTTCAGTCCTGTCTTTTTACTGTAAAATGATTTCAGTTTGTGGTGTCTACATTTCACAAGTATTAAAAGACAGCTCATATTGGTATGGTCTTAAATTTGCACATTTTAATTTTGTAGTTTACATGTATGTATATATATATATATATATATATATATATAATGAAAAGTACAAACACGTTACATGGGATTGTAAATATATATTAACAATATAGCCAACGCGTTTTGACAAAGCTCATCAGGGCATAATACAATAAATCATAATGTCAAAATGTCATAGAGATAACGTCATTTCAATTATGACGTCATAACGTCAACAATTATTATATAAAATTTAATTGTGGTTTAAATATATGAATAAAATATTGATCTTTCGCTAACCTAGCTGAAACACTGCCCGAAAATAGTTTGAAGGAAAAAATTGAAATTTCGTTCCAGATGTAGAACACTCATCCAGGTGTTTACTTAAAGGCATCTGTCTTGTTGAGGGGTCTCGCATTTGTTATTCATGAACAGATCTTCTATGTCTAAGTTTATCGCCAGTTTGTCCAATATAAATTTTCTTGCATCCATTGCATACTAATACATAAATAACATTTTTAACATCACACAACATATTAGTTTTTATATTAAACAGTTTACCGTTAAAATTCAATGAATTTCCTTCAGTTATATAGTAACAGAGCGCACATCTAGGGTCATTGCATTTGGTTACTTTAGGTTCTTGAGAGGAAAAGCTAGATTTAGTTAGTAGACGTTTTAAATTTGGTGGCTGTCTTTTGCATTTTATTATTCTATTATCTGAAATTATTTTGTTCATTACAGAGTCGGTTTTTAAAATGTCTGTGTTGTTTTTAAGAACGCCAAATATTTCTTTATTCTTAGGGTTATATGTTGAAATAATTGGAATAATATTATTATTTTCTTTTGTTGAGTTTGAAAGTAATTCATTTCTAGGCATTGAAAGGGCTTTTTGAATTCCTTTATGTATAACTGATTTTGGATAACACCTTTGTGAAAAGGAAAGTTCCAGTTCACCTAAATGTTTTAATTTAAGTTCATGATTTGAAACTATAGTGCAAATGCGTTTTGCTAAATTGAATGGAATACTAATTTTTGTGTGTTGACGATGACATGATGTGAAATTTAGGTATTGTTTAGAATCTGTTTCCTTGTAATATATATCAGTATAAATGTCCCTGTTGTTTTTTACAATTAATATATCAAGAAATGGAATATAAAGCGTGCTTGTTTGTATACTAAACTATATATATATATATATATATATATATATATATATAATCATGCACATTGAAAATTGTGTTATTTTTATCCTTTTTCTTTTCATATTGAGCGTTTGTTCTCAAATGACTTGCAACTGACTAATAAACATCAGGCTAAAGCTGATGATAGTTATCTTTAGTTAAACATGAACATTAGTTGATGATAGTTATCTTTAGTTAAACATGAACATTAGTACATGTATAGTGCAAACGTAGTTGTCATGCATTTAATGGGGAAAAAAACACAAATAAGAAACAAAGTCTCGTACACATGCAGTTACATTTTTTTCCCGATAATATGTAGACTTTTATCTACTGTTTTACCAGAAATCACAATACCAGGTGTGTTCATAAACTTCTTGGACAATGCTGATAATTATGTAACATTCATAAAAGAAGCATCTTACAATACATCAAAATATAGGATAATGTGTATAAATTAAACAATACATTCTGAATTTATCATCAAGTGTGTTTTCATTAACGTTTCTATGTTAACTTTTGTATGAATGTACCGGGCACTTTGAATTCAGATCAATGAAGATGAACATAAACATGGATAGTTTTGCTTGAGCGAAATAAAATATGAAAAAGAACTTTAGATGACCTTACACATTATTTCACGGGCTAATATACTTCATAAAAAACAATTCAGTGTCTTTATTGTCAGACAGTTCGCAGTAATCAGAAGCTCACTCTGTCGTAAGGTTTACGTTTTGTGTGAATTGGAGTGTTTGTCATAAAACTGTGTGCAAATGCCATTATAAAACGAACCTACATGTATACATTTATGAGAAAAAGCAATCCTTCGTGTTTCAAGAGGCCTTGTGTTTAATTGGCACAAGAAATTGTGTGATGGACTTGATGATGTTAATGACAAACCAGTGACGGGGAGGCCTGTGTAGAGGGATAGTGACATCTACCAGGTTCATGACGTATTCAGTAGGGATAGAAAACGATCTCTACGAGAGGTTCGCAAATGACTGTCGTGCATATAAATGTGTTCAGAACATTCTGACCGAGAAATGGAATAACGAAGTATGCGCTCGATGGGTTCCTCATATACTGAAGAATGAAGAAAAAGCATGCAGGGTCAAACATTCACGGGTGAATTGATAAAAGAGGTGAAAGCTTCTTTAATCAAGTTGTCACTATGGGTGAAACTGGGCTGTCTATGAAGAATGTAAACATGAAATTTCCAGCTTATTTACACATTCTGGCTTTCGTAGGAGATGATGACAGCAGGGTCTTCCACACTGTAAACTGCTGTTTCCACCTTGGTTCGAAAACCAAAATTGTAGACGGGAAGTGCCCAAGCATTCAGATCAAAGACATCATCACCAGCATGCTCCTGCCCACCAAGCCCGTAAAACATTGACCACGATTGACTGTTTGGCTATTGAGTGTCTTCCACATGCGCCATACAGTCCTGATTGCGCACCGATGGACTTTGGGGTGTTTTCTCGACTGAAGGACGATCTTTGTGGAAAGACGAGAGATTGATGAGCTGAGAACGTTTGTTCGCTCAACTATCACGTTTGAGAAAAAGTGGCATTTGGAGGTTTTTAATATGTGGATACAATACCACTGGAAATGTAGAAGATATTAGGGAATACTTAAAAACATAGTGACATTGACGTCATGTACACTTAAACATTGCCCAAGTGCCTCATATATTGTTATTGCTCGTTAAATTGTTCAGGAATTAGACATTTGTTGCCATACTAAACTGCATTTAATTATTATTTAAATATTATTTAATTATATTTTCAATGAAAGTTAGATTTTCTCGGGTCCACGATTTTGACGAACACACCTCGTATATTGACTAACACTCAACACGGATAGAAATATGCAAGTGTCATATGTTGATACCACAATGTGTGCCCCATTCAATGTAAATAAATGACAAATTTATGTGGAATCTTAAATTTGCACTATGTTTGGACCACAAATGCGTGAAAATAAGACCACCCAAAAATAGTAATAGATTAGAACAATTTTGCAGTATTTGTTGGTGTTTCTGTACAAAAGCACTTATAGTTCATACAGTTCAGAAGTTTAAAATTATCACTGATATTAAACATTGCACTCCATCTTGTGCCAGGGTAGTTTGTCTTGCGTGTGTGTGCATTAAAATGATATCTCCTTCTAAATCCCTGGATGATTTTCAAATAATTGCACTTGACTGTTCCATTCATGGTTCTCTACCGAAGTTTCTCAAATGGTTGTCTGATGCACATTATACCTGCCAGAGTGAAAACTATAAATATTTGTGCGCATGGGTTCAAGTTTGCACCAGAAAAAAAGACATCTACTCTGATATCACTGGGCTGACTTTGATGAAACTTAATAGAAATGTTCCTAAGGTGGTCCTCTATCAAAGTTTCTTGAATGGTTCCGGTCTGCTGCACAAGATGGCAACCACAGCTAATAGAAAAATCTTTAAATGACATCTCCTAAACCTGAGTCTAGATTTTCAAATGATTGCACACAAATGTTCGTCCCACGGTTCAAATCCAAAATTGCCACATTTCAGGTTCAGTGCACGAAATGGTCATCAGAGCTAAAAATATCAATATTAAATTTTGTGGGTAAGTGTGCAAATGACATCTCCTATGAAACATCTGTGCCAACTTTTATGGAACTTCATGTCATAAATGTTCTTGGGTGGTCCTCTGCCTAAGTTGCTCAAAAGGTTCTAGTCTGTTGCACAACATGGCCACCAGTGGAGTGTTATGCGTCCTCTTAGTTCTCTTGTCATAAGTAGTGACCTAGCAGGCTAGTTCATTTGTTGATAAATTTATTCTGTCAATTTATTCTGTTTTGCTACCCAAGTATGTCTGCCCATCATTTCAGTAGCTCCTTTAGTTTGAAAGAAAACATCGATTGGTGAAGTCAATAATGCAGCTACTTGCTGCTACAGCTGTTTGTTTCAAGCATCACTGAGGAATAGGGACATTGTCAAAGAACTTTGGTCTCTACGGGCAATGTTAGCTCCATCTGGACAGCACTGACTCTTTAGCCCAAGTGGTTTGTACAACTGCACAACAAACCATTGTTATGTAACTGATAAATAATGACAACTTATACATTATTTTGATTTTATTTGGTTTAGACAAACAATTCTCAATTAAAAGAGAACTACATTTACATTATTTTGATTTTAGTTGGTTTAGACAAACATTTCTCTATTACAAAGAAAACTATATTGTATTACACTCCAGTCTTCCCTTGCCACAGTCCTATGACAGTTGTTGCAATAATGTCCTTCAGTTGTGTAACATAACACAGTATATCAGTTCCAATATATATAAATAATGTCATTTTAAAATATCTGATACTGCAAACACAATTATGTTGTGTAACGTAACACAGAATATCAGTTCCAATATATATAAATAATGTCATTTTAAAATATCTGATACTGCAAACACAATTATGTTGTGTAACATAACACAGTATATCAGTTCCAATGTACAAAGAAATACTGTCATTTTAAAATATCTGATACTGCAAACACAATTATGTTGTGTAACGTAACACAGAATATCAGTTCCAATATATATAAATAATGTCATTTTAAAATATCTGATACTGCAAACACAATTATGTTGTGTAACATAACACAGTATATCAGTTCCAATATACAAAGAAATACTGTAATTTTAAAATATCTGATACTGCAAACACAGTTATGTTGTGTAACGTAACACAGTATATCAGTTCCAATATATATAAATAATGTCATTTTAAAATATCTGATACTGCAAACACAATTATGTTGTGTAACATAACACAGTATATCAGTTCCAATATACAAAGAAATACTGTCATTTTAAAATATTTGATACTGCAAACACAGTTATGTTGTGTAACATAACACAGTATATCAGTTCCAATATATATATAAAATAATATCATTTTAAAATATCTGATACTGCAAACACAGTTATGTTGTGTAACATAACACAGTATATCAGTTCCAATATACAAAGAAATACTGTCAGTTTAAAATATCTGATACTGCAAACACAATTATGTTGTGTAACATAACGCAGAATATCAGTTCCAATGAACAAAACAATACTGTCATTTTAAAATATTTGATACTGCAAACACAATTATGTTGTGTAACATAACACAGTATATCAGTTCCAATTTACAAAGAAATACTGTCATTTTAAAATATTTAATACTGCAAACACAATTATGTTGTGTAACATAACAGTATATCAGTTCCAATGTACAAGAAATACTGTCATTTTAAAATATCTGATACTGCAAACACAATTATGTTGTGTAACATAACACAGTATATCAGTTCCAATATACAAAGAAATACTGTCATTTTGAAATATTTGATACTGCAAACACAGTTAGGTTGTGTAACATAACACATAATATCAGTTCCAATGTACAAAAAATACTGTAATTTTAAAATAGCTGATACTGCAAACACAATTATGTTGTGTAACATAACACAGTATATCAATTCCAATGTACAAAGAAATACTGTCATTTTAAAATATCTGATTCTGCAAACACAGTTATGTTGTGTAACATAACAAAGAAAATCAGTTACAATGTACAAAGAAATACTGTCCATTAAAAATATCTGATACTTCAAACATAATTATGTTGTGTATCATAACACTGAATATCAGTTCCAGTGAACAAAACAATACTGTCATTTTAAAATATCTGATACTGCAAACACAATTATGTTGTTTAACATAATGCAGAATATCAGTTCCAATGAACAAAACAATACTGTCATTTTAACATGTCTGATACTGCAAACAGAATTATGTTGTGTAACATAACACAGAAAATCAGTTCCAATGTACAAAAAAAAAACTGTCATTTTAAAATATTTTGTACTGCAAACACAGTTATGTTGTGAAACATAACCCAGAAAATCAGTTCCAATTTACAAAGAAATACTGTCATTTTAAAATATCGAATACTGCAAACACAATTATGTTGTGTAACATAACACAGCATATCAGTTCCAATATACAAATAAATACTGTCATTTTAAAGTATCTGATACTGCAAACACAGTTATGGTGTGTAACATAACACAGTATATCAGTTCCAATGTACAAAAAACAGTGTCATTTGAAATTAAAAGTACTTGTTGTTATACAAATATCTTATACTTCAAACACAATTCAAATATATGATACTGCAAACAAATATTCTATTTTGCAACATTGAACATAATATCAATACCAATGTGCAAAGAAATACTGTCATTTTAACATAAAAGTAAATGTTATATACAAATATCTGATACTGCTAACACAATGCTAAATATCTGATACTGCAAACACAATTCTGTTGTGTAACATAAAACAGAATATCAGTTCCAATGTACAAAGAATCACAGTTATTTTATAATAAAAATACTTGTTTTATACAAGTAGTTGATACTGAAATCACAAGAGTGTTTTGAAACATAACTCAATACATAATTATGTTGTGTAACATAAAACAGAATATCAGTTCCAATGTACAAAGAATCACAGTTATTTTATAATAAAAATACTTGTTTTATACAAGTAGTTGATACTGAAATCACAAGAGTGTTTTGAAACATAACTCAATACACAATTCTGTTGTGTAACATAAAACAGAATATCAGTTCCAATGTACAAAGAATCACAGTTATTTTATAATAAAAATACTTGTTTTATACAAGTAGCTGATACTGAAATCACAAGAGTGTTTTGAAACATAACTCAATACACAATTCTGTTGTGTAACATAAAACAGAATATCAGTTCCAATGTACAAAGAATCACAGTTATTTTATAATAAAAATACTTGTTTTATACAAGTAGTTGATACTGAAATCACACGAGTGTTTTGAAACATAACTCAATACACAATTCTGTTGTGTAACATAAAACAGAATATCAGTTCCAATGTACAAAGAATCACAGTTATTTTATAATAAAAATACTTGTTTTATACAAGTAGTTGATACTGAAATCACAAGAGTGTTTTGAAACATAACTCAATACATGTTCATGTACATCACTAACTTCCAAGGTAAAAAAGCAAATGATCATTAACAAAAATACACCAGCTGTCAATTGTTGACTGTGGTAAAATGAACACTATGTGTGTTATAACAATACACAGTAACTGCCACCTGACTCAGTGTTTTCTGGCACATGTCCCATTGAGCTGCAGACACACCGCAGTCATTGAGCTCATGGTGTGTTATTAGAACACAGTAACTGTCACCTCACTGGGTATGATCTGGCACATGCCTCTGGGAGCTGCAGGCAGCCATTGACCACCTGGTAGAGCAGGTCCTGGTCCAGCAGCTTTACTTTCTTATTATTTTGTCTGCAATAAGGATCTACCCCATCAGCAAGAGCACAGATTGCTATGAAGCAACGTTTTGAATCACTTCATATTTCCACATCATACGCAGACTTTCCTTTCACAGTGAATACCTGGTCTGAATTCTCTGGCACTGTCAATGCCTCCTGCTTGCTCTTATCAGCAGGATCGTTTATGGTTTCATAGAGTCTCTTCAGTTCATCCTTGCACAGTGAATACCTGGTCTGAATTCTCCGGCACTGTCAATGCCTCCTGCTTGCTCTTATCAGCACGATCGTTTATGGTTTCATAGAGTCTCGTCAGTTCATCCTAAGCCTGTGCAGTTGTCACTATCAGCTTTGATAGAATCTTGCATGCTTGTTAGTTTATTTTTTATTTCCTTGACAGTGGTCATCTCATTAAAAGCAGCACGATATATTTCGACAGTTCTTTCACTTCTTTCACTTCATGTCCATTGTAGGAAACCTGCCAAGATTGAACGCTGGCCTCCTGATTATTCTGCAGATTCTTCATTTGTCCCAAAATTGTTTGAAGCTTGACTGATAGTTCCTTCAGGTCTTTTGACTGTCTTGGGAAGTTTCAGCATCCAAACTTGGGACATTTGTATTTGCAAGGCAATTGCTGTCGTTCAGAAATAGCTTTTTTAGCTTGACTATTCGACAAATAGATGAGTTTTCCTACTACCCCCGGCATCAGTGTCAGCAACTGTGTCTGAATTTGGTTGAAGTTTTTATTCAAAAGTCATGTAACTTCAAAACTACATACGTAATTCACTTTAAACTTGGAATATACCTTTGTCATCAACTCAAGTATCAGGGTTAGCATTCCACAGAATTCTGTTTTGTATTGTGAAGAGTTATGCCTCTTTTCACATTAATTTTATGTTTCTATTCAAAAGTTGTGTAACTTCAAAACTACACAAGTTATTCACTTGAAACTTAGAATATACCTTTGTCATCAACTCCAGTGTCAGGGGCAACATTCCCTATAACTCTGTTTTGTATTTTGACAGAGTTATGCCCCTTATTCACATAGAATTTCTGGTTAAAATTTATATTTAAAAAAATTTAAACATCAGAACTACACAAGTTATTCACTTGAAAATTTGAATGTACCTTTGTCATCAACTCTAATATCAGGGGCAACATTCCCTATAACTCTGTTTTGTATTTTGACAAAGTTGTGCCTCTTTTTCACATAGATTTTCTGGGTAAAGTTTACATTCAAATGTTTTGTAACTGCTCAACTACATAAGTTATTCACTTGAAAATAGGAACATACATTTGTCATCAATTTCAGTATCAGCGGCAGTCTCCCTATAATTCTGTTTTGCATTTTGGCAGAGTTATGCACCTTTTTCACATAGATTTTCTGGTTGAAGTTTATATTCAGAACTCTTACAACTTCAAAACTACACAAGTTATTAACTACTAGTTCATACGGTTTTCACTTGAAACATGGAATTATTTGATGAAATAATTGCCCTAACTCAGTTTTGTATTAAAACAAATTTATGCCTGTTCCACTTTCCAAAATATGTACCTACTGAAATACTTAGAATAGTCGAGTGTGCTGTCCTCTGACAGCTGTTGTTTATTCTGTTGTTTTCAAACAGTACAAGGTACAACTTTGTGCGAGCATATCCTTGCTTAAATAAAAAAAAATCAGCCTGACAAAAACAAATCTCAAAAGTGCTTGAACTTTCTTTTTTTCTGCCTGACAAAAACAAATATCAAAAGTACATTTGCTTTCTTAGAAACCTAATTAAGATATTGAGGGTTTAAAATCAGAAGGTACTAACTGCAATTAAAATCAATAGCAGTTCAGGGGCGTAGCTTGGGTTCAAAAAATGTATAGGCACTTGCCTATTGTGCCTAAAGGAAGCTGTTGATACCTTCTGTTCCAACCCTCGATATGTAATACTTTTCTTGCATTGATCAGAAGTGGTACAGGTAGTCATCAAAAACTTGTAATATCCTGTCCCATGTATAGGTGCAGTCTACAATGTTTTCTTCAGCAAACAGAAATTAACAACACAACATAGAAATTTAAACACTAAATGGAAGATCACTGAAATTCATACTATTGATTATTCCGCAACAATTCTAGAAAGAACTGAGAGAGCACATACGTC
Organism: Congeria kusceri; assembly: GCA_027627225.1. Classification (NCBI taxonomy): domain Eukaryota; kingdom Metazoa; phylum Mollusca; class Bivalvia; order Myida; family Dreissenidae; genus Congeria; species Congeria kusceri. The sequence continues at coordinate 30,594,090 of CM051024.1, forward strand.
TGCATATATTTTCCGTTGCGTTTCTGACTCTTCATGAAATTGTTAATTGTAGGAAACCTGCAGAGACTTTATGCTGGCCTCCAAATTATTCTTCATGAAATTGTTAATTGTAGGAAACCTGCAGAGACTGAATGCTGGCCTCCAAATTATTCTTCAGCTTCTTCATTTGTCCCAGAATTGTTTGAATCTTGGTTGATAGTTCCTTCAGGTCTTTGGACTGTTTTTTACTCACTCAGAAATCCATGATTATAATAAATTGTTTTGGTGCTCTGAGTGCTATCCTTATTATGGTGCACAATTTCAGACAGCCACACTGTCTTGGGAAGTTTTCAGAACCCAAACTTGGGACTTTGTGTTTACAAGACAAATTCTGTAGTTCTGTTATAGCCTTTTTAGCCCGACTTCGAAGAAAAGCAAGCTATTCTACTCGCCCCAGCATCGGCATCCGGGCTACGTTGAAGTTTTTTGGTAAGTTAGTTTCTTAGGAATGGCTTGAGGAATTTCATTCAAACTTAACACATTTATTCCCCATATTAAAATGAACCTATAGGCAAAGTTTGGTAACTCGAATTTGAAATTTGTCAAAATTATGGGCCTTTTTACACTTACAAATTTTTCATATAAGCTATTTGGATAGGTTAAAGTTGTTCGGTATGCTAGTTTCTCGAGAATGGCTTGAGGGATTTCATTCAAAATTAAACACTTATTCCCTATATTAAAATGAAACCTATTGGCCAATTTTGATCACTCTAGTTTAAAATTTGTCAAAATTATGGGCCTTTTTCCACTTAAAAATGTTGCATTCAAGGCGGTGGGGCGTGCTTTTGGATTTTCTCCACTTTCTAACTCGATAATGAATCTTCATACATTGATATCCTTAAGCAATACTGTACATGGGATAACATTTGGGGTGTGTTGGGTCAAGGTCAAGTTCACTGTTACTAAAAATAGAAAAAAAGTTTCTGCTCAGTAACTTGAAATTGAAATATTTTGATGAAACTTTATTTATAGATACTTAATAGCGAGACATTTCATGCGATTGCATACGGATTGGTGGGGTCAAGGTCAAGGTCACTGGTTTGAAAATAAAAAAATGCTTTCCACTCAGTAACTCAAGTACTTAATTAAAGTGTATAATTTAATTGGCCCTTGCTATCCAAACAGGTTGTTTCAGAAAAACATGCCAGTAACTCTTACAAGAACTAGAAATGTCTAACGTGCTGTCCTCCGACAGCTCTTGTTTATTCTGTTGTTTACAGATTGATGCATCTTAATCCGATTCATAGATTGTTTTTATTTTCTGCAGGACAAAAACAATTATCATACGTACATTCACTTTCTTAGAAACCAAACAAAGATGTGTAATACTTTTCTTGCATTGATCAGAAGTGGTAATCATCAAAACTTGACATGCTGGCCATACAATATCTTGTCCCATGTGAAATCTAGAATGTTTTCTTCAGAAAACAGCAATTAAAAAAAAAAAACAACACAACATAGAAACTGGAACACTGAATGGAGGGTCAATAAAACTTGTACTATTGATTATACAGCAGTATGAACTAGACTGTTACTATTTACATAAGGCAGGCATATTTCACATTGGCATAGGGAGCCCCCCTCCAAACTCATGTTTTGTATATCTAACAGTATGAATTTTCGGAGAAAAAAATGGGAACTATATAAACAGTGTCCAAACCTGAAACCCCTAAGTAGGTCATTAAAGTGTTACGGCCACCCCAGAAACTCCCTAGGGTGGTGTGGAGTTTTAAAACTGTTCCCAGAGCGGCTGAAGACTGGTATTAACACTACTAGGGGTGGGAAGCTAAAATTTAAATAATTATACAATTTTAAGTATTCTAGGTAATAACGATTATTTAAACCTACCACAGAGGTCATTTTTTTACCCGGCTTGTCCATCGAGAGAACGCCCGCAAACTACACTGAGTATGACTAACACACAGAGCGTTCCTCGGATCAAGACCGATGGACACCAAAACTAACGAAAATATGCTTTCACAATCAGTACAATTAAAACAGATAATTAAGGTATTAAAATTCATAGAACAAAGTTAATATTCGTCATAAATATAAATAAGTATCTATATTTTAAATTACAACTACGATTTAATATGCACACAGACATTTACTCGGTAAAATGATGAAAAATATGTTCGCTTGAAATTGCGGTTACAACCCACTATAATTTTAACTTCGGCGAGATCAACAAGATTGCAATAGACATCCTACCCACCGAGCTTCAGTCCCTGAAGTCTTAAAATAACCTCAATTTCAGGTAAGTGAATTTATATTTTAACAACTCATGGTATATATTTTGAAGCAGCAAATAACTTATCTAGCAATTAACAATTAAACATGAATCTACTTTATTATAAGTTGACTGACCAACATTGTAATCTATATCGAACATAGATACAGTCAGCAATTTTAATTTTTCAGCAATTTAAGGTATATCAAACATACCATTACTGTCTCAACTTGTGTAGATTTTCAACAATGAAAATAGTTTACAATAACAAAACAATCCTCTGACAGTTAATTCAACTTGGTTGAAGATAATTGACATCTTAACAATTTAAACAATGTAATCTAAATCAAACATAGAATGCATTGCAAATTTAGGATCGCCAATTTAACCAATTTAGAGGAAACAAATATTTAACAAGAAGCATGAATCTACTATATTGTAAGTCCGTTAAGATAACTGACAAACATCTATATCAAACATAAATACAGTCAGCATTTTACAGCAAGTTTTTAAGGTATATCAAACATACCATTACTGTCTCAATTCATAGTTTCATTGTATATGTCATAACAGTTAAAACAATTTACAACGATATAACAACCGACACTATAGTTGATTCAAATACTTGGTTAAAGACAGGTGCCTTACAGGTTGTTAACAATGTGATCTATATCAAACATAGGCGCATTGAACATTTTGTATCACCAAGTACACATTGTCAAAATTTAAACCAGTATATTTTCATTTTAATTATATATTATTCAACAATTAATGTAATAATAACCGTTGAAACAGTTATGTATTAAAAAAAAACAAAAAACAGTTTAACAGTTGTATTAAAATGACAGGTTAGAGTTTTATATACAGGCATAACAAGGTCATCCCTTCTTCAGATCCACATCACTGTGTGGCTTCTTTGTCATTGAGTCGCTTGTTCTTTTTGGCCTCAGTGATAGCTGCAGTAAACAAGTCTGGATACTTTGCAGCTTGCAAGTGGGTCAGATCTTGTCCTAGAACAGCCATGTAAGGACAATAGCTTCCATTGGCTTGAAAGGCACTGTCGTAAGCCTGGTTTATTCAAACAGCCTGTTCTGCAACTGCTGATATTACAAAGGCTCCGCTGGTGCCTCTATCTATGAACTCTTTTACTGTCTTGATCGATGTCATTCCTCTGTAAGTCATTATCATTTTGATATGGCTGCCAATTTGTCTAAGAACCCCCGATCGCTCTGTTGATTTTATTATTCCGCCACCAATCCAGTTTTTGTCAATATTTTGTGCATAGACTTTGCGGCCTTCTCAAGCTGCTGCGCAGTAAGACTAAGGCATTTCCAGTCAAGATCAGCTCCTGCAATAGCTGCAGAGTACCTTTTGGAGATGAAGCTGAGGTTGGCCGAAGTGGTTTATTTAAAGATGGCGCAAACCTCTGAGAAACCTATTGACAACCCGTTCTTATACTCATCAAGAGTACTTGGTTTTGTGGAGTTCTTTAAGAGAATCTTTAATATTCATTTGATTGTCTGAATAATTTATTATTACCACATTTGTATAGCACTCTCCATAAAAGACACTCATTTAAAGGTACTTTATATATTCATGTATATATTCACAATAATTTGTCATAATAAATCATATTTATTATGCATAATTATAACTCACCATAATATAAATACAGATATTTACATTTAAGCATAGCAATAAAACTGCATGAACTGGCTCCAAGCTGCTAGTCTTCTGCTCCTTCTGATGGCCTGTGTAAAGCAGAACAGTCATCGGAAAACCTCAAATGAGAAAGTGTAGCCTGTATATAAAAAATATAAATAAATGAAAAAATTAATATCATCATTTTAAATAATAAACAAATTAAATGATATAATAAATAAAGTCCGGGGTTGAGGTCCTTGTCGCTGTTGCCGTCGCCGATAATACCTTGCTAAAATAAAAGTTACTATTGACTGCCTCTGTGCATTGCCCTCGAAGCGATACTGGTTACGTCTCCGGAAGTTGCTGGAAGTTGTTGGAAGTTGTCGAAAGCCCTTAAAATTCTGGGAACGCCAGCACCAAAACGTCATCTGTAACCACACGACAGGAATGTAATTCAAGATTCGATTTGGGATGTTGAAAACTGAATCTTGAAGTACATTCCTGTCGTAGGGTTACATTGGTCCAGTCTATGAAGTCTTTCTTGTACTTTGGAATATGATTCTCGACTGTCTTTTCTGGCCTATTGTCATTAAGTCAAAGATAATTCTGGCAAATGTTTAAACACTTAACAGTTTATGATGTCTTTTTGCAGGCGGTTTTAGAGAAATCGTGGTAATTTTTCAGTTCAGACAAATAGTGGCTACTGCTATGCAAAAAAAAAAAAATTTGGCCCATTCTTTGGTAATGTCATGAGCCAAGGGGTACGTGTGATTTTGTTATTCTTATTTATTTGTTATTCCTGTTTTCTTTTCTCTATGACTGTGTATTTTTCATATGACATTTAACTAAAATGAACTCAGATATACAATATAACAAAAAAACTTCGTATAATTATGCCTAAATTCATTGTAGAATAAACAAGAAAATATAAACTTAAGAATTTATAACATTTCTAACATCTGTTTATTCATGCTGGGGATGTAACTTGGAGAACTGGAGATAGAGAAAAGTTACTGATTGGACTCTGTTCAGCAATAATTGACTGAACAGCTTGGGACAATCCGGAATTCTTGGTCAGGAATCCATCACCTTACAGAATCACAGAAGGATTATGTGGATATGTCGGCCTAAAAGTCAGCGTCACTGGCTGTCACCAAGAAGACATCCAGCATCCCCTTACAATAACAGGTACTTTGCCAAATAAATTATTCCCCCCGTCGAAGATGGCGGGGTATATTGGTTTCCTAATGTCGGTCGGTCGGCCTGTCAGTCGGTCCGTCGATAGACCAGTTTCGTTTCCAACAGTTTTCATCTGATCTTTACCAAACTTAATTAAAATGTTTGTGGGCATAATGCCTCAGCCAAGTTTGATAATCAGCCAAATCGCCCCAGAAATTGTAGAGTTATGGCCCTTGAATTCTCTGGAATTGGTCTTTTTAGCTGTTTCCAACAGTGTTCATCCGATCACTGCCAAACTTCATGAAAATGTTTGTAATAATACTATCTTTGATAACCAGCCAAATCACCCCAGGAATTTTGGAGTTATGGCCCTTAGATTATCTGAAATTGGCCTTTTTAGCAGTTTCTGCTCTCTAAGTCCAACAATTTTCATCCGATCTTCACCCAACTTCATGAAAATGTTTGTTTGCATAATATCACAGCATAGTTTGATAATCAGCTAAATCGTCCTAGAAATTGTGGAGATATGGCCCTTGAATTATTTAAAATTGGCCTTAGAGCTGTTTCTGTTCTCTAAGTCCAACAGTTGTTCAGGAATAAGCAGATGTTTCAGCAGTTGTCACTGTTACAGCATAACCAGGGATTCATGGGTTATCAAGGAACCAGCAGGTGAATCATTGGTTGTCAAAGTAACAGTAAGTGAATCAGCAGTTGTCATGGTAGCTGTAAGTGAATCAGCAGTCAACATGGTAGTATGAGGTGAATCAGCAGTTGTCATGGTTACATGGCGTGAATCAGCTGTGACTGCTGGTGTAATATGTTCAATTCTTTTGGTACAGAGATACAATCTAAGCATCTTTATAAATTTCATTAATGCTCTTGGTTTCTTCCGATTTGTCACCTTTGAAGTCCCAGATTTCGAAAACGAAATCTGAAACTGATCCAGTTTTGGACATTTGGACTTAATTCATCCGATCATCACCAAACTTGATGAAAATGTTTGAGGTTTATGTTACCTTAGCCAAGTTTGATGATCAACCAAATTTTCACAGGAACTGCTGAGTTATGGCCCTTGATTTATCTAAAATTTGCCATTTTAGCAGTTTTCGCTCCTTTTGTCCAACAGTTCTCGTCCAAACTTGATATTTTAAAGATTGCTTTTAACCTAGAGGTGGCATAACTGTTTTAAAAACAGCTTTTGTAACATTTATACTGAATTACACTTCTATGCTAGTTGTTTAAAACTGTTGTTTCTTTAACTTCTGAACTAAAACCAAAAGCCTGTTCTTTCTAAATGTTTGCATTTTAGCATTCAATTACACTTAATACCACTAGTGGGTTGCGAATTATTTACTTCTGATAATTTTAATTCAGACCAAAGCCCCTTCTTTATAAAACTGCATTTTAACCTTCAATTTCCATACTTGAGGTCAATTCTTCTGTACTAAAAGCCTAAAATATTCATTCTATAGACTTTAAAACAATCCTGTGACATATATCCTAGAAGTTAATCAGCACGTACACTATAAACCCCCTGTTCCTACTATAACAGCAAAACACTAGCACTGTTTCATTACAAATCCATTCACTTTCGATGTGGAATTAGCTTATCTTCATTGATGAATTTTTCTTGAAATACTTGTTTCTGCATACACATCTTAACAAATTGTGCTTATATTTACACGGACTCTGAGACGAGCAAATACAGGTTTTAAAACCTTTGTGAATATATATGGACTTCTTGACTATACCATTATTAAAGAGCAATATTCATATTTATGTCCGCCATAAAAAAATCTAATTATTTCTACCTTCTGCAGCAATCGGAAAACTGAAAAGTGTATCTGCAATATCTACTGAGCCCAAAACACCCTTGTCTCATAGGAGTTATAACTGATTGTAATGTTTCCATATTGAAATGCACTTTCTCTACCCGTTGTGTATTGAACATTTTAATCCGCACACATTTATGAAAAAGGCCATGTTCTTTCAGTTCGATCAGGTGAGCGATATAGGGCCAATTGGCCCTCTTGTTTATCAGTTAGCATGGTATTTGTTGTTACCATTCACATATTAGTCACTGATTTCTGTGGTGGTAGAATGTGTGAATTGACATGCAGTTGGTCAAAATGTAATGTTCAAATGATTGAAGATTATTCTATTACTAGACCTGTCCAAAAAGTATTATTTCTCTGAAAATATTGTGGTACTTTGACATTTTCAACATATCGTCCCTTGACAGCCAGAAGGTATGAAGCATTATTGTGTCAGCCCATGAGATTTTTGGCCCAAATGTGGTACCTGGGCGAAAATGAGTTATTGTCAGTTTTGAATACACTGATATGTTTAGAAACTGGAAATGGCTTTCTTTTTTCGCAATCATGCGTTTTGAGCAAGAATGAGCAGTTTAAGTAACATCACCATAACGACAAATTTTCATATTTTACATAGATTTTAATGTTTGTCATGCATACAATACAGAACCTAGCATGATGAGGATTTATATTATATATATTTACTGGACTGTCTTTCACAAATAACAAACTTTGAATGTACAAGTGTTTCTGACAAAAATAATAATAATAAAGAAATGGTTACATTTTTTATACAAATAACACAATAAATAATATTTTTTACGTTGACAGTTTTCAAGATTTAAACAATTATTTGAAATCACTTAATCATAATCTTGACTTTCTAAAAGAAATCACGTGCCTCAACTTTGACGTCAGTTTTCTCGAAACGAGGCAGGCCGCAATTGGGATAAAAATCTCATGGGCTGCCACAATTATGTGTAAAGAAAGCTGATGGCACCTTCTGGCTTTCAAGGAACGATAAACTTTATTATTAAAGCACTTCTGGGGACCCATCGCCAACTGGGGTCTGCCACTTGCAGCCCTTGCAGACATGAGCAAGAACCCGGAGAAAATCAGCGGGAAAATGACCACAGGTAATGTCGTCTGGTGCACGATCCTCCGTAGATAATAGACATTGTCATTCATTTCAGGTGTGACATGGGAAAACTGGGCTTAATGCACGTGCATAAAGTTTCGTCCTGAATCAGCCTGTGCAGTCCGCACAGGCTGATCCGGGACGACGCTTTCCGCCTACAGTGGATTTATGTTTAGAAGAGGCTTCTTTGAAACAGAAAATATCATAAAAGCGGAAAGTGTTCTCCTGGATCAGCCTGTGCGGACTGCACAGGCTGATCGGGGATGACACTTGACGCACGTGCATTAAGCCGGTTTTCCCACGACACAACACATTTATAAATTCCTCTGTGATATCACATGTTTAATTGTTTGCATAGTTTGCACTAAAGACCACATGGTAATGCTTGTGACGAGTTTGTTAAGCTTGATAAATGGGAATTACCCTATTTTATAGAGGATATTTGTTGATTTCGGTGTAAGATCATATTTTATTTCACGAGTGTTCACAGAAAATATGTATTTTCTATGATCACGAGTGAAACAAATGATTCCAAAACTGTCACTTATTAGTATGGTGGGAAAAAAGTGTCATATTTTGTGAGTTGTCGCTAAATTATAATTTTGTTGAATTATATAATGTGTCTTATGTAAACACATGCATGTACATACTGTACATGTATATACATTTGCCATGGGTTGTAAACAACTACTTGTAGATCCATGCTATTTATGGAAAAATAGTCCGTTTAATGTTATATTTTCACTGCAGTGAAAATATGAAATCTTACATTTTTACTGCTCAACACTGAAAATATATAATTTTATTTCACCAATAAAATTTGATATTTCACTGAAAAGCATATAATAAATAGTTTTAATAATCCAGTTATCCGTATATCCAAATTGAAAGAACCAACAAAGAACATTCACTAAATTTAGACAATAAACACTGCAGAAAAACGCATTCTAAGTTATAAGAAAGCTTATTCATAAATGTTCCACGGCGCTTGCGTTGTTCAAGTACAGTTGTATCGATCAATGTTTTTTCACACCGACCACGTGCTAAGCGTGAAGCACAAGCTGCTAGATGATAGCCGCTGTTCGGCACCATTGCTATGGCTGTTTCTAACGGCTTGCAGTTTTGGAAGCCCGGCTACAAGTCGGTCACAACATACACTGTTGCCTGCTGAACTTGCATCACGGCTGCCTGTCGATAGTGTTAATGTTTCTTATGATACAGAAACAATTTAGCAAGCAGAAAAAATAGAAGGTGGTAAATTCTGATACTTTACTGATAACTAAGCAAAAAACTAATTGCAAACATGTAGATATTGCCGGATATTGTTTTCAACATTGTAAAATGACTGACAGAGTCTTCATATAACGTTACACTACCGTTACATGACTGAAAATAAAGCACTTACTAAAATGTATTCCTAATATATAATAGGTGGATTAATTAATTCTTGCCTAGAGAAAAATGACATGGTATTGCGTACAATCCTAAACTTCATCTGTATAAAATACTTTGTAAAGGAATATTTGTACAAAATTCGCACTATGGTTTGTATTTTTCTCTTATTTTTCGCTGATTATAAGTGCCCCAGTGTTTAGATTATTAATATAATTTATGTTACATATAACTTACACGCGACAATTATAATGTTTATATTAATAAGTCATTAATCAAATTGTGTTTTTACTAACCGTTACAATTTGAGCCCATGACTGATCCAAATTTAACAACTGCTCAGTTTTCAACGACCTTTTGATCAAAATCTCATTATGAAATGTTGGCGGGTTCAATTCTTAGCGTTTAAAAGGGACCCATGGGGTCAAAGGTCAGTGGGCTCAATATTTAACATTACACCGGCCCTACGGTATCTGAAGAATAAGCTTTATCAATATTGAATCAATATAAATTACGATTGCATTGTTTCGAAGTTAAAGCAAACGTATATATAACTGAATTATAGCATATACTTAAACAGTGATTATCGATGGCATTATCGCGGGTGCACGAAAATAGATGTAATATTTTTATTAATTAACTGTACCTTCATGATGTACCGTTGTGCGTATTTGTTACATTAATTGGAAAATTATGAATGAAGTGCTCGATTTTGTAGGCACTAGTTGGAATCCGACTGAAGCATTTTAGCACAAAATCATAATGTACTAGTTTTTGTATATATTTTGTTCTGAACGATTCCTTCCTTTATTGTTGCTACTCGAAAAAAATGGGAAATTATTTTGTTTTATGCGAAATACCATCAATAATATGTCCCTTTGATTACTTTGCAGTAAAGAAAATCGTGTATGATAAACAAAACGTATCTTATACCTGTGGTTGGAGCAACTGGGCAGGGTAAAGTTGCTACTGTCCTTCCTGTAAACTATAGGAAGTTTCTCAATTGCAACTGATTCACATGCATTTGGCGCATTGCTATGGTAACAATTACTAAAATGACATATCTAATTACAAACAACGACATGTAGAACATTGGAATTGTGAGTGTAAGTACACTTGCCACACCTGAAAACATGTTTTGACTTTACTGTAGAATTGTTGTTTTTGTCATTTTTCTACCTAAAGATTCACAGAAACATTCCATTCTTCAAAAAATGATGATTCATCCTTGAACGCCACTTTGGATCCCTCCCCCACAATTGGCAGGAAACTGTTAGCCTATAGACAGACAACCGTGACATTAGATATTAGCTGAACGTGCAAACCGTGACATATTGCATAATGATTGTGAAATGCATAAGACATAAATAATGCTACCTTTCGCTATGGTAATGCTTTCTGAGAATTTTGATTAGTAATGGATTCAATCATACTTGAACCATTTGTTGAAATATGTCATATTTTTTTATTGTAATAACACAATTCTATTTTACATTCTACAACTCATTAATTCATATTGTATATCTACATATTGTACCTTAAGGTGACGCTAAAAAACAGATTAATGGCGAATCACACGGTGTCTTGTCTAAAAAATATATTACCTTGAGACAAATGTGAATACTTGCACGATTCTATTAATTGTGTAACAAGATGTGTGTTGTCAGCCCTATTTAAACTCTCAGGAAACCATAACTCTATCGACAGGCAGCCGTGACGCGAGGTCAACAGGCAACAGTGTAAGTTGTGACCGACTTGGGTCTCCGTGAATAAACGTCCCCTTTTAAAAAAAATGATTCCTACGAGGGCGATAAATAGGCACAATATGGGTAGTCCTTTAACATTAGCTTAAGAGACGCTTCAATTGTCTGTGGCAAAAACTTTAAATATCTGATAGTATGTTAATTCTGTTCACGTTTACAACATTTTTCTCATAAAAATACAGTCAAAACTATTAAATTTATCTTTGTTTTCTGAAATACATATTTCTTAACAAATAATATTATGAAATCTTTACAATGTCATTATATTACATGAAAGATAAATATTTCTGATGTTCTGTTTCAGCCTTGTTCTTCTATTCCTGCGCTTTCATGAGATTTGCCATCAGGGTTCAGCCACGCAACTTGCTGCTGTTTTCTTGCCATTTCACGAACTCTTCAGCCCAGTTTGTGCAATTAGGAAGATTCGTCAGCTACCAGTTAGTACTGACAGTATATTTAATTATGCCCCCCATCAAAGATGGCCGGGTATATTGGTTTTCTAATGTCTGTCGGTCCATCGGTAGACCATCTTTGTTTCTGTTCAACAGTTTTGATCTGATCTTCACCAAACTTCATGAAAATATCTCAGCCAAGTTCGATAATCAGCCTAATCGCCCCAGGAATTATGGAGTAATGGTCCTTAAATTATCTTAAATTGAACTTTTTAGCCGTTTCCGCTCTCCAACTCTAACAGTTTTCATCCATTCTTTGCCAAACTTCATGAAAATGTATAAGATCATAAAATTATAATCAGGTTCGATGGTCAACCAAGTTACCCCAGGAACTGCATAGTTATGGCCCTTGATTTATCTAAAATTGACCTTGTTAGCAGTTTCTGATCGTTATGTCCAACAGTTGTCATCCAATCTTCACTAAACTTTATATTTTAAAGATTGCTTTTAACCTAGAGGGAGCATACCTGTTTTACAAACAGCTCTTGTTAAGTGATGCATTAAGAGGATGGGCCCGATTTCTAAAAAAATTTCATAATGTTACAACAGGATTCGCTTAAGCTCACTATTTTCGTATTGGAAAAAAATTTGCATAAATAAATTGTTAAGATATATTACGTTTGACACTTTTTAGCTGTTTCTGCTGCCCAAGAGTTTGTGGGCATAATATCTTGACCCAGTTCAACAATCAGCCAAATCGCCATGGGCACTTCAGAGGTATAGTCCTTATATTTTCCATTACCTATTGAAATACTGTTTCTTTACAGCTACCTGCTAGATGACGAGGGTCGGCGGCTGTACCTGCAGCACTACGAGGAGGTTCACCAGAAGGACGTCCACATGCACGTGCCCACGGAGCTTCCCGCCATCGAGGGCGAGGCCAACGTGCCCGTCGTGCTGCCTGTGCACCACGGGGGACAGCTCGGGAAAATTGAGGACAAGATAGAAGCAGTCCTAGAGAGCAAGCGAGAGGCAGAAAAGTAGACATTCAGCCACGGAAATTAGTTCAGCTGTCTTGTCCTAAAAAAAAAACAGTTATGTTTCTGGTGGCTCGACTGACCCTACTTTGTTCCTGCTGACCCAGATCTTTTTTTTCAGGAGTTCTACCGATCATAAAACAGAACTGTTACAAATAATCCAAGAAACATACTAAAACTGGTCCAAATATAAGAGGAATCAGTTTGCTTATGTTTTGGTCATTAAATTCTTTATAAGTTTACCCATAGATAATGAACACAAACCAAGGTCTTATACAATAAAAAATAAAATATTACAACAAAAAAACTTCCATTCTACCAACCCTACATTTTTGGCCATGCCACTGGAAACACTGCGATTATTTTTTAGGCCCGCATAGTAGCATATTAGTCATGGATTAAGTAAAAATGCACAGTCATGGAAATAGGTTCAACTATGAAATAAAGACAGAAGCATATGTTAGTTTTGGATGTAGGTATCTGTTGTTAAGTGTTTACACCTTGTGCAGTTAGGGATCAATTCAAATTTTAACCACAAAACAGGTGTTCTTTATTTGTGGCAATGCATGATTTTGTATGATGTCCTGTTTAAAAAAAAAGAATGGCACCCACATATTACAAAAATGAAAAATTATATACAAGGGTGTTATTTTTCCTCCTTCTAGCTGATGTCTTCCTTTGAATGCCATATTTTATGTACAAATAGTTCTTCAATGTAAAATGTTGGAGATTTGTAATTGCATAGTTTTTGAAATCACACCCATGATTATTGGTTCAACTATTTAAGATTTTTATTTAAACAGACTGTACATGAGCATATTAGTTTTGGAGGTATGTATCTGTCATATGTTTACAACCGAACATTTTTAAGGACAATTCATAATGTAACCCATATAATATTTGCACGAAATGATTCAAATGCATTAAATGACCCATAGTGCCAGTAATTCAAAATAGGGTAACAGAGGTTGCTTCTTGTTTTTATCAGTGGATACATTTAGAAAATTAATCAAATTCTAGAGATGTTTTCGGGGCACTAAGAACTGTACAACATACAGTGTGTATTTTTATCAACTATTACTAATAAGTTGTGTATTTTAAACACTTTATGAACAACAAGTTAAACAGAGCAGAATGTTAAATAAGAAGATCAGTAATCATTATCTTACGGGCTGTTCCAGGAAAAGGGGGGGGGGGGCAGAGGGGGTCCAAACTTGGGGTACCACCAACACAACTTTTTTTTTTATAAATCATTGATCATCTGTTTTATCCCCTCTATCACCCCCCATGCACCGAATTTTAATACATTGGCGTTCCACCCCCTCATCACCTTTTTTCCTGGAACAGCCCTAACATGCTTAACCGATTTGTGTATAATACTAACCTGTCAGGTAAATAATTAGAATGTATCAGGAGTAGTGTTTGTTTGTAAGATATAGCCAAGTTATCATCTGTAGACAGACTGCTGATTAAATGTATACGTACACATGTATATTTTTGTTAACATACCTAAAAACATCTGTTAATGAACTCCATTGAATGTTGATACACCACAGCCATTGACTCAGCAGTGTATTTATATGATGCGTGTTGTGGGAAAAACGGGCTTAAGGCATGTGCGTTAAGTGTCGTCCCGGCGGTCCGCACAGGCTAATCCAGGACGTCACTTTCTGCTTTTATGGTATTTTCTGTTTCAAGGAAATCTCCTCTAAACATAAATCTACTGTAGGCGGAAAGTGTCGTCCTGCATTAGCCTGTGCAGACTGCACAGGTTAATCCGGGACGACACATTACGCAAATGCATTGAACCCGGTTTACCCACGACGCGCCTTATGTGGTTGTGGTGTATTGGCGTTCACTTTTGTTCAGCCGGTTTAATGTCTGTTAGCAGAAAACACTCATCCTGAATAATCATTGAGCCTACACATGATTTTAAAGGGACTTGTTCACATAGTTTATAATGTGCCATTTATGAGTACTGGTTAACATTGATTGAATAATGGCAAAAAATTATAAAGTGTTTGTAACACTTCATAGATGTTTTTCACTACCAATCACTACCATTAGTGTTAAAATTACACACCCAATTATACGAGCCTCTTTAGTTTGTTTTAAGTGTGTCAGACTTTTGATCTGGCGGTCTTGGGTTCAAGACCTGACCGACACATTGTTTTTCTTTTTTAAGGATTTTTTGACAGAGGATATATGGGTTTGTTCGTCCAGATGCTTTAGCAATTGAAGGTAAGACATTTTAAGACGTTTCCTAAAAATATGAAAATCTGTAAATAAGTTCTTTTAAAAGGATACCCGCCACCTGTAGGTTGTGATGTACACTCTGCCAGTTGACTTTTATATGCATTGTTACCATAGTTCCCATAAGAAAAGCATATCATTATACATGTGCCTGCTGTATTTAAATTTTGGAGTCATCAAATTGCTTACTAATGTGCAGGTGTCAAAAGTTTTGCTCAAAAGGTTTGTACATAATTTTGATGAAGAGATGCAGTGTATGCACTGAAATATGCCGCATATGCCATTCAACATAATTTTTTTTTTTTAAGAAAAACAATATGAATATGTATGTAATTATTAGGCTTGATATGGCTGGAAAAAAATTGCAGTGTTACTATTTTAGATATTTATTGGTCATTATAATGGTGTGTAATGCAATCAGGGGTGTTGTTTAGAGGGTGTATAATTTTGTGTTTGTCATACATGAATTGTTGACTGGTGATCAAAGTAAATCATTAAGTAGATTTGTGATATTTTTATTTGTAGGAGTGTTTACAAGATGGTTAAAATTGACATGTTTTTGTTGAGAACAAATTGCGAGTGGTTTGTGTATGTTAACCTTGGAATTATTGAACTATTATTAAAAGCATGTTTTATAGGCAAAATGCTGTGATTGATTACACCTTATTATTAAGTTATAACAACAAAATAGCATACATGGTAGATTTAATAGGGTTCAAGTTCACATTTCAATGCTTACCAGTTCTAAGTTCACATTCAATGCTTACCAAGTTCACATTCAATGCTTACCAAGTTCACATTCAATGCTTACCAAGTTCACATTCAATGCTTACCAAGTTCACATTCAATGCTTACCAAGTTCACATTTCAATGCTTACCAGTTCCAAGTTCACATTCAGTGCTTACCAAGTTCACATTCAGTGCTTACCAAGTTCCAAGTTCACATTCAGTGCTTACCAAGTTCCAAGTTCACATTCAGTGCTTACCAAGTTCCAAGTTCACATTCAGTGCTTACCAAGTTCCAAGTTCACATTCAGTGCTTACCAAGTTTCAAGTTCACATTCAATGCTTCGTCAAGCCTCAGGCCTATCAAAATATATGACTATGCAAGTTATGAATGCAGAATTGAGATTTTTTACCTCCATGTTTTGTATGCAACATTTAAGTTCTTCCTTGGAGTTTAGAGAATATATAATTGTTGTTTTTTGCTCAGATGAACAAAGGACCTCTCCTGAGTAATGGTCAGCGATCAACATCTTGTATTGCATAAAAGTCAGTCTTGACTGAAATTGCTTACCCAGAAGTTCTTGAAATAGTTTCAGCAAAGGCCAGATCAAATAATTATACCCGTGTTATTGCTCTTTTTACTTGACAAAATGCATTGTTCTTCATTTACCTTGTTTGCATGATAGAGACTGTTTTGAGCTGTTCTCCATTAAATGTACAAATGAACAAGCATCGGTAATAAAAGTATTGTAGTAATGGGCTTTTTAAACCATTTATACCACTTATAACCCACACTGGCCAAGAGTGGACACTGATGTAAGGTTTTCAAAAGACAACAATACACCAGATCAGACCACCCCAGTCGTAACTTCCTTGGGTGAGTGTTGCAGGTTCCTATGTACATCTTTTTGTAAGAAACTTTCACATGCTATTATGCCTCTGTAGAACTCTAAAGAATATTGTTCAGTCAAACATTATATCACCATTCTTTGATTTTTGATGGACTCTGTGTAGCTTCTACAGTATAATATTAAATGTTTTCATTTATGCAATCTTTGTTGGTTTGTGAATTTTGTACATTTATAAATTTACTGGGCAATCCACATTTTTGACATTTAAATACAGTGAAATATGTATGTATGTGTTATACTTGTGTATTAAATAATTTTTAGGATTCTGTTGTTATGAAAATCATAATAATAATTTTAACAACTGTTGATTTATTTATTTTGAAAGTGTCAGTTTTATTTACTAATATGTCACACTATGTTGTCTGTTGCTGTTTTTAAGTTACAATAAATCTAAGTTTCAACTGCCATGACTTTGTCGTCGTTCCTCATTCTTATGATCATGCATTGAGTTTAAAATTGAAAACATGAAAAAACTTCTCCAGAACTGGAAATAATCCATTAAATTGTTTTTATATTAAATCTTATTACACCATCAAGTTATTATTATAAACGAAATAAATAATGAGTCAATTATAATGAAATATAAAGTATCGGCCATTACTTAAAAAAAGAATTTGCTTACAAATACAGACTAAATACATATAACATAGTCCTGAATGTTTGATAACACAGTCACTTTGTTTTGGTTAACCATTATTATGATTTCCATAACAAATTTCTTGAGCAATACTTTTTAAGGTCAATACACACATGCTGTTTAAAACAAAAAAATTAAGTTCAGAAAATAGTATGTTAGACAATTTATCTTCATCATGTATTTATGTTATTTATGGCAGATTGAAATCCGATTGAGACTTTCTAACTGGTCATGAGCCCGGCTAGCTCGGTAGAGCGCTGGACTGTCAATCCGGGGATCGTGAGTTCGAACCCCAGCCCAGCCACATAACTTGTGTGGGGATTGGTCATGAAATTATTTATACGGCCATTCTCCCCCTACCTCTGATTCAGTAGGGCAGTTGTCAGTACTCGTAAACCGCTTAGGTCGGCTAAACTTGCCCAGGAAAAGTGTGAGTAGGTTAACTGACTGCCGTGATATGACTGAAATACTGTTAAAAACGGCGAAAAATCCAAACAAACAAACAATCTAACTGGTCATACATGATTTGCACCATATATTATATAATTTTAAGCATCTATGTAATCTGATTCAAAAGCTTTTTTTAACTTAAAGAAAGAATCTGTCAACATAAGTCGGAGCATTGCCTTGATTTACGCTCTTGAAAGTAACAGTGAAACAAAATGTGAGAGGACAATTTTGTATTTTCAAGTTTACTCAGCTCTGTTTACTAATTTAAATGGCAACAAACTTAATTTTAAATGGATTTTTAAATGTATCCAGTTAACTAAAAACATTCCAATACAATTGGTACCATATTGATTGACACAAATCTGTCTGCAACATTTTGCTGGATATTTACAATTTGGCAATATCAAATGCCATTATAACACTGACAGACTGTTACATGTTCATCTATTAAACAAACAAGTGTATCATCTAGCAAGTTTATTTAAAAACAAAGTAATATGCCATAACAACTAACCACTACACTGTATGTCCTGCAAACCAGGTTTCACAAACAATAGTTGTTTATATCTCGTACAATGACGATTCGATATACCCTCACATATGTATTTGTAACAAAGAAGACATTCAGTACAGGTAAATACATGGACACTGTAAAGATTTACACATACACTTAAATACAAAACAAACTTTTATGTTTGTCTTGCAATAGTATTGTATACTGATCACACTGATAGATAACTACCTTGTAATCTTAAACACATAATATGCAATCTTATTTTTTTACACATATCTTTCTTAAGAATATTGATCTCACAGAAACAGCACAATGTCAGAAAATCTCTTACTCCAAAGTAAATACTGAAACATTATTTGCTTTAATTGTAAGTGCTTAACCTAATATTATGTAACATCATTATGCAACATTTTTTTTTTGATTGAAATTGTGCTATTCCAAACAATCTGATTGAGTCTTGCTTCAAAATGTTCACAGTACAGTAAAACACCACAGAAAAAGTTCAGCAAGTCTCAGACATCTAAGTAAATACTGAAACACAAGTAACTAGTCTCAGCAAGTCTCAGACATCTAAGTAAATACTGAAACACAAGTAACTAGTCTCAGCAAGTCTCAGACATCTAAGTAAATACTGAAACACAAGTAACTAGCTTGCAATCTTTCCACATGTTATTACTCTTGCTTTAAAACATGAAAACACACAAAAACATCACATCAAAATATTGAGAAGATTTCCAAAGTACTGTTGCCAGGTACTGGTTTCCAAGGAGACTGGTTGCCTAGGAGATGTACCAGTTCCACTTGGTCTCGTCATCCTCCTCGTCATCGCTGTCCTCCAGGGCCCCCTCGTCATGTGACAGGTTGACCCGTGGCAGACCCTTTAGGGAGTTCACCTTCTTCCAGATTCGCCTTGATTAGAATAAAAAGATTCAAGGTTACTTGTGCTTATATGACCCAGTTGCTCAAAACTTTTAACAGCCAATTGAGCCTGTCAACTTTAGATGTAAGTACAATTAATATTAGACTTGTTAATCAAACATTTTAAAATTGGTTCAGCATAACAAATTATGTAGAATTAACTCACAGTTTAATACTGTTATATTTAATTTACACCAACACCTTCATCCAAATTTTAACAGCTGTTAGCTTAATTGGCTGTTAAACGTTTTGAGCAACTCGTCCCTGACAAATTTAGTCTGAACCTATTTATTTGAGCTTGTTTGTGTCAAAAGCCAGAGGCGTACTCAGACACTTCCGAGACCATTTTTTGAGTAGAACCAGAGGCTAACTCAGACACTTCCGAGACCATTTTTTGAGTAGAACCAGAGGCTAACTCAGACACTTCCGAGACCATATTCTGAGTAGAACCAGAGGCTAACTCAGACACTTCCGAGACCATTTTTTGAGTAGAACCAGAGGCTAACTCAGACACTTCCAAGACCATTTTCTGAGTAGAACCAGAGGCTTATTGAGACACGAGTCTGCTTCCTGGGTAGAACCAATACTTGGTGTCTTTTGAGAGATCGTTTGAAATGGTTCCCGAACAGGGATCACGTAGGTAGAACCAATACTTGGCGTCTTTTGAGAGATCATTTAAACGCTTCCCGAACAGGGATCACGTGGGTAGAACCAATACTTGGTTTCTTTTTAGAGATCATATAAACGCTTCCCGAACAGGGATCATGGGCGCGTTCCCATGGCAGACAACAAATCCACTACACCACTGCAACTACACACGGTTATGGAGCATGTTCCCACTAAAACATTTGCGGCCTGTTGTGGAAAAAACGGGCTTAATGCATGTGCGTAAAGTGTCGTCCCGGATTAACCTGTGCAGTCCAGTCTTGTACGTATATAGCTTGGACGAATTGACCTCACAGATTTGCCTAGAAAAGGAGTCACACAATTAATAAGCATGTTCAGAGTTACAAAGCTGCAACCAAAACAATTTTGCTTAAATATAGTTCAGACAAATTCATATATAGGATTCTGTCAGAGTAATGAGACACACAGTTATTGAACATGTTCACTGCTATAAATCTAAACTAAAATACTTGTATACAGTTCTGACAAACTGCAAAAATTGTGGATAGTTAATATCACAGTCTACACCATAAGATGTGGTACAGGTTTGTTATGTTTAATAAAAAAGTTAAATAAACACCAAACAAAAAACAACTGAGTGTTTTTTAAGTTGACATGTTTTTGTTTGAGTTATTTATTTTTTAAAGGTGGGTTGCAGGGTGTTGCTGGAGTTTGCAAAACAATAGGACATAGGGAACAGCCTTGGACAAAAATTAAAATCACTGACAGTCAGTTCTAGATCAATAAACAAACACATTCTGAAGAAACAGTATACCGGTACCTGTCTTTTCCATCTCTAGAAGCAAGATAATGTGGCAAAATGTATAACAATAAAATAATTGAAACAAATACATTGGTAGTAAAACCATACTTAAGAAATGGAATGAAGTTTACCATATCTGATCTAAATACAGCGCAACTCAAGCCTCTGTTAATGTTTTATCAACAATAAACGCAACATATAAATAAACTTGGTATTCAAACTGAGCAAAGTAGCTGTCATTATTTTAAAATTACAGATTCGCGCAACAGTTTTAATTACCATTTTAAAAATTAATTTAAAATTTCCATTGCCCAACTTGAATTTAATGCACAATTGGCCAACATTACCCAGGTTATTTGACCAAGAAGTCAGGCACTCAGTGTGAAATAGCCTTTGATTTATCATTGTTTATTGGCTTATAAAAAACGGTTTGTAGTCCTGATGCTTAGGAATTAAATCAGGAAGGTGTTAGCTTGAGTGATTTAATATATATATGTGCATCAGAACGACAACAATAATAAGAAAAATATTTCGAATCAAACTTGACCAACAATTCTGCATTTACAATGAAAAAAAAATTCATTGTATAATTTCGGACAACTTTTTGCATCGTTAATTGTGGGTTTAACCACAGTTAAATTTGTTCTTTATGTTTATTCTGCATGTGTCATGTTCAAACGTTTTACATAAAACTAGAACCAAACATGGACGCTGAAACAGACACAAGAAATGAAACATGAACTGACAACTGATACTTGAACCTACATGCATGGCCATGATTGCAATGACAGCTTTGAAGAGGCTGTGGGAAGGCAATACAAGAAATCATGGAGTGCAATAGATCAAGTGTCACGATGCCAGCACATACACTTTTGTTCAAATGAAATACCAACATAATGCGATAGTCATTTAAAGTCGCAGTCCATATAATATAATTCAATGCATCCTAAATTGGCATTAGTTCTTATAAAAGTTTATGGTGTTTATTCCACTGAAAACTGTTTCTTATTTACGAAAGGCATTTCATAATGTCTGTGTTCAAAAACGCTTGGTACGAACGAAATATACATTTATGTAAATGCTGATTTACTCCAGAGGCATCGCCAACTATCACGTACAGATAATTTAACGATAAAAAGTTACCAAAACGTTATTATGTTACCGACTTCAAAGTGTTTTTATTTCTATTTTGATCGGTAAGATGTCAATTAGATACAATTCTGCAAAGTTTTATTTTATTAACATATTTTCTGGACTGCTGCTTTAAATGACTGTGAGAATGAATTTATGTTAAATGTTAACAGCTGATGTTTTAATGGATATAATCAGACAGTTCACAGATGGTTCCGGATTGGCTGAAAACTACTGTGCAATAAGCAATGCCCATCTAGGGCTGACTGCAAATGACTGAAGCTGATGAAGCTTAGGTATGAACACAGCTAATGCTTTGGTGATCATGTTTTCTTAAAAGTCCAGGGCTGGTATTTATAAAGAATCTTAGTCGAAAATTAGGAAAGATCTTAAAATTCTTAAATTTAAATATCGGATTTTCTGACAAAGTAATGCATGTTTGGAAGATTTAGACACATAATTTGCAATATAATTAAAAGTGTATTAATATCTAGCATTAGCCATGCAAATGTTTCAAAGCATAGTATTTTAAATACAAAGTCTAATTTTGACTTATGTTCAACTTAAGTTAAGAATGGCTTAAGAATCTTTATAAATATGGGCCCTGGTTTAAGGATATCAGTGAAATGATGGATGCAGGCATTATCCTGTTAATTATAAACAAGGATATCAGTGAAATGATGGATGCAGGCATTATCCTGTTAATTATAAACAAGGATATCAGTGAAATGATGGATGCAGGCATTATCCTGTTAATTATAAACAAGGATATCAGTGAAATGATGGATGCAGGCATTATCCTGTTAATTATAAACAAGGATATCAGTGAAATGATGGATGCAGGCATTATCCTGTTAATTATAAACAAGGATATCAGTGAAATGATGGATGCAGGCATTATCCTGTTAATTATAAATAAGGATATCAGTGAAATGATGGATACAGGCATTATCAATTAATAATTATAAACAAGGATATCAGTGAAATGATGGATGCTCCCCATGCGCTTTGCCAAGTTATGGGAAAGCCATCAGAAGAGCAGAGGCCAGACAAGAATTGTGCTCTATATATTAATTTCAGCCATCATCAAAGTCCCATAACTGTAAGACAAGATACGTGGAAATTCCACAAAAACCAAAGTTTTTAATGAAATGCATGAAGTTTAAAGTCAGCACAATAATAAAAGAAAGTTTGGATGCAAGGTGAAGGTCATGGCTAGGAATTGCACTAAAGTACAACTTAAATTAAGAAACAGCCTTTTTAGTTATTCATTAGGACATTTAAGAATACTGACCCTGAACAGAAGTATGTTTATGTAAGTGAAAAAGAAACAGTAACCTTGACCCCCACCTATCCCATATGCAATCGCAAGTGAGGTTTTAACATAAGATATCTACAATTGAAATAACATTACAAAACCTTCATTCATACTTGAGCTGTTGAGCGTAAACTGTTTGTTTTATTTTTGGTAATGGTGACCTTGACCCCACCCACCCAATATGCAATCCCAAACGAGGTCTCAATATAAGGTATCTACATAGGAAGTTTCATTGTCGAAATATCGAAATTCGTTATCGAAATTCGTTATTAAGTTATTAAGTGGAAACCCTTTTTCTATGTTTAGTAACAATGACCAGAACCCCACCCACCCCATATGCAAGCGCAGGCGAGGTCTAGATAATAAGGTATCTACATATGAAGTTTTATTAAAATATCTTAATTTGTCTTCTAGGTATTGAGCGGAATCTGTTTTTCTATTTTTAGTAACGGTGACCTTGATCTTGAACCCACCCACCCCATATGAAATCCCAAGTGAGGCCTTGATATAAGGTATCTATGTATGAAGTTTTATAAAAATATCTCAATTCGTTATCTAGTTCGTGAATAGAAACCGTTTTTCTAATTTTACTGACAGTGACCTTGACCCCACCCATCCCATATGCAATCCCAAGCGAGGTCTCAATATAAGGTGTCTACATATGAAGTTTCATGAAAATATCGCACAGCGTTCAAATTAATGAGCAGAAACTTTTTTTTTAGTAACGGTGACCTTGACCCCACCCACACCATCAGCAATCCCAATGAGGTCTCAATATAAGTCATCTACATATAAAGTTCCATTAAAATATCTCAATGAGTTCTTGAGTTATTGAGCGGAAACTGTTTTTCTATTTTTAGTAACAGTGACCTTGACTTTGACCCAACCCACCCCATATGCAATCCCAAGGGAGGCCTCGATATAAGATATCTATGTATGAAGTTTCATTAACATATAGCATTCTCAAGTTATGGAGCAGAAAGGATTTTTCTACTTTTGAGCAATGGTGACCTTGACCCCACCCACCTCATATGCAATCTCAAGCGAGGTCTCAATATAAGGTATCTATCTATGTATGACATTTCATTACAATATCTCAATTCGTTCTCAAGTTATTGAGTGGAAACTGTTTATCTTTTAGTAATGGCGACCCCACCGACCCATATGCAATCCCATGTGAGGTCCACTATTAGGTATCTATGTATGAAGTTTCATTACAATAGCTCAATCCGTTCTCGAGTTAGAGAGCGGAAAAGAAAAGTTGTGCACTTAATACTTATTTCAGAAATCTTCAAAGTCCCATAACTCTTAGAAAAATCATTGAAGTGGAACGTTCTGGTTCAGTGCACACCTCTTCTGGGTAATGAGGTTTCCTGTAAAGTTGCACTGAATTCCAGCCAGGAGTTGTGTAGAAATAGACTAGACAAGAATTGTGCACTAAATGCTTATTTCAGAAATCTTCAAAGTCCCATAACTCTGATAAAAATCATGGAAGCAGAATGCCCTGTTTCAGTGCATACCTCCTATTGGTAATGAAGCTTCCTATACAGTTTCATCGAATTCTGACCAGTAGTTGCGTAGAAATAGACCAGACAAGAATTGTGCACTAAATTATTTCAAAAGTCCCATAACTCTGAGAAAAATCATTGAAGCGGAACCTCCTGGTTCAGTACACACCTCCTCTTGGTAATAAAGCTTCCCATGAAGTTTCATTGAATTCTGGTCAGTAGTTGCTGAGAAATACTCTGGACAAGAAAACGGGACAGATGACGAACAAGCGGCGACTATATGCTCCCCCGAAATTTTTCGGGCAGCATAAAAAACAGCTTCTCAGGACGGGGATGTTTTGGACCAACATCTCAACTGTAAGTGAGAAGATCAAACAAACAAATATGTTCTGTACTGATATTGCAAGCGTAAGTTCAAAGATTCAAGCGTAAGTTCAAAGATTCAAACATAAGTTCAAAGATTAAAGCGTAAGTTCAAAGACTCAAGCATAAGTTCAAAGATTCAAGTGTATGTTCAAAGATTACAGTGTAAGTTCAAAGATTCAGGACTAAGTTAGAAGATTCAAGCTTAAGTTCCAAGATTCAAGCATATATTCAAAGAAAAAGGTGAAGTGCCGGCCCCACCTGGCGTCCCTCTCGCTGGTGTCTGCAGTCTGTATTGACTCCCGTAACTCCGTCTCCATCTCGTTGTTGCTCCTCTCAAAGTACTCGTTCTGCTTGAGCAACTTCTGCACCTCAATCTGTAGCAGAAAACACAGATAGCAACAAGAGAAAAATGGGAAATAGTTTTTGGTTGTTGTATAGGTAAATTACAACATTTCTTTTACCTTACAAGAAGGATCATATTATTTCGGTTTTGCCGGTCTGAGACCGATTGGGTTTGAAAAATACTGATTGAAATGACAAGCTATCGGTCCGACCAGTTCTCTTAAATTATCCATTCACTATACAAATCATGATAATCCCCTGATTTCAATAAACACTACACACATTTTACGGCCCAAATGCATTGTAGGTGCGAACACCGGTCAATCAGTCAGTGGCTTAGCCAGAAGCAAATTTAAGCCGCGGCAGTCTAAGGGTGGCGTCCGGGGGCATGCGCCCAGCCCCCGTAGATCGAGAATATAGTGACACAGGTATATATAAATTTTAGCTCGACATTTTGAAGAAAAGCCAATCTATTCTATTCGGCCCAGCATCAGCGTCCGGGCAAAGTTTTTCGGTAAGCTAGTTTGTCTGGAATGGCGTCACGTCAGAGATTTCATTCAAACTTAAAACACGTATTTCCTATATTAAATTGAACCCATAGGCATATTTTGATAATGCCAATTTGAAATTTGCCAAAATTATGGGCTTTTTTACACCCAATGCGGGTGAGGTGGCAGCGTCAACTTATAATGAATCTTCATACGTAGATACCCTAAAGCAATACTCCACTAGGGATTGCATTTGGGGTGAGTGGAGTTAAGGTTAATGTCATTGTTACGTAAAATAGAAAAAAAAGTTTCTACTCAATAACTTGAGAACATTTGATTTTTTTAATGAAACTCCATTTATAGGTACCGTATAGCGAGAAATTGCATACGACTGCATATAGGGTGGGTAGGGTAAAGGTCAAGGTCACTGTTACGAAAATTAGAAAAATGCTTTCCACTGACTACATAACTCGAGAACAATATTCACTTCGTTTAATTGGCCCCTACTATCCAAACTGTTTGTTTTAGAAAAAATGCCAGTAACAAATACAAGAAAAGTAGAGAGCGCAGTCCTCCGTCAGCTCTTGTTAATGTGTTCTGTTCGTTATAACGCATGTTTGTAAGATGGAATTAATTAAACAAACACTATTCAATAAAAAATAAAACACATGCTTTATTCTATGATACAATATTGACGAAATGTAAAATGTAATGCGTTGTTTGACATGAGGACTTCGAGGAACAGATTTAATTTAATTTATGGAACAGTAATAAATTTGGTATAATGTTGGGTATATCATTATGGTGTGAAAATAGCGCCTCAAATTGCCCTAATTTCTGTGAATATGCAGCAACTGACATTATTCTGACATTATAGGATATTCAAAGTATTTTATTATTATTATGTTTAATTATTTTGGTCTGCAAATTTTAGCCGAGGCAGCTGCCTCGTCGTGCCTCAGCGTGGCTACGACACTGTCAGTGATGTGTAAATGACCTCAGTCGTGTCACTATTAATAGATAATTGGAGTGCGTTTTTAGTAGTTTGTTTACTGTGTTATATTACTGACACCAATTGGTCTCTGAGTCGACGTCAGAGTGTACTTCTCCACGATAAAATCGTGTCCCAATACTATAGAGACTGATAATAGCAACCACATGTAATCCTCATGGAAAATGGGTATTTGCTGCATAATTATTTTATGTAATGTGCTGCTTTCATAATGATATACATTCTTCATAGTGATATGAAATCTAACTTTAAAAAATCCTACTACAAATATAGTTCAATAGAATTTTATATAGAATAGAATAGAAAAGAGTATTTGCTAGTTGGTTAAATTGACGTTCATGATGTAACGTAGTTAACATTAATACGTACAAAGTGACCATCTACATTACATTATTTTAAGCAAAACTCATATAACAGACTAAGAAATTAAAAGTTTATTGAAGTTTAAGGTATGGAAACTTTGAAGTTTAAATTAATAATTAAATACAACTTTTCGGACAGGCCTTATTTTTCGGATAGATAATTCCTGTACAGAATGGGAGTACTTATTGTATTGCATTATCTTGATTTTTTTTTTTTTTAAACTAACAGACATAAAAGCGACAATTTATTGAAGTTTTAGGTATAAAAACTATGCAGATAATAGTTATACTTTATAATACAAATTTTTGGACATGCACCATTTTCGGATACACATAATTCGGATACATCATGAACGTGATCGGTGGTCCTCAGGACCGATTGACTTTCCAGAAAAATATGATCCCTGCTTACAAGAACTATTATATCTACAAACTTAATTATTTTTAAACTGCTAAAAAGAAAAATATTTTATGCAAACTTTATTTACTTAATTGTAAGTACATGCATTAATCTGTAATTTGCACATTATATCAATGTTAAAACATACAAGCCTATCTTAATTATTTATTCACGACAACATCACACACCCTAATGCCCACACTTAAAACAAAATCACAGCTGTCCTAAATCAAAACCATTCAATTTAACACACAAAATAAAGATTCACTCAGTAAACAGCTCCAACTTACCTGAGTTTCCTTGATACACTGTTCAAGATGTGTACACACAGTAAGAGGCACAAACTCGAGTCTCAGTTTTCTCCGCAGTTCCATAAGCGCGTCCAGCTTCTCGAGAATGAGAGCCTTGATGTGCTCGATTTCCTCCGCCAGCTCCACGGGCGTGTCGTCAACATAGCGCGGGATGATTGGGATTGACGGGGGCTCTGGAAATAAAAATTGCTTTAATACGGCATCACCTTGGTACTTAACATTCTAAACATAAAACCCGTATGATAAGATGTTCTAATTTTTTTGTAAATAGCTATACAATCTTGTTATACAAACTGATTTCTTGATTTTGACTCGGGATGATCTAAGTTGATAGAGGGCTCGGTCGATGGAATTTTTGCTTAATTTCGGCAAGACCTATGTGCTATATACATTAAATACATAACAATTATATGATGAAATTATCAACTGTTTCAATTCAATTTTTGACAATGGCTATATAATATTGTCATACAAACTGATTTTTTCAGTTTGACTTCAAGACTCCTAGTTGTTGTTTTTTAAATTTAACAGCTACTAAAAGTATTTAAAAATATTTTACAACTAGCCCCATCGTAATGTTTTTCTTCAGATATTAAAATTAAAAATATAAGGCTTAGGGAAACAATAAATACTGTCTAGAATCTGGGTTTATTGTGTAACATATTTCTGAGAATATGACAAAGCTGGTGTTGAATGACCAAGTTGCAGTGGTGTAATGGATATGGTGTTCACCTTGCGGTAGGGAGGTCGTGAGTTCGATCCTTTTTCGGGGAGTGTTTGAATTATATCTCTCAACAGACACCAAGTACTGGTTCTTCCCAGGAAACAGACTTAAAGGTGTCTCAATAAGCCTAGATATGGCTTTTGACACAATCGAGCTTGAATAAAAAAGTTTAAACTAAATTAATGACCAAGTTGACTTATACACTTATAAAAAACATTAAAATCTAAGTGTACTTAAAGGGCCTAAGTCGTCAAAAAATTGGATTCCTATACATTATAAATGATATTTTATGGCAGTTATGCGCTTTATAAAGACATGTGCATGAAATAAATAATACATAATATACAACATAAGATATTTGATTAAAACACATTAGCAAAAGTCTGAAAAATTTAAACCCCTGGCAGGGATCGAACTCACGACTTAGGAGTCATACGAAGAAATGACAGTAGACAGTGATTTAACCAACTGCGCTATCATGCTTGGTAAGAAGTAGAGTTTAAACTATGGTTATAAAAAATACTCACATTTATGACGTCAAAATGTAAACATGAAAATGGCCAAACAAACAGAATGCGTGCACTCATTTTTCATTATATATACTCTTTTTTAACCATTATTATATGTCAGTATTAATATCTGAATTTCAGATTTTTTAAAGAAATTGCCCCCTTGACGCCCTTTTTTTTTCGATGACATAGTCACTTAAATATACTGTATATTACTGATAATAAGAACACACACAAGGTTTCATCCTGTGCCCTCACCTGGTTCTGGTGCATTAGCAAGCCAGTCCTCCTCCTCTGCAACCTCCTTCCTGAGTCTGCGGATTAAACAGTGAGTGAAGCATGTAGACACAACAGCAAATGTGTATGAATATTCTTTGAACAGTCATAAAGTTTTAAACAATAGCCAAATAAATTGTTTGAGGGGAGAGAAAGAGAGTCATTAGATTATTTTGATACATTGATTATCTAATGACTTTGAAGTTGTTGCATTCTTTATATCGGTAATTTAGTTTTAGTTTTTATTTGTAACGATTTATTTTGTTATTCGTTTGTTTTTTGTTTTGTTTTTGTGGTTGTTATTTGTTGTTTAGTTGTTGTTTTTTTGTTTTTTTTTTGTATTTTGTTTATTTTTTTTGTATTGTTTTTTTTTGGTATTTTTTTTTTTTGGGGGGGGATAGTAGTTGCTTGTTTATATATTTTTTAAATATTTTACGTTATTTTTTGTTTACAAAATGAACATGATAACTGACAAAGTCAATGTCAGAAACCATGCCTATTTAACAAGCCAGGTCATGTTTCAGGTACCTCTCATTCTCCTCCAGTAGGTTGCGGGCCTGATCCTCAAGTCTGCCCACATGCTGCTTGGCCTCCTCTAGCTCCTGTGGGCGTGACGTGCCGCGCGTCGACATCTGCTGAACCTGGTCCCGTAGCAACCGGCTGTGCTGCGGTGTCTGACTGTCGAGCAGCCGTGTGATGTAGTTGTCATACTCTGACTGAAGAAGATGAGGAAAAGTAACAGTAAATAAATGGTAAATTAGAAACCATTGGAGGATAACATAATCAATTTATGCATTTTTTCAATGACAATTGTCATTGAAAAGCTGGAAATTGCTGTTGACATAAACGCTTCAATTCAATATCAGTATTGCTCAAATTAATCACTCTTAATCTTCTGTTATACAAAGAAACACCAATAAAATCAAAAGGTTTTATTATTTTATTATTTTCTGTAAACTTACTTATGACCTCTTCACAGTTACCTCTAATTCATTAAACTATTTGTTTGAATCTATTAAAATGTTTTCTTTTGTCATGTTCCTTTTTTGATATCCTTCTATTTCATATTTACCTTAATACATTTCAGCATGTACCCGAACGTCTGTGTTTCATCTATGAGATCCTCAAAGCTGTTGCTGTACACCTGCAGTTTGTGGAAGTTGGGACCAATACCACTCAGATTCATAATTTCTAGGTCCTGAAATTATAACAATAACTTAAGTATTTACTCAAATATTTCAATAACCTTACAAGTACATGGACAAGTTCATTGCATAAATCAACTTGTCCGCTAACAAAATGCCACATGTCCAAATAAAAATATAGTTGCTATTCCTGGTGAACTTCCTAATAAAATTTGTCATCAACTTATAATAAATGACAATTTGTTAATGTTGCTAAAACTATATAACAATTTAATAATTACTGCCCATCCTTTAAATCATTTTCAAATCCTGACATTGTACTTGTCAACTGACAACTTGACAGAAATAAACTACTTGTCCGATGGTTAAATTAACCGCATCTGAGAAGTCGGGCATGGAATTTCCACACCCCTGGCTAGGGTACAGGTAATGGTTACAGGATCCATTTTATTTTTGTTATCAAATTTTGCAAATAAATTTATACAATTTAATAAGAATTTGACAAACACTATTGGCTCCCATACGGGTTATAGGGAAAATAATGTTCGAAATAAACTGTTACCTCCTCTAATCTCCTTTCTAAATGTTCCACTGCTTTCACCCCGGATAACACCTTCATCTCTCGAGTCTCTTGCTTCTTTAGCACTGAACTCTCAAACTGACGTAACTTGTTAAACTGATCTGACTTAGTAATGCCCGCAGTAAAAGAAGGCAGAAATGAATGCTTTAAAGTCAAATAGCCCTCAGCATCAAGTGTCTGTGTCAAGTCTTGCATGATATCATAGCCTTCATCACTAGGTTTCAACCTCTTTGGCATGTAGTGAACTGGGAACGATCTTGGTGATTTGACCATAAGTTCTTGATTGGGCAGTTCTTCAATGAGTATCCCATCATCCAGCTGGGAATACAGAGACTTGGGGGAAGCAGTTTCCACTCTAGTCTCCCCACCTTCTTCTGTCTGCTTACTCACACTAGATGCCTCTTTCCTGAACTCTTCAACCTTTTGTTTTCGGGGTGTAATGGTTTTGGCTGGTGATGGAAAAGGAACACTTCCGATTGTACCCACACTAAACTCATAAAGTACATCCTTCATTTTTTTACCATTATCTTTCTTTGGGCTTGATTTTGTTAACTTTAATCCAGGGATTAAATCACTGTCTTTCACCTGGGATTTCTTTTTCTTGGACGACTTCCATATTCGGCCATGTGTCTCACTGTAAGGCTGCTTGTAAAGCTTCTTCTCATTCAAATGTCCCCAGGAATATTCATCGATATTAGTTTTCTGAACTTTTTCTACATTGTTTAGGATATCACGCAGCTGACGATGTGACGTGAATTTGTAGGCCGTCATGTTGTTAGGTGTTGTTCTGTTACTGTTCTACTAAATTGCCATCAGTACAGAAAGGGCCTAATATTCCAAAAAAAATACTCAAAGTTGAATATTCATATATTATTGCATAAATTACCTTTCACAAATGGAATAGAATGAGTAAAAGTAATATATTTAACATTTCCATATATAAAAGTATGCTTTGTGTGGCCAAACTATTGTAACATGCCCAGGCTGCTCTACAGATAGACAGTCAGTTTCTGCGAAAGTCGGAAGGTCCAAAATCTGTAATTGGCCATGGGTCTGATATTACAGATACTGGCCATTCTAAAACAGTTAGCTTGAAAAGAAGAAACATTACAATATTTTTTCACCTTCCAGGAGGGCCAATGTTCTGGTTATTTTACCTGGACCTTGTATAATTTTACTGGCTTGCACTTCAGTATATGGCCTCCTGGCCATTCATGATTTTTAAATGAGAGTTACAATCTATTTCAACTATTAAAAATCTTAATACTACAGGATTTTAACTACAATTAAAATATATGAGGCATGTCATGGGAAAACCGGTCTTAATGCATGTGCGTAAAGTGTCGTCCCGGATTAGCCTGTGAAGTGTGCACAGGCTAATCCGGGATGGCACTTTCCGCTTTTATGGTATTTTCTGTTTCAATGAAGTGTCTTCTAACCATAAATCAACTTAAGGCGGAAAGTGTCGTCCCGGATTAGCCTGTGCAGCAAAATTTTAACAAAGGGATGGACTTTTAAAAAAAAAATTTGCGCATGTGGGTTTAATTTATGTCTTTTGGAAATTCCCGGTAATAGGGATATCCCCGTAATAGGTATATGGAGTATATGTTTTGTTACTCATCAAACATATAATTATTTGTATAAATGGTGTTTCAGAATTGCGTATTTACGCAAATACGCGCCTTATCTGTTGCTCTGGACACTGACACTTTTTTTGGAATAATAAATTCCAAAAGTCGCAATTAATTTCAAATACGAGTAACGTATAGAAACAAAAACATCTTCAAATTTGGGTTGCACTAGAATAATAAACGTATTTAATGAATAAACTTGTAACGACAAAAACATCTTCAAATTTGGGTTGCACTAGAATAATAAACGTATTTAATGAATAAACTTGTAACGACGAACACATAAGAGTATAGATTTGAATTTGTAGCATCATTAAATTTCACTTACAAAGGAAATATTAACACTAGTATGGGAAACTTGTGTTATATTCTATTTTTCATTGATATTATAACAATCAGCAAATTCCATGGGCGCCGCCATATTGTTTTCTGTAACCATAACACCCAGGTAAGATTGCTAAAGGGAGGTAAGTATAGGTTACATTGTACTATTTATTTAGCTATTCAGTCAACCACTGGCGGTGGTAGTAGTAAAGTAGTTGCAGTAGCAGCAGCAGCAATAGTAGTATAGAAGCATCACCACCATCATCAGGCAGCAGCAGAAGTAGTAGAAGTAGCAGCAAAATTAGTAGTAGTATTCAAATATCCGAAAACGCACCTATATATAACTTAAGGATGCTATATTAATTGCAAGACAATTTTATCATATCCAGGCGTATTCTAATTTTCTGTACAAACCGGTATCACATGACCAAATAGGTTGTAAGAGACACTTGTTATTCATCGAAACAAGTACAATTTACAGTTATACAAACTCTTTAACCACCATTGGAATATATAATCCAAACTGGTGACTGCCGACTGGCACATACTAGTATTCATGATCTGCATCTTCAATTTTGTGTTACTTTATTTATGCTGAAGATATGTAGTATAGACAAAACGTATGGTTGTGTGTTAATACGTTACGGCATATATACCAAATGAATACGAAATGAATACAAAATGAAAAGAGGTATGATGTATTATAATGTTATTAAATAAGTGATTTCATACAGGCACTTTTATTTGTCCGAGGTCTGCTGTATTGGCATGAGCCCGTTGGGCGAATGCCAATACAGCTGACCGAGGACAAATGACATTTACATGTATAACATTTCAATAGGATATTTTCATTTCCGAGGTCTCAGGAACTAATAACTCGAATGCACTGAAACTTCATATGCAGCATCGCTACCATGGAGATGGGGACATGCTCATTTTCCGTTCTGATATATTTCAGGTAGTTATTGCACTTTTTATATTAAAATATGACATTTGAATTGAATATTTTCGTTTCTGCGCGAGATTACTGGAACTAATAACTCAAATCTAATCAGAATCTTTATTTGCAGCATCACTACCGGCAGGAAATGCGCACATTTTCAGGTCGTTCCGGTATGAGGATTTTTCAGAGAGTAATTGCCCTTTGATTATAAATTGGCCTGTTTGCGTGTAGCGTGTACGGACTATAACTTGGTAATGTATGGAGGGATTTTAACAGAACTTTTTATTTAAGACATCGTCTACAACACATATAAATATAATACAAGCTATCAACATGACACAGCGTAGTGTTAGATAAATCTATACAATTCATTCTAATCAACGCATATTTCGAAAGTAGGAAATCGGAGGATGAACCCTGTATTAATTATTAACGAAAGTGAGTGCATTTCTAACATTCATAGCTTAGTTAATAAACTTATAAAGATTAATTACATTCGATTTATTGGTTAATTTTAAAAGCTAGACAAAAAGTTGTACACAGGAAACTCTTCTAATGTATTTTTTGCTGATGTCCGTATAAAAGATTTCTTACTCCATATTCCTTATCCAAATATATCTTAGATATTTGATTTAAGGAGTTCGTGATACTGTTGACCTTTTTATATTCCATAAATGTTTGCGTATGTGTTTACATACAACTTAGCCTGAACTCGTAAACAATCGTACTTGTTGTATTCTGGAAATTGGTTATTACAAATTATTGTAAAATAAATGCTATTTCACTCTACTGCAGTATAATTTTCAAATTTGTTCTTAAATTTTATTCCCGTCGGATATGTACTTGCCACTGCTGATTGTTTGCTTTCATTTTCATCAATGTACATATACATGCTGAATAATATCACAGAGCTAGTTGTACTCAAACGCGAAACAATATTTAGCATGGGTTTGATGCCAAACTATATACTGGAAACTATATACATACCGTTTATATATGTGAAATAAATGGTTATAAGTGGTTTAACTAGTTTCCGAATGATTAGCTTATTTAAAGATTCCTCATTTATACATGTACTATACGAGATAACGTTCAAGTATTAGGTTTCGCGCTTATAAAATTAATAATAAACATATTAAAATATTGATATCGATATAACAACGGTGACAAAGTCCTGAACAATTGTAATGATAATGTGTGACGTTAAATGGCTAGCACGCGCACAGCGTGTTTCAAGATTAGTGTAGTGTAGCATAACTTGTTAGCGCCGAGCAAATATTGAAGTACTTTTTATATGGGCAATATTCGATGAAACAAATTTAGCCCTATATAAAAAGAAACACTAAATTCGTTTCACGTCTTATAAAATTGAACTATATGATGCTATGTCTTTAAAGCTTTTTATAAAAAGACGAGATGTAGTTTATACTTGTTTTTTTGGTTTAATTTCATCGTGCCTCAGAAAGTTGCAATTCTGCTACTCTGGTTTGAGGTTAATTTTTATGTACACTTACATGTTTTGTGAATAATTCTGGGCCAAGTGTGAGGTTTGTGCGCACGTAAACCGATTTAAACCCCCAATGCTTTGCATTGACCGTTCCAAGGCGGTGACCCCAGTTTTATTCATGTGTGTTTTGTGTTTGTTATGTGTTTTTGTGATGTGCTGCGTAATTTGTTGGCAATTTGTCACTTGCCATAAATAAAGGACCTCGGGCTGCTAATAAGAGTTCTCTCCTGCTGTCGCAACTGGAGTTTCGCTTTGTATATATAATGTATACATTTTATAAATAAGACTAAGTATAGTGTAACCGTTGTTGCTAGAATAAACAAAGATGGTAGAAGGTGTCAAGCTTTAGGAGAATTCAAATTATAAGATATTTGCTATATTTTCAGTGTTTGCGGTAATTCTAATTAATTGATTTATTGATATAATAATTTATATTGTGCACACCTACTGCATAGAAACAGAAGACTTGATAAATATCTTAAACTAATACCGGATATTGTTTATTCGGATATTATTGTTATCTGACAGCTGTAATAGGACTTATATAAATTCTGCTTTTATTTATGGATAATATATACGGATTCTGCATACACTACCTTTAACTATTCCTGCTTTAGAGCATCTGTGATGTAATCAAAAATATTGAATTTAAAATAAAATTTGTTAAACAGCATGACAGATACATTTCATGTTTTTCAATTGTTGACCTAATCAATGCGCCTATCACTATTTCCCTCCAGGGGAGAGAGCGGCTGTCTGACCCAGGAGATTTTGACAATTTGTAATTTTTGGGGTGTCTAATTCCCCACCCTAGAGCCAAGCATTTTTGTCTAAATCCCCACAGTGGGCGATGCTTAATGGTGTATCAAATGGACCTGGGAGTCCAACAACAGTCTATTTCACAGGACTCAGAATTATTTGGAGTGTAAAATTCACGCCTGTTGGGAATCGCTTTCAGTCTGAAGTCCTGCACCTGCCCGCTGCTCCCCACCAGGATAAAATATAAAAATGTTAATAGGTGCATAGGCTGGTGTACATGCTTTGATCCACAGTTAACAATTAGGGGTATGTGCCTGTAATCATGTGTTATGCTTTAACCTGAAAATTAAAGGTGTTACAACTGGAAGAATACATTACATCCTCAGGCCAAAGGAAGTTTTGCATGATTTCATCACTTAACTTTACAAGAATGCAACAAGTATTATTTTTAAATACATTTGCTTATTATAAATTGAATTATTGTTGTTTTTCTAAGTATTATCAAAGAAGTTACCAATATCACTTAAATGTGTGTTTTTTCTTAATAATATCGTGAGATATGTTTAAAATATGCTTTAAACTAATTATTTCATTTCATGCTATGCGGTGAATAAGTGGAGAATACCACTGAATGATAACCCGATCATTTAACTCTAGTTCGAGTGAAATGATAACGTTTGATCATTTCACTCTTGGTTATATGGAACTACTTTTAACTTTGTTTTTATGTTTATTTTTTTTAAAGTATGTGAATACTCTAATCGTCAGTGTACCCATTAACCTTTGTGAATATATTCAGTAGTTCATTCAAATTGAAATATAACCCAAAGCACAAATATATTGGACATTGGATGGAATGCTAATTTAGCTCTTCGTTTATGGACGAGTCATTAGTCGAGTACATGTAGTAAACTTGCACACTGGCTTGAAAGTGTTTGTGGATTCGAATCTCGGCCAGTTATGTCTTTTGTCATTTTAAAAACATTTTTGTATTAGTCTATTAATTTACTGATATATTTTTTAGATTATTCTGAACTCATTTAATTGGGTCTGATTTAATATTTTTGGGCACAGTTAAGTTACAAAATATTTATTTAAACCTATTCAGCAAACTGAATGAAATCAATGTAACATTTTACATTTTATCTATACAATTCCAACTCGCTTATCGTATCTTTTCTTTCAGTTTTTTTTCTCACATTGAAATTACATGTGGCATCGTTGGGTGCATTTACGAAGAAATCGGAGAAAATATCAATGATTTCCAGATCAAATATAATGAAGCACATAACTATATTGCTCAATGTATTTCGGGAACTGTATGAATGTGCATCAAATACTGAATATTCCAATAAGCCAGGTCAGTGTTGTCAGACAATAGCCCCATTGTTCGAATACTGGCAGACTGCCAAGGGTGCAATAAACTGCTAAAGTATTTGTATGTTTAACATTGTTTTGTGTGTTTATTTAATGCCACAATAGATCTGCATTAAATGCCCTATGTTTGAGAATCAGTTGTTCACAAGAACTTTTATTTAAATCTTTTTTGGGGCATAGCATTCTCTAAAATAAGGGTAAATTGACATATTATTCAGAACATAACTGTATTAAATTAATAAAGTGACTTCAAAGGCATAGTT
Organism: Congeria kusceri; assembly: GCA_027627225.1. Taxonomy (NCBI): domain Eukaryota; kingdom Metazoa; phylum Mollusca; class Bivalvia; order Myida; family Dreissenidae; genus Congeria; species Congeria kusceri. Next base: position 30,631,832 of record CM051024.1, read on the forward strand.
TGGATTTGAACGCTTACTGGATAAAGCATTACTTACATAATCAAAGAAAGGATATAATTTTAAATTAATGCTTCCCTTATTAGCATAAAGTATGTTCAGAAAAATGTGCTATTATTAAACAAAGTAATTATATTTTGACAATGACAATAGCTAGTGTTGTATCTAGACATTAAGGACATTAGATTTGTTTCAGGTTCATTATTAGTGAACAATGGGGGCGAAGAAAAAGGGCAAGGGGAAGGGGAAGAAGAAGGGAGGAAAGAAGGGCAAAAAAGGAGGCAAAAAGTCCAAGGAGCCTCAGATGACTGCCCAGGAAGCCATCCTGGCTTATCAGTAACTAATCATCATATAATTAAGAAATAAGTTTTGATTTATCGTTGTTTTGTAATTTTAAAATTGTTCTGTGTTGGACAGTTTCTGCTTCCTTAAAAATTGCATTCTTAAGTTTGACCTGTAAGTGTAACTTGGACCCACGGACTTTGTTATTGCCTGGGATACATCCTCTCATGATGGTGAGCACTTTGTGCCAAATTTATAGCAGAATTCCTCATTGCATGTAGAATATATGGGCCAGACACAAATATTTTTACTTATATTTGACCTTTGACCTTTAAGTGTGACTTTGGCCTTTAAGATTCAGGCCTGGTGCTTGTGCACAACATACCATCTCATGACGGTCATTATTTCTGCCATTTGTTAAGCTCTTCATGCCAGATTATATTATGCTTCAGACAATTGTTTGGCCTACCATGAATTCATTGGGTTAAATGTTGTGCTGTTGCAATAGATATGGTGTCCGCCTTGGTATTGGAAAAATGTGAATTTGATTCCTATTTGGGGATATATAGGTTCAAGCTAAACTTCCACACACAAAAAATGTTGTTTAGTATACTATTGAATGCACATAATTTCAGGATCAATGTGATTGAGAAAAAGTTGGAGGACGTGATGTACGAGACCCGCGGCTGGGAGGAGAAGAACAAGAGGCACCAAGACAGGGTACATATCTAAAGTCCTTAAAGGGGTACCTTAAAGGGGCATATGGACGGTACTTTGATAATAACATTTTCAAATGTTTAATTGATTTTAAGGCAATTAATATTGAAGCATCTCTTAATACAATGGTCTTGTCTCTTTTAACATTGATATTAGTTATATCATTTCCTTATACAAACAGTGGTCATCGATGACACTTTTCGTGGGCGCTGAAAAATAAGAAGTAGAAGCAGTAAAACATTTCCATCAATATATAGTGTGTCCTAAAAAAGTTACTTCGAGAAGATAGGATATTATCTTGATTTAATTTGTGTCTATATTAATGTAAATACCGTCGATACGCCCCTTTAATAAGTGAATGTTATAAATTTATAGGGATGTGGGAGCCTTGCAAGCTGATTATCTACTAGTTTGGTGGATTATTTGAAAAAAAGCTTTTCAACATTTCTGTGTTGACCAGCCCGGAATGGCAGCAGGGGAATGAAACAGGAGTGGGGTGCTGCCTGCAGTCTCCTGCTATTTTGCTTTGGGTCTTTCTCTATAAGTTGATGAATTTGCATTGTATTACTAATATCATAATTATGAAAATAGCTAAAAACAAGTCTTATGTCCTTCTGCTATCATAACCAAATGTTTTATTTACATGTTTATGAATTTCACATTATTTTTTATCAGTACTTTCAAGACAGATTATACACATTTTAAGTCTTTCTTTAAGAGAATGTTTTATGTTCAGAAATAAAATGTCCTCGTGACGTGAAATAAAATTTGCATTCTCAAAATCAGCAGAACAACAAAAATGCATAGAAACTGTTAGATTTGTTGTGAAACACTATTTGCGATTGGCAACTTCACAGAACAACAAAAATGCAAGAAACAACAAGAAACTATTGGATTAATTGTGTAACACTATTTGCTAAGATTTCAATCTTCAGCTCCTCAGAACAACAAAAATGCGTAGAAACTATTAAATTAACTGTGAAATGCAACTTACTACGGTAATCTCCGACTCCACAGAACGACAAGTTGAAGGAAGAGCAGGAGGTGCTGATACACCATCTTCTAAAGCAGGCGAAGGATGCGGACAAGCTGTTTGAAGGGGAGGAGATCAAACATAAGGATGACGTCATCCAGAGCATGCAGGAGAAGTGGGCCAGGCAGCGCACGAGGGAGCAGCAGATTGAAGGTACCGCCACACAGGCAGGGCACCACGGCTACGAAAGCTCTCAATGTTGAACTCAGTCTCAACTTAAAATATTGACCAATGAAAATGCTTGTAACAGCTGAGCTTTGAATTATTGACAAATATAAGAATGCTTGTAAGATTGAGCATTGATTTTCCATTGTTTGAATATGTAAGATTAAGACTAAAAATGTTTAAAGTCATGGGTCCAGGACTTTTTTTTAACTGTTTGGGAATATGACCTTTTCCCATGAAATTGGGAACAATGTTCCGAACAAAAACAATCCACTAAAACAGTTAACCAACACAGAGGCGTACACAGGGTTTGGAGTGTAGAGGCGAGAAACAGTTGAGTACCTAACAACCCGCACATATATAAATTATATATTAGGCGTGTCGTGGGAAAACCGGACTTAATGCATGTGCGTAAAGTGTCGTACCGGATCAACCTGTGCAGTTCGCACAGGTTAATCCAGGACGGCACTTTCCACCTACAGTGGATTTATGTTTAGAAGAGACTTTCTTGAAACAAAAAATACCATAAAAGCGGAAAGTGCCGTTTTCCTTATTAGCCAGGCTGATCTGGGACAACACTTTACGCACATGCATTAAGTCCGGTTTTCCCACGATGCGCCTCATATATTGAACCAAAAAAGAAACTTTCACTAAGTTTAAATGTAAATAATTTTTTAATGTTTGAATAGATTTGACTGAAATCTTCTGTTTGTTGCATAAGTTTGTCTTATGAATCTATTGGGATGAACTGGTCGATTTTGCAAAGTAGAACAATTTTTTTTTAATGACCACATGTATTTACGTGTGTTTTGTAACCTTGACGATTTGGCATGTACTTTACAAAAGTTTTTTTTTTGGTTCAGTATATTTTGCCTAAAAAAAGGTGAACGTTAAATGTCACGATAGCAAAGTTGACCTCTTGTCCAGATTGTAGATGTGTACTAACCTTCTGTGCAACATAACACAATGAGAAAGCTGATATTGTGCTTCAAAGAGAAATAAGTTTCAGTTATTAAAGATCAAATTTTAGAAAATTTTCGGGGGGCGTATGCTACTTCCACCCCCTTCTCAATCAGCGTATGATGCACCAAGATGAATATTCATGATATTTCCTTGTTTTTCATTCAGATCTGAAGAAAAAGATTGCTCAGACAGAGGCCGAGATAGCGGAGATGAAGAAGAACGTGGACTACTGGACGAGGTACAAGGACGAGGGTCAGTATGAGCACGCGACCCAGATACGCGCGCTCCAACAGGAGGTCGATGACATGACCACCAGCTTCAACGAAATGAAAGGTACGAGTTTACCTGGTAGGCTTCTTTCCCAAAAAGTACTTTTTATGCAATATTTTATTTTAGGTCTCATAAGAAATTTTTCCCCATGCATTTCCCCATTTAATATTGTTGAAAATCAAATACTTTCATGTCATGAAATGAAAGGTACGAGTTTACCAGGCACCACGACTCAGAAAATTCTTAATCTTAAACTTCGTGTCAACTTAAAATATTGACCAATGTAAATGTTATGTAATTTTTTAGCTTTGATTTTCATTGGTTTAATATTTCCGATTAAGACTAATATTGAGCTTTAAAACGTTCTTAGTCATTGGTGCTGGTGATTGTTTTTATTCTTTGACACTTTCCTCAGAATATGCGACAAGCCCATTTGGAAAAACTTTGTAGTCTACGCCTGAAAATCATTTTAAACTTTATATTTTATTGCTATTATTTTTTTTATTTCATTGCACTTGGTTTAGGAAAAGTGACTCAGGAAAATTGACTGGTAAACTGAAATAACAATGCAGATTGTAGTATACTCTTGAAAATAATTTGAACTTATTATGCCCCCCATCGAAGATAGCGGGGTTTATTGGTTTGCTTATATCGGTCAGTCTGTCGGTCAGTAGACCACTTTGGTTTCCGTTCTCTAAGTTCGACAGTTTTCATCTGATCTTCACTAAAATTCATGAAAATGTTTGTAGCCATAATATCTAGGTCAAGTTCGATAATCAGCCCTTGGAATTGCGGAGTTATGGCCTTTGAATTATCTAAAATTAGCCTTTTGAGAGGTTTCAGCTCTCTAAATCAAACAGTTTTCATCAAATCTTCACCAAACTTAATGAAATTTGTATGTAATAATAATATCTAGGTCAAGTTCGATAATCAGACAAATCGCCCTAGGAATTGTGGAGTTATGGCCCTTGAATTATCTAAAATTAGCCTTTTTTGCCGTTTCTGCTCTCTGAGTCTTAACAGTTTTTATCCAGTCTTCACCAAACTTCATGACAATGTTTGTAACAATAATATCTAGGCCAAGTTGGATTATCAGCCCAATCGCCCCAGGAATTGTGGAGTTATTGCCCTTGAATTATCTTACATTGGCTTTTTTATCGATGAATTTATAATAGACATCAAACATAAAATAGACATGAATTGTTTATTTTTTTCACATAAAACTGTGGTTTTTATGGTCAGTAAGTATGTTTGTTATATTCTGTCAATACTTGTGGTATAATTTTCATTTTGCCATATATCTTTTGTCAAAACTAATTGTGTCTTTGATCATTTATACTGTATTTAAGAACTGTGTGCATGCACGCAATGACATGTTTCTGTTTTGTTGTAAACATTTTGTAAATGCATACAAGTATACAGTTTTGTGGCTAAATCAATTTTACTGATGCACTGATAAAACAGTTTATTCTATGTTTGATGTCTTATTCTAACTTCACATAATAGTGTGTTTTTATTATAATAATATCTTTGCCATGTTTGATAGCCAGTCAAATCATCCCAGGAGTTATTGCCCTTGAAGTACCTGAAATTTGCCTTTTTAGCGGTTTCCGCTCTCTATGTCCAACACTGTTCATCCAATCTTCACCAAACTTCATGAACATGTTTGTGGGCATAATATCTTGGCGAGGTTTAATATTCAACCAAATGGCCCTAGGAATTGTGGAGATATGGCCCATGATTATCTAAAATTAGCCTTTTTAGCTATTGTAACCTAGAGGGGGGGCATAATTGTTTTCCAGACAGCTCTTGTTTTAATGTTAGTAATTTTCTTAAATCGTTGCTTTAGATTTTGGTTAAGTGATTAAAAAAATGAGATGTTAACTGAAATAACAATGCAGAATGTGTGTATAGCAATATGTTCAATGATTTACTGTATTTTTTTTCCAGTAAACAATTTAGAAGACTTGCATACTTTTGTTTAAAGTCTTTTGAAAAAAATTGAAAGCATGTATTGAAGCATACTTTTTTATGGTGAAATATTTCGTAAAGTTGTTGTGCCATTTCTTAAGGATGTTTGAATATGGTAAACTAATTATTGCAGTACATATTTCAGAAATTACAATGAACTGATGAGGATTAAATGCTTGTTCAAACATATTTACATTGCAGAAATGTGGCGCGTCGTGGGAAAACCGGACTTAATGCATGTGCGTAAAGTGACATCCTGCATTAGCCTATGCAGTCCACACAGGCTAATCCGGGACGACACTTTCCGCCTAAAGTGGATTTATGGTTAGAAGACACTTCATTGAAACAGAAAATACCATAAAAGCGAAAAGTGCCGTCCCAGATTAGCCTGTGCGGACTGCACAGGCTAATCCGGGATGACACTTTACGCACATGCATTAAGTCCGGTTTTCCCATGACGCGCCACATTTACATTGCAGAAATGTACTTTTATTTCTTTAGAAAACGTATACATTAAGTATTTTGCCTTTCATAATATCACTATTTTTTGTTACAAAGGGATGAGCACGGAACTATAATTGTATCCGATACAGAAATATTAAGCACATACAACAGTTTTATGCGCAAACCTTGAGATGTGTTTTTCTGGTTTATTTTTAAAATATTATTAAAAATCTTCTTAAATTGCAATAAGCGATCACTTTAAAACTACTGTAATGTATTGTAATGTATTGTAGTGTAATGTAATGTAATGTATTGTGCCGATTGTTTCAGAGCCTCGACTTATTGCCCATTATCATAGTAAGAAGTTATGACTTTATGCTTCGAACTGACATGCACCTACTAAAGCATGAGTTAATATTTGGAGAATGCAGTCCGTTATATTGCGGTACAACATGTAACATGGTGTGATATTTGCTTTTGGCAGCCAGGGAATATTCAATCATTGGAGTGTGCATGGACAAGACAAGATTATATAGCATGTTTCTTCTCCTATTTGCATTAAAACCTTTTGTGATAATTTATGTTTTCATACCTGATACAGCTGATAAGCCTGATACAAAGGTGCCTGATTATTTTATATCATGACAATTTCGATTCGAGTCCCTGTCTCTGAAAATGTTATAGTAATAACATAAATATACATTTTAATGATGTTTACTAAAAACCTAAGATATATCAGCAAGGATTACACATAAGTACATGCATTACATGTAATTAAACCACATGCATGCTTTAAATGTAAAACATTGATATGACACTTAATCAAATAACCACGATGTCACACTGTTAGACCAGCCGGGGTGGTGCTATTTTCACAATTTATTTATTCTCTCAATTGAAGCTCTTGTTATATGATTTGAAGATAGGTATGCACCCTTGAAGTTACATTGTTTTTCTATCAGTCATTAGTTACTTGTCTTGCCTTTATATATTCCAACGATATGTTCTCCTGCCCCGAATAACGCCCTTTGACTTTCGACGTTCGAACTTTGATCTACAACCTTCGACCTAAGACCTCTTCAATAGACGCCATCTATATAAAACATTATTTCGGTCGCTGTGAATAATGAAATGTTTCACTGTCTAAATCCTAACAAATTTCGGTCGCTGTGAATAATGAAATGTTTCACTGTATAAATCCTAACAAATTACATCAATACATGTACTAACGGCAATGAAACATGCACATTATAAATGACAAACATAAATGCCATTAATCAAATGATCATGTTACCATATATAAGGATACGTTATAAGTACTAATGTATTCAAAAATAGTTTTGATTTATATTTACCCCAATACTGTCTTCCGTTTTACTCCTACACAGATGCACCACACCATCAAACTTCCTTCACAAATGTCCTCTTGGGATTGCACAACCTTAAAGCATTTAAATAATCCCCTAGGGTTTTAACATATCCTACGACCCGCTTCGGATTTTCAATAAACATCCTGCTTTACCAAGCGACAACAGCACTCTGCCCTGAACGCCACTATCGCAAAGCCCGCGGAGCACTGTCAACACGTATTATAGATCCCAGACCATGCAAAGTTGACCAGGCAATTGAGGGGTTAACATTAAGAGAAATATTCCAGACAAAAATCAAAATAGTAAGACTGGTTACGGGAAGAGATATTTACACAAACAGAGCACTTGACAAGTGTTTCTATCAGTCAATGTTTGGAGGTACGTCATATTACTCGAAATCAACTCCTAAGTCAAAATTTCAGTATAACTGAATCAGTTTCAACAAAACAAACAATTTGATACCAAGAATGTATATAGTTTATTAATTTTAATCGTCATAAATCACAAAAATGTTATTTTTTAAATATTCACATAAACCTGCACTTTGACGTCATCAGTGGAACAATAAATAATCCATACAAAATTATTTCAATACATTCAAAATAAATGCATTAAAAGTCACTACACAGCATTAGTTTATGTTGAATTTAAAAAACAAATTACGAAATATTGAATATACTATAGTCAATATTAACACTATCTTGAAAATGTCAATTTCAATACACAACTCCAAAATTGCGTCTCCAAACAATTCGGTGATGTGTGTTCGCCGATGAAATTGATCGTTGCAATCCATTTCAGTTTGCATTTTCAATATTACATGAATGAACATGCATGTAATTAGTGTATTCGTAGTGAAAACATTACGAAATGTTAACAGTAAGCAAAATTACGAAACATTACGAAATGTTAACAATAAGCAAAATCAGTGCTGAGTTAAGTTTTTAAATATATAAAAAATCAGCTCATTTGGTGTAATTTTAAGGAAAAAGTGGTTTGATAAATAGAAAAACGGGTTACTGCCTGGTCTTTTGTAATACATCAGTCTCAGTACGAATAAAACAACGGCTCGGCAAGCCTCGCCATTATATTATTCTAAGCCTTACCTGATATATTACACAAGACCAGACAGTAACCTGTTAATCTCTCTCTATATATGTGAAATTGTAAAATTGTCCATTGCAAGCCATTTACATACTCCAAAAACAAATTAAAACAGTGACGTAAATAATTTTTCACAAAAAACAGGCCCTTTGTTACTTAAATGGCCAGCACATTAAATAACTTATAGGCCCTACTCAAATGTATTTATATACAAGACTAATGCCACACATGGCTACTTCTCCTTGTACAAAGAAGGAATTAAAGTATACATTTAGATTGTTCTACAATAACATAGATTGAGCCTAATGTTTTGATAATATTTCTAGAACATCACAAAAATAGTAAAGTAAATTGCACATGCTTAAACGCACGCAAGCAAAGTCGTAACAAACTATGGTATCCTTTCAGTATAATGTTGTATTAAGATATCTTGCATGATTACGTTTACACAAATTGGTAATTTTTTGATAATGTGTCGTTTTATTTGCCTTTGTTAACATGATATTTTTACTGTAATATCAATAAAACTGATCTCATATTTATTCGTCGCTTGCTGAGACTCACATTTATGTCAGTTGTTACAATTTTAACCAACAGTGACATTGTACTACAAGTACTATTTTAAGTGAACAATAAATAAATTGTACTTGGCTATGGTGTTTATGTTGAAATACCAGATCATGGTCAGGGATAGGGATTTGAAGTATTAATGTACATTATTGTCACAAAGTCACTCTAAATTTATTACTGAAGCTCAATTTGTAGCAGATTACAATGATTCGTTGCCATTACTGAACTGACCATATAAACGTATGTTCCAGGGATGGCAAAAGCAATTGTTCGTATTGTCATATTGCCCAGTTTGTTCTAGGGAATGTACTGGTATGTTCCAGGGATGGCAAAAGCAATTGTTCGTATTGTCATATTAACCAGTTTGTTCTAGGGAATGTACTGGTATGTTCCAGGGATGGCAAAAGCAATTGTTCGTATTGTCATATTAACCAATTTGTTCTAGGGAATGTACTGACACATGAAATATTGCCATAATTTACTATATGAAGCGTGTCGTGGTAAAACTGATCTTAATGCACGTGCATAAAGGGTTGTTTAGGATCAGCCTGTGCAATCCTCACAGGCTTTTCCAGGACGACACTTTCCGCCTACAGTGGATTTCTGTTTAGAAAAGACTTCCTTGATACAGAAAATACCATAAAAGCGGAAAGTGCATTAAGCCCAGATTTCCCACAACACGCCTCATTTATGTTGTTCATGCTTTATTGATATGGTTTATATGAAGTTGGGTGATGCCTAAACTGAACATGTCATCGGTTTCTGCAGAGCAAGGGGAATTTTTTGTTGTTGTTTTGCAATGCTTTTTCATGAATGTATTACACTATTCCATTTTCATTTATACTATTATTAATATCATGCCAGCTATTTCTATATATTCAGAGTTTATAAACAGCAATTTTAACAGCAATTTTAACTATCGTTTGTCAAAACCCTGCAATGTTTTAAAGTTACTTTCCTAGGTAGACACAGAGAATGTACTTGGTAAAAAATGAAACCCTGCAACCAAGCAGACATGTAAAAAAGTTGATAACTTCTTGTTGGTTTTAGTATTTTCAATGGATTTAATTTTTGAAGTAATTATGACATATGAATATCAGGATTCTTAGTTACTAATTCTGTAAGCTGAATACTCAAAGAAAATTGGTACTATTTTTAGCTCACCTGAGCTATTGGTATAGGAGACCTCTCCGTCGTCCATGTGCTGTCAACAGTTGTTTTCGTTCTCACGCTGGAGACTTCACTTTTTATCCAATCTTAACCAAACTTGCACAGTTTGTGTATGACCTTTAAATCTCCAATGCAATTGTTATTGGGCCAGATAACACCAGTAACACTAGAGTAATTGCCCCTTTTTCATGCAAAAAAAGTGCAAAAATGTCTATTTCCAACATAAAATACTTCATTTTCCATCCAATCTTTACCAAACTTTCACAGTTTGTGTATGACCATCAGATCTCAGCAGATGCTAAAAATGGGTCGGAGGATGTTTCAAACACTGGAGTTATTGTGCCCTTTGTTTATGAAAAAATATACGAAGATGGACATTATTCAGGATAGAGTTAAAGTTGAATATAAGCAAGATCGGACCAAAAACACCGGAGTTATTGCCCTTTGTTGGTGAAAAAAAAGAGACTTCCTTTTTCATCCAATCTTCATCAATCTTGCACAGTTTGTGTATGACCATAAGATCACAGGTCAAGATTCATAATAACAAAATCGGTCCAGAAACACCAGAGTTATTACCCTTTGTAAAAAAAAATTACAAAAATGGACATTAATCAGGATAGAAACTTCATATTTAATTCAATCTTCACCAATCTTCCACAACTTGTCTATGAACGTAAGATTACAGGTGAAGACAAATTAAAGTTTGTTCGGGCCAGAAACACCAAAGTTATTGCCCCTTATGTGTGGAAAAAAACATCAACAAGTTATCAATGATTGGTTTGCACACACGATTTTTTATTAAATTTGTCCAAACTTACAGTTTGCGTATGACCATAAAATCTATTGATAATATTTTATTTCCAACAGTTGTAAACCTTGCATGCAGTTATTTGTACATGCAACATTGATGGCTTCAGAGCCTGCATTAACATAATTTATCATCATTGGAGAGAAAATTACCAAAGAAAAAGCAAAACTTGACCTTATAGCACAGACATCGCAATTATCGCATTTCAAATAGTTCTCCAAAACTGACTGCAAAAAAGACATCAAAGTCTACTGTTTCTGCATTTTCCAGAATTGACTTGAGGACAAATGGTCAGGTAAGAATATCGAGAAAAATGATTTGAGAACCATTAGCAAAAACACCGCATATCTACTACCTAACTCATACTTTAGTTACCCCATTGCACTAACTGATGTTTTAAATCAGATCGATCCTATACCCTTTTGCGTATTGTTCAGCTACCTTAATTTTCAAACCTGTCACAACAGTATGGTCTTCATCTGTACCAGTGCTCAGGTGAGCACTTTGGGCCATCATGGCCCTCTTGTTAAGATCTATCCTAGGAAAAATACGTGAAAAACTGAAAGCTTTTTTTCCGAAGGGGTCCTGGGTAGAACCAGTATTAGGTGTCTCTTGTGGAGACATCATTCCATGGGAAGAGATCAAACTGAAGGTGGATATCCTACCCATTATACCATTGTGATCTCACATCAGTTTTTTTCCAGTATTGCCTTGTTTTCATTTAAAGGTACATGGAGTACATTTCCCTTTATTATTTTGTAATTCTATTGCGATTTTGAAGAGTAACATCCCATCAAATTAAAATACATGTCTACATCCCAGGACACCTGGATTCCAGTCTGGAGAAGACTAAGGCAGAGATAGACAAGTTCACCAGTGAGAAAGAGGAGCTGCACAAACACCAGGCAACCCAGGTGAGCAACTCTAACACCGGTTGAATACTTGTGGCCTTGCAGGTGAACTCAGAAGCCATTTACAGTATGGCTCACTGGGGTGTGGAAATACCAAAATTGTTAACTTGTCTAAGGACAAGTCTCTTGCAAAAATCTTCATGTCCGCATGCAACAGCCACACCTTCCTGATATATGTTTTCATTAAATGATAAATAAAACACAATTTGTTATTCAAATGCATAAGAACATAATAAAATGATGATTAACTTCCAACTCCTCCATAATTTTCACACCCAGAAATTGTACTTGTCCGTGGACAAGTAGACAGGAAAAATTTACTTGCCCAAAAGTAAAATTATCTGCGTGGGACAAGTCGGGCATAGGATTTCCACACTCCTGATTTCACGATTCATGGAGTCTGGGCAGTCAAGTAAGTGGCAAGTCTATGAGGAGAATACCTGAGTGCTGCCCAAAATATTACAAAGTAATTACTCCTTGCACTCAGCATCATCTATCAGTTGTACACACACTTGGAGTCGCTTCCCCTTGTTTTACTAGGCATAACTACTTGTAGATATGCATGAGTCGGCTATGGCAAGTATTATATTTAAGACGTGTCATGGGAAAACAGGGCTTAATGCAGGTGCGTTAAGTGTTGTCCCGGATCAGCCTGTGCAATCTGCACAGGTTAATCTGGGATTACATTTTCTTTTACATTTTTACACAAGAGACTTCCTTGAAACAGAAAATACCATAAAAGCAGAAATTGTCCTCCCGGATCAGCCTGTGTGGACTGCACAGGTTAATCCGGGATTACACTTTCGCCTACAGTGGATTTATGTTTAGAAGAGACTTCCTTGAAACAGAAAATACCATAAAAGCGGAAATTGTCATCCCGGATCAGCCTGTGTGGACTGCACAGGCTGATCCGGGACAACACTTTATACAGATGCATCAAGCCCGGTTTTTTCACGTAACGCCTCAAATATTTGTTTCCCTTGAACTGTACTATTGTTATCCTTGTGTCAAAAACTGACGTGCATACGTTCACTTAAGGTTTTCTTGAGAATTTAACTACTTTGTTATTGGTTCCTAGCTACCAAAGTAGGACTTACGAAACACTTAGTTTCGCATTGAGATAAACCTGTATATAATTCTTATGGTAAAAATAGCCAAGAATTTTGTAGTTTGACCTTAAACCTTTATATACCAGCTGTTTATAGGAATTCATGTTAGTATATATGAAGGATGACGGTTTACATGACATTTTCTTATTCTTGATAGCCCTGTTTTAAAATTGACAGTATTTAGATTGATGTAATTCAGGAATGGTCAGTTATGCCATGTTGTATTACAATTGACCAGTTGAAGTAAATTGATTGGATTATGCAACCATGTGCTATTATTTACCACTGAAATATAAACTTAAAATTGGTCAACTCAATCCTTGATTGACAAGTCGCTACTGGTCAATTGCAGAAAGCCATGAATCAGATGGACAAGTACAGCCGACAAGAAGTGTTGGACAACGACTGGCTGAAACGAGAGGTTACACAGCACCCTACTTTGGTTTTAATTCTCCAAAGTTGACTTTAGCACATTTTTATAAACTGTACATAAAATGCATTATTCTCTTAATTTTTTAATGATGCGTTATTATTTTTGTAATGATGCGTTACTATTATTTTTGGAAAGTGGTCGGTCAATACAAATGAACTTTGTTTTAACTATTCAAAATTTTCCCTAATGATTTGCCTAGTCCGCTAATTGGATTTCTCCCAAAACGTACACAGTTAAAATTATGTTAATTTTTTCTGGATCAGATTTTGTTAATAGTGAATCATGAAACTTTGATAGGTGGAGATCCACAGAAGAGAAACAGATGACCTTCGTCAGGAGGTGGAGGAAATAGAGCGAGGAAATCTGGAGATCATGGCCGACCTGTTTGAGTGCAAGATCGAGGATTTGAAGATATCTAGGTAAGCACATCTTGCACATAATATCAAGGCATGTAGGTGTTTACATGAGTACCAGTTTTATTAGTTAAGACTTATATTGTTATTGTTGGTACTGTAATGGAGACCCATGTGTCACAAGCAAAGCATCAGAAAATTAGGACTAATTATGGGGCTTTATTCACAAAGCATTTTAAGCTATTTCTTAATTATTTTCGCTCCAGAGTTAAGGATTATGATAAAATTTAACTAAAGATGCTTTGTGAATACCACCCCATGTCTTTCAAGCACCTGAAACCGACATATTTCTTAGAATTCTCAAACTTAATTACCCTGCACTATTCAGTGAGATAACAAGCTTCCATGATATCAGTTAAACAAATGTATCCGTTTATATACCTGTTATATAAGGTGAACAATTTGGCATAATTATTATGTTTTATACACACAACATGTATTTACTGTTTTTTAACTACAAGCTATTCAATGATTGGCATAATATTGACTCAAACCACAGTGTATATATGACTGTCTGATGAGGTACTGATTTGAACAGAAAAAACTTATCTCATGCTTTTAGCTGTACACACTTCTTTGAAATTGTAATTTCCCTCTTGTTTGATATTTATTTTTCAGAAGCTTATACTGTTATCATGTTTTCAACGCTACACGCTTCTTTGGAATCATAATTGTGTGTATTTCAAAGTTTACCGCGCCGAAGCTGCATTATTTTTGAGGACCAGGAGTGTGTCCCAGCACTCCTACTATATGTGAGGACCCGGAGTGTGTCCCAGCACTCCTACCATATGTGAGGACCAGGAGTGTGTCCCAGCACTCCTACCATATGTGAGGACCAGGGGTGTGTCCCAGCACTCCTACCATATGTGAGGACCAGGGGTGTGTCCCAGCACTCCTACCATATGTGAGGACCAGGAGTATGTCCCAGCACTCCTACCATATGTGAGGACCAAGGGTGTGTCCCAGCACTCCTACCATATGTGAGGACCAAGGGTGTGTCCTAGCACTCCTACCATATCTGAGGACCAAGGGTGTGTCCCAGCACTCCTACCATATGTGAGGACCAGGGGTGTGTCCCAGCAATCCTACCATATGTGAGGACCCGGAGTGTGTCCCAGCACTCTTACCATATGTGAGGACCCGGAGTGTATCCCAGCACTCCTACCATATGTGAGGACCAAGGGTGTGTTCCAGCACTCCTACCATATGTGAGGACCAGGAGTGTGTCCCAGCACTCCTACCATATGTGAGGACCCGGAATGTGTCCCAGCACTCCAACCATATGTGAGGACCAAGGGTGTGTCCCAGCACTCCTACCATATGTGAGGACCAGGAGTGTGTCCCAGCACTCCTACCATATGTGAGGACCAGGAGTGTGTCCCAGCACTCCTACCATATGTGATGACCAGGGGTGTGGCCCAGCACTCCTACCATATGTGAGGACCCGGAGTGTGTCCCAGCACTCCTACCATATGTGAGGACCAGGAGTGTGTCCCAGCACTCCTACCATATGTGAGGACCAGGAGTGTGTCCCAGCACTCCTACCATATGTGAGGACCAGGGGTGTGTCCCAGCACTCGTACAATATTTACTAGGGATGCAATGAAAGTTGGGACGAATTCTGAATCATAGTTGCAATTTCTAGATATTTTATTTTTAATGAAAGATTTTTAGTTTTGTTGTGGTCTTGTGCTTTTGAGTGGAACCAGAGTGACAGAGGAAACCCCACCTGTCCGGTAGGGTCACCACCAACCAAACTCACATGTGCCATGACACTGAATTGAACCCGAACATCCGCCAGAGAAGTGAGCGTGCCAACCTCTCCACTAGCCGGACAGCATGGAATCACAATTTCCATTATGTGTGGTACATGTATTGATATTTCAGGAACTTCTTCCTGACCCAGTTTGCTGAGGGAGAGAACCTGGACACAGACGGTATCCTGGAAATGGACTTGGCCCAGCTGTCTATAGAGCAGTCAGCCGGGGACCAGCCACCTGCCAGTAGGTGTTGTAGTGAGCATGGTAACAGAAATCTATACTGTAAAATCATTATATTTGCTGGGGTCTAGTTTTCATGTATGTTGCTGCCCTATTTTGAATTTAAGACTCTGTATAATAGGGCTGCTGCGAGTATCCGAGTAGGGAGCGTTACATTTGATGTTTTTTCAAAACCTGCATTTTTCAAGTCACTGACAAGAAATAACATAAGTTTTGCCCAAGTTAGCCTAAATATGCGCTTGTGCACGTAAATCCCAGATCAATTTAAAAAGAAAGGTAAACATGAATGTGAAACACCTATCAAAACAATGGCGTCATACACAAGCGCAATTACATGACGTATGGCGGAACAACAATATCGCAAACCACGAGCACAATTTACATCATACTGTAGATATACTTCGATATTTCCAAAAAATGATGAGATGAAGGCAATAAATTGGTTTAATATGATAAAGTTATTAGTCTTCATGACTCATGAGAGTGTTTTCCTGTATCACAATTTGTAACAGCTGATTCCTGGTTGGATCTGTGAATTGTAAACCCCGATTCGTGGATCGGATCGGGTCGTTGCTTACCCGACGATCCACTGCCCTACTGTATAAATTTTCTTTTTGCATGATTGTTAAAAAATATACAGTTGAAAATGACAAATTTGACAATTTAAGACTGCAGTAATAGAATTATAGTCACAACATCAAATTGTATGCATATGTTGCAAATGGTGTGTAATGCACTAGAATGAGTACATAAATCTCAGAGATGTTTCAAGATATCATTCATCAAGTAGGTAATCCCATCTACCTGTCTGACATGTTAACATCAGACTCAGTATCAAACGATGATTGTGTATTTCTGTTGCGTCTAGTTACGGCTGCACGCCCCCAAAGTGCCACCCACCGGGCAGTGCAGGACAAGGTGTTCTCTCTCATACAGGCCTCCATACAGAGCGACGACGAGGATAGCGGTAAGGGTCCAATCACAAACTTAGTCTCAACAATATTGACCAATCAAAATGACTGTTGCACATGAACTTAAAATTTCATGGACTGGTAAAATGTTAGTAAATGATTAGGCAACAAAAACATTTCTGTGTTTCGGGCAACCTGGCCCTACCTAGCGAAAAACCCTAAAGATTGTTTTCCGTGAAATCCGCATTAATAAGATTTTATATAATTTTCAATGTTTTTTTTACTAAAATGTGTCTTTAAAAAAAAAAAGTTAAAAAAAAAACTCAATCCCAACCCTACCTAACTTTGTTGAGTCCATTGCCCGAAACACAATTTTGTTTTTACCTTAGCTGTAAATTGTCCTTATGCTGTGACTACTAAGTTCTCAAATCTCAAACTTGATTTCAGCTTTATATATTAACCACCGAAAATGGTTGGTACAAAAGATTGAGACTAAGATTAAGAATGTCCATAGTGAGGAGGATAGCAGTAAGGGGTCCAATCAGAAGGATAGCAGTAAGGGGCCCAATCAGAAGGATAGCAGTAAGGGGCCCAATCAGAAGGATAGCAGTAAGGGGCCCAATCAGAAGGATAGCAGTAAGGGGTCCAGTCACTCAATCACAAAAGGATAGCAGTAAGGGGCCCAATCAGAATGATAGCAGTAAGGGGTCCAGTCACTCAATCACAAAAGGATAGCAGTAAGGGGTCCAGTCAGAAGGATAGCAGTAAGGGGTCCAGGCACTCAGTCACAAAAGGATAGCAGTAAGGGGTCCAGTCACTCAATCACAAAAGGATAGCAGTAAGGGGTCCAGTCAGAAGGATAGCAGTAAGGGGTCCAGTCACTCAATCACAAAAGGATAGCAGTAAGGGGTCCAGTCAGAAGGATAGCAGTAAGGGGTCCAGTCACTCAATCACAAAAGGATAGCAGTAAGGGGTCCAGTCAGAAGGATAGCAGTAAGGGGTCCAGTCACTCAATCACAAAAGGATACCAGTAAGGGGTCCAGTCAGAAGGATAGCAGTAAGTGGTCCAGTCACTCAGTCACAAAAGGATACCAGTAAGGGGTCCAGTCACTCAATCACAAAAGGGTAGCAGTAAGGGGTCCAGTCAGAAGGATAGCAGTAAGGGGTCCAGTCACTCAATCACAAAAGGATAGCAGTAAGGGGTGCAGTCAGAAGGATAGCAGTAAGGGGTCCAGTCACTCAATCACAAAAGGATAGCAGTAAGGGGTCCAGTCACTCAATCACAAAAGGATAGCAGTAAGGGGTCCAGTCAGGAGGATAGCAGGAAGGGGTCCAGTCAGAAAGATAGCAGCAAGGGGTCCAGTCACTCAATCACAAAAGGATAGCAGTAAGGGGTCCAGTCACTCGATCACAAAAGGATAGCAGTAAGGGGTCCAGTCACTCAATCACAAAAGGATAGCAGTAAGGGGTCCAGTCACACAATCACAAAAGGATAGCAGTAAACGGTCCAGTCAGGAGGATAGCAGTAAGGGGTCCAGTCAGGAGGATAGCAGTAAGGTGTCCATTTACTCAATCACAAAAGGATAGCAGTAAGGGGTCCAGTCACCCAATCACAAAAGGATAGCAGTAAGGGGTCCAGTCAGGAGGATAGCAGTAAGGGGTCCAGTCACTCAATCACAAAACGATAGCAGTAAGGGGTCCATTCACTCAATCACAAAAGGATAGCAGTAAGGGGTCCAGTCAGGAGGATAGCAGTAAGGGGTCCAGTCTGGAGGATAGCAGTAAGGGGTCCAGTCAGGAGGATAGCAGTAAGGGGTCCATTTACTCAATCACAAAAGGATAGCAGTAAGGGGTCCAGTCAGGAGGATAGCAGTAAGGGGTCCAGTCAGGAAGATAGCAGTAAGGGGTCGAGTCAGGAGGATAGCAGTATGAGTGTGTTCTCTGGGTAGAACTTGTACTTTTCAGAAAAATCTTCCAAACGCTCCCGGATTAGGGATCAAACTCACAATCACAAGTTGGACACCATATCCATTACACAACTGCGACTTTTGGCTGTTGCACATAAACTTCGATTTTCATTTAATGATTAACCAAGTTTAAAAATGTCCGTAGTCATGGGGACTTAGTCTGCCCTTAATATATTGACCAATGCAAATGTTGTTACAGGTAAGGTAATATATTGACCAATGCAAATGTTGTTACAGGTAAGGTTTGATTTTCATCTTATATGGTTTTTTGTGAATTTTTCTTTGTATATTGATACACTGTCTGTGTCAGAGTGAATATTGGAGAAACAAACATCCATTAGCTCCAAGAATAATTTTGCTTACCCCTGTATTTATGATAGCATTCATTGTTTGTTGCATTCAGACACGTCTGTTAGCCACATTGGTAAGTTTGGCAAATGCTTAAAAACCACAAGTTATATGGGAACACATATACATGTACATACATATACAGATCTTTATTATATCATCTTGTATTGCTGACATCAATCTTGATACTCGCTCTTGAGAAACTTTGCCTTGTATTCATTTTGTTTGGTGTTAATGAGACTTGGTGATTCTTTATGTGCAGATGGTAAAAGTAAATGAGGTATGTTGTGGGAAAACCGGGCTTAATGCATGTGCGTCAAGTGTCATCCTGGATCAGCCTGTGCAGTCTGCACAGGCTAATCCGAAACAACACTTTCCGCATACAGTAGACTTCCTTGAAACAGAAAATATGATAAAAGCGGAAAGTGTCGTCCTGGATCTTCCGGGACGACACTTTACACACATGCATTTAGCATGATTTTCCCACGACACTTCTCAAATATAAAATATGGCAGTTTCTTGATCAATAAAATACAGAAACTCACTATTCTTCTGCTAAAAGTTAGTCTGCATGCTGTATGTTTATAACAAACATTCTATTACCGGTATATGAATGTACAATCAGTAGAATATTTCTGTATTTTCTATACAGCATGTTTAACTTGAAAATTTTATTCTTATCGTATACGTATTTCCCATGGGACTTCTCTATAGTAACTGCTTTTTGAACTTTGAGCAAACTTCTGATGGTTGAAAGATACGTTTTGCATCATTTTTAGCGGTATATTGATTCTTTCTTAGCTTAATTTGTGATTGGAAATGTTGCATTGCTTTAGTCAGGTATTGCAGTATTATTTATTACTTTGCTTTGGTAAAATTCAGGCTGGTTTTTCTTTTCATACATAAAAGCAAGTTAGATAACTTTGAGCATGCATGCACAGTTTTAATTATTTCATTTGCACCATGTGGTTTTAATGAGTGACAAAAAAAATGTGTGTGCATTCTTTGTACCAGCTATGTTGACAGAAATCTGTACCATATGCAAAAATGTTTCGCACATAATTACAATAGTATTTTAATTATGGTATGAAAGCAGACAGGGGTATATTTCGGTAAAAACTTTTTCATGTAATGTGCAGATCTTTTGTTAGATTTATGATGGGGATTCATAGATAAATACATTATTTATGGAAATAAAAAATATAATTAAACTTTTTGACCAACAGTAATTAAATGCGTAATATCTGTCATACATTTTATGCAGAATTTGGTTACAGCTGTTTAAGCCTTAACTTAGTTAAGCTTTCAGGAACTTGTGCCTCTAGCCGATGAGTTTCCTGTTCTATATTCTGTTATAACTTGCTTGGCTGTTACATAATTGTCCAAAGCAGACTTTATTCTGATTATTTGTTTCGATATTGTACAAGTATAGCTTATTGCCTATAATCCCATTTGATAATTTCAGAGTGTTTCTTTAGTACATATACTCACCATATTTAACAGTTTTTTTGGTATGATAGTTTCTTTTGTATAAAATGTGTTCATCAGTTTATTCACCTATGTCTTCAAATGTTAAAATATTCATATATCAAAGTAACACACATGTACCCGTAGTATTTCTCAATATAACTTGGAATATGCATATGATATATGTGTGATTTATGTATTTATATTTAAATTATGTTTTATTACAAATCAGATTCTTAATTGGTGGTGTTAACGCTTACTGTGTTGATGTAATTTGTACAGTGAACAGTTGTTACTACCAGTATTTAGTATGTTTATATTCATATGGAAGTTGCTTTTTTATTCAATAATAGAGTTAAATTGACCATATCTACCTTATTTTGTACTTTTGAAACAAACGATGCTTTTATATTGTTGACAGAAATAATTGGGCTTATAATTTATGTAATTGGATGGTTTTCAGAAAGCTTCATCATCAAGTGTTTTGTTTCTGTGAATGAAAATACTAGCAATCCTATTAGCGAAATTGTGTTCTTTGTACTTTAGGAATACAGCTCCTAGGTAGATGGGTTTCAGTGAGCAACATGTTTGTGCTACAGTGTTAAAATTTGAGGCGTGTCGTGGGACAACCGGGCTTAAAGCATGTGCGTAAAGTGTTCTCCCGGATTAGCCTGCGCAGTCTGCACAGGCTGATACGGGATGGCACTTTCTGCCTACAGTGGATTTATGTTTAGAAGAGATTCCTTGAAACAGAAAATTTTCCCATGACATGCCTCATTTATATCTTACAAAGATCATGTTTCATATAGGTGTATATTTTCATTCATTTCTTCAGAAAGTTTGTTATCACGTTCCCTGTGCTTTCAGATGCCGACAGTGAAGATACAGAACTCCTAGACAACATGTTCTACGAAGAAGAGAACTGGGGGGTAAGTTATTGGTTTCTTTGTTGTTATCCATATATGCTGACAAAAAAGTAATGTTATTGAATTGCACATCATTGTCTTTACACACAGTCTAGTTACACATTTTTGAAAGTTTCATCTGACCAGTTTACACTTTTGATGTTTTTTTTTTAGATGTTTTGACTTGTTCAACTTGTGAAAAAAGCTGATCTGCTCAGTAAAATGTGTAAATCACTGGCCAAGGCTTGCGGTTCAGGTTTACTGAGCCTTGCTTGATATTTACTAAAATCTTAATTCAGCACTAACATAGTATTCTGTGTTAATGCCATGGGTGTTCTATCATACATTTGGAAAGTATGTTGCAGATAATGAATATGGCTTATTATTAATATGTGCACAAGCAGGTTTTGTATTTGCTACATGTTATATGGGCAAGGAATCAGAAAACAGGTGGCACATGCACATCACGGTTTGACTTTAACTATTGGAACTGGTGGTCTACAGGACCGGCTAGCTTTAGAACCGACTGGTCTGATACTGTAAGAACTGGTCCCGATAATCAAAACACATCTAACTGCATAGTGCATACAACAGTGGAAAATAATTTTGATAATTGTAATCAGAAAATTCAATGAGCATGCATGGACATTTATTACTTAAACTAACATCAAACTCTGTGCATATCAACGAATTTCCAGAGTAAATTCCATTTTTGCCCTGACTGGAATGTGAATTTCCATAACATTGTTATTCTACATAAATATGATATTTGTAGTGTTGGTAAAATTCCAATTTGTTCCTAAGATTTTTTTCTTTGACTTGATCAAGTTCTGATTTTTTCCAAACTTGTCAAATTCCCCAATTTTTTCCTACTGGTAATTTTAATCTCCCCCTGCCCCCCCCTCCCCCCATTTTCCTGGGTCAGTGGCCACCCTGATCATGTATAGCTCTTTATCACCCTGCATTCCATTTCAGGACTACCTACAGCTGGGTCCCCTGGAACTCAAACTTCTGAACGTGACCGGCACCCAGATGCCCATCCACGTGCCCCCGACTCTCGACGAGGAAGAACTCAAGGTCAAGGACTGTAATCCGGACCACTGGCCCGTCACTCAACCCATGCTGAAGGACCTAGTCACACCCCGGAGCGTCGCTACTTGATTGCAGAGCGATACTTACATTGTGAACTGCTGACCTTCAGAATATATCAACTTGGCTCGTATTCACCAACCTATTTTTAGAGTTAAGACTAAGAATAAAGAATATTCATACAAACGTTCTGTCAATTTGAATCTTACTTGGTATTCACCCACATTCATTATTGATTTGTTAATGAATAAGCCACATTGGTACCTAGCAAATTTGCAATACGAAAAGTTTTTTTGTAAGTATAAGTCTGGGCTGGTATTCACAAAGGATCTTAAGTAATTGCTTAAATATTTTCACTTAAGTGGAACATTTGAATGTATTATATTTCTTTACTTAATAAACATATGCATATGTTGTTGATATTCCTCAAATAACACTTTCATAATGATATTATTTTAAAGTGTTACTTAGTGCTGAATTGTTTCTTTATGGAATTAAACAGTTGAGAAAATTTGCAAATTTAAGGATAAGGATAAAACTTAACTTAAGATGCTTTGTGAATACCAACCCTGTTCTTTATTCTTAAGTCTAAGAATGGTTTGTGAATAAGGATCCAGGTAAAAAGTCACTGAGTTCTTATTTATTAAGCTTCTAAGTGATTTCTTAACTTAAGTCATGTTTAACAGCAAATTTCAGACCTTCAGAATACCACAACGAATCTGACACTGGCCAAGAGATACTGGGCCAGTATTCATTAAACTTCTATGTAATCCATTAGCCTCAGTTATGTTTTTGAAAAATTTGAATCAAATTTTGTTGTTGTTGCTTTTTTTAATTTTGTAACCAACACTCAGAACTGGTTGGTAAAGAGGCATAATATTTTGTGGAAATAATTCATTTAATACATATATGAAACATAAAATTACCACATATTGACATTTTTAGATTTAGGTTTCTTATTAGGAGCATTGTGATTACTGACCCTAGACATCTGTTATTGCTTTGTGTCACCTTGAAAGTGTATGTTATGTGATTACTGACCCTAGACATCTGTTATTGCTTTGTGTCACCTTGAAAGTGTATGTTATGTGATTACTGACCCTAGACATCTGTTATTGCTCTGTGTCACCTTGAAAGTGTATGTTATGTGATTACTGACCCTAGACATCTATTATTGCTTTGTGTCACCTTGAAAGTGTATGTTCATCTGATTACTGACCCTAGACATCTGTTATTGCTTTGTGTCACCTTGAAAGTGTATGTTATGTGATTACTGACCCTAGACATCTGCTATTGCTTTGTGTCACCTTGAAAGTGTATGTTCATCTGATTACTGACCCTAGACATCTGTTATTGCTTTGTGTCACCTTGAAAGTGTATGTTCATCTGATTACTGACCCTAAACATCTGCTATTGCTTTGTGTTTCCTTGAAAGTGTATGTTTATTAATAAACCTTGTTGGCATTGCTTTGAATACATATAGCAAATTGTTTGGTAAATATCATTAACTAGTACAATCACTTGGGCTGATTTTAGACTACACTCACTTGCAGACATACTGCTACAATAAATCATAATTTGCCAATAAAAACAGCTTATTTGAAAACTTAAAACAGACTGGCAGTAAATGCAGTATTTGTCATTAGTTGTAATATATGGTTCAGAAAATCCAGTACATTTGAAGGTGAATTGTACAATACCCAGTAATTAGAAAGGCAAGCAACTCCTCACATGTAATCTTAAATAGGAACTTTGGGCAGCATTTTGTCAGGTTGTCACAAATTTCATACGATAGTCCTTGCTGTACTGAATATTAATATAGCAAATAACTCTTGTTGTAGCCGTGTTGTACACTCGTTAATAATTCTCTGTAATATATTGTGCATTTACATTGTAGTTTATAATAATTTATAACCTAACTATGAGGCGTGTCGTGGGAAAACCGGGCTTAATGCATGAGCGCAAAGTGTCGTCCCAGACCTTACCGCGACGACACTTTCCGCCTACAGTGGATGTTTAGAAGAGACTTCTTTGAAACAGAAAATACCATAATAGCGGACAGTGCCGTCCTGGTTTAGCCTGTGCGGAATCCCGGACGACACTTTACGCACATGCATTAAGCCCGGTTTTCCCACGACATGCCTCCTATCTTTTTCTGAATATGCCATAGTTTTTGTTTAAGTGTGATCTTTTCCTCTGTTAAGCATTAACATAAAGAAATCATTATGTGGTAATAAACTTTATTTTTTGCTGTACTTTTTTCTCCCAATTGTTATAACCTGTTTGTTTTTGTTTTAAATACATTCCTGATTTTTTATGTATTTTGTTTGTGTTTGAAAAGACCTCGGGCTGCTTATAAGAGTTCTCTCCTGCTGTCGCAACTGGAGTTTCGCTTTATTTATATTCAAAGCATAAAACAGCATCTACATGTATAGCATTTTATCAAAGCTGGCAATAGGATAAGGCATTACTATAATGTGTAAACTGGTTAATGCCCAATGCTGATAAATTGGGGTCAAAACTTGCTACGCCCCGGGGGTCACATGGTTTATATAGACTTACATAGCAACATGACTTTAAAAATCTTCTCCTCTGAAACCGCAAGATCCAGAGGTTTCATATTTGGTATGTAACATTGCATAGTGGTCCTCTACAAAGATTGTTCAAATGATGCCCCTGGGTTCAAAACTGGCCACGCCCCGGTGGTCACCTGGTTTATATAGACTTAAATAGCTAAATGACTTTAAAAATCTTCTCCTCTGAAACTGCAAGGCCCAGAGGTATCATATTTGGTATGTAACATTGCATAGTGGTCCTCTACAAAGATTGTTCAAATGATACCCCTGGTGTTAAAACAGGCCACGCCCGGTGGTCACATGGTTTATATAGACTTAAATAGCTAAATGTCTTCCCCTCCGAAACCGCAAGGCCGAGAGGTTTGGTATTTGGATGGTAACATTGTATAGGGGTCATCAATGATACCCCTGGGGTCAAAACAACTGTCCATGCCCTGGGGTCACATGGATTATATAGACTTAAATAGCAAAATTACTGCAAAAATCATCTCTAAAACCGCAAGGCCCAGAGGTTTCATATTGGGTATGTAACATTGCATAGTGGTCCTCTACAATGATTGTTCAATCCTGGGGTAAAAACTGGCCAGCCCCGGGGGTCACATGGTTTATTTAGACTTAAATAGCTCAATGACTTTGAAAATTTTCTTCTCTGAAACCGCAAGGCCCAGAGGTTTGTTATTTAGTTGGTAACATTGTATAGGGGTCCTCTACAAAGATTGTTCAAATGATGCCCTGGGGTCAAACTGGCCACGCCCCTGGGGTCACATTGTTTTTATAGACTTCAATAGCACAATTACTTCAAGAATCTTCTCCTCTGAAACCGCAAGGCCCAGTGGTTTCCTATTTGGTATGTAACGTTGCATACCAGTCTTCTACAAAGATTGTTTAAATGATGCCCCTGGGGTCAAAACTGGAATGCCTTAAACTCAGGTGAGCGACCTAGGGCCATCGTGGCCCTCTTGTTAAACGAGTTAAGGAATTTTGTTAGTAAGCGAGCCTTTGGCACATGAAATGACAACGAGTGTCAGATCGTTTTTATCACATGCTTTTAAACGAAAAGAAATTACCAAAAGATGTTGATAAATCCTAACAGTTGTGTACTGACGTGACGTCATTTCATGTTGACGACGTCATATCACCAGAGTAACGTCATGCGATTGGTCAGTCAAAGAATATGTAGCCAATGAAAACGCTCAAAATGTTACTTTGCACATATGTAAGATAAAAATATTCGTAATGGCTGTATTACATGGGAAACAAGGTATAGCATGTGATAAATTAATTTACGAAAAGCAAATTAACATCTTTAATTCATTAGATGATATGTTGTACCGTTTAACGGGTATTTTTCGCGGTCATAAAATTTTTGCTATATTAGCAGTCACAATGGAAACGTGAAAGTTAAAATCGCAAATAATTAGCGACATTCTTTGATGCAAACCGTCAAGGCAAGAGTTTTCAATCAAGTTCGTGATTGGTTTCACACTATAATCAATTATAATCAAGCGAGTCGAAAATACAGGACTTCTTGATCAAACAGAATAGTTTATTATGACTTATTAAGGTATTCGCACACTAATGAAATCTGGTAATATCGACTCATTTCGTAAACGTATCGGTGTCTTCCGGTATATTTTGGAACAACGTCGGACGAAGATAATCTCAAAAAGTGACATAAATAAACATCGTGTATTTTGTAAATAAACCATAAACTAAAACGAAACATTTACTTTGTGGTTAGCAACTGTGATTATTTGACAGAATTAAAGTACATTTCTTTTGTTAAGCATACATAAAAAATATTGCATTTTGGCTTCGTGGTTATTAAAATGGCGGCGCCCGTGATCATTTACTCGGTCAGTTTATAAACACTGAAATATATTGTCTCAACACAAACAGTGTGCCACCGAAAAGGCTCGTGAACATATTTAATAATCATAGTGAGCGTGTTGATATGTTCCCTATGCTGGTGTAATTATTAACGATGTGTCTACGTGACAAAATCTCTCGAAGTGGAAGCCTTATGACGGACTGTGGAATTTGTTGGTGTTTTTATTTCTGAAAATAATCTACCATAAAAAAAAACACCGCTATCGTGAACTTGTATCGGTGACATGTGTGGAACATTTTATTCCTTTGAACGTTACTAGATACATCGGTGCCAGAATAGAAACTGTGTTGGCTCATGAATAGTGTTGTATAAATGCAAGTCACACCATAAACAATAATTTGGCATAAAATCCATGTTATACGTTGAATTAAAGAGACTGGGTTGATTTGTACCACATGGCATACATGTTTGTTTGACATTGGTGGTTCTTCTTGAAATTCATTTATTTGTTAAATATATGAACATCAATAATAAGTAAATTAATACAATACTATGATTTTTAGCTCCACTTTTTGAAGAAAAGGCAAGCTATTCTACTCGCCCCGGCGTCGGCGTCCGAGCTAGGTTTAATTTTTCGGTAATTTAGTTTCTTAGGAATGGCTTGAGGGATTTCATTCAAACCTATGTAGTGTTATGACCGTAATGACATAGTCCGTTTTGCCTTGACCGTACTTCCCTATGTGTGTGGCTGGTGCGCAGGTAAGTTTTTCCTTTACTTCACTTCAGGTTACGCATGCGCAAATAAATTCCTTCCTTGTTACATATAAAATATTCAATGTTTGATCTCAATTTTCACCATGACCAAGCGACTTCCCAATATATCACCATACATCGTTGGAAAGATAATGCCATAACCTTTTGAAAAAACAGCATGTCAAAAATTTCTTTACGTTGTAACTCAAAATATTTACCTTAGAATAAACACACCGGTTTTGATAGGCATGGGGGCTGCCATTTTGTGCATTAATACATGGGCCAAAAGTTGGGAACCATTTAGTGCCTAAAACTGTCTTTCTTATTTCTTACATATATACCTTTAAACTGATAACCAAAACATATCATTTAAACTGTATTTTAAAAATCATATGCATTATACACTGAACCCTATGTGTTGATTATTTAACTGACAGCATGTAACCCAAACTCCTCGCAGCGGTTACCTCCCCTATCGGTAAAGGTAACCACTGCCACCACAAGCAAAAGCCTTCCAGATCTGGAAGGATTACGTGTTTTTAACTTTTACTTATTTAATGCAACTCAGTGCAATTTTCTACCTATATTGGACTTTTTATATATCGTTTGCAGTCAATAATGAAAACAGAAAAAGAAAATAACTAATTAAAACCATAAATAATATCTAGAAGATTTAAATCGATCATCATCACGTGGTTTATTATGGCGGCAGGGATTTCGGAACCAGTCAAATCTCTGCGCGGAGGTTGCATGTAACCCTAAGGATGTGACTTCCGTTTTGGTGTAATTTGACCTTCATGATCAGGTTACAATATACAATATACTAATTCCAATCCTTATGTAATTTAATGTAAAAGCGATAACTTTGACCAAAAATAAATGCAACATTTTGCACATAGGGACCCTCATAACCATACCTTTTCTTAAAGAGCATTCTAAGCTGAATTGATTTAAGCAATAAAAAGGGTATGTTATGTGTTATGTAAGAAAGAACTCAACACTAAACAAAGTTGACTGTTTTACAACATCGTTTTAGCGGCTACTTTCTAGTTGAATGTAACCCGCCTCAGCGCAAGTGTCATACTGTAGTCTCCAATCTTAAAACATATCAGTGACTTATAT
Source organism: Congeria kusceri (assembly GCA_027627225.1). Taxonomy (NCBI): domain Eukaryota; kingdom Metazoa; phylum Mollusca; class Bivalvia; order Myida; family Dreissenidae; genus Congeria; species Congeria kusceri. Next base: position 30,660,531 of record CM051024.1, read on the forward strand.
GTGCATACCAATGCTTACCCTACCAACATCTCCAAAAAAAGAATATCAAAGCAAGTGTCTAAACCTAAAAACATGTCTTCGAGTTAAACTTGTTGATCTATTTAGAGAGTACAGACCCACATCACTTATTTATTTAGTGTATTGTGACCATCACTTCGCTGGCGACGAGGTACGTTTTTTTTTGCTCACGTGTCGGAAAGAAGGCAAATAATTAAAAAAAAAAGGCAAACTTCATTAAATAAGTCAGTTTAATTCAATTCAGTTGAGTCGGTGCTAGATGCGTTTCGTTTTTTAAGGAATTTAATTGAGAATTAGAAGTAAAATTTAAATTTTAAAAACATTGTTTTTTGTGAACACGGTCTGCACACACGTGGTCTTTGCTTTGAAAAAAATATAATTCTTTATTGATTCTCTTTCTCCTTTTATTGTTTTGTATTGCACTCCATTGCATTCACAAAACACATTCGTATTGTTATTGTTGCAAAATTCTGGCTTATTATTTTTAGTGTTTTTGCTTGTTTTGTGTGTTGTGTTTGATTGTGTTTCAGGTCTTCATAGGTAAGTATTTAGTTGTTCTAGTAGTTATTACTTACCCCTCCCACTCGTGGCCAAATTGAAAGTTAATTTCGCAACGGATGAGGAATTTCGTGTTCTTCCAGGGATTGGTGCAAAGCGGGCAGCCCTCTTAGTTCAATTAAGAGAAAAATATGGTGAGCTAAATGAGGAGCTTCTCTCCATTGTGGTTGGCGGTCCTGTCCCTAAAGCTGTCTTAGAGATGGTAGACTTCTTCCCTAATGCTCGGGGTGAAGAGGTTCCATTACAAGCAGTGGAAGGGGAGGATGTTGATGGCATCTATGATTTTCGGGATATTGTTAGTGCTCCCACTAGTGAGAAGCGACTGCAAGCGGTCTCAATGCCTGACCAAGCGTGCAGAATTGTACTCCGCAGTCGACGATGTCACAAAACAGCTTCAGTATTTGCCCAAGCTCCCAAGTTCTCACATGTCCGTTAATAAACATCAAAACAGCTCTAACGCACAAAATATTAGTCGAACTAAGTTACCTAAAAGGGGCACTGAGGCAGTTGTGAAAAGAAATGCATCACAAGTTCGCACAAAATATCGTGAAGTCAAAAGTGCCCAAAAGGAGAATACTGACAGAGGTATTACTGGTTCTCGTCGTCATACACGACGGCGCAAATCTCTGTCGGGTTCTCGTTCACGGGTCAAATGCACGGAGTTCGGGAAATAGAAGTCATATACGCACACAGCGACATGGCTCTTGCTCGACCTCAGGGTCATATGATCGGTCACGTGAAAGTTTACTTAAAAGGTTACAAATATAGGTCACATAGACGTCCACACCAATATTTGTCACGTAGTAGCACATCAAGTGACTATTCACAATCAAGGTCCAGGTCAGTTGGGCGACATAAGAAGCAATACTCAAAGTACCGTGATTCACATAGGTACAAGTCAAGTAAGTCTAAGTCTAGGTTTTACTTTAGTGACTCATCAAGCGATTCTGACGCTATGTCCGATCATGGATATCATGCTAGTCAGCATGGCAATCCTAAACGGTTGCCTAAAAATTTGCGCTTTGATGGGAAGGGGAGTTGGTTGGCTTTCAAACAGAAATTTGACAGTTATCGAAAAGTAGGACGGTGGACTGATGGCGAAAGTCGGGACTACCTTAATTGGTGCCTAGACGGCAAGGCTCTAGACTTTTTTGCCATCTCCACTCAAATGGGTGATTACTACTCTTTCAAGCTAATTATGCGAAAATTAGAAGGTCGCTTTGGAGCCAAAGAACTACCCGAGACCAGTCGTGCTAAGTTCCAGCAAGCTTCTCAAAAAGCGGACGAAGCGCTTGAAGACTGGTCCGACCGTGTCTTAACTTTGGCGACCCCTGCTTTAGGCACCTCCCTGAGAAACACTGTACTCGGGAGGCTATCTCTAAATTTTGCCAAGGTTGCATTGATAAAGAGGCTGGTAAGCACGCCTGTTTTGAGCAACCGCGTAGCATGCAAGAAGCTCTTGACAAAGTCCGCCATCACCAGGACATTACTCAGGCAATTGATGGTAAACGTCCAAACCGTCAAAAAGTAGATGCTTCTGTCAATGTCGTCCAAACTGCAACTGAGGCACGCTTGTCCCAATTAGAGAAAGCAATTAATCAGCTCACTTAACAACTTGAGAAAGTAAATTTGCCTAAAACTGAACAAACAGGAGCCCAAGCAGCTCCACCTAAAAAACGTTGCTTTTTACCAGGTGTAGAGTGCTATTTCTGTCACAACATAGGTCACCTGCAGAAAGATTGTAGAAAATTCAAAAAGTATCTTGAGGAACAAGCAAAAGTTGCTAAGTCTCCTATTAAGGAACCTTTAAACTCAAGAGGGCCGGAGGTGAAGGCATCCCGGAGCCCGAAACAGTAAGAGGCCATGCGATTAAGCAAAATGCAGAAGGTTCAGTAACAGAAACTGTGTTATCGAATGGTCGAAACTCAGTTCCAGTTAGCTTAACTGAGACCGTAGGCGTATATGTGGTACGAGCTGGGTCATCATCATTTAATGTTGTCATAGGCAACCTACTGGTTAAGGCAAGGGTAGACTCCGGTGCGGAGGTCACTATCCTGTCTTCAGTTGTATACAATCAACTAAAACGACAACCGGGTAAGGTTCGAGATGTTAACATGCAACTAGCTGATAATAGTGCTGTTATTCAGGGCTTTCTAACACAACCAGTTGCTATGCAGCTGGGAAAGCAAACCTTCCAAGAACGTGTGTATGTCGCACCAATTACTGATGACAAGTTGTTAGGCCACGACCTCTTACATCATTTAGGGGCACAAATTGACCTAAAAGCAGATAGCCTTATAGTGAAGGGTGAACATATACCCTTGAACACAACTTTCAAAGAAAAGCAACCAGTTGTGGCAAGGGTCACTGTCTCTAAACGAACCGTAGTTCCTCCTAACTCAGTGGTCAGGGTAGAGTGTTGCATAAACACTCCCATGAATGACTACTATGTAGAACCTTGTCAGGGTTTGAAACTTGTTGTGCCACGTATTGTCAGAGCTTCAAATGAAACACCACTTGTTTGCTTTGTCAATCCGTCCGACAATTTCCAAGCCCTGAAGCGAGGTAAACTAGAAGGAATTGCGCATGAGACATTTGAAGTAATTGATGTTCCCCAAGCTTCAGAAGGTATTCCCCTTAATCCTTTGGCCAGCTCCAACGTTGAAACTAGCAATCTTAACGTTGTGAACACAAGTTTAAGTGGTAGAAAGATCAAAGACACTAAAGGTGTAAACGTTTCAGTCAATGATAATGGCATAGACTGCGCTAATATTGACACTAGTATTAATAAGGGTAAACCTGGTCTTCCTACACTTCCTGAACACCTGAAAGAGGAATTTCAAGTTTCCAAGGAAAAGCTTACCAAATGTCAGTCTGATAAGCTTTCCAAGCTACTCAGTGAGTATGCTGATGTATTCGCAGAGAGCGAATTTGACCTTGGAAACTTCACTAGTATTGAACATACTATTGACACGGGCGATGCGAAACCTGTGAAACAGCGCATGCAACGTACCCCAACATGTTTTGTACATGAGGAAGAAGCTCATGTTCAAAAAATGTTGGACGCTGGAGCCATACAAGAGTCAGTGTCCGAATGGGCATCGGCTCCAGTGTTTATCCGTAAACGCGACGGATCTGTACGTTGGTGCATCGATTTCCGTGCTGTGAATAACGTTACCGTCTTTGGACACGTTTCCACTCCTCTTGTAGAGGATTACCTGGATACACTGTCTGGTAACATATGGTTCTCGAAGCTAGACGCCAACTCGGCATACTGGCAGGTGAAAATCAGTGAGCCAGATAGAAAGAAAACGCGTTTGTCACCAAATGTGGGCTGTTTGAGCATGTCAGAATGGGTTTTGGGCTCACGAACGCGCCGGCAACATATGCCCGCGTTGTGAACCTTGTACTTCGAGGTCTGACATGGAAAACGGTCCTAGCGTTCCTCGATGACATCCTGGTGATGGGAAAGTCATTTGAGGATCACCTTAACAATCTTGCAGAGTCTCTGAGTAGGTTCCGTATACATGGCTTAAAACTCAAACTTAAAAAATGCATATTTTTTCGACAAGAAGTTGAGTTCTTGGGTAGAATGGTATGTGGTAGTCAGTTCTGGATGTCACAAAGTGATATTCAAACTGGAGCTGAATGGCCCACACCACTTTGAAAGGTTTTTGGGTTTTGCAAATTACCATAGAATGTTTATATAGAACTTTGCAGACCTTGCTCAGCCGCTGTATAATCTCACAGGCAAAAATATGTTTAGGTGGTCACAGAGAGAGCTAGAAGCGTTTGAAACATTACGTCAGGCCTTGGTACAACCACCTGTCCTGGCTTTGCCAAACGGTGTTGATCCGTTCATTCTTGACACTGACGCTTCAGGCTATGGTATTGGTGGTGTTCTTAGCCAGGTTCAGGATGGACAAGAGCGTGTCATTGCGTATGGCAGCTTTTCTCTCACACCTGAGCAAAAAAAGTATTGCACCACCAGAAAAGAGCTGTTGAGCATCATACGTTTTACACGACAGTTTAAGTACTATCTGTTGGGTCGTGTGTTCACAGTCCGTACCGACCATTCAAGTCTAACTTGGTTGCTCACATTCAAGACCCTCAAGGACAATTGGCTAGATGGCTGGAGGAGCTCGCACAATACCACATGATGGTACAGCATAGGTCAGGGGCTAAGCATGTAAATGCTGACGCTCTATCACGAACTGCTTCTCCACTGTCTCCTTGTCCATCATTTGTCACAGGTATTAAGCCCAAAGATTTACCTTGTAGGGGTTGTCACTATTGCACCAACGCAGACCAACAATGGGATAGTTTCACCGAGGAAGTGGACAATGTAGTGGGGCTGTCCACGGGGGGTAGTCTTTCCTTCGCTCAAGTTCATACAGTTCAGGAAGCTTCTCCTGTGGATAATCGCCTTGATGAATCCTTGGCCGAATTACGACCTCCCCTAGGTACTCAGCCTAGAGGGTCCATGTGGGATCCCGGAAGATACGTATCTTATGGTAACATGTCCTGTACAAATAATGCAATTTCAATTGACCAACTTACAACAAACTGCCTCCAAGCAAATCTTTTACAGAAATCCTGCAATTGTGAGTCTTGTTTTGAGATTGCCATATCACATGATAATTTAGGGATCAAGGCTTGTTCTGTTAAAGTTCAGTTAGAGGCAACTCCTTAAGTTTCAGCAAGTTGGGGTTTCACTAATCAGGAGTTACAGGCAGCTCAGAGAAAAGATACGAATTTGCAGTTCATTCTTGATTGGTAACTAGAACGTAAAGCGCCAGATGAAGGTGTTTTATTTTTATCTAGTCCAGAGGCCAAATATATCGGGTTGAAAACAGAACTGTTCTGTTTACAGGATAATGTGCTGTTTCGTAGGAAAGATGACACTCCTGAATTAGAATCAGTTGTTCCTAGAGAGCTTCAGGAACAAGCCATTATGTGGCATCATGATATACCTTCTTCAGACCATCAAGGTGTGGCACGTACTAAGGCAAAATTGAAAGAGAAGTCCTTTTGGTTCCATTTATCTAAAGATGTCAATTCATATGTATTGTCATGTGATGTGTGTAGCCGAAACAAGAAAAACAAAGCTTATGGGGTAGTTCCCATGACTGAGTATCAGGCAGGTGCCCCTATGGAGCGGGTACATATTGATTTCTTAGGTCCCTTGCCTAAAACTGCAAGAGCGGCAAGAGCCGAACGGCAAGAGCAATGTTTGGTTATGGTTGATCAATTTACTAAATGGGTCGAATGTGTACCATTACCATCTCAAAATGCTGATGTTACAGCTAAGGCAGATATTGATTCCTTTTTCTCTAGATTTGGCTATCAATTTCAGTTATTCTCTGATCAGGGTCGAAACTTTGAGAGTAAACTTTCGAAGCACTATGCAAAGCTCTACAAATTCATAAGTCCCGAACCACTCCCTATCGACCTTCTGCTAATGGTCAGGTGGAGAGATTTAACCGAACTCTTATGGATGCTATTAGATGTTTTCTCGGTAAGTCTCAAGACAAATGGGATATGTATGTGCAGCAGATTGCTGGTGCCATCAGGGCTTCAGTAAATCGCAGCACCGGTTATACACCTAACCGGCTGATGCTTGGCCGTGAGGTGAACACCCCTGCACAATTAATGTTTCCCAATGTACAGCAAAAACCTTTCCGTCCCTCCAAGACTGTACTGACGAATATGATAGGGACCTTACTGAAAATATTCAAAGGGCACACACTGTAGCTAGAGATACTTTAAAAACTACACTTAAATGCATGAAAAGATATTACGATAGAGTCTTGTTGCGACCATATGCGGTGTGATATTGTCTATTTGTTGGATACAGCCATCAAAAAGGGCAAATGTCGCAAACTCGGTTCTCCATGGAAAGGCCCAGCTGTAATAGCTAAGAAACAGTCCGCCTATCTCTATCAAGTGCAATTAAGGAATGCGTTCTGTGTGGTGAACCATGATAGGATTATGCCCTGTCGAGATCGCAAAATTCCAAAATGGATTGTAAAAGCTGAAGTCCCATGCTCTAGATGCAGTTGTTGATGCACCTCCCTGTGAGGATACCGATCTGTATTGTATCTGTAGAAAACCGTGGGACGGTCGCTTTATGATACAGTGTGATTTTTGTGACGAATGGTTCCACGGATCATGTATTAATGTAACGTCCACTGAAGCTCTTGATATTAATAAATACAAATGTCCAGTTTGCCGTAACAAATAATGCTTGTATTAACCGCCTCCTCAGTCAATACTGAGTGGACAAGGCATAGTTTTTGCTCATTAACTAACCAATTTTAATACAAAATTGAAAAGTGTAGAATTAAAGGTGTCAATGTATGTTACAGAATGAAGATAGATGAATCATGTGTTGATGTGACTGAGGAAGGGGCTCAGGTCCTCCTCCAGTCTGATTCTGAGTCAGACCCTGTGGCTCAGGCCCCACTCCAGGCTAATCCTGAGTCACACCCCGTTGCTCATACGGACGATAATAACAATGCTATTGTTACCCCGTCAGAGATCCAATCTTCCATCGTTCTCCTGGTTGCTCCTGGTGCAGTTGCTATGACTATAGCAAATCGAAGGCCGCGTTTCTGGAAAAGGCAGCGGTCGTCTGTCGGCATACCTGTCCTCCTTGCCCATGATAACTGTCCGTCGCATTCGGCGGCTCAGCCATCATGCACTAACTCCCTAGTGGGAATTCCCATTCCACTTATGAGTGAAACAGGTGTGGTTAGTAGAGATGTTTCACATCTCCCCCCCTATATCGGCCATACTTATTCAATTGGCTGATCTTTGCACTGAAGTGGCCCCCATGAATGTGTATGTGGGTCAAGTCCGAAATAGGTTGGACAGTCAGGAAATGCCCGCTCACATGGGGTGTTGTGTGCCTGGCTGTACCCTTGAGGGGCAAAATGTTCCTCGGGTACATGCTTTTAGGTACCACATACCAGGTATATTTAATGACTGTCTTCCCTGTAATGATGCGTCAGTGGTGATGGGTCGAGTAATGGCACTGACTCAGGTGGCTACCTGGTTGCTAAGGCGTCCTTGTACACTGCTTGAGTTGTTGATAGACCTCGTCAACCGACAAAGTGTCCTAGCTCCTTTGGCGGGTGTTCGAGTCTCACCTGACAGTAGGCAAGCGATGGTAGCGGTAAACAACTACTTGGGGGTTCCGGTCCGTCAACAATTTCTTTTGTCGCCTGCCAACTCCCCTGCCACAATGATCCACTGGCGTGTTCTTGTTATTCTAGCCGCAATCCTCCAACCAGAAGACAGGGACTATTGGCTGTCGATTTTCCCCTGTCCTTCTGGAAACCAGTTGCAGCCTGATATGAGTCTTCCGGTAGCCTTTGACTCCCATTTTCATATCGATCGATTGAGAAATGTGGCTCAGGTCCCTTGCATGCCGGTTGATGAATTAATGGAACTGGGACAGGTGGAGGATCACCAGCGTGTAAATTTAGTGGGTGGTATTGGGATTTTCTGTGATCCCAATACCTTTCCGTCCCTCCAAGAAATGTCTGGATTGCCATCCAATGTTGGATTGATGGTCGGGCTACACCCTAAGCACTCCTCCATGAGCAATGCGCGAATAAATGACGCACTAGACCGAGTTCGCCATCTGCTACAATGTGATAGGGTAGTGGGTCTTGGGGAGTTAGGTTTGGATCACTCGGTGTCTGATGAGCAGTGGTCACGCCAGAATGACTTGGTTCGAGCCATGCTGCACATGATAAGTGACCGCCATGTGGTGGTGGTTCACTGTCGTGGCGCACCTGGTGACAGTGGAGTGGAGGCCTACCTTCTTCTCCTGCACCTTCTGAGTCCTATAGCAAGGACTCAGAGATTCCATGTCCATTGTTTCACGGGCGACACATACGTGGCTAACAAGTGGTTAGCAGCATTCCCAAACAGTTGTTTTTGTTACAACCAAAACGTTGTGGGATTCAGTCGTGATCAGTCTGAAGCTTGCGTACACTGGATGAAAGCAAACTCCTTCTCGAGACAGATGCCCCCTACTTCCGTGCGCCAGGTCAATGGTACTCTGCTCCTAATCAATTGTATCAGGTTGCAGAGGGCGTAGCCAGGTGCCGGAATGTGACGGTAGAGCACATTCTTGAAGTGAGTTGCAACAATGCCCTCAGGCTGTACAAAATGCAGTAGTCGTCTGTGCTGTTGGTTCCTGTTATAGGATATCTGAGTGATCCAGAATGTATATATGTTGTTTAATGATCTTCAGGAAAAGATTCCTTGTTCAGTTCTTTGGATCCTTTATTTGAATCAATGTAGTTTCCATCTAAATGGGAACAGTTTCAGTATATAACCTCCTCCGATTAGTGAGTAGAGGTCAGTTTTAATGATCGCAACCTTCAATGTTTAATTTACAGCACCTCTGTAAATTCAGTTTAGTGAATTCTTAACTGCGTCGCCAGTCAAATGCACAACGTCTATGTTATTGTTCCCCGGCATTTTTGTCCATTTATGATCACTTCACTAAAAACGTTTATTCCCCACATTAAAATGAACCTATAGGCCAAGTTTGGTAACTCTAGTTTGAGATTTGACAAAATTATGGGCTTTTTTACACATAGAAATTTTACATAAGATATATGGACAGTTAATAGTTTTTCGAAAGCTGGTTTCTCAGGAATGGCTCAAGGGATTTCATTCAAACTTAGAACACTTATTCCCTATATTAAAATGAACTAATGGGCCAATTTTGATAACTCTAGTTCGAAATTTGTCAAAATTATGGGCCTTTTTACACTTAGAAATTTAACATATAAGCTATATGGACAGGTTAAAGCTAGTTTCTAAACTTTGCGTTTCCACTCTAACTCGAGAATGGATTAAGTTATTGTAATGAAACTGCAAACATAGATACCTTATAGCGAGACCTCGCTAGGGATTGCATATGGGGTGGGTGGGGTCAAGGTCACTGTTACTAAAAATAGAAAAACGGTTTCTGCTCAATAACTTGAGAACAATTGAGATATTTTAATAAAACGTAATACATAGATACCTTATATCAAGACATCACTTGGGATTGCATAAGGGGTGGGGTGGGGTCAAGGTCACTGTTGCTGTGAATATACAAACGGTTTCCGCTCAATAACTTGAGAACGCATTGAGATATTTTAATGAAACTTAATACATAGATACCATATATCGAGACCTCACATGGAATTGCATATGGGGTGGGTGGGGTCAAGGTCACTGTTACTAAAAATAGAAAAATGGTTTCCGCTCAATAACTTGAGAACGCATGGAGATGAAACTTAATACATGCATACCTTATATCGAGACCTCTCTTGGGATTGCATATAGAGTCAAGGCCAAGGTCACTGTTACTACAATAGAAAAACGGTTTTTGCCCAATAACTTGAGAATGCATTGAGATATTTTAATGAAACTTTATACAAAGATACCTTTTTTGAAGACCTCGCTTGGGATTGCATGTGAGGTGGGTGGGATCAAGGTCAAGGTCACTGTTACTAAAAATAGAAAAACGGTTTCCGATCAATAACTTGAGACTGCATGGAGATATTTTAATGAAGCTTAATACATAGATACCTTATATCGAGACCTCGCTTGGGATTGCATATGGGGTGTGTGGGGTCAAGGTCACTTTTACTAAATATTTTATTGATGTGCTGACTTTAATGCATTTCGTTAGAAAAATTTGGTTTTGTGAAATTTCCATATTTCTTATTTTAGAAAAAAAAATGCCAGTAACTCTGACAAGCACAAGAAAAGTCGAGCGCGCTGTCCTCCGACAGCTCTTGTTTTTGTTTATACAGTTCTCATTCATAACCATTTGTCTATTGAAAAATATTTCATTCTTTTTTAATTTATAATGTCTTTTGATCTGTACATAATGCACCGGATTCCTATAATTTTTGTGTTAACTGATTCACATTTGAACAAAATGATACATAATTTTACTTCTAAATTCTAATAAATGGAGCAATGTTCTCAGTGTTTTTAGTCAACAATGATGTTTTATTTACTTGTACATATAAAATATAGACTTAAAACTGTTGTATTTGCAGCTCCCTGGCTCAGGTTCCCTGATGTCACATCAATGGCAACATTTATAACTTATTCTGGACAAATCATCAATGGACTTTTGAGGAAAATAAAACAGTTCATAAGTTCAAGTTTTCACAGGAACACACAGGTCCGGGAAACTATATTGCACAAGAAGAATTTCCAACAACAATCATCAAGATTACAGTGCTTCTGTTCTTGGATTTAACACTTTTAATTTAATTATATTGTGCCCATATTGACAAAAGTTTTTATGTACACTTTTAAGTATCATCTTTTAGTTATACTAATACTTGATAATTTTTGAAAATGTTGCTTTGACAGCAATGACATGTTACCATGCTTAAATTTAAGTAAGTTTTCTTCATGGTTTATTATATGAACAAAATAAACTATAAACTAGTTATTTATTATATAATATTGGTTCAATATTATTCATATTATAAACTCAAAGACATTAACTAAATTTATTGTATAGAAATGTACAATATATTTTTGCTATACTTCAACATGCAATTACAACTGTTTGTTTTAAAGTTGCTTATATTTTTTTAGTAACTATTGAGTTAAATAGCAAATAAGTTAGGTGCTTCAGTGTTTAATCTAAGCCAAAATTACATGTAAAGCTACTAAACATGATTTCAACTTAATCAAGTAAGAAATTTGAATAAACTAGAGTTTGTGACAATGTTAGTTTAAATATGTCTGATAAATATTATTTTACAAATAACTGATGTAAATTCTCAAACGCACCCTTCCATACTTAATTCATCAGCATATATTTCCAGTAAGAGAATGTAAATGTTTATAGTTTTGCATTGTTTATTTGTATTACCAATAACATTAATTTTGTAACACTTGAACCATAGTCCAGAATTCAATTTGAAGTAGAAAGCACATTTTATAAAAGTGTTAGAATTTGTTTTAAGAGGGGTTACTTTAATATTTTGCTTATTTCTCAATATATGATTGCTGTTAACATCACGAAGCTGTATATTTTATGTATAATTATGATCATGTATAGTCTTTTTTAATTGTATATAAATGGAAATAAATGTAATTTTAAACTACATAAAAAGATATATGCTAGATCAACAGAAACTAAAACGTTTCAGTTTCTTCTTGTGTTTTAACCTTAGTAATTTGCTAACCTCAGCCTATGTTGTTACAGGATTAATTTTAATTGATGTTATTCTTTGTAACACAAACTTGTCAGTATTTTTTGTGTAAATACTAGGTTAAAAGATGGTCGGATAATTAATTCAGTTATTAGATGTCATTGTCCTGTATGTTGGCATTTGTGTCCACTATAGTTTTCTCTGACGACTGTTTTCCGAGTGACTCTAATCCTTAATTATAGTAACAATGTTCATTATTTAGATCTCTTAGTTGTCTAAATTATTAATAATTTAAATCATCAAGCTGTTATTGGAATCAGAATATTAGAATTTATAACGTTTTGTGACATGTTTAGTTGTGATATGTACTAAAAACAGCATTTGGCACGTTACTGTACTACGTTTTCAAAACCTACCCCTGTATACTTTAGCTGCAAATATTTCTGTTATATGACGGTGAAAGTTAATACTTTTTTGGTATTTCATTTGCATATGTATGTACATAATTTTAATGGGCTAAATTCACCTATAGCTTTTACCTATATGATCACAAGTGACTTTAAAGTATGGACGCGCATTTTCAAGTTAGGTGAATTTGTCCGTATTTTCTATAGGGGTACTGTACTTTCTTTACTTTTTTTTTTAGATAAACCTCACACAATTGCAATTATTATGCTTATAGATGTCTATATAACTGTTATGAAGTTTAAAATATGCTGAAAATAAAAAACATGAACATATTTTGTGGCTTTTTCTTACATGAGATCATGTCCGCTCGAGCAATTTTTTTCAACAAGGGGTTGGCATTACAAAAATGCTAATAACTTTTTTTATTACACGGTAAAAAGTCTTTAAAATTTCACATACAGTGTCATATTGATAGTAGATTATGATGGGGGAAAAATTAAACACATTTGTGATTATGACCATAAGTGTGTGAAGACCTTAAATATAATCGAAAGTTCGTTCTATGTTTTGCGTCTGAACTCTGTAGAGCGAGATCTTCGTGGAGATATAGTTTTGTTAATTTCTTATAGTTTCTTCTTCTGGGTGGGTATTAAAAATAAAAGTTGAAATATAGCATTTCTAGAAAACTAACCAGGTGGTGAGTTATATAACAAATAAATAATTGAGATAATGAATAATGTTTGTGTCAATTGTACACACACACTTTGATTTTGGAAATATTTATTATCTTGACTTTTCTAATTGCATATAGGTAGATGGGGCGACGATTATGAGGAGATTGAAGATTCTTTTGAACACAATTTTAATTTTATCATTATTTTTATAACAATGACACAGACATGTTGCATTATTGGTCTAGGTGTACATATTACGAGTTAAAATGAAAAACAAAAAATAAATAAGTAAAAATAACAAAGCAAGGATTTTACGTTTTCCACGTTTTATCATGTGCTTGTCCACGATTTTATTTCGCGCCAAGTTGTTGACTATGGTCACGTGGAACTTCGAGCCGGCAGGGATTTAAACCAGCTTTGCTGGGACACAGTTAAATCTTAGTCTGACGTCAACCAGTCCATGGCCGATTACTCATGGACAATACAATATGGCGGACTAACGGTATGTTATACATAAAAACATAGTTTTCTAAATTGTTTGCGTTCGTTTTGCCCGTCGTCATTATGTTTAGAATGTCGCGATCTTTTAGTGACTTTAATCTCGTTTAAAGTATATCGATTAAATATACGGAATAACCTGTCTGAGAATTAATATCTATATTTCGGATATTCGGATGTGTTGTTTACTATTGAATAAAAAAACACCAGAAATTTAGTAATGCTTATTTATAGTTCTTTGAATACACTGTTCTAATATTTCAAATAATTAACAACGAATAATAGATTTCAATCTCGTGTTAATAAAGACCATTATTTTTATTAAAATAATATGAATTGGTCAAATAAACTAAAAATAAAAAATAATTAATTTATCGATATTAATAATTTATTTAAACACATAAAACTGTTATATTTTTTCAGTGTGCAGTTTCCACTCCAAGGCATCAGTACAACAGTAAGAAGATAGAAAGAACAGGAAAAAGCCACAACATGTGTGAAAATGTTCTCTTTCAACTTCACAAGACAAGAAAGTTCATAAACAGAAATTTCGATGTTCATCTGTGTGATTACTATTGTATCAAGTGGATTTACCATGAGATTATAAAATGTCAAATGTAAAAAAACAACTTTCTACAATAAGAATTTTATATGAGTTAGTTATAAAATGTGAATATTAACAGTGTGTAGCAAACAAAGCAATAATGAGCATACCCCAAGCATGTGTTGTCCTTTTGAAAGGTAAAAGTAAACTTATTCTATGTTTAACATGATAATTTAATTACTTTTATTACTTTAATTACCTTTATCTGTAGCTTTAGAGAACATTGAGTAATTAAATTTAAATATAATAAACATAAAATAAATCAATCATAAATATGTACATTAGCATAAAATTAAAATAAACATATAAACAAAGCTATGTAATCTGGCTTTTTGCACCCAACATTACGGCTACTTCCTGAAATTGCATGACGATGATCTGAAAATTGAACTATATGATGCTTTGTCTTTAAAGCTTTTTATCAAAAGACGAGATGTAGTTGATACTTGTTTTTTGTTTCATTTCATCGTACCTCGGAAAGTTGCAATTCTGCTGCTCTGGTTTGCATCTAGCCATTGAGTAATTAAATGGTAATTAAATTGAATAATATGCTCTTTTATTGCTGTTTAATTTGAATTGCGATGCTATGAGGTTAATTTTTATTTACACTTACATGTTTTGTTAATAATTCTGGGCCAAGTGTGAGGTTCGTACGCACATAAACCGGTTTAAATCCCCAATGCTTTGCATTGACCGTTCCAAAGCGGTGACCCCAGTTTTATTCATGAGTGTTTTGTGTTTGTTATGTGTTTTTGTGATGTCCTGTGTATTGTTTTTGGCAATTGGTCACTTGCCATAAATAAAAGACCTCGGGCTGCTAATAAGAGTTCTCTCATGCTGTCGCAGCTGGAGTTTCGCTTTGTTTATATTTAAATATGTTCAATTATGTAGTACTGATTTGTTTGATGGTGTGCATTGCCTTAGCCTATACTGCATCAAATTATTTCAGTGAAGATTTTAATGTAGATATTTTACTTTAGGAATATGCCCATAATTTAAGGTGTATATGATTTGTTAATTAATACTGGTAGTAATGAAACATAAACAAAACACACTTTTGCAGAAGAACTTTTTTTTTTTTTTTTAATATATAACAGTCAATTTCAAGATCCGTTGAATTACCAGTACAGCTGGCCAGCCATGCAAACAAAATGAATCTAGCAATTTCTTAATGAATCAGCAACCTGAAAATAAATACAAAAACAAGAATTATACAGTAAGTTCTACTAGCATCAACTACTACTAACTAGATCTACATTGTTAATAATGTAATAATTCTAAAATGGTGACGCAATACACATTTACTTTTGCTGTAATACTTTTTACTTTAACACAAACTTAATATACAGTAACGTGATTGGTCTTTTGAGCATTATTAGAAATCAAAACTACCAATACGCATTAACTGCTTACACTGAATTAGTTCCTGAGCACTTATCCGAAAATCCGAAATAGACATCAAGTTAATTTGGGTGAGCCTTTTAACAAAACTACAATTTATACTGCAATGGCAAGCATGCAAATAAACAGACAAGACAAAGGTTGAATGAAATGCGGAACGATATTACAATGACAGGTACAGAAGTACTTAATTTTTAAGCTCGTTTAAAATTGCCTATAGGTTACGCATGCGCAAATAAATTCCTTCTTTGTTGCATATAAAATATTCAAAGTTTGATCTCAATTTTCACCATGACAAAGCTACTTCCCAATATATCACTTTACAATGTTGGAAAGATAAGGCCATAACCTTTTGAGCATGTCAAAAATTTCTATACGTTGTATTTAAAAATATCTACCTTAGAATAAGCACACCAATATGGGCGGGCCCATATTGGACCCATATGGGACCTATATGGGCTAGCCCATATGGGCTTGCCCATAAGGGTCCCAGATGGGTCCCATATTACAGCACTGTTGGAAAAAAATACTTTAAAATGTTAACAACTTATAATTGTGTGCTAGTATGTGACTGCATTGACCTAAGCTTCTGTTATTTTATCAAAAAATAGTAATTCAACGCATAAGCACATAATTTACAACCCATATGGGCCCTATTTGGGCTCACAATAAACGACAACAGCCCTGAACAGGTGCCCGACATTTATTTGTATAGTTTTTTTTACATAGGTTTTATTTTTATGTCAAAACATTTAACGTATCATTTAGATGTAGTTTTTATCAAGAAAGTGCTTCAAAGTTTTTAATCATCGCATAATTGAAAAAAAAAATATTTCGAGCTTGTGCATGCGAAATTTCCGGTAGCGCTAAAAATTTAGGTATTTAGGTTACAATATACTAATTTCAATCCTTATGTAATTTAATGTGAAAGTGATAACTTTGATCCAAAATAAATGCAACATTGTGCACATAGGGATCCTCATAACCATACCTTTTCTTAAAGAGCATTCTTAGCTGAATTGATTTAAGCAATAAAAAGGGGATGTCATGAAATATATATGTAAGAAAGAACTCAACACTAAACAAAGGTGACTGTTTTATCAGCATCTTTTTACCGGCTACTTTATAGTTGAATGTAACCCGCCTCAGCGCAAGTGTCATGGAGCGGCACTAAAGGGGCAATCTTTACATAAAATCGCCATGTTACTGTGTGGTTTTATTGGCTGTAATAAGTTTCATGGAAGAAATGCGATAAATATCATGATTTGTATGCGCATTACGATGTTTACAGCGAAAACCGCTTTTTCTAGTAAAAAAAAAATAAAATAAAAATACGGAAACCCGTCTTGTGCATCTTGCAGCACACCAAATCATGCTCAAACCAAAAATGAACACGTTTTATACAATATTTATCTCTATTGCATTAAAGTATGTAAACATATTCTAGTATTTTGACTGATTTCTATAAATTAAGTAAACAATTTGACTCGGGCACCCCCATATAATCAAGACACTGAAAACGCAAGCCAGATTGCTTATCATGCGTCATTCTCAAATGCGTTTTCAAGCATTTCTATTTTGTTGATCGGTCTGAAATTGTGCATGCACATTATAAATATGTTAATAATGATGTAGAATGGTGTTTTTTTTTCGCGATATCAAAACGTTAAGTTTTCTTCTAGGTCACATTACACTAAATAAATATGTCATGTAGGGCTGTACTCTCTAAATAAATAAACAAGTTTAACTCGAAGACAGGTTTTTAGGTTTAGACACTTGCTTTGATATTCTTTGTTGGAGATGTTGGTAGGGTAAGCATTGGTATGCACTAATAAATCACTGATATGTTTTCAGATTGGAGACTACAGTATGACACTTGGTAGAGCGAAGAAGTGACCGAGAATGGCACCTCATGAATATTCATGTTTGCCGAACCGAAAATCCGGAAATTAACGAGTTGTCGACGTGAAAAAATATGGCGCTGCCGCGCAACTGGACCGCCATCGACTCTACGCATGGTTTTGTGGATAGTTTGGATTAGGCGGAAAAATTGCGGAATAATGTAGAGATATCTACGAGTCTCAAATATGTGTGTATGAGAAGGACCAAGAATTTTGGTTTAAATAATGGTTTGTATATTAGGCCATACACATTTAATTCTATGTTTAGCGGCTCAATGATTTTTCGAAACCTACCAACCAGGCAGGAAAAAACAAACAATGAGTTGATAAAAACATTGTTCTGACACAACTTATTCATGGCATTGGTATAATCTAAAGCAAATATTTACCTGCAAAACTGTAATATATCATCTTCATATCTACAAATATTGGTAAAAACACCTAAAAGGCATTTTTCCCAATATTTTATATGCTTTCCAACTCGATATATCACATTGTCAACATAGCTCTCTAGTTTCGTTTTTCGTTGAGGCATCCAAAAACCTACCAGCCAGCCCGACGACAAATTAACAAAAAAGTTTGAAAAAATTACACCCAAAGTGGGTATTGAACTCATGACTTAGGAGACATACAAAGAAATGACAAAAGACAGCGCTTTAACCAACTGCGCTATTTTGCTTGGTAATGAATAATGTGTAAATTATGATTATAGAAAATACTCACAATTCTGATGACAAAATGTAAACATGAAAAGTGCCAAACAAACACGACCTTTATTATCAATTGATTTTTATTTCAGAACACGTACACTCTTTTCCAATTATATATACCCTGTTTAAACCGTTATTATATGATAGTATTAATATCTTAATTTCAGATTTTGTTTTAGAAATTGCCTCCTTGAGGCCCTTTTCGATGACATAGTCCCTTTAATGTCAAATGTGACAATTTTGACATTTGTACACATTTCTACAATATTTTAAGTGTTTGATAGCTCTTTTGTTATTTATATATGATATGTTAAATAGCTCAAGATTCACAGAAATGTAACTGCGTGTGTCACTCAAAGGTCAAGGTCACCAGACTTTGCATATAATGTTCATCATTTTTTCATTCTCTTACATTTTCCAGTACGGTTGAATGATTGATTTTTATGCATGGATTTGAAAGTTGTATTACCTCAAAGTACATTCAGCAATTTGTCACTCATGTTTAAACATATTTATTGTTAAATCATAAGCATAAGATGTTTATAAGAGTAATTACATGATTGAAAACTGTCATGAGTGAAAAATTAGTATTTCAGTAATTCATGTTCATAAGGTTGTTTTAAATCCATTGGAAGCACCTTTTAAAGTCGTTTATAGTTGATACGTTATTGTCAGCCTTACAATATGCTTTTTAGCTGGTACATTGTGTGGTAAGTACATTTTCACCCAGGGTGTATTATGGATGTGGTATTTAGCCTGTCCTTCCGTCCGTCAATCCGTCAGTGACAAGGTTAAGTAGATTTTACCGTTTCGTCTACCACCAACACCGCTTACTACAACACTTTGATACTTACACAGTTGTTGCTTATGACCATTCCCTATCCATCCATATCACCCAACCTTACTTTGACCTTGACCTTGAACCAATATTGACTTATAATAATTCAAAAGTGCCATTTCTTGGTTAACTAAAATTTACCGTTTCGTCTAGCACCAACACCGCTAACTACAACACTTAGATATTTACACAGTTGTTACTTATGACTGTTCCCAATCCACCCATATCACCCAACCTTACTTTGACCTTGACCTAATTTGCACTTAAAATAATTCAAATGGGCTGTTTCTTGGTTAACTAGATTTTACCATTTTGTCTAGCACCAACACAGCTTGCTACAATACTTGGATACTTACACAGTTGTTGCTTATGACCATCCCCAATCCACCCATATCACCCAACTTTGCTTTGACCTTGACCTTGAACTAATTTTGACTTATAATAATTCAAAAGTGCCATTTCTTGGTTAACTAGATGTTACCGTTTCGTCTAGCACCAACACCGCTTACTACAACACTTAGATATTTACACAGTTGTTACTTATGCCCGTTCCCAATCCACCCATATCACACAACCTCACTATGACCTTGACCTAATTTGCAATTAGAATAATTCAAATGGGCTGTTTCTTGGTTAACTAGATTTTACCATTTCGTCTATCACCAACACTGCTTGCTACAACACTTGGATACTTACACAGTTGTTGCTTATGACCATCCCCGATCCACCCATATCACCCCACTTTACTTTGACCTTGACCTTAACCTAATTTTGACTTATAATAATTCAAAAGTGTCATTTCTTGGATAACTAGATTTTACCGTTTCGTCTACCACCAACACCGCTTGCTACAACACTTGGATATTTACACAGTTGTTACTTATGACCGTTCCCAATCCACCCATATCACCCAACCTCACTTTGACCTTGACCTAATTTGGACTACGAAATGGGCTACCCAGCACCAACCGGGGGCTCTTGTTTTTCCTTTTGTTTCTACTAATGCACCACATCAAGGGACAAAGCAGGTAGATCTATTTCTACATCATTTGATTGAACCTATATATTGTAATTCATTACATTGAATCGGTACATTTACCGTTTGGGTCGAAAGTGAAGCAAACTTGTTGTTAATATTGTTATTTTGTATTAATTTTCTTGGAATTATTATAAAGAATACAATTAATTGAAATAATTCAACCTGCTAATGTACTTTTTCCATTGAATGTCTACAATGTGGCTTTAACAAATCCAATTTCCTTCCGTTAATCTTCCCTCGTTATACATTTACAATGAACTATTTGATTGTATACAGTGCTCTTTTATCGCATTGCTTCATTTTCTTACTAAAACCACACTTTTAACAACTCTAATCTAATATTTATATTAATAGTTGTTATCATGAATATAAATGTCATTATATTTAATTAGAATTAATTAAAATATGCTATTTTTATAATGTGTGCAATCCTAAGATTGATATTTTAATGAATTTGATTCAAGAGATTATTGGGAATCTACATAAAGAAGCCAAAATATGTTTGATATTGTGTAAATATATTTGGATAATACACATGGTTCACATGTTTTTCAATTGAAATGAATCAGTTGAAAAAGCATCCCAGGCATGTATTTAATGTGTTGATATGGTACAAAATTAATTGAGTTTGCATTTGTTTACGCTGATACATGAGAGAGAACATAGTTTCCTCCCAGTTATTTGGGAGGCTGTACGTTGGGAATGTTCCAGACTAACTCCTTGACAGACCTCGAACTTTTGTAAGACATTGCGTCGACAAACTTGAACTCGCACAACATACTGAAAGAAATAGAGCAGTACGAGCAATGCTACAAGGTGAAGAAATTGTAACATATTATGTTATTGTCGAGCAACACATAAGTTTGTTAATTGCTTCTTTTTAAGTTCACCTCTTAAACCAAGAATGATAAAAGGAGTTGAAAGTGCATATGTATCTCCAAACAGGTTTAACATTATTCTCAAATCCAGTTCCATTTATCTGAAACCTGTGTGAATATGTCTGACCTAAGTAAAACATGAAAAATTGTTTGTGTGAATATTTATCGGGTTACTGTATAATAATCACAAATTTGGCTGAATTGCCTGTGTAGCTATGATGTATGATTAAAAGGGTTGCAAACGAAATTGAACCACAACACTGGCTGTATATGTGAGTTTTTGGTGTTTTCACAGGTCAGAAGTCAGTCGGATGGCTCCAAACAGCATGAGGTTATTATGGACAACGGGAATGGGCAACCACATTGTACTTGCCGATTGTGGTTGTGGGAGAGAATGCCATGCAAACATATGTTTGCAGTGATGTTGCACCATTCTTCCTGGGACTCTTTGCCCTTGGAATTCCGGGAGTGTCCGTTCTTCACCCTCGACGACAATGTGTTTAACGTAGCTCCTATTACTGCAGAAAACACGTCTAGAGGTGAGTCCAGCTGGAAGGTGCTTGACTCTTTAGTTCAATTTATAACAGTCAACTGAAAAGTTTTCAAACAGGAAGTTTTGGTGGAAAAGTTCTACACAATTAGTACATATTTTACTTTGTGCATATGTTTTTTTCTATGATTTCACATTTTAGCTAAACTGTCTGTAAAATAGGCTTTTCTTAAACATGTTATATTTAGCAAAAAAACAACAAAATTATTAAGATTCTGTATCATATTATGTTTCAACATCAACGCAGGTTTATGTAACAGACCATGACCCATCATAACACTTTTGTATTACAAGCGTTTATTTCATACAGACTTGGGACAACTTCCAGAAGATTGTGTTATGGACCTTCCTACACCAGAGAAGAGACACAAATCCCAGGTGAACAAGTTTGCCGCCCAATGTCGTGAACAGCTCTCCCTTATAAGAACTAACACCTATTTATGCAGGGATGAGCAAGTCCTGCAGAAAGTTTACAGCCAGTTAAAGGAGGCTTCAGATTACCTACTAAAAAAACTTAAAGTCAGATAGTGAAACCGGGCTCATTGAGGAGAAGGAGGAAGAAGTCAGTCAGCCCAAGGCTAGAAGAAGTAGAAAAATACCAGTTTGCAGGAGTGAATCTAAAGGTGAGAATATAAAGCATAATAGTGCACATATTTTGAAAGTGGAAATACAATAGTATTCACAGAACTGCAGTATTGCATTAGGGATTGAAATTTAAATTTGACATTTATAACATTTAAGTAGAATATCTTTTTTCGGCCATAGTGTTTGATCCATTAAGCTGTTGAAAGATCTGAATGATGCCCACGAAAACATACCATATCAAATCAGAAAACATCCAGCACCTGTAGGTGATGTATTCCAGTTGTTGAACCTCAGGCAACAGATCATGCAGCAGATGCTGAACTTCAGTCACCAGATCAGGCTGCAGAAGCTGAACTTCAGTCAACAGATCATGCAGCAGATGCTAAACTTCATTCAACAGATCAGGATGCAGATGCTGAACTTCAGTCAACATATCGTGCAGCAGATGCTGAACTTCCGTCAACAGATCATGCAGCAGATGCTGAACTTCAGTCAACAGATCAGACAGCAGATGCTGAACTTCAGTCAACAGATCACGCAGCAGATGCTGAACTTTTGTCAACAGATCATGCAGCAGATGCTGAACTTCAGTCAACAGATCAGGCTGCAGATGCTGAACTTCAGTCAACAGATCACGCAGCAGATGCTGAACTTCAGTCAACAGATCAGGCTGCAGATGCTGAGCTTCAGTGAACAGATCATGCAGCAGATGCTGAACTTCAGGCAACAGATCATGCAGCAGATGCTGAACTTCAGGCAACAGATCAGGCAGCAGATGCTGAACTTCAGTCAACAGATCAGGCTGCAGATGCTGAACTTCAGGCAAAAGATCAGGCAGCAGATGCTGAACTTCAGGCAACAGATCATGCAGCATATGCTGAACTTCAGGCAACAGATAAGGCAGCAGATTCTGAACCTCGGGCAGCCAGTGTCCATCCAGAGAAACTTTGCAATGAATCCATCATTGCTAAGCTCTAGGTATTTGAATAAATATATATTGCCATTCAGGTTAGATAAATATCTCAATAACATAGCATCCAACCAGTTTATATTGAGCTAAAACAATGTATGGAATATGACCTTCACACTGGTTTTCTTTTAAATTTGTTAGCTATATAAGCATAAAATAAAAAATGCAAAATCATTTAAATCAGTTACTCTTAGTAATCACAATATGTAGATAATAGTTGTCTAAATGGTCTGTATTTCGTTTTCCTGTGACTGTGACAGAAGTTAGACTCACTGTCCATGAAAATTATCTCCATTCCTATAGTTTTGCTGTGTATTAGTGTTAAAAAATTGAATTTCCAATTTGAATTTAACATCAGTTTTTCTCTAATAGCATGTCGCAAAGAGATTGGGGACGCATGGTACAGGGGCCAATATAACCAAGTCGTTTACATCGGCTGAAGTGTGTGAATAGGCTAAATGCGTTTTAAAGCACCTGGAGGACAACGGACTCAGACTGTTAAAAGACTGTATGGTTATATACCAACTAGGTGGGTATCTGGAATTACTGTAATGAAAAACACTTTATACCAAAATAATAAAAGTGTCATGTGATATGTGACATATGACATGTGAGGTCCTGAACCATTACATAAATTTTAACTTTTGATTGAACAAATGAACCAGAATAGCACTAATAAAGAAAGAAAATTGTTGTAATAGACATCACACGTTGTTTTTGATGTGAAGTACATGTATTGTTGTTGCGAGTTGTATGCCTAGACTGAATGCAACTAGTTCAGTTATTCAAAAGATACATACATATCAGGTATAATGTCTGCGTATTTCTATACACCTTAAATATAGTTAAAAGACAACCTTGAACTTCCAACACATCTATATTATTCAAACCCCAGTTTTAATTATCTTTGCAGACAAACAAGGCATAGTTGATGTCAACAACTGTCTAGAAGTGCAAGAAGAGCAAGCTGCCATGCCACAGTTGACTGAAGAAATGCTTCAAACAATGGTTATTTATTTGGTTATTTCATTTTTATCAGTGGTATTGATGTTAAATTCAACTAACTTGTTAATGATTTAGATCCGGTTCTCTAGAAAAGTGGAGGTAACTCTATCAACGATATTTATTAAATATCTGCCCAAATGCTATTTAAAAGTTGTCTTTAACATTTTTGTGATGCTCATTATTATCCTGCCACCTTGTTAATGGCGGACGGGCATATAGTGTTAACTCTGTTATAGTGCATGTATATTAGCCCGAAAATCCACACTGATCCATATTAATTTTTATTTTCCTTGCAACTTTGTAAGGAGCTTTTGTGAATATTTTATTTCTTATCTTATTTGAATGATGATTGTGCCTTGATAATGTTTAGATGGTGATGAGGGTGCAATTAAGTGCCATGTTGATGTCAGTGTAATTGATTTTCCTAATTTCATGCAGACACAGAGCGGCTCGAAAGTGGCAGTAATAAGAATCACCCAGATGTTGCTGTCTGCACTGTTGCTGCTTCTCCTCAACCTCAATTAGACACTAATTTAATAAGAAAAACTACAATCAGATCAGGTTAGTACTTTCGTTTTCTATTTGTATGCACTTGAAGGTAGGCATATTAAAATAGAACCGTCCGTCCATATAAAGTCAAATATCTTGAATAATGACAAAGGTATTTGCTTGAAACTTAAAATACTTATTTACTATGAGTGGCATATGCCACATGATAGTAATAGCACTTGTGTTTTTCAATTTATTGTAAGATTAATCATAATGTTTTATAGTATTTAGATGCATTGTTACATATCGCTATTGTCATTCTGTCTTTGATATTGTATTTCAAGATTGCTCTTAACCTAGTGGGTGCATAACTGTTTTACCAACAGCTATTGTTCAAGAACAGCAGTGAAGAATAGCAAACTTTGTATATTGGCACTCTGATAAATAATTATTGAATGTCAACTAACCCTTATTCTGACCCAGTCAACCTGCTAATCTATTTAGTAGAATCAGACTGAAAATGAGCTAGAGGTAATTGACCTAATTATTTGTTAATTGATAACTTTTTAATAATGCAATGACAAGGTAAATTCACTTATTATATTAAACAGGAAAACACAATCGTAATAACTGCCAGGATACAGTTCCAGAAGATAGTCAAAATTGTGTGTTGATCAGCAGAAAGAACTTGTCTAAGAAGAGAAGGAAAACTGGTATGAATATAATTTTATATCCAGATTCACAAAGTTGTGAGGGCCGTATGAATTGAGATATGGACTATTACATGAATCACATATGACGTCATTTCACGCCGCACTGTACTCAAAGATTAATATCTGAAGTCTATCAATGTTGATATTACTTTGTAATTTTGGACACTTCATATTGGCCTAGTAGCAGCAGAGTATTG
The DNA here is from genome assembly GCA_027627225.1 of Congeria kusceri. Taxonomy (NCBI): domain Eukaryota; kingdom Metazoa; phylum Mollusca; class Bivalvia; order Myida; family Dreissenidae; genus Congeria; species Congeria kusceri. The sequence goes on from CM051024.1 coordinate 30,685,762, forward strand.
AAATATTTATTAGGGTGAGGGTACACATAGGTTGGCGCTAATAAAAACTTATTACCAAAAATTGGTGAGCTGCGAGGAGATTTGTTGGTCGTTTCAAACTGTTCCTGTTAAAGAAGTTTCCAATAATGTTTATCAAAACTGTACAGTCATCAATGGTACGTTAACAACCGACAGGGACTCTGAGGACACTGACCGGGCATGTACTGCTCAGAAACCAGTGGTGTCGATGCAAGGGCTTCAGTCAGGTATTTTAAGTTTTGGTCAAGGTCACAGGACCTTAAGTTTCACACAACCTTAAGTGCATAAGTTAAGAATGGTTACAAAGCATAGTAGTCAACCATTTTAAAGAATAAGGAAATAATTATATTCTACTAACTACTGCATGTTTTGGTGTGAAATTTCACATAAGGCTTCATAGACGTTGTAAAAACTATCAAACAGTCTTTATGATTTTCAATCATCTTGTCATTGTTTTCATCGTTGTATGTGTATAACATATACACAGATAATAACAAACTGTGTTTGTAACATGTAAAATTGTCTCTGTGCCTACATGTTTGTCAAATACATGTCCCAATTTGTTTCTGCAGGTTCTGAAAAAAAGACCAGGAACACGAAGCTGAGGAGTTCGGCTACTGTTAAAGATCACCAACCAACGAGGAGGACAAGTATGAAAGGTTGTACGGTGATGCATAATATTAACAATATTATGCTGTAATAATATGGCAGTTGTTTAGTTTGACTAATATCTATTTATGAGCAAATTATATTATATAATAATGTATTGTGAGCAAATTAATATCAATATATCAAATTAAAGCAACGACGTAGCAGTGTACACGAGTGGAGAACTGAAGCATATAATAAATGTGCAGTTACTGTTACTGTTCTGTATCGTGTGCTGTCATAAATAATAATAATATTAATTAAAAATAAGCATAATCTTGGTTTAGAAAAGTTAACTCATTAATTTGTTTGCAATTTATTAGTCCACTACCAGTTTCACCGGAGTGGGCTCCAGAGGTTTACCCTCCGTCCATTTGTCTGTCCAGTCACAAAAGTGGATGATACAATTACTCAAAAAGTACTGAAGCTACATTCATGAAACTTATTTAGTATGTAGTTGGAGGACAATTTGTAGATAATGATCGTTAATATTTGATCTTGTTTTAGAAAGTGCCCCATGTGGTGGCCTGCCAAACCCAGTGAGAGCCAACATCTGCTTTGCCAACAGCCTACTCCAGTGCATGAGGACAACAGAAGTTTCAAAGCTTTTATTTCATCATGACCAATGTGGTATGTTTAGTATATACCAATGTCTGTATATATTAATATATCAACGTCTTATTACTCAAAATTGAAATTATGGTTGTGACATCATTTGGGGTTGTGGGGTAAAGTTCGATAACTTATTTATGATTCCTTAAATGATTGGTGACAGATCAGGGTCAAATTAATGAAGTCTCGATCGCTCACTTTATATACTAGGTCAAAAGGTCACGATCACTTTACCTCATTTAAATTTGAAACTGATAAACATTCTTACGAAATTTAATGAAAATGGGCTAAAATATGTTCAAAATTTTTTGAAAGATATGACCTAATGACCTACTTATTGAACCCACAAGACCCAATTTCAAGCTCAACCTCAGTTTCATAGAGACAGACATACTGATCAAGTTTCTAAGATTTGACATAGTGTTTGACCACATGTGACCCAGTTTCGAAAGGAAACATTCTGTCCAAGTTTTCTTGAAGATTGGACCAAAATTGTAGCTCCAGATCAGCAGTAGGTGCATGATAAATGTATGCCAATTTAATTAATGAACTTACTGTCAATACACCTTATTCGTTTTCATTGCAGTGGATCCCTGCTTTGTGTGTCAGCTAAGGGTGTTTTTTGAAGCATATCCAGCTTTGTATTCTCTTGGCATTTGCAAAAAAATGCAAGGTACAAATATGTAGTAATTTTAAGCCTTCAGTTAATAGATACATTAGAACTAAGTGGAAGACATTTTGGGATGGCCACATCTTCAACAAACTCATGATATTAAGCAAATGAAAGTAAGTTCCACCACAGTCACAACCGCGGGGAGGAAACTAATTATCACTTATTAGGGCCCCGCAAATTTTTTGCGGGTGCCCTATAGTAATCACCTGTCTGTCCGTCCGTCCGTCCACAATTTTCAGGTTCTTCTTTCATAACTTCAAAACCGTTTTAGCTATTAATTTGAAACTTCATGGGTGGATAGATCTCATTAAGGAGAAGTGCAGTGCACAAGAACCATTACTCTGCACTTCATGGTTCTGGAGTTATTGCCCTTTGTGAATTTTTCATACTTCGTTTTTGCCTAGAGCATAACTCTTAGACTATAAGAGGTATTAACTTAAAACTTCATACGTGGATAGATCTCATTGAGGAGTAGTGCAGTGAACAAAAACCGTTACTCTGCACTTTATAATTGTGGAGTTATTGCCCTTTGTTAATTTTTCGTTTTTAGGTGGAGTCAACTTTTGGTTTGAGCTCTCGAACTTGAGAACGAATTGAAATATTTTCATGAAACTTCATCCATAGATACCTTATATCGAGACCTGGCTTGGGATTACATAGGGGGTGGATGGGGTCACTGTCAAGGTCACCGTTACAAAAAATAGAAAAACGGTTTCCACTCAGTTACTCGAGAACGAATTGAGCTATTGTAATTCAACTTCATACATAGATACCTTTTATCAAGACATCGCTTGGGATTGCATAGGGTTTGGGTGGGATCAAGGTCAAGGTCATCGTTACTAAAAATAGAAAAACGTTTTTTTTCTCAATTACTCAATAACAGATCGAGCTATTGTAATGAATATAGAGGGAAAATTCCTTGTAGTGCAACTCCTCCTATAGTTTCCAGCAGACTGTCTTGAATCTTGTCTTCATTGTTGAGGGTAATGTGTGGTTGTGCGTAAAGATGGGGATGCAAATTAGGGGATGTAAATTTGTCTCCCACATTCGGAAGTTATGTATATATTGCATTACATGCTATCATTCGGGGCCCGCTGCCACTCCTGTCACAAAGCTCTAGTTCACTGTATAGCAGCTACAATGTATACAATGTCATGATCCAATGTATGTATCATGGCGCTACATGACCTACATTGTGTCAGTGCATTGTAAAACACAATCAAGTACAATATCTACAGTACTACGAGGGCTGTTTCATAAATTCGCGGAATTCTCTTCTCAAAAGTTTATTTTTCAATCAACATAAATAAAAACACACGCACGAGTTGATTGACACATATCCCATGAAATTTTAAAATGGGTCTTTATTTTCTTTAATTTATGGAATTTTTAGTGGTATCTATAGCAACCGCTATATAGCGACTTGAAGCACGCCGGTTTTAAACATTTGAAACGCACTGAAAGTGCTGTTAAATAGTCATGCGTTATTCATTTTTGGCGCAAAAGCGCCTGATATTAGCATCACGTCCCGACGTCATTTCCTGTAAGTTTGAAAACATTGTGTTGAACGGTTACCTCCCAGCAGCGTTTTATCCCCATGACGTCGCTAAATCGCTTGACGTCAACCGACGATGTTGAATTATGTTCCGTTGTCAAATTTTGCGTTGGACTCAAATTATATTCGGCGGAAATACTTAAACAACTCAAAAACTCGGATACATTACCTAAGTGTGGAAAGACATATGTGTACAAATGGCATGCGCGATTTAGGGACAGTAGAAACCCGCCCTACACTCCGGGCTTAGCCCCTATGGACTTGCGTTTATTTCCCGACCTTGAGAATGAACTGAGAGGACAACGCTTTGAACAATCGTTAGAACTACGCAACAAATCGAGATACATTATTTCATCATTGAATAAGGATTGGTTCGAGGTTACATTTGACCAATGGTTACATAGACATAAAAAATGTGTGGCTACAGGTGGTGACTGCGTCGAGAAAGTGAACGACGTTGGCGTGCTTCAAGTACTACACAGTACTATTGTTCAATGTTACATAATAAAATTAGCTGTTCTATGTATCACGATAATTTTTGGTATAAAAGTCAGTCATAAGTAAACATATCTCAATATGTATTTTGTTTTTCAATAAATCACCTAAGGTAGAAGAAATAGAGTAATTCCGCGAATTTATGAAACAGCCCTCGTACTGTATTTAACATTTATTATTTAGACTGGATTTCAAATGTGGACAGACTGCCTGCAATTCCTATGAATTATTTTCTTAAATCAAGAATTACTTGACATTAACTGTTGATATATATTGTTTTAAGTGCAGGAATTATTTTTTCTTGACCATTTTCATTATTCAACAGGAAGGGTGTAATGGCATACTGTTTTGTCTATATGTATGTGTTTAACATGTTTGTTCTTTTGAGCAGATATCTGGCCAGAATACAAAATTGCGTCACATCAGGATGCGCATGAAATACTTTAAAAGATCATGGAAGAACTTAAGGTATATGTATATCACACAAAACAATAAGAAAGTTTTGATGTACTTCAATAGCGTACAGTTTGGACCATTAAATTTCACAGATTTATTATGTCACCCCCAGAGTAGTGAGACATTGTTTTAGGCAAGTACATGTAATTGATGTACCCAGTGACTGCATATCCTGTTATTCAGTTTGTTTATAATAGACTTGAGGAAACCATATTCTAGGACTGCACTGATGAACAGACAAATGTAGCTCAATCTGTACAAGTTGCTTTGTTCTGTGTTCTGGCCGTTCTCTATATGTATGCTATTAATGCTCACTTATTGCCGAGTGTCAGGACCAACAGGTGCTTATGCTGACATGTTTCAAGGGGAACTTGAAAGCACAGGTAACATTTTTCATTTGCAGGTAAATTAGTTCAATTTATCTGAATAGACTCCTTTTCACTTAAGGATCATAGGCAACATGATGCTTTGTTGTCAATATTGATGAACATTGTCAGCAACATTCTACTACACAGTATACTATACTATATTGAAATAATGGTGACTCTGTTAAACATTATTTTTATTGTTATTCCTCTTTATGTATCGACTAAGATTTTGTCTTTCAATCAATTATGAGGAAGTTGAGAACCATCAGCAGTCAGGTTCGGTTATATTGGTGTCCTGAAAATCCACACCATCTTGACATTCGACATTATGACTTCAGATTCATGAAATGCTTATCTCTGCTTAATATTTACTCAAATACATTTATGGAGTTTCACTAATTTACAAGAAGCGAGGCCAACCTTAAAAAATAGTCTGTTTGCCATTGCCTACCGAAGGTTGCCAATAACGGGTAGATAGGTAGGCATTATTTTATTTTTTTGAAATAAAAAATGCAAATTTATGAATGTTACATTTAGCGTCAATTTATAGCATATAACACAGACACTGATTTTAATAATGTAATCAAGTGTCTGTTGATTTAACAAGAGCTTGCTAGCAATCATCTTTAATTAGACAATGAATGCTGACAAACTGCCTGTTGTTTTCACAAGTTTGATAAAAACTGAATAGAATTGCATTCTGATATGGCCTATTATAAGCAAGGGTTTAGCGGATACAGTTAATTTATTAACCCAATTGAAAACGACCGAAATGAAAGAAAAGTGAGCTTTTATTTAATACCCCCCCCCCCCTCCAAAAAAAAATAGATTTCTAAAAAACAAAAACTGGTTTGATTTAACAAAGAAAAAAACGTTTGAGTATGGACCTTTTTGTCGGGTAAGTAGGCAATGGCAAAACAAGTTAATTTTAATTTTGGCTCTACTTCAGTCTTGTTATTTTTTTAACATGATACATGGACTGGCTATGTCCAGAAAACAGCCATGCCTGTATAATTGAAGTTTTTATTTTTCAGTGTCCTGCTGTCACTGCGAAGAGGTGTCTGTGACAAGTGAGAATTTCAACACGTTGTCATTTTCTATAAAGAATGTAAGTTTGTTGCTTCTCGCTATTCACTACTTATAATTTTAGCTCGAATGGAAGCCTCTATTGTATACAAAATATTTTACTTGCTGACATCGTTTTTGAATCGACACAACCCAGTTTCAAACTAGTAAACAGCCTTAGAAAATTGCATGAAAATTGATCAAAACTAGCCATGATTGTATACTAGGAATGTCAAACATTGAATAAGTGACCTTGTTTTTGACTCTACATAACCCACTTTTGAACTTGGCCAAGTTTCATGAAGAAGCATAACAATGGTTTGAATTTGCCTGCTATTGTATTATAATGTTTTTGCTATGATTATACAATGAATGAACATCTATTTGTAGACTGTCTCAGTACAACAAGCTGTGTCAATTTCTTTTCCCCTGAAGACCTGAAAGGATATTGATGGAGGAGGTATGTAAGTGAAAATGCTCATTTATTAGCCTGCTGTTGGTTTCAATCGAGTGAAAAAGGTGGAAACTCTCCTAGTCTGTTAACAACGGATATATCAATGATTGAAATATCAAACTACCATAGAAACTACCTCACATGGAATTACTTGAAAACAAGAGCACCAAGATAATTCCTATCGGACCAATACTAGTATTACAAATTGTGAAAATATTTCTTATTGTATTTCATACATTTGGACAAGTGTGTAAAAAGTTGACTGTCAAACTGGTTACCCCCATACCATATTTGACAGACCCAGGGTGATTGATTTTAACAATCTTAATAGAAATATGCTAGATGATTATAACACATCCTTCGCAAAAAGGAATCAAAACACAAGTAACAAAAGCTCTTGCAGTTACAAGTAGATTAAAAATATTAATGTTCACAGTATTTTGTATACACTTGTTACTGTTTCAGCTGCCATGAATCTAGTCATTGTACACGACAGGCAACGCTCACGAAAATACCAAGACATCTAATTTTGCATTTGAAAAGGTATTGTTTATGATGAATATTGTGGGTACTGATCAGTCAATATACAGTCACCTTGTTGAACCGCAGTCATACATCAGTAATGCCAATTGGTAGGAAATGACCGATATTGTACATAGACACATGGTGAAAATAGTCATATTCTGCAACTATTTAAATCATATTTCTATAATTGAGCACTGATAAGTTTGTATACAGAGACCATGTTGGACATATTGCCACAATAGTTTGAGTCTGATAGTTTGCCCTGGCTTCATTATGATATTACCTGATAAACGTTGTTATGTCGGCGTGTAGTAGACTTTACAAACATAAGACGGCTGAACGGTTAAGCACTTCTATTGTTCAAATTACATGGTGGATACACTCACTACGAATGCTACTATTACACTGTTAAGCCTCTAGCGCTATCAGAGAGGGCCATTGAGTAGTTACAATAAAGCGGCGGGGCTCTGCTGTGAGGGACATACAGCTGTACTACATAAGTATTATTGTTACATGGTCATTTGTTAAAGAAAGGGTGAAGAAAGTATACTTAATTGATCTTCGTGTCATATTTTATTCTATCAGATTTGATATGCCCAGAAAAAGCCATTTGAAACATCAACGACTGCTGGATATTGGAGAAGACATTCGTCTAAGAACATTTGTCAGAACTGAAATGCAAACCGTAGGTGTAACTGGATGATTGTATGCGAAATTGATTTGTATGCTGATAGAGCAAGTCACTGTAATATATGAGATGGTACTATACTGGATCCCCTAGTGACTATATACGATGCACTGTATACTGATAGAGCAAGTCACTGTAATATTTGAGATCGTGCTATACTGGATCCCATGGTGACTTATATAGCCATCCCCTGTATACTGATAGAGCAAGTCACTATAATATTTGACATGGTGCAATACTGGATCCCCTGGTGACTATATACGATGCCCTGTATACTGATAGAGCAAGTCACTGTACTATTTGAGATGGTACTATATAAAAGGATCCCCTGCTGACTATATACGATCCCCTGTATACTGATAGAGCAAGTCAATGTAATATTTGAGATGGTTCTCTACTGTATCCCATGGTGACTATATATATCAGATCCCCTGTGTACTGATAGGGCTATTTACTGAAATATTTAAGATGGTGCTATACTGGAGCCCCTGCAGGCTATATACGATCCCCTGTATTCTGATAGAGCAAGTCACTGTTATATTTGAGATGATACTATACTGGATCCCATGGTGACTATATACGATACCCTCTATACTGATAGAGCGAGTCACTGTAATATTTGAGATGGTGCTAAAGTTGGTCCGTTTATGACTATATACGATCCCCTGTATACTGATACAGCAATACACTGAAATCTGTTGGAGAGTGCTATACTGGATCACCTGGTGACTATATATGATCCCCAGTGTACTGATAGAGCTATTTACTGTAATATTTGAGATGGTGCTATACTGGATCCCCTGGTGACTATATACGATACCCTGTATTCTGATAGAGCGAGTCACTATACTGTTTGAGATGGTGCTATACTGGATCCCCTGCTGACTATATACGATCCCCTGTGTACTGAAAGAGCTATTCACTGTAATATGTGTGATGGTACTATACTGGATCCCCTGGTGACTAAATACGATACCCTGTATTCTGATTGAGCAAGTCAATATAATATATGAGAAGGTGCTGTACTGGATCCCCTGGTGACTATATACGATCCCCTGTATACTGATAGAGCAAGCCACTGTAATATTTGAGATGGTGCTATACTGGATCCCCTGGTGACTAATTACGATCCCCTGTGTACTGATAGAGCTATTTACTGAAATATTTAAGATGGTGCTATACTGGGGCCCCCGCAGGCTATATACGATTCCCTGTATACTGATAGAACAAGTCACAGTAATATGTTAGATGGTGCTATACTGGATCCCATGGTGACTCTATAAGATCCCCTGTATGCTGATAGAGCAATACACTGTACTATTTTTGAAGGTGCTGTACTGGATCCCCTTGTGACTATATCTTTGTGAAATCTCCATCGTAATGACCAACCAATATCTACTACATACATTTTATTATAAACTTGCCACGATCTCAAATGCCACTCACCAATTACCAAACATATACATAAACCCTCATATACATTGCATAATATTGACTTATAAACAAGTATTATTAGATCTTTGACCCAAGTCGAGAACAAATTACGTCATCCATGACGAACATAAGATATTGGTTTGTCACATGACTTCTAACGATCCCCAGTATGCTGATAGAGCAATTCGCTGTAATATGTGCAATGGTGCTATACTGGATCCCCTGGTGACTATGTACGATCTCCTGTGTACTGATGGAGCTATTTACTGAAATATTTACGAGGGTGTTATGCTGCAGCCCCTGCAGGCTATATACGATGCCCTGTATACTGATAGTCACCACACTCTCATTAAAATCATCTCCAGTATGACGACGCTACTATATAATCCGCTGACTGGATCTGATGACTTCGCATTAGGGGGTCACGTTCAGATGACCTTTTCAGGAGCCAATCAAACTGTTGCCTTCAAAATCTTGCGGTATAACTTCACATATAAACCACAAATACTATGCGCGAAATTAACGTGAACTTTGGATGTTTATTCGCCTAATGTGACACTATATCCATTGTTATCCCCGTGAAAATTAACTGTAAATGATTTTGTCCCGAGGTTCAGCTGGAAATGCATCACTTTTCAAAAACCGCGGCCAAACATTGCTGTGCAAAAGGCATTTTCATTGGGCGAAGAAGGGCTGATGTTTTATTGTTTGGAAGGTCATTTGAACGTGACCTGTTATACGATGTCTTCAGATCCTAACAATGTTAGGATTTGATTTTAATGAGATTGATAGTCACCATGGGATCCAGAATAGTACCATCTCAAATATTACCGTGACTTGCTCTATCAGAATACAGGGGTTTGTATATAGTCACCATGTGATCCAGTATAGAACTATCTCAAATATTACAGTGACTTGCCCTATCAGAATACAGGGGATCGTATATAGTCACCAGAGGATCTAGTATAGCACCATCTCAAATATTACAGTGACTTGCTATATGAGAATACAGGGTATCGTATATAGTCACCAGGGGATCCAGTATAGTACCATCTCAAATATTACAGCAATTTGCCCTATCAGAATACAGGGGATCGTATATAGTCACCAGGGAATCCAGTATATTACCATCTCAAATATTATAGTGACTTGCTCTATCTGTATACAGGGTATCTATATAGTCACCAGGGGATCCATTTATATAGTACCATCTCAAAAAGTACAGTGACTTGCTCTATCAGTATACAGAGGATCGTATATAGTCACCAGGGGATCCAGTATAGCACCATCTAGGTCACTACCATTAATGTTGTAAAACCATGTATTTTGATGTAAATATCACTTATTGTTTGATTGCAACTACAATCAATCCACATACCTTGAACTTCTTTTTGTACATTATATTTTTATTTAAATTGTTGTTGTTTTTATTTGCTTGAATCAGAACTAGTTTATTCTATGTAAAAATGCAGAATTTACTTAGAAATGTTGTAATCTGTTTGTCAAGATAAGTGTTTAATAATACAGTTGTTAAGGCACATTTTCCATCATACCTATGTAATCTAAAAATTATTTCATACAATTGTCGGGGTCTCAATAACAGTAAGAAGCGTAGAGATGTCTTTGATTTTTTAAATCGAAACAAGCACATATTTATTGTTTGCAAGATTGCCATTTTATTCAGGACATGGAAAATAAACTGTATTCAGAATGGGACGGGGAATGCTATTTTAGTTAACGCCGTTACAGCATGCTAGACTTGAGTTTTTCCTAACTTCTAATAGTTTGTCCTCTAAAATTAGAAACTCAAATATAGATTCCAGTTATAAATCAGATCATTCAATTATTGACTTAGAAATTAGTTTTGGAGATATAGCCCATGGAAAAGTTATGTGGAAATTCAACAATTCACTTTTAAATGATATTGACTATTTAAATTGCATTATTCTTTGATTGAAAATATTAAAAAACAATATTGTATCCCAGTATACAATATAGAATGCATAGAAACACCTTATAACAATGATATACAATTTGTGATCAATGACCAGTTATTCCTAGAAACATTACTTATGGAAATTAGAGGAAAAACTATTTCATTTTCATCATATAAAGCTAAGTTAAACAAAAAAAACATGAATCTAATTTAACTATGAAAATAGAACAACTTGAAAAGCCATTAACTGAAACTAATATTAATCAACTTCAAGATTTACGAAATGAATTAGAAAACTTGAGGGAAAATAAACATAAAGGTTCACTTATTCGTTCTAGAGCTAAATGGCTAGAAGAGGGGGAAAACCCCACAAAAAACTTTTGCTCTCTTGAATCTAACCATTATACAAACAACTCAATGCCTTTATTGAAACAGAAAAAGGTGTTAAGTTGAATGAGCAAAATGGTATTTTAAATGAAGCAGTTTCAATCTATAAAACATTATACAAAAAAATGAAAATGAAATTGCTTATGATATATATAAAGATTTGTCTAACACTAATATACCGAAACTAAATAATGTTCAATTTGAATCTTTAGAAGGACTACTAAGTATGGAGGAAGTCGCCTGTACACTTAAAAACATGAAAAATGACAGACGTCCAGGTTCTGTTGGATTTACTGCTGAATTCTATAAAGATTTTTGGAACAAGTTAGGCGAATTCATAGTAAGAAGTATAAATTATGCCTTTAATACTAATTCATTGTCTGTAACTCAAAAACATGGAATAATAACTTGCATCCCAAAAGACAACAAGCCCCGTTGTTATTTGAAAAATTTAAGACCATTAACCTTATTAAATGTTCTTTATAAACTGGCATCTGAGTCCATTGCAAATAGATTAAAAACAGTCCTTGATATTTTAATCTCCACAGATCAAACTGGTTTCATTAAAGGGCGATTTATTGGGGAAAACACTAGATTACTCTATGACATCTTGAAATATGCTGAAGATAATAATTTACCTGGATTACTTATGACAATCGATTTTGAAAAGACATTCGATTCCTTATCTTTCCAGTTTATAGAATTCACTTTCAGATTTGTTTTATTTTGGACCAATGTTTCAACAATGGATATCCATATTTTTGCACAATACCATGGCCTCTATACAAATAAACGGATTCTTGTCAAATACCTTCTGTATAGAGAGGGGCTGCCGCCAAAGGGACCGATAAGCGCTTACATTTTTATTTTATGAGCTGAAATCCTTGCTATTAAAATTAGAGAAAACAAACAAATATAAGGTATAGCAATTAAAGACATAGAATACAAAATATCACAATTTGTTGATGATACATCTTTATTACTTGACGGATCTGAATATTCTCTTAATTGTACACTAGACATGCTTCATGAATTCTCAACATACTCGGGACTGAAAATAAACTATGAAAAAACTAATCTTATATGGACATGCTCTATGAAGTACAGCACTAGGTCGATAAAAACTACATACAAACTGACATGGGAGCAACCACTTTTAAAGTGCTTGGAATAATGTATGACATAAATTTAGACAACATGGTAATGCAAAATTTTGATAACAAAATCAATAGCATCAAGAATTTAATAACTCACTGAAATCGTAGACAAATTACACCTCTAGGAAAAATAACTATTGTTAAATCATTGCTTCTTCCACTGCTTACCCATTTATTTGTTTCCCTACCAACACCAAGAATAGAAATTATGAAACAAATTAACAAACTATTTTATGACTTCATATGGGCAGGTCCGAGCAAAATAAAAAGTACAGTTGTTGTTAAAGAATATAACGAAGGGGGTTTAAAATGATAAATGTTTGTTCATTTGAAAAACAAATGAAATTAACATGGCTTGAGAGATTTGTGACAGGAGATGGAAATTGTTATAGACTTGTTAAATCGTTTATTGACATTAAAAAACAGTTTAATACTGGTAAAATGTTTGCTGAGAAACTTTGCTTAAATTTGAAAAATAAATTTTGGCTAGATGTTTTTAAAAGCTATATAATGTATATTGAAAAGTTGCCTATCGTCAATTGCAATGATATTCTAGATATGCCTCTATTTTACAATGACAATTTTAAAATTGACAAGAATTATATATTTATTAAAAGTCTATATGAAAGAGGTATTCGTCTCGTTAGAGATATATTGATAGAAAGAAACCGTTTTATCTTCAAAGAATCTTTGGACTATCTAATTGGAACAAATGTGAATTTTCTACTGTATCAAGGTTGAATCAAAGTAATAATTAAATACATTAAAACTTTTGGAGACATGTTCACCTATGATAACAAAATTCAAGGACCTGTATTAGCAACTTATGTAAAGAAAATAGAAACAAGTCCTAAAGAAGAAAAACATGTTTATAAAACATATATTCAAAACAGTGATATCCCAACCAGTCAAACAAATGGAATGCCGAGTTCTATGGTATTGAATGGAAAAATGTATATGCACTTGTGTTCAATATTAGTAAAGATGCATATGCCCAATGGTACCATTGTAGAATTGTCCACAGAATCTTAGGAACAAAAGCCCATATGTTTAATATGAAAATAGCTGCTGATAATCTATGTACTTTTTGTAAAAATGAAGTAGAAAATATAACACACTTGTTTTGGAACTGTATACATTCTCAAGAAATTATTAAATTTGCTGTTCATATAGTGAACAAAAATAGACAAAGCTTACCTATCCAGCTAAAATGTCCGGATATTATACTTGGTATTACAAATTCAAAAATGAACAATTTAAATAAAATATGCCTAGAAATTAAACGATATATTTTTCACTGCCAGAGAAAAAACAGAAGTCGCTTTAATATTTGAGATGGTGCTATACTGGATCCTATGGTGACTATATACGATGCCATGAATACTGAAAAAGCAAGTCACTGTAATATTTGAGATGGTTCTATACTTGATCCCGTGGTGACTATATCCGATCCCCAGTATACTGATACAAAAATACACTGAAATATGTTAAAGAGTGCTTTACTGGATCCACTGGTGACTATATATGATCCCCTGTGTACTTATATAGCTATTTACTGTAATATTTAAGGTGATGCTATACTGGATCCCCTGGTGACTATATACGATACCCTGTATTCTGATATAGCAAGTCACTATAATATTTGATATGGTTCTATACTGGATCCCCTGGTGACTATATACGATCCCATGTGTACTGATAGAGCTATTCACTGTTATATTTAAGATGGTGCTATACTGGATCCCTGGTGACTATATACGATCCCCTGTATACTGATTGAGCAAGTCACTATAATATTAGAGATGGTGCGATACCGGATCCCATGGTGACTATATACGATCCCTTGTATACTGATAGGGCAAGTCACTGTAATAGTTGAGATGGTGCTATACTGGATCCCCTGAGGACTAAATACGATCTCCTGTGTACTGATAGAGCTATTTACTGATATATTTAAGATTATGCTATACTGGAGCCCTTGCAGGCTATATACGATCCCCTGTATACTGATAGAACAAGTCGCTGAAATATTTGAGATGGTGGTATACTGGATCCCATGGTGATTATATAAGATCCCCTGTATGCTGATAGAGCTATACACTATACTATTTTTGAGGGTGCTATACTGGATCCCCTGGTGACTATATACGATCCCCGGTATGCTGATAGAGCAATTCACTGTAATATTTGAGATGGTGCTATACTGGATCCCCTGGTGACTATGTACGATCTCCTGTGTACTGATAGAGCTATTTACTGAAATATTAACGAGGGTGATATACTGGAGCCCCTGCAGGCTATTTACGATGCCCTGTATACTGATAGAGCAAGTCACTGTAATATTTGAGATGGTGCTATACTGATCCCATGGTGACTGTTTAAGAACCGCTGTATGCTGATACAGCAATACACCGAAAGGTGTTAGAGAGTGCTATACTGGATCCTATGGTGACTATATACGATACCATGTATACTGATAGAAGAGGTCACTGTAATATTTGAGATGGTGCTATACTGGATCCCGTGGTGACTATATACGATCCCCTGTGTACTGATAGAGCTATTTACTGTAATATTTAAGAGGGTGCTATACTGGATCCCCTGTTTACGATCCCCTGTATACTGATAGAGCAAGTCACTGTAATATTTGAGATGGTGCTATACTGATCCCATGGTGACTGTTTAAGAACCGCTGTATGCTGATACAGCAATACACCGAAAGGTGTTAGAGAGTGCTATACTGGATCCTATGGTGACTATATACGATACCATGTATACTGATAGAAGAGGTCACTGTAATATTTGAGATGGTGCTATACTGGATCCCGTGGTGACTATATACGATCCCCTGTGTACTGATAGAGCTATTTACTGTAATATTTAAGAGGGTGCTATACTGGATCCCCTGTTTACGATCCCCTGTATACTGATAGAGAAAGTCACTGTAGTATGTTAGAGAGTGCTATACTGGATCCCCTAGTGACTATATACGATCCCCTGTCTACTGATAGAGCCAGTCACTGTTATATTTGAGATGGTGCTATACTCGATCCCCTGGTGGCTTAATACTGTTGCGTTTCGAGCTGTAATTCCAGCTGCTGTTATACTACTAGTTTGGTGGATTGTTACCTCCAATAATAAACAGACGATTATCCAATATTCGTAGATTTATTCAAATACAACATTCAATAAATGCCAAATGAGTTATCATGGAACATATTGTAAACCTTTGAAGTCGTACTAGTTCTAATAATATTCTAATAATAGTGGCACAAATGCGTCGAAACAAGTTTTAAAATACAATGTCGTAAACTTCAAAATAAGTTAAGTTGTTAAATAAACACACTGCGAGTCACCTTATAAAGTATTATTCTTTCTTAAACACCATAAATACTTCTTATAATTAATGTTATTCTATACTGTATACGTTACGATTTGTTACTTTAAACGTATGATATTTATTTACTTCGAAATACGAAGAAGTCGCTCTTAAGATTAGAATGTTGCAGACTGATTCTGATAAAAAAATCGGCCCTTTATATACTAAGAGTCGACCCAAGCATTGTCGACCGAATGTGCACGACACCAGATATTGGCCGCTCGACCATTAATTTGGTACGATATTCTACAGTTCCTTGGCAACACAGGAAGCAATATGGCGGACAATGAACTTTGCAATTTTAACAGACAAATGTTAAACGATAAAATGAGCCATGTAAGACAACCTGTGACTAAAATGAATACGAAAAACATGGATTATAATGCTTAGAACCTAATCTGTTTCGTAAGTACAGTGAAAACAATGTATTACGACTATTAATAAGATACTAAAGTGCGCAAATGAGTGGTGACTTGTGACATTACAAAACTGCTTCTAAAAACAAACGATAAAAATCTAACAAGTTCACTTGAATTATTATATGGACAAGCCTGACAATAACATGAGCTTGGGGATATGGATACTCGCAATGGATATAAATGAAAATAAATGCTTTTATAAATTCCACAAGGGCTAAAAGAAGTCCAGTTGTAAGTTGTTTCAGTAGTTTGTTGATAAGTTTTTTAATAAAATCACTACCCCTGGTACCAGATGGTATCAATACGATCCCCTGTGTACTGATAGAGCAAGTCACGGTAATTTAGAGCAAGTCACGGTAATATTTGAGATGGTACTATACTGGATCCCCTGGTGACTATATACAATCCCCTGTGTACTTATAGAGCTATTTAATGTCAGGGCCTTCCCCAGGATTTTTTTCAGGTGCCCCGGTCCCACGAGGGATGGCTTAGGGAGTGGTATCCCCTCCCTACGTGGAAATTTTTTTCGCGACATGTGTCAAATGACGTTATTTGGTGCGTTTTAGCTCTTAAAATGTAGGCAGACAGCTTTCATTTTTTGTAAACGTTTAAACAAAATGAAATAAACAAAACATCACCGTTATAATGGTATACCTCGAGCCTTTTAGAAGCGTTGGGCGTCAATTTTGTTGCGAAACTGAAAGTAACTAATAATGATTTCTGGATGTTAATGTCCAGTGCGCATCCCTTTCGCACAATGACATCATGATGTTTTGTCTGATACGCTAATGTAAATATTTTCCAAGAACTTAAAATAATTTTATATATTTAACCAAACTTGGAAAAAATAGCTAGAGAATTGGTACCCCGAGGCTGACCTGCGGGTATTCTGGTACACTATTAGCTTAAATTGATAGTTAATCTTTGACACAATAAATTTCATGTAACAATAATCGTCGTAGGCGTTGACATTGCCATCATTATCAATATTGTACATAGTGCATTATAAAGTACTAATTAATAAGCTTTATTAGTGATGTTGTATTCATCATATATCTTTAACTGCCACTTATAAAAAACACACATTTCCTTTAAATTATAATTTAAATTTCACCAATTTCCACCATATATCTTTGTTTTAATCATCAAAGTAGTGAGGCGAATCATTATGAACCTGTGGCGAATAGTTATGAAACTGTTGCTAATCGGTATTAAACTGTGGCGAATCGTTACTAATACTTCACAAGGCAGAGAAATAACAAGCCCGGTCAAATATTTTTTGCAAAAACAAGGGAAGTAATTGAAATTTCGATATATTCTGTCCAAAACTTCTATACCGCGACTTATTATTGATTTTGTAACTGATAGTTTTTACCTATTGTTTATTTGCATGTATGTATCAATTTTGAAGCATTCTTCGTAGTTTTTACCTATTGTTTATTTGCATGTACATATCAATTTTGAAGCATACCACGAAGACTTGTGGAACGTGATGAGGCAGCCAAAAATGCTACCACAAATGTTGCATGTACATGTACCACCAGCATGTTCCACATTATGCTACTCCAAGGTCATCTACATCCCCAATAGCTAATAGTAATAGGGATGGATCAGCACATGTACCAACGAACAGAATGGTATGGGTCACTAGATTCACCAAAAGCGCATAGAAACTTACCAAAAGCCGTCAGGAATGCACAAAAATTATATGTAAAATAAATAAAACATTTACATATTGAATAAATTAAAAAATACTTATCACGACATTTCGTGGTGTGTAAAGTCGGCCCAAAAAAAAACATCATTAACACAGTATGAAAAAATTTATTTGTTTTAAACCGATAGTGTGTTCAAGTAGTCGGAAAGATACAAGAGAATCTTTGAATCACTTTGATCCAATAAAATAATAACTTTTGTTTTCTGTTGAGTATATGTATTTTAACATGTTTATGTTTCAGTTCACAATCAACGTTTTAAATTAATAAATTATGATTTTTTCCTTAATAGCGCGAGACCTGAGAATCTTCACCATCATGGAGGTCATGCAAGATGGCTACAAGGCTTTAGGTCAAATTACACCAAAACGGAAGTCACATCCTCAGGGTTACATGCTGTCAGTTAGATAATAAACACATATGGTTCAGTGTATAATGCATATTGTTTTTAAAAAACAGTTTAAATGATATGGTTTGGTATCAATTTAAAGGTATATATGTAAGAAATAAGAAAAAAAGACAGTTTTAGGGATTACTTTATCTTAAATGGTTCCCAGCTTCATAACTTTTGGCTCATGTATTCATGCACAAAATGGCAGCCCCCATGCCTGTCAAAACCGGTGTGTTTATTCTTAGGTAAATATTTTGAGTTACAACGTATAGAAATATTTGGCATGCTGTTTTTTCAAAAGGTTATGGCCTTATCTTTCCAGCAATGTATGGTGATATATTGGGAAGTCGCTTGGTCATGGTGAAAATTGAGATCAAACATTGAATATTTTATATGTAACAATGAAGGAATTTATTTGCGCATGCGTAACCTTTAAGAACTTCCGGTAAGATTTGTCGTCTGCAAAAATTTTGAAAATGCCTTCAAACGCACTGTAATGGAAAGAATCACTGCCAGATGCCAACTTGACCCCAGTAAAGGCTGTATTTTATGGGATGGTTGCTCTAGTGGACATGAGGGGGGTAGATATGGGAAAGTTAAAGCAAAATGTCCAGCAGAGTCACCATCCAAGACCCATTATGTTCACTGTGTTGTTTTTCAGTTTCATTTTGACAATTATTTGCATGAGTCTCAACAATTATCTTATTTATGTCATAATACTTTGTGTTGCAATCCTTATCATTTAGTTTTAGAACCTGTAACAGTTAATAATGCCCGAAAAGTTTGTGTCCGCACTGGCCGATGCATTGGCCATGATGACCATCCAACCTGCCTTCTTTGAATCATAGCAATTTTCCTAATTTGCGAAGTTAACAGATCCTACTAAGTTTATATTTGATTTTGTAATTGTACTAAAATCGGGCATTCAGCTGAAATGTATGCATAAAACACAGCAAATGAAGGCAAATCTATACAGTACAAGGCTCGTGGTCCAGATCGTTATTGAACACTAATCTAGTATTCTTTATTTATACATAACTGTGGTCTCGTAAATGTCTAGAACTTCTGACGATGTGTACCATGTCAGTGAGACCCTTACTATAATGCAAATGTTCGTGTAATTTATACCTTCTCTGGCGTATCGCGTACCTAGTAGTTTTGCGTTTTTCAATTACCCATTTATTGGGCCTTTGGGTTCTTTGATCGGTCTTCCGTATTTGACGTATGACCGTGGAACCTTTTGTAAGGGTGGCCCCTAGAGACTTGGTTTTAATCAATACCGACACTGCGTAACCATTGTTTAGTTTATGAACCTGGCCCTGAATCCTACCGGCAAAGTTCCTAGGGTTAGTTATCATTTTTGGGTTAACTGTCTGGTAGGATCGATTCACGGCCTCACACTTTTGTGTAGTGGTTAAAAATTTGGTTTGATCAAGTGCTGAGGGAGGCAGCATAATGGCCATGCATTTTAAAAGTAATGTCTTATCACCCTCTGTCATTCTTAGTTTAGCATTCATTGGCATGAAGTTTTTAGCCTGTCGGTAGTTACCACAACAAACTAAACTAGATGCTTTGCAGGGCTCTCCGCAATACCCACCAAAGCAAGAAACAATTGCATCCGCTACCTTGGGCATACATTATTTTATTTTGTTTAGGTCACCATTGTAAACCTTGGGGGCTGTCTTTAACTCTGCCACACACCGTTGTTTTATTGAAAGAGCAAAGCGATTCTTAATGTTTGTGTTTGAAGACCCTTTGAACATATTTGAACTGAAGTTGGCTTTGTAAATAGCACGCTTCAATGAATTTCCTAAGTGCCTTATGTCTTTAAAGTGTTCAACTTTATGTTCATTCCCTTTGCTCACACCAGCATGACTCCTAGAGTCACCATCACCAGTATAACCAGCTATTTGAACATCATTTGATATGTTGCGGGACACTATTTCAGACCATTTACCTTCGTTACCTATTGGATCTGATTCGGATACATTTGCGGAGCAATGGCCCCTATGGTTTGGACAAACAACATTGTTCGACTTATTTCGCAAGCGAGCTCCAATCATGCACAGTTTATTGGCAATATGTACCCCTACTATTTTCTTGTCTTTAGTGTTGTTTTCACAAAACGTGGTTGTCGCGATGGACCCTGCCTGAAATGGGGTCGAGTCGGAATTGAACATGGGGTTATTGTAGCACGAGTCGCCCTCCACATTTACAGTTTTGGCATTTTTTTGACCAATTAGGGCATTTTCCTTCACAAGGGACACTCTTTGCTCATGCATGTCCTGAACAATGACACTTTCTACCTTTTCATTAACTTTGTTACTTAACCTTTGCATGGAGGACTGGGTGGGGGCTATTATATTAGCGATGTTCAGAATTCTGCGCACACCGGTATTGCTGATTGGTGTAGTGCACAGACCAAGCTGAAGGCCTATGTTTATCTTTGCGGCACGCCTACCACGACCTTTTTTACTATCAACCTCCTCGTACAGATTGCGATACATGCTAATGTATGAACACTTTGTACACTTTAGCCGCTCACGCCAACCTAGACCCCACTTAATGGAATTAGCAGCATCAAAATTTAAATCACCATCACAATTTGGTTTAATTTGAGTATGTTCTTTAAATGCAGTGTTGAAAAGAACCTGGACCTCAGCCTGAACCATCAACTTATTGGTATACAAGTCTGGATGAAGTGACAAGTCATCAAAACTACTGTACTCATCAACTACATTGGAGGCATTGGGACGGGGTTGTAACGCTGACACAGTCGTGTCCGTACCATCAGTATCTTTGAAGGTTAGTACATTGTTATTGTCATGTATTCTACTATCAAATGATTTCTTTTCCAACCTCACATACTTCTTATCAACAACAGTAGGAAAAGAAAGAGTTTTACCCTTGTTGGGACTCCCAGGCCCCTTTTTGGACCAAACTTTTCGCAAGTGAGCTCGACGCTTTGTAGCCCGCACAGCGACTAGCCTTTTCGCAATAAAAAACTAAGTAAACTATTGTATATGTACACTAATTATATCTAACTTACACTAGTAATCACAATAATAAGTAAACATGCACAGAAAACCTTCTTATTTTCACAGATCACACAGCAGAGAGTACTGGATACAGACTGAAGATTGCTGGAGACTGGCCTCGAAGGATTTCACACCTCACCCACAGGTTCAGGTGTGACACAAGACTGTTATTTAGTACCTGGCATTGACATTTAGGGGTCATGTTTTTGTATATTGTGTGTCAGGAGGTAAATTCTGTTGATTGTTATGTAAACAAACCCTTCTCTGGGGTCAAATGGCATCTGAAATGCTACTTTTATATGGATTTTACCCCCAACAAATGCAGAATTATTTTTTTTTTTAGCTCGAAACAGCTAAAAAACCTGTTCTATAACATTTAGAATTCCAATGAAGATTGTTTTCACTTCTGATATTATATATTATGTCTGCCATGCCTATCAAAACTCAAAGTTGTGCTTTATTCTGAGTTAAAATAATGTTTTCCAAGATGTTCCTAAGTATATTTTTTCTGTCGAAATTCTTGTCTCACAACGCCTTTATATGTGGTATTTTCAACTTTATTTTTTTCCAATAAATCCTTATACCGGTGTGATACGACTTCATGTTCTTTCTCGAAATAGATCAGATTTATGAAAAATGTGGTTTTTATTCAAATTTGAAAGGGTTGGGTTCTCTTAAAGGTCAAATTACACCAAAACGGAAGTCACATCCTCAGGGTTACATGCTGTCAGTTAGATAATAAACACATATGGTTCAGTGTATAATGCATATGATTTTTAAAATACAGTTTAAATGATATGTTTTGGTATCAATTTAAAGGTATATATGTAAGAAATAAGAAAAAAAGACAGATTTAGGGATTACTTTATCTTAAATGGTTCCCAGCTTCATAACTTTTGGCCTATGTATTCATTTTTTATTTTTTTTTTATTCCAAATTTATTAATTTTCATAGACATATTTGTTATACTTGAACATACAAAAACACCATTTATAAACCTTGTACATAAGTATGTCTAGAAAAAATAAAGATGTTTTAATGTTTTGTCAGGGAGGTCAATTGAAAAGGTGTATGTATTCATGCACAAAATGGCAGCCACCATGCCTGTCAAAACCGGTGTGTTTATTCTTAGGTAGATATTTTGAGTTACAATGTATAGAAATTTTTGATACACTGTTTTTTCAAAAGGTTATGGCCTTATCTTTCCAACAATGTATGGTGATATATTGGGAAGTCGCTTGGTCATGGTGAAAATTGAGATCAAACATTGAATATTTTATATGTAACAATGAAGGAATTTATTTGCGCATGCGTAACCTTGAGCTGCAACAACAACGACACGAGGATTCTAGTCTTGAGCATTGAGAGTGTTTTGCACTGACTTTGAGTTATGAAATTGGCCACATTGAAAAAAACAATTGCCACTTTCACAATTTGGTGACCGGTGATCGACACCAAAACCCTTAATATGTGACATATTGTGTTAATCATTTAGATTAATAGTTTATCTTCTTTTGCGAAATAACTTGGCTGCTTTATCATTTACAATAATAAAGTATGTCAGTTATGTGGCAATGTAATGTTTGTATGTCATTTTAGTCACAAGTATTCAGTCAAGTGTTTCTCTATATTTGTGAGCTTTTATTTACTGCTAATGCTAACCATATGCATTGCATGTTATTGTTTGTCTTTTATGTGAATATTGTCTAACATAACAAGATATGCATGCATATATAATAAGTGAGTACATACAATAATTGATTTGGATTTCTCTATATAAAGAGAAACATCATTAAAGTTGGGTATTTTATCCTTTTTTGCATTTTAACATAATTTGTTTCATATTGTTTAATATTTTTTATGTAATAATTGACTTTTAAGTGATTTCTAATGCATCCTGTTCAAATGTGTATGCCTGATAAAATTATATACCTGGTAGATGAGCGCATTTCCTGTATTGATATTGAAGATGTGTATAAGCATCAGATGTATGATGTATATATCACATCTGTGTGTCTCTTCAGCTAATTTAAATATCTTAAAACAAAATACCGGTATTCATTTTGTGTTTAAAATAACGAAATATTTTGTTTAAGAATAACCTTTTTATTTTGAAATTTCCCTGGTTTCTTTGTTGTATTAACTAGTTTTGAACGCTTTTTTTACATGTACAACTATAAAAATATGCAGACCGTGATATGATTGTCAGATTCAACTCTAAATGTTTTTAAATGATTAAAACTGTATCTTATCGATAACGTACGTGTTTTGTTTTCCTCTGACAGGTATGACTTACAGAATATTGCAGTAAACGTACCATATAGGATGAAAAAGGATCATATATAGACCCAAATACTGCCCGTATGCAGCCCATATTGAACCCATATAGGACCATATGCAGCCAATATGGGTTTTGCTTGACATCTGTGTCGTTTCCAAATTTAGCGCTGTCGCAAGGCCACGTGATGCGATCTGAATGTGCAAGCTTACCGTGCAATATGTAGCGTGCGTATAAATTACAACTCAATTTCAATATACGGCACGATACTTATTGCACGGTAAGCTTGCATATTAGGCTCCGCCCATCAGTTACCGTTCTGATCACAGTTGTTGAATACCGAAAACCAAAGACAACTCGTTGAAATATGGTATAAAAACAAATAAGGAACCAAACCTTTTTCATCTTCTTCAACATGATCATGTTCCAAAACTGATTAATTCTCGAATAGAAATGCAAGCACTCACCCCGCCCCCTCCAAAACAAAAATAATAACATTTATAAGCATTTAAGCATGTTACAATGCTTTTCTGACAAAATGTACAATTACGCAGTGTGTGAATTGTAAAAACGTGAATACAATGACAAACAATCGAAGCAACAAACTATTTCTGGCATAGTCCGATTTCTTTATTGCCGAAAATAAAATTTGAATATCGTGTATGCGCCAGTTTACAGTCATTGTAGAAAGAGGAACACATAAATATAGAGTATTTCAGTAAAACAACGCAGAACCTTTACATTTACATTCCCACTGTTCACAGTTTTGTCTACATTCCACGGTTGATCGGGATTTGTTTACAAGTTCCAAGGAGTCTTGCTTTCACATGTAGAATTCAGAATGAATCGAAAGTCGCTAACTTTCAAGTCATCATAGGGTTGAGTGCACACAAATTGAAACAATCCCCAAATAAAAGGGTACCAGTCCTGCCCTGTTTCACTGTCTTCTACTTTCGTGCATAGCGACGTTACTTCGGTCAGTTCCCAACATAAAAGCACAGTCCGCCGCGTGCATGAAGTTTCCGGTCCGGAACATGACGTCGTCTGTACGCCAGTACGAGTGGTTTCTATGGCAACAAAAGCATCTTACTGTTTCTCCCAAACCAGTGTAAAAGAATCCTCCCTGAGCCAGTCTCAGTCCACTGACATTCGCATGTTGGGGAAATGATGAAAACGAAATAAATCTATATACTTCAGAGCGCATGTCCAACTCACAGACATTCCGCGGTGCGAGAGGTAACACCATCCTATTTCCAATTAGCAGAATTATTTGCTGAACTGTTAAATTAAAAAGTCCACAAAAAACAACGCTTTAAATTCCGCCAATATACGTGTATGTATATTTAAATCAATGTGCGAAGTAAGTATTATTTTTAATTTTTCGTATCTGTCTAAGATCACTTTCGACAAACACTCTAGAAATGAACAATTTTACTCATTGTATGTCATGATCAGAATGTTATATCCATTAAATAAATATATTGTTTAGCCTACATGAATGGCGCGAATTTACCATCAGGCGAATCAAAAAATGCGGAAAATGTTAAGGTAATCGCGCGGGAATGATATCGGGCGAAGACGTTAATGCATCAAGAGCTAGCAAGGGAAATACAGATACAGAGGCATGTTGGTCTACGGTCGCAAAAAACCTTTCGACCTATCAGAACACTCAGCTGGAATTTAGGGTAGAGCACTTGTTATAGAAGTTCTGTTTTGACCTTGCTTCTGAAAGTCATCAGAAAATCTCGAGAATTATATTCTCAGCAGTATTACATACTGACAAAAGCGCACAGATAATACACTTACCATTGTTCAACAAAGATTACGCTGCAGTACGCAACATACCACATTCCGGAGGTTGTATTTGTGAAATACGTGCGTTATAGATTTGTCATTCGATTTCGCGACATCGAAATTTAAAATCACAGTTTTAGACAGACATTTTGATCGCATTTGACGTGTTTCGAATTGAATTTTAAGTCGGTCGTGTACACGCGTGGATTTCTGTGTTATATATCGATATTTTGTGTTTCTTTAGCAATTGGAGTGAAACTTCCACATTTTTTATACCCTGCATAGTCAGTAGCATACTTTCGTAGTTATAGACTACAGTGTTTTTTTACCTTTATTTGGACAGTTGCCAAATTAAAGTAAAAAGACACAAGCTGTTATTTTTCAATAGGATTATTATAGTGAGAAGAATCTCAGATTTCATTCTTTTTTTAAAGCCAGGGTTTAGTGGAAGGATGTCCTTTTTTGCCGGGAAGCCTTTTGTTTCTTATGTTTCAGGTCAAGAAAACGACTACGGCAGGACAGTCTTTGCGAAATTGCCGGTCCGCCGGTCCTGACCGGCAAAATTTCATTTGGACCGGCATGTTTTCTGAAAATGTCGGTCTGGGCGACCGGCGAAATTTTAAATTGTTCCGAAAAATGCAATGGGAAAATACGAAATAACCAAAAACTTGATTGACATGTTTACACTCTGGAAGATGACGTCACACGTCTAACCGGTGAGTACACAACGTTTTCTCAATGTAATTACCGAAAATATCAAGGTTACATTATACTTATTTCAAACCTTAGCAAATGTGTAAAGTCGATAACATTTTGCGCGCAATGACCCCCCACCACCAAACTTAACAATTTATTAATAAAAACATTTTACAGGTCATACGAACAAACTACATTTAGCAAACATTTAAGTAAATTAATATATCATTTTCTTCTTGAATATTCTACATGAACTTGATAAATTTAATAGTGTACCATAACCTTCAATTTTATGTTCGTTTCTTTTCTACTTTTCATCAATTGGTTTGTCTTTTGAAAAACGCTATTTCATTGGATAGTTTATCATTCTTAGTCCAATTAGATTATCTGTAACAAATTTCTGTTGTTGTTCCAAGATGTCGTTTTTGCGATATTACCCTGGTGCAGCACCAGGTAAAAAACAAACTAACTGACGATGAAAAGAAAGAAAAGGCTAAAGAATACGAATCTAGAAGGGTGGGCAGGTCATTCCAGGATCGTTGGAAAAACGGCAGGGATTGGTTGGAATATGATAAAGATCAAAATAAAATGTTTTGCAAGTTCTGTAAGGCGAATCAACAGTCAGTCAAGGGCAATGCTTTTATAGACGGATGCAATAATTTTAGGCATTCGAAGATTGTCGATCATGAGAAATCGGCTCCTCATGAAACAGCTGAACGCATGACGTCCGTAAAAAAGCCATTGACACCTTCAGAACTGAAAGATACAGAGGCTGGAAGTGCTTTGCGCATGTTACAGGCATCTGAACGCCACAGGCTTTGCTTCCTTTTTACGAACGCTCATGCAGTAGTCAAGAATAACAGACCAATTTCTGATTTTAAGTGGTTGTGTGAACTAGATCGTGCTAAGCAACTTGATATTGGATCAACCTATATAAATGGCCATGCTGTTGTGAACTTTATTCATCACATTGCAAAGATTGAGCTTTCAAGCACAGTAACACAGTGCAACACTGCACCTTTTGTGTCCTTCATCATGGACGGAACTACTGATATTTCAGGATCAGAGCAAGAAACGTTGTATCTCAGATATTCAATCCATGGCAATGTTACTGAAAGGTTTTTAAACATGAGTTCCCCCATATCAACATCAGAAGACCTGTATGAGCATGTCATGCATGTTTTCCAGCAAGCAGATATTGACAAAAGTAAATACAAATTAGTGTAGTAATTTTTATTAAAATTATATCAGTATGACACAGAACTATAAAAATAATTTGCTAATTTAAAATACCTTCATTTATTAAAACTACAATAGTTAAGTTCATCTAAGTAATTTTTGATAATTTACATATTATTTAATATTAAAATGTATTAACACTAAACAGTATACTCTGAATAAAAATCAGAATAAAATACTCTGAGATGATGACAATACAAGGCTTAGGCACGAATTGAATTCGTATGCCCCTAGTAACTATAGTAACTAATCACACTGTCTGTCTGTCTGTCCCAATTTCTTGTCCGGTTAACTCCTCCTACTCCTCCTAAATTTCTTATGCGATTTTCATCAAACTTTCACACAATGATTATTATCAAGTGCACTAAAGCGCAAATTCTAACGCTTTTTATATTAATTTGGACATTTTTGCTAGAGTTATTGTTCTTTGCATTTTTCAACTTGAGCTTTGTCGGGGGAATATGTCATCAGATAGTGACAGCTCTTGTTTAATTTTGTTCTTCATTTTTCTTTTTTCAGACAAACTTGTGGGTATGGGTAGTGATGGTGCTTCTAACATGACCGGTTCCCGATCAGGATTGTCAACTTTATTGAAGCAAAGAATAAATTCGGAACTAGTAAATGTTCATTGCTTGTCA
Source organism: Congeria kusceri (assembly GCA_027627225.1). Taxonomy (NCBI): domain Eukaryota; kingdom Metazoa; phylum Mollusca; class Bivalvia; order Myida; family Dreissenidae; genus Congeria; species Congeria kusceri. Next base: position 30,713,820 of record CM051024.1, read on the forward strand.
TTGGCCTTCAGGGATGTAATCAAGAAAAACAAACAATATGAAAAGCTTATGACCTTGCTAATTGGCTTGCACTACTTGTACAAAAACAGCCACAAAATCAAAACGGGACTTCTTGCAGCCATTTCTACTATCGGCAAGGGTGTGCTTCCACCTAAAGTAACAGGCACTAGGTGGCTACCGCACTTATTCGGAGCTACAACAGCTCTTATAAAGACTTTTGGGGCACTGGAAATACATCTAGCCACTGCTAGCCACAGCAACTCGAAAGCTGAAGGTCTTTATAAGCTGATGACTGATATTAATCTGCTGGCTTTCAGTGTCTTTCTTCTGGTAAGAAAATATATATGTGTATGTGATCGTCTTTGTAGTTTCAAAGTAACTTTAAGCATTTCAATGTGACATTTTGTCATGTTAATTATTATTATGAAAACCAAAATAGTTATTTAGTAATCTAGTTCTTACAGGGCTAAGAATTTTAATAATGATAAATGTATGCAAACATTTTGAACTTTATTTTCGAAATTACAATACATTACATATTAATATGATCTTGATTATTCAGGACGCACTTGAACCTGCGATGCGACTGTCTCTCAAGCTCCAGAGGTCAGATGTGACGTTGTCAGATAGTCTTTGCTGGGTGGAGAGCACCATGGAACTCCTGCAAGAAACGAAAGGAAGGTACTGTAGTCACTGAACAAACTCATACTCAAATTGGTCACATCAGATGAGATGTTAATATAATATGTATACATTTTAATTATTACTAGGATATATACAAGCAGTATTGTTTGCACAACACACTTGAAAATAATAGCTTGTGCTGGTTTGCAAGGCAACCTGAAGCTGTGGACCAGCTTCTGCAAAATCGAATATTCGAGGGTGTGTGTCTGAGAGGTAATGCTTCTGACATGAAGTACGCAGATGCGATTATTGATGGTCTGGTAGAAGCCATTAGGACACGGTTTTCAACAGCGACAAAAGACATTCAAAATGCTACTAAGATTCTTCACTTAAAGAGTTGGCCTATGAGCAAATTGACAGGTTCAACTGTTCTGTTGATCCCAAGTTCCTGTTACTAAGACTGAAGTTGATTTTTTTTTCAGTTCGAAGTTTGAGTGTAGGCATGTTATTGTTTAAAGTTTCTCGTTGCATCTTGTTAATCATTCCTTTTTGTTTGTTGTTTGCTACTTGCTGTTGATAGTATTAGTTATTGTTCCCCGCCCAACACCGATTAAAAATCTGAAACCTTTTGAAGATAATCTGATATTCAAAACTGAGAAGCAACATACTGTCAGTTTGTTATAAGTAAATTTAACTGCTAGTATTTCAATAAACATTTTAATGGATGGAGAGTGTTGTCCTAGTTTGACCAGTTTCGAGTTGATTTTTTTCGACAAGACTGAGGAGATATTTATTCATCAACATTGCTGGATTTTATTAATATTAAAGCTTAAACATTAATACTTTCACTAAACAAAATAAATTATATAGTTAATACATTACACTTCCTTGAATTATGCCTAAAATTCATCTGAATCATATTTATTATTTTAATTATATAATATTTAACAATATCATTTTGTACTTGAGGATGAAATCATTTACTTAAATCAAATCAATTTCAGACTTTGGTGATGAAGAGATTCGACTGGCATGTTCCCATTTCGAGCAAACCCTCCTTCGTACTAGCACGGATACTCAACACAAGCATCAAGAAGTGAATGGAGACTTGTAAAGAAACTGGTACAGAAGAAGTAAGGAATTATTGGTTTAAACATTTTCATTTAATAAATTATGTTTCTTCTATACGTGTAGTAACAAGTCTAGGAAAATTTAGAACTTTTAGTTAATAAATTTTAGGCTGAAAAAATCTATAAGTCAAATATGTTTAGAGACATGGCAACGAGTTAGCAATATACAAGTCAAATATGTTTACAGACATGGCAACGAGTTAGCATATCTCACTTGGGACCTGGTGCTACAAGGTGAAGTCCCAGGGGCTGATGATCTTCCTAACATTCGGCTGGTTATCGATCTGTTGCTGACACTGCCATCTACCAGCGTCCGGTGTGAAACAGCATTTTCTCAGCTGAAACTTCTGAAGACGTGCAGGCGGTCAAAACTATCGGAAACAGTTCTACAAGATCTGATGACGGTTAAACTGTTGTCTCCATCCATTACCTCTGCTGACCCTGAAGCTGCTATTGACTCATGGCTGGTAGGATAATTATGTACAGCTATTGTTTTGAAACCATTTCATCAGACACAGAGTTACAATTAGTTCCCTTTTATGTTCATCAGTAGAAATTGGAAATAAATGTTGGTTGTTCAGTACTACAACAATCAACAGACCAACTATTATTAAGTTTATTGAAATTCATTAATTGAAAAAATATTATAGGCTATAAAGTATGACAAAAACAAATGGTTCAACATACTTACCATTATATTAATGTTTCAACCTTGTTGATTTAAAATAATCATTCGTTTTTTTTATTTATTTCAAGGCTGAGCCAATTGGCGGAAGGCGGATATCATACACACGTAAGCGTAAACTTGAACAAGAAACAAGTGACATTGCTGCCCCATCTACATCAGCTTCAAGTGCAACAATATCGATATGTCTGGATTCAGAGTCGGAGGACGAAACAGTGCCTGTCAAGGTTGTGCATGTGGGGCCAGTCGTAAGCTTTGAGAAACAAGTCGAAAGCCTGTGCGATGTCGATGATGAACTGGATTCTCTTGAAAATGATGACGAATGCATAGACTTTCAAAGTGAACTGTTAAATGCTGACAAACTGCTCACCTGTACTTCCAATGATTAAGCAAATATTAAGCATCACAGTCCATCAAACTCTAACACTAAAGAAAACTAACACTTTATACTATGTATAGTTAGTGTATAGTAGAAATAAGTGCTGTCAACACAATCCTGGTCAATAAATAAATGATAAAAGTTTAAAATGTACACGTCTTTTTCGGTCCGGCTAGTTTTTGTTCGGACCGGCAACTTTTTACAAAATGCCTGTCCGGATGACCGGCGTTTTTTAGCCAGTTTCGCAAAGACTGCGGCAGGACTGACATCCGTGTGCTTGTTGCAGGCGATTCGAATGTCCACCGTCTGAAAGTTGCATGTCCTCCAAGTACAAGGATTAATTTCCTGCCTGTCTCTGGTAAAAAATTTTACTGCTAAAAAATGTGTTTTACTTCCCACTAAATCTCAGACTATTAACTTAAAAAATGCTGCAATATTTATTATATGACGAACCCCCCCCCGCACACACACCTCCACCCTCAGGTAACGAAGCGAAGGTGGGGGGTATACTGCTGGAATCACCATACCCGTCTGTCTGTCCAAGTCACCAAAGTATGCATTTGTAAGAAAAAACTCCCTTGGGTGGCTAAATTAGTCTCTTAGTCTTAGGGGCTAAATTGGCATTAGGGTTAGTAATGAAGTTGTCACTTAAGTATCCATTCGTTAGTCTGTATGTCCATACACACAAGTTTATCAAAAGGCGTTCTCCTACACGTTTCAATGTACAACATAGTCATTCAAACTTGAATGCTTTGTTTCTTATAATATGAAGTTGTGCATGTGCAAATTTTATCATCCTACGTAAAAAAAAGTCCCTTTTTCAATATAGTGTGGGGGTATTCTTCATCACTATTGTGACAAACTTTAGTTTATCTGTTTACTTCCGCCAAATCGTGTGGATACCAATCCATCCCATACACTTACTGGTATACAAAACAAAACTCCTTGCTGAAATGGGCAAACAATGTTATTTCTGCATTTTTTTACATAATTTTAACGCCATTTACATTCCTGAACATAGATTAATTGGTTAATAGAATATTAGGTGAATATTGGATAAAGATTAAGTTTATCATGCTTGGCACGAATCGTTTGAAAGCTCTGCAAGTCTTGCTGTCATCTGTTTCTAAGCTTCGCATAATAAACATCCTCTTTATCGGTATGCCCCTTTAATGGGTGGTTTACCAGCTCTCATCCCATGTTTTCACCCATAAAAGACAGGTATTGTATGCAGTGATTTGTTATGAATAAAAGTAATAACAGTCAAATACAAAATCAACTATAATTGATATATGTACTATGATTTGACTGCAGGTGCTAAATATGTATCAGACCAGAAGGGCTTTAGGAAGCTACTGCGTCAGGAGCTGGTTTCAGGCTGTTATGACTGCTTGTACCTGCATCTTGGCTCTAACGATGTATCGTGCAGAGATCATGAGTTCTACCGGTATGTATTGCATTATTTACAAAAAAAAGTAATAGGCAAGCATGAAACATATGTGTCAATTATTTTAATGTATGACACAATCATAAAGACCGTTAGGTTTCATAGTCTTTAATTTATGAATCCAAAATGTTTCTTTACATCAACTGTCTAGATTACATAAATTACATTATTTTCTGTCTTTTTTTTATAAATCATACTACAGATGAAGGCCTTCGGGAAAACATGTAAAGTATTTTAATAATCAAAATAAACAAAACTAATGTGTTTGTACAATAAATTTAAATTAATTTTGCGATAATTTTGTAATTCATGTAAGTGGAAATTCTCAATATGATAATGTGTTGTTAGTGGTTATTACTGGTAAGAACATCAAATCTCATTTTGAAATCAACTATTTGACTTAGTTACCTTGCATATTTAGCTACATCATTCTGGTCATGAATTGAAGCCCTGTTTTACAGGATTTGGTTGACTAGTCCAAATTGACAAACATAGCATGCTGTCTTAGCACTGACAGGTGTGTTTATAGTGTCAATTGGTATGTTATTTATTGTTCTGTAACCTTATGGAACAAGACAGTCAGAAATTCAGGTGGCTGTTTGAACCTAGAGATAAGATTAACTTATTAGTCTACCGGTTTCACCAGAGGGGACTATAGGTTTACCCTCCGTGCGTCATGTCTGTCTGCCTGTCCTTCGGTCTGTCTGTCTGTCCGTCAGTCTGTCTGTCGGCAAAATGTGTTCCTGCGATTTCTCGCAAATCACTCCAGTTACTTGGATGATGCTTAGTATACTTATAAAGGGCAATGCCATAATTATGCACGACCCTTTTTTTCATCAGAGGTCAAAGGTCAGGTCGCTGTTACTAAAAATAGAACAAAACTTTAAATGGTAACTCAAAAAGTACATAAGATTTATCATGAAACTTGGTATACACATTCAGCAATAGGTTTTCTGTACGTCAGTCTGTCAATCCCTTCCTCTGTTCATCCGTACGCCTGTCTGTTTGTCCGCAAAAATTAATAAATCAAAAAGTACATAAGATATTATCATGAAACTTGGTATACACATTCAGCTATAGGTTTTTTGTATGTCTGTCTGTCAATCCCTTTCTCTGTTCATCTGTCCGTCTGTCTGTCTGTCCACAAAAACTGAAATAACTAGAAAAGTACATATCATATTACTGGATCCTACAATTTCTCAAAAAGTGCCTAAGCTTATTGGACACAACTTGGTATACTTATAAAGGGCCATGTGGGTGTTATGCAAGATCTTTCGGTTTTCACCAGAGGTCAAAGGGCAGGTTACTGTTACTAAAATTGAACAAAACTTAATATCATAATTACTCAACAACTACATAAAATATGATCATGAAACTTGGTATAATTATTTGCCTATATGTTGCCTTTTGTCTGACAATCCCTTCCTCTGTTCACCCATCAGTCCGTCTGTCCTTCCGTAAAAAAAAGAAATATCTTGAAAAGTACATGGAATATGATTATGAAACTTGGTATACATATTAAAAGTGATGAGAGGATTGTGCATAACCCTTCATTTCTGCACATGTCATATGCCAGGTGACTGTTACTAAAAATAGAATTACCCAAATAATGCAATTTTTCTAAAGGTACATAAGATGTAATCATGAAAATTGGTATACACATGAATAGCAGTGTGACGGTTATATGCACAACCTTTTTTCACCAGAGGTCAATTGTCTGGTGAATTTAAAAAAACTGGTAGGGGACTCCTGTATTGCGTGCAATACTGTCAAAGCCTTGTTTGTTATTAGATTGGCCATGTTATGCATACCATTATTTTTTAATCTTGTTTCCAACGGATTTGACTGTAATTGCATCTGTATAATATAAAAATACACCTATCAATTGCCAGATGATTAACAAACAGCACTTGGATGGACAGACTACGGTATAACATTGTCCATTCTCAGGTAACAGCTTTTTGGACCATCATGGCCCTCTTGTTTTATGCTTGTCACCATAATTCTTTTCAATATTGTTTTTTTAGGTGTGTGACGGAGATCCTTGACATGATCGTCGATGTTTGTCCGAGTATCAACATAGTGCTTTGCGAGATACTGCCGAGGAACTATGATGCAAGAAGATTTCCCAGATGGCCACTTACTGGGCAGCAGTTGAGTAGGTTCAGCCAGTGGATAAACAGGGCCAACAACATGATCTGGGATATCAGTCGCCATGTGCCTAATGTGAGATACATGGGCTGTGGACAAACTCAAGAGGTAATTCCATGCTTCTGTTGTTGCATTATTGCTTTAAATTGTGTTTCATTGTCCTTAGTAAGTTGAATTATTTGGACCAGCATGACAATATGGGTTGGAGATTTATTTCCAGTAAAGGTCATACGGTAAAAAGATTGACAAGTGAATATAAATTAAGAAGGAATGTGGTAAGCCATTTTCCGAAAATGTATAGTGTACATAATTTTTGGGGGAAATAAACACTCTGCATTCGCTGTATTCAAATTATGTGACTTGTTTCAGTTTTAAATGCTTCTCATATGCATTTTAAATAGCAAACATCATTTAATAAATATCTGTATTTCCTCTTATTTTCATAATGTCTTGTTGAATGAGTTGCCTAAGCGAATTAAAAGTGTAAGCAACTCTGTTTACTGACATACAAAAATTTTCAGATGCATATTATAATCGGATTAATATTTTGCCCGAACAATATTATTGATATTTGCATGTATGTATTAAACATAAATGCATATTGATTTTAAGAAATCGCTGTACTTGTCTCCGGATGGACTTCACCTGAGTGTTGATGGTGCTAGGAGGTGTTTAGCCTCCATTATAGAACACCTGCCAGTCCAGACATGTGTGGAGCCAGAAGTTCAATTGGATGCTGTTGAATGGCCAGCTCTCTCGGCAACAGAACTACCAGTACCACCACAGGACTCAACCAAAGCACTATTTTCAGATGTGTTGCAGACTGTGAGTATAGCCTGAAAACAAACTTGATTGCTTTCATAAGATTTGTAATAAGTTCAGTATGCATAACTGTGTATTTGTAATTACTTTATAAAACATAAATCTGTTAAGGTTTAAGCAAAGAATTGAATGCTGTAGGACAGAAAGTGAATTAATGCTTTTATATGTCATGTGTACTACTTGTATTTGCATACACTTATTTTCTGTCAGTTTTATATTTTGTATAAGGCTTTAAGTAATGTATGCATTGTGCTATATGTTCCAAATAAAGGTTGTGGTGTGTTATGTAGCATACAATGGCATTAAATAGTAACAATTAGATTGTGTTACAAACCTATTTATATATTATTTTTCTTGCAAAAATAAAAGCATGTAATTCTTAACTGGGCAGGTGCTTGAAGAAGCCTTCCTGGAAGAGTTAGAGGTTATGCAAGTTCCGATAAAGATAGACCTGAACAATCCTACTAGGGCGGTAAGTTTCCTTTTGATACACATTTGAAAGTAAGTTTTTTTCATAAGTACTATTTTATGACCATAACTTTTCGAAGAAAACAAACTATATGAAGGATTTAGGTGGAGCATTTGACCTTTCTTAACTTTGAGCTTTTGCTTTATGTCAAATAGCTCAGTATCTTTGAATGATGTTGCCTTTTAATTCAACATATTTTACGTCGGCAGTTCTTTTGTTAATCACATTGTACATGGTTGTTTTATTTTGGACAAAACAACCAAAAAACAAGCCACTGTATCGTTCAAAAATTATTTACAAGGATTCTTAACAATAGACTAAACAAATGGGCAGAAAAATACAGTGTGTATGTTGACGCACAGGCAGGTTTCCGATCAAATATGTGTACTACTGAAAATATTTGTATTCTCCATGCAGTAATACAACAAATGTTAAACAACAACAAGAAATTATTTGTCTGCTTTGTTGATTACACTAAGGCCTTTGACTTAATAGTGCGAGAAAATATATGGAGTAAACTTATTAAAATAGGTATCAGAGGCAAAATGTTAGACATTATCAAATCCCTCTATTCAAATGTGAAATCATGTATTAAATTTAATAACTGCCTTAGCGAAAGCTTTATATGCAATCTGGGAGTTCGTGAAGGAGATTGTTTGTCACCATTTCTATTTGCCATGTACATTAATGACCTGGAAGAAACATTGATAATTAAGGGCCACAAGGGTATCAGTATCCAGATGCTAAAACTATTTTTACTTCTTTATGCTGACCTTCAAAATGGAATAGACATTCTTTATCAATATTGCAATAACTGGAAACTAACACTTAATGTACAAAAAACAAAAATACCATCAATATATGTGATATATAACATGCCTCGATCACAATTAACCGGTTATATTATTTATATGGTATATGTATATTGGAATCATGGGTATATTGCCTTTTTTCCTTAATAAAGATCTATCTATCTATATAGTATATTATATAAGAGAAGAGTGTTATTCAAACACCACTTTTTGGAAGCAGTTGTCAACAACAAAACTACAAATACCTGGAAACATTTGTAGGATCAAATTATAAAAGAATACTTATATTACAGAACAACGAATTTTGCTCGTGAATGTTGTTTAATATAATTTTATAATAATTCTGCCCTACCTTGCAAGTGGGTTGGCATGTAGTTCTGTCTTGTGCAACTGCGTATTACTTTATTAAACAGTTCAATTTTGTAGGATGTTGAGTTTACTGTACTATGTAATCTTGTATACATGTATGAAATGGTTTCAGTTTGCAAAGAAATGCCATTTGAGGTATATGCAATGTTTCATTTTTGCCTTTGGTCTGTTGTTCCTGTTATTGTTGATTCAATATTTATTTCTGAATATTTGAAGTATGTTTTTGTTTATCAAAAGTTTCAGAAAGCAAATAATTTTAATAAGCAAACCCCACCCACCCCCCGAAAAAAAATAAATACACAGAAAAAAATCACACAAACAAACTTGTCAAACCTCATGAATACAGAAGTGGCTAAATAATAAAAGGTTGTTGTAGTGACTGTGACTTTGCTCACTCTGCATTTTGGGAGAAAAATAGTTTGAAAAACATTGTATAAGAAGTATAAGAAGCAGGTCTGTCAAGAATTTTGCACAATAATTTTTAGCCAGGTTATTAGTAAAATAGTCTGTATTAAGCATCTCGTAAAACATTGAGAATGTGTCATAAAGAATCTGTAATCTTTTAATGGTGATAAAGCTGCAGGTGATTAGGGATTACTAAAATGTATGTGTAGACAACAAAATTATCAGTCTGTTGATAATTGCATATTGTATATGATTGTGTATTACAATCTGATTATTATGATAGTTAGAGTATGTCAGTGACAGCCAAAGTTTAAAAAGTTATTGTTTTCTTTGGCAATCAGACATAAAAAATGACTGTGCATGTGTGTTAAAATTGTCATGATTATTGGTATGTCTGTTTGGATGTGAACTAGGTATTTACAAAGTATCTTTAGAATCATTATCCTTAAATCTGACATGTTTCCTCATTGGTAAGTCCATACGGAAACATTCAACTAATAATTATTCATTTATTGATATCAGTATTAAAATATAGTTCAGTGATATCAACATCACACATTGTGTTTATATTGTAAAGAGATTTAAAATAATCGAATTATGAACTTATTGCTTTCTGAATACAACCCCAGGTAGTAAAATTATTTAGAAGTCATGGTATATGTAATTTTATTTCATGTGTATATGGTAGGTCTTACAGCATTGGGCACATCACCATTGGTGTCACTGCAGACGTAGCTGTAATTCTGCTTGCCAACAAGTTGAATGGCTTATGCTTGGTAAATTTATTTTTACTACATAAATGCATTTGTACATGTTCATTAATTTTGATATCACAGACAAAAGTTGTCGTTTGTTTATAATTAAAACTCGATGTTTGTAGTATACAATACTGTATTATTTATTCATTCACAAACTTTTCTTTTAACATGTATGACTTTATTTACTATTTATGCCCCCCTTCGAAGAAGGCGGCATATAGCAGTCGCACTGTACGTCTGTCCGTGTGTGCAAAGCATTCTTGTCTTTGCTATAACTTTGCCATTTATTGATGGATTTTGAAATAACTTGGTAAAATGTCAACCATCATAAGACGACGTGTCGCGTGTAACACCCGTCTCCCTACCTCAAAGGTCAAGGTCACACTTAGAGGTCAAAGGTCAATTTAATTTATTTTTTTGACATAAGTGGAGTTTTGAGACAAAAGTGGAATGAGGGGGCATCTGTGCCCTATGGACACATGTCTTGTTTTATTACTGTGATACCCTCATCTATATTGTTAGTTATATATTTATTTTACCGCACCAAACAGCAACAAAGTTGTAACAGGCTTATACTAAATTAGCTTTTCTGTCTTGCCATTTGTCCTGTATCTTTTTTTTCTGGTTCAGAGCATAACTTTAATATCATCTGCAAACTTCATATATGAATAGATAGTTTTGTTGTTGTTTTTTTTACATTATTTTTTTCAATTGTAGAAGAGCAAGAAGACCAACATCAGTTCCAGTGGTGGAAATCGACCGGTACAACCCCCACTGAAGGAAAAGAAGTCCAAAAAGGTATATGATTGGTAGAAAATCCAAGTTCTTCAGTTGTCATTAACACAAGTAAACCAATACTGGTATTTAACTAGAAACATTGACCAACATTGAATACAGCTCAGCCTTCTCATCCAAAAGAAATGTAAGGCATTAATATGTGGTCTTGTCTTTTAACTGTTTGTCAAGCTGTGCCATATTATCATATTGAGGCTAATTCGCAGCCACCCTTTTGTCTTGAATTCAATGTCAGAAGGAAATTATTTTCTAAATGTTCAATTTGTATCACATGGTAGGTTTATGCTCATTTAATTCATTCTAATGTGGTATAAACAGCGGAATATGCATCCATTTTTGTCTGCTCATCACTTTCAGGTTATGTAAATTAAGAGAAAATCCCTTCTTTTTATATTCCACCCACATCACTTAATGAAGGATATTATAAAGAAGCAATTATGCGTCCACTTTATTTCATATTTTCAGGTGCCTTGCTACAGTTGCCCGGAATGTAAGGTGTGCTGCACGAATGAGGAGGCACTGCTTAATCATATTTTCAGAAAACATTCTTCTAGGACAGTCAGCAATGAAATATCATCGGAAACGCCAATGCAGAAAAAAACAGTTACGCTGTACAACCAGGTTTGTGAATTGTTAATCATGGAATTGTCACAAAAAACCAGTATATGGGTACATTCCTGTATTGCCGTGGTAGGTATATTCTCCAATAAGAAAATGATGCAATAGATATACTAGTATCTGAACCTGATATTGCAATAAAGTCTTTTATATTTTGTCATGTGGAAAAAAGCTTCCACAACTTGAAATGACACAAATTTAAATTCCTGGAAAATTTGTTAAGTTAATAGTGGTATATAGTTTGGTTGAAATTTTCACATTGATTCTTCTAGTAAGACATGATTAACACTTCAAAACTATACATTTGAATGCAACAATTGTGTGATCCTATTTTAAAAGTGTATTTGTTATTGTACATGCAAGTACTGGAATGAATTCAGTAGTGCATGTTTTTGTACTTATTTCGTGCTGGTGAAATTGCATTGTGTATACTTATGTGGGTTTGCTTTAGTGCAATAGTTTTCACAACTGTTTTGCTATTATGTTATATTGATTCCTTATGATTGGTTTCTATTAGAAAGAACCAGTCAACACACCCTTCCATGTCGTCCATTCACCACCAGAAGTTGATGAGATTCCCCAGCAAGATGTCAACACTTCCCAGCTTCTTCTTCTTCTAGCAAATGATGTGGAGCTCAACCCAGGACCGGTGAGTTGTCTTGTATTTGGCATTATATTAATTAGTTTTTTTTAATTGACTAATCAATGATGCAGATGGTGTTTATGTGTCAGGCATGATGATGTTGGAGGCAAATAGTAAATATCCTCCCTGTACTGGTCAGTGCATGATGAACTATTTGTCTTCTAGCACAAACACCACTTAGTCAACATTTGGATACTACTTTCACAGTTGTTACTTATGCCCATTTGCATTCCACCTATATCAACCAGCCTCATTTGACATTGACATCCTTTAGATGTCTTCTGTGATTTATTATGTTTTTGTAGTTCCAGCAATTTAATTTTGCAGTTATAGCAGTTATTATTATCACAAGTATTGTGTCATATGTTTATTATTATTATTTCAATTCTACACTCCCTCAGACCTTCGACTGCAGATGGAAAGCATGTAAGAATACATTACCAAAATTTGGAGCATTAGACGAGCATGTTGTACAACACACACGAGGAACCAGCAAGTGTCAGTGGAATGATTGCAGAGAAATTATATCAAACGACCAAAGACGATTTGAGATACATGTTTTGAAACATTTGTATGATGTAAGTACTTTTATATATTTTTTGCTATGTCATGTATGTAGTACTTTCAATTATGTGAATAGAAATGTTGTAGAGAAAAGTCCAAGGATTGTGTTATCAATTATTTAGTGTTTTTTTATTAATTATAATTAGGATACAAAAATATTCATATTGTACCTTTATTCTTTTAATTTATGTCGTCCTTTGATAAACAGGACGAAGTGACGTTCCCGACAATCAACGATTGGATGAACATACAGGGAAAAATATCTCTACATACAGAGCTAAATTTTTGTCCACAACATCTGGTAATTTAAATTGTTTATCTGTCTTTGTTGTTAATCACAACTTAGTATAAAATCTAAGAATGATTGCATTTAATGTTGTGTAACAAGTTTTTATGCACACAAAGAAGGGCATTCAGTGGTTGCGCCATCCGTCCGTATTATTCATCATGAGCAAATGCTGTGTTACAGATGTCACACATGCTTGTTTGTCATTGTGTTGCCTTCCGCTGACAGGCATATGATCCATACATCACATTATGTGTCAAACCTTGTTGATAATATGTATGTGCTATGAAACATTAAAATCAATCACAATAATCTTTTCAGAGGTCCAAGCTGATGCTTCTCCTGTTTGATGAAGACTTTGCCATACCCACTGGTCATTACACAGTAGAGGATCACTACCAGTACCTGGAATCACTAAGTATATGTCATCCTTCCGAATATGAACAGTTAAAAAATAACTTCTTATTAAAAAGGAAATATTTAGGTGAAAACTGGGAATATATTCAAGAAACAGATATACCATGTATTGCTTCCAATGCACATGCTGACTGTTCTCCTGCCCCAAGAAATGTATACACTGTAGCCAACCCTAATAAAAATAATGTATTTGTCTCAACATCTAGACCAGAACTGTGTAGTACATACTTTTCTGGAACAACTTGAACGAATGAATCAATCAAGAGGAAAAATCCAAATGAGAGTCTGCAAGTTAATGTAAATATGAAAATGTGGTCAGATATATTAATTGAAAACTTATCTAACTGTTCCAAAGCTTTACAGATGCAAAATCTTGTATTAGAAACTTTAAGAGAAAAGGGATTTGTTACTTCAAAGAAACAATCTTTTTTGAAATTAGAACAGGAAGCTAGTAGATTATCTGCAGTTAACAACTGTTCAAGTGGAACATTCGTATGTTCAGTATTTAAATGTAAATTTGATGATGATGAAATTTATTATGTAAGGTATGTCGAATCTGGAGTTTACAGTGGCTTTATGGAACAAAAGTACTTGCATTTCCTTAAGGAGAATTTTACTGTTTCAGATGATAATCTTTTTCTGCATCAAGCTATTACATTAGAAGATATTGATGAAATGAAAATTGATGAAAATAAAGATCATATAAAAAGGAATCGCCCAGACAAAATATTTAGCCATTGTGTTGATAAAATTTTGCCAACCCACATTGATGAATTAAATAACACTGAACACTCCGAAGAAGTTTCATTGCAATCTTACATAGTTCTTTTTTCTCCATTTAAATCAAAAGCATCTGTAGACAAACCAGAAAAGATGTTCTTTAAAATGAACCCTCAGAATTTATGTGAAAGATTAATGAAAATAGTTATTGATTTTAAGATAAATAAACTTATGACCAACAGACGTTCATCAAAAGATATCTTGAAGGAGTCAACAGTAGTTCATTGTAATCTCCTGCAGCAGTCTTTAACTTTGAATTGCTTATCTGGAAACATAAAAGCAAAACCAAATTTATTTGTCAAATCATCTCGTTATGAATCTAATTTTGTCAATACAGCCAATGCTTCTTTGGGAACATCATTAAGAAACAAAACTATACAGCTTTTTTTGAACAAGAAGTATTCAACCTTATTTTACTTTTATAGACAATATTTTCCAGATTTAAATGAATGTACCGAAAGTAGAGTTGAGACATCAGAACCAGTTTTAAAAAAAAGAAAGAGCAACAAGCGTATAAAGCCAGTAAATATTTCTATATCCGTTGTAGAAAAACAAATGGACATTTGTAATACCGAGTATAGTTGTGATTTTGCTGATTATCCAGGAAAATTTACAATATTTGAAAATTATTGTTTTGCTCTTTTAGATCATGGAAATTTAGTTATACAAATGCATGATGAAATTGGCAATCTTGTTTGCTGCCTAAATGATTATAGTGAAATAGATGGATCCTTTAAAGCTAATGATTTTATATTCACTACTAGGTTCTGTCAAGAAACAGGTGACTATTTTTATTGCACATGTAAAATTTACAGAACTCTGTTAAATCTTCAGGAATGTAATATTAAGGAGGAAGAATTTCTAGTTTTAGACTCTGTGGGAGAAAACTGTGTAACTTGCATGCATTGTAAGTTTGTGAAATTAAATTTACTGCCTTGTTTAGAACCCAGTCTAGTTAAATCTGAATCAAGAATTGAACAGTTTGTACAGAAAGCTTTACTATTTAAAAATCAAGAAATAGTAGAAGTTTGCAGAAAACCTGACATTAGAAAATATTCTGTTTTACTTGAAGGCGAGGACTATCCAGCCTTTGTTCATTTTAGCATGAACAAAGGGCTTGGTAAGTACACAGTGTCATGCAAAGATGGAAAATGCAGTTCTTTAAGGGGTTATAAGAGAAACATTAGTACTTTATTAAACTAAACTGTCTGTAGGCACTTAAACGTATTAAAATGTTACACTCACTTATGGGAAGATTTAATAGACATTGGAAGTTTGGATAATGCAAATGATGGAGAACATACAATGCCTCAGGATTCTATAAAGGATGAAATGCCCATTCAGAATACAACGATTACCACACATAATAGCTTTAATGAGGAAACTGGACTCTGGAATTTTAAGCGTAAAAGTAAACACTCTCCAAGTATGAAAGACAGTGATAATTTAAGGGCAAATATTATTAAACGAGATGAGTGGAATGACAAAAACCTAGCGCGATGTTCAGATGGCTGCTTAAGGGCCTGTTCTATTTCCAGATATTCCTGATAACACCTGTCCATGTGGAAGTGGCTGGCTCAAGCGCCAAGATGACCAGGCTTACAGAGAGAATGGATTGACTGTGCATGAAAAACTTAGGACACTGACTGTATATACAAACTTTGCACCCGTAAAATGTGACGTCCATGTTCGTTTATGTTATAATTTGGTTAAACCATGTAAAATTTCTTGGGATGAAGGGAAATCTGATTGTTTACATGTCTTAAGTAGAGATACAGCAGCAGGAGATGAAATAGGCTGGGAATATGTATCTATGGTAATGAGTTCAGGGTGTACTTTTTCTTCCTTCTGTCAGTTAAAAACTGAGACTTATAAAATTCGTCACAATAATGCTAGGTTCATGGATCCAACAGTTTTTGTTAACTTTTGGTTTAGTTGGGCTGCAAACATGAAAATAGAATTCAGAATACCCTGTGGTGTATGTGGTTACGAACCAAAGAGATTGTGTTGTGATGGTACAAAGGTCGGTGTTGGTTTTAGGAATGCAAAATATGAGGAAATAACGAACAAATCAAACCTCCAATGTAAAGAAAACATTGCATCGTAGAATGGATAGGTGTTTTTTGAAAAATTTAAATGGAATAGACAAACAACAAATGATAAAAGTTAGAACTACTTTAGATTATATTGCCCGTAAAGAACTGAAAGAAATTAAAGAACTTGAAATTATTCCAGATGATGAATTATTTGACTGTATTACAGTGTTAAAACAATTCCTTCCCTCTGAAGTTTTGGTTTCATTCCAGAGGTTTTTCCAAATGGATGACAATGAAAGGCTTGCATATGCAAATGTTTTAAAAATGTTAGCCACAACAGCATCTATGACCAGTCTTGTACCACCTACATACTGTTATAAAATTCAACATTTAATAAACAACCCTGATATCGAAAATGATCAGTTTAATAGTACTATCTACGAAATGCGTTCGTTTGCACCTGAACTAAGAGATTTAATGTGTGAGTCATTAATAAGTAACAATGAAATATTACCAGATGACATAAGACTATTTTTACAGTACCTGATAAATGAGTCAATGGCATTGCAAGTTACTGAACCAGAGCCACCTGTACCGCAACCAGGGACATACAATCCTGAAAAATATGGAAGGGCCTATTATTTCAATGAATTAGGTTTAAAACTGAGATCTGTTAGAAAGTTTTCCGTCGATAATGACAGTGCTGTTAAAAGAAATATTGATAGTGATGACAATGCTCTGGACTTTGAAAAATGTCAAGAGCTTTATTCAAAAGTGCAAACTTCTGCTCCAGGAACATCAACATTATTTTTGTGGTTTTGTGCTGACCATGGCCATTGCTATGGTTTTTATATGACAGGGGCAGAGGGTAGAAAGGATCCTGCAGTATCTCTATATAGTTATTTGGAAAAACCTCCACAAGATGTTTTTTATGATTTTGCATGTAATCTGCAGGAATATTGTTTAAACCGTGAAAGTGGATTTTATAAAGATGTAAGATTTTTTCATGACATATTTCATAGTTACTCACATAAATGTTCAAGAGCTTTTAAGGCTGGCAGACTTCAAGGGTTTGAATCTGTAAATTCTGAAATATGTGAACAGTTTAACAGTTTTATACAGTGCATTAAAAAGTCTTCCCGTCAGATGTCGCAATCACACTTTTGCTTTTACCTGCAATTCTTTTTACATGAATGGAATAAAAAGAAAAGATTGCTATATGAAAAAAATAAATAAGAATTGCATTAGCTGGACTACTTTAGGGTATATTCATATGTAAATAATGCTAAACAAAGCTGGTATATACATGCTTGATATTCCATCTTTTGCTGCTGTAGTTTTTGTGTGGTGGGTTTATCATATAAGCGGGATGCAAAGTTTGTATTGTGTTTGCTGTGGTCAATTATTTATACATAACTAATATGCAGTCTGCTGTGTTACACAATGTATAGACATTGGTGTTATTGTCGTAGTGTTTAGATATTTGAATCAATTTCAGAAAGCATATTAGTTTTATGTAGCAGATACTTTTCTGGTTTATTTGCTTTGTCTGTCAGATGTTATTTTTAAAATGTCATTCATTTTTTATTATAATTTACATCAATCTTGTTTGAATGTCACGTACCAGTATGTCCTGGATTGTTAATCTCTTTCACTGTCATGTATTTTTAATTGTTTGAAACTGATAAGGGACTGATAATAAATAGCTAATGGAAGCTTTTGTAGTCAAATCATTTAATAGTATAGATGTTAAATTGTTTGTGTGTAAATGCGTGACTTAGATTATACGAGAAAATAGTAAAGGGTGAACTATTTGTACAAATAATTTTACAATACATCGGTCATTGACCTGTTAACACACACAATTATATACAATGTAAACAGTATATTTACTGTACAGTACATGTGAAAATCGCCATTTCAATATGTCAGGAATTTTTTAACTTTATTTTACTGTCTTCGTTAGTTTATCCTATATGGACATGTTCTATTGTAACTAAACAATGGACAATCTTTATTTGATAGGGGTTTTCAACCCTAGTGGACTTCTGTTTTGCTTGGTATGCTACCAAAGCCTTGCTACTATTGCAATCGATGTATGGCTTTTGTTGTTTTGTTTGTGCTTTTCGTTTAATAAAGTATATAATTATTGCATGAGTATTCTTACTTCGACCAATGAACCTAACAAGTTTTTCTCGTACACTTCTTCTGTGTATTTACGTATTTGTAAAAGCAATACCGCAAACAGTGTGCAGCACATATGTACCAGAAATATACGACACAACAAGTGGAAGAAACCCTTCTAACGGGCATACTCATGGTCCAGACATTGATATCGCATGCATTACACGTATAGTTAAGTGCAATAAATCCATGTTGCGGGTAGTATAATGCAAGAAACATGCGTGGTCTCTACGACTAGTCAATTACAAGAAATCTGTGTAGCGGGTATACACCTGTTTAATACATTTCTGTCGCATGTGCTCTACGGCTAGTAAAGTACAAATATACGGGTTGCGGGTGTGCACAACTACCGGGTACTAGATGTCTGTATATTTACTATATACTTAGCGGGCGCAATAACATGGGGTTGCGGGTGTACCCAACGACTAGCTGATCATGTCCGTTTAGTAACTACATGCTTGGCTTGCGCAATAAAATGGAGTTGCGGGGGTTCCCAGCTACTAGATGATCACGTCCGTATAGTGACTATATACTTAGCAGGCGCAATAACATGGGGTGGCGGGAGTACCCAACTTCTAGATGATCATGTCCGTATAGTGACTACATGCTTGGCTTGCGCAATAACGTAGGGTTGCGGGGGTTCCCAGCTACTAGATGATCATGTCCGTATATGGTGACTACATACTTAGCGGGCGAAATAACATGGGGTTGCGGGTGTACCCAGCTACTAGATGATCATGTCCGTATAGTGACGATATACCTTGCAGCCGCAATAACATGGGGTTGCGGGTGTACCCAACAACTAGATGGTCATGTTCGTATAGTGACGATATAATTAGCGGGCGCAATAACATGGGGTGGCGGGTGTACCCAACAACTAGATGATCATGTCCGTTTCGTGACTACATGCTTGGCTTGCGCAATAAAATGGAGTTGCGGGGCTTCCCAGCTACTAGATGATCACGTCCGTATAGTGACTATATACTTAGCGGGCGCAATAACATGGGGTGGCGGGAGTACCCAACTTCTAGATAATCATGTCCGTATAATGACTACATGCTTGGCTTGCGCAATAACGTAGGGTTGCGGGGGTTCCCAGCTACTAGATGATCATGTCCGTATATGGTGACTACATACTTAGCGGGCGCAATAACATGGGGTGGCGGGAGTACCCAACTTCTAGATGATCATGTCCGTATAGTGACTACATGCTTGGCTTGCGCAATAACGTAGGGTTGCGGGGGTTCCCAGCTACTAGATGATCATGTCCGTATATGGTGACTACATACTTAGCGGGCGCAATAACATGGGGTGGCGGGAGTACCCAACTTCTAGATGATCATGTCCGTATAGTGACTACATGCTTGGCTTGCGCAATAACGTAGGGTTGCGGGGGTTCCCAGCTACTAGATGATCATGTCCGTATATGGTGACTACATACTTAGCGGGCGAAATAACATGGGGTTGCGGGTGTACCCAGCTACTAGATGATCATGTCCGTATAGTGACGATATACCTTGCAGCCGCAATAACATGGGGTTGCGGGTGTACCCAACAACTAGATGGTCATGTTCGTATAGTGACGATATAATTAGCGGGCGCAATAACATGGGGTGGCGGGTGTACCCAACAACTAGATGATCATGTCCGTTTCGTGACTACATGCTTGGCTTGCGCAATAAAATGGAGTTGCGGGGCTTCCCAGCTACTAGATGATCACGTCCGTATAGTGACTATATACTTAGCGGGCGCAATAACATGGGGTGGCGGGAGTACCCAACTTCTAGATAATCATGTCCGTATAATGACTACATGCTTGGCTTGCGCAATAACGTAGGGTTGCGGGGGTTCCCAGCTACTAGATGATCATGTCCGTATATGGTGACTACATACTTAGCGGGCGCAATAACATGGGGTGGCGGGAGTACCCAACTTCTAGATGATCATGTCCGTATAGTGACTACATGCTTGGCTTGCGCAATAACGTAGGGTTGCGGGGGTTCCCAGCTACTAGATGATCATGTCCGTATATGGTGACTACATACTTAGCGGGCGCAATAACATGGGGTGGCGGGAGTACCCAACTTCTAGATGATCATGTCCGTATAGTGACTACATGCTTGGCTTGCGCAATAACGTAGGGTTGCGGGGGTTCCCAGCTACTAGATGATCATGTCCGTATATGGTGACTACATACTTAGCGGGCGAAATAACATGGGGTTGCGGGTGTACCAGCTACTAGATGATCATGTCCGTATAGTGACGATATACCTTGCAGCCGCAATAACATGGGGTTGCGGGTGTACCCAACAACTAGATGGTCATGTTCGTATAGTGACGATATAATTAGCGGGCGCAATAACATGAGGTGGCGGGTGTACCCAACAACTAGATGGTCATGTTCGTATAGTGACGATATAATTAGCGGGCGCAATAACATGAGGTGGCGGGAGTACCCAACAACTAGATGGTCATGTTCGTATAGTGACGATATACTAAGCGGGCGCAATAACATGGGGTGGCGGGAGTACCCAACTACTAGATGATCATGATGTTCAAGCGAAAATCGATATATACGGGTACCCGACATATTTAAATTAAGAAAAAAAAAAAAAATTGGCACTGTATTGGAATATGATTAAAAATACATAAACTCCTTATCTGTTATAAATGTTGTTTCACAGAACCGTGATGATATAAAATAGTGTAATGTAGCCCACCGAATAATAACTTTACACATATGTTACATATAACATTTATGTATCGTTCGATGAACATTACTTCAGTAATTTTCAATAGCAAAATACAAACATAATATGCAATTTTCTTGAAATTAAGAAATTCTTAGATTCTACTGAGCATGTATTCGGATAGTTTCAATTTCTGATATATTTATATTTTTCCTTTTCCACGGAGATGACATCCGACATATCGGCTTCTTCACGTGCGCACGTGAAGGTTCACGTGCATGCCACCGTAGCCCTTTTTGATAGCAGTAGCATCATTTCATATTGCTCTGCACTTGGAGTAACATGGCAATGTGTGAAAGCTTATAATAATTAGAGTGTTTGTGACTGTGCTATTAATAAGAATAAGTAAAGAACACAGATTTATGGTGTTGATCACTGCAAACACTTGTGCTAAACACTAAATGTCATGCCTTATTATACAATGCGGTCCTTTATTTATGGCAAGGAACCAATTGCCAAACAACGAGGCACAAAACAAATGTAGTAGACAAGACACACACGTACACAAAAACGAACAAAACTGGGGTCACCGCCTTGAAACGGTCAATGCAAAGCATTGGGGGTTTAAATAGTCAATGGTTATGACATGATAGGCTATACATACTTGGGATTATCCATTCCCTGTGTGACTATGGCTAGACATTATACTTGACATATCCTTTACTTTTCGTTTAATAAACACGGAGTAATTTATACCATAAAAATTAAGGGCGTTTGAAAGAGCAACACATTTATTATTAAAAAAAAGTTAAAAATTGAAAAAAAAAAATTTTTCGTGCTTCTTAGATTGTTGCATAATAGAGGTTTTAAAATGCAAAAAACTCCGTCTATACAGGTATTAAAATGCAAAAAAACCCCGTCTGACAATGAAGTTCACTGCATACCTTAATGATAATTATTATTTACTACTTCTTGACAACGTTGTCTTAGAATACACACACTGTTTGATTTAAAGACAAAGAGGGTATGACTTTGATCTCTCAAATAAACTTGCCAGTAAACGATGTCAATGACGAAGACGCCTGACAAGGGTACCATGTGGTCCATTCGAGTCGACATTTAGTGCTATACATTTTTCCTCAGTGGTTGGTGGTCCCTGCATTCCTTGAGAATGTGTTCAGCCGTTTGGTCGGTTTCTCCACAGGGGCACTTTGGAGACGGCACAAGGTGGAATCTCTTGTGCATGTGGTGGTTTAGTCTACTGCAGACTTTATGTGTTGTTTTCATTTTATAGGAATGCACCTTGCTGATGTACAGGCAACGCCCATACACTTTGCACTGAGCATAACTTCAATTTCTTAAGTATGTGCAATAAATAATATCATGAGATGATGTCACATAATGACAATGTTTGTGGTTTAAAAGTGAGTGTCACTATTGAACAAAGCATAAACACTACTATCATAATGGCACCACTGTTATAATTGGAGAAAAAAATGTAATATACGATGTTAAATACCAAATATTACACCTGTGGACCTTGTAGTTTCAGAGAAGTTATTTTTCGATCAGTGTATCTTAATAATCATTTTATAGAATGTCTAATTTGAAAAAGGGGCATAACTTTTGTAATTATTAACATAGAATGATAAAAACTCGCACATGTACAAGTTCGTATCATATGGAACAATGCCTGCTACTTTGAATGTCGTTGAAAAGATTAGTAGAACGCTTTGGACACGTTTGTGTCTACAAACAAAACAGACAGACGTCCATGGCGATTGCAGTATACCCCACTTTACTTCGTAGCGGGGGAGGGGGGGGCATAATAAGCATTTAATAGAACAAAAAAATACAACCGTATTTGTGTATTAATGTTCATACTTGTTGTGCTGCAAACAATAAGCATCTTTCCTCGCGACTTCTACTCTCACTGGGAATTGAACCCAGATCTCCCACTTATTTAGTAAGTAGGTATGTTTCCTTTACACCATGAAAGTGTGAAAGTTTAAGGAAAATGCTTATCATCTGATTATCAAAATATATTTAACAGTATTAAATGTATCCTTTAAATAATAATATGTTACACCAAAATAATGGACAAGAACTATCAAATGATTGCAGGATTGACTTTTAAAAATATTTCACTTGGCACATTTGTTTGAATGTGGACAGGACAAAGACAACTAGACATGTTTATAAATAAATTTATTACATTAAATTAATGGTACCCAATTAAAATCTCAACCCATCAAATTTAGAACTGACCGAAACATTTGTTGTTTATGCGATAAATTAATTTACTGCCAGCACAAGCTTCATGATGCCCATATTTGAGCATTTACCTATAAGTGTGACCTTGACCTTTACCTAGGGATACTGGTCTTGCGCAAGTCAAGCTGGCTCGACATTGTGAACATTTTTAGGCAAGTAATTGTAAAATTGCTTGAAGAATGACAAACTGACTGTCATTACAAGCTGCATCATACCCATACCTTTGGGACACGGGACTTACCCTCGCTACGTGGTGAATATTTAAAATTGTGTAAGTTAATTTATTTGACAGTGATGAATTATGAAGTTACAGTCCGGACAAGCTCAAAGAGAAGGACGGACGCACACACACTTACTCAACAATTGTGACAACAATATCGAGCTTTCCACTAGCATAAAAATAAAAAAAAACAAAAATGTGACAAATTCAGACACAGTCACATAGACGAAAAGGAACACTCACAGTGACCTCCTAAAAAAAGTCTCGATTAAAATGTGAAGTATGTTAATACATTCATATTAAGTAAAGTTTGATGGCTGATATATGACCCCTTGATATTCCTGTTGACTTCAGCTAGTCACTAGCCTTTTTACTATTGGACCCTGTGATCAATTGTTGCCTACAAACTGTACTGTAACTGGTCTCGATGTTGATCAACAGTTTTCTACATTGTCCCTTTGAATGTTTTTTCCTTTGACCAACAGATTTTTACTGTCACTTCCACTGCTTTTCCTTATGACCAACAGATTTTTACTGTCACTTCCACTGCTTTTTCCTTATGACCAACAGTTTTCCACTGTCACTTCCACTGCTCCTCATTGTGACCAACAGTTTGCTTCTCATTTGACTGCAATATCCACTTCTCTTTGTTTGAAGCAATGTGTATCTTGCAATGAGCTGCATGCTACACTTTGGTGTGTCTTATACCAAAGTGCCATAATAACATTCATTGTGATCAGCTGAGAAACAGCTGTTTGGTAAGTCCTGCAAACTGAAATGAAAACATAAATGTTTAACTTCTTATGAAATAGAAAAAAACACAATACATTATTTTACACATACTGTCCTTATCATTATGTATATCTTATTTTGAAGACCAGTGAATAGTTAATTAACAGATATTTCAGAAAGAGCCATTACTCATTGCAAGTATGTAAATCAACTAACACACTCTTTTCACAGTTGTTATATGATTACCGGGTACATATACAAACATTCAAACACCATTTAAGTTGCCTTACACATTTATCACTTAGTCAAAGTACAGCAGATTTGACTCATACAAACAAGCTGTTTGTGGCCAAATTTGACTTTTGACCTCTAAGTGTGACCTTGCCCATTAGGGTAATGAGACGGGTGATACACACAACACTCAGTCTCCTCATGGTAGTCATTTGTGGTAAGTTATTTTTAAATTGCATGATGAATGGCAAAGTTACAGCCCGGACAAGCTGTTTTATGGCCTAGTTTGACCTTCAACGTCTAAGTGTGACCTTGACCTCTGAGGTAGAGACAGGTTTTACACACGAAATGCCGTCTCCTCATGGTGGTCATTAGTGGTAAGTTAATTTAAAATAGCATGATGAATGACAAAGTTACAGTCCAGACAAGCTGTTTTATGGCCTAATTTGACCTTTGAACTCTAAGTGCGACCTTTACCTTTGAGGTAGGGAGACAAGTGTTACACGCGACACGTCGTCTTATGATCGATTGCATTTGTGCCAAGTTATTTTAAAATCCATCAATATATGGCAAAGTTATGGCTGAGACAGGAATTTTCAAGCTGTTTTATGTCAAAATTTGACCTTTGACCTCTAAGTGCGATCTTGACCTTTGAGGTAAGAAGACGGTTGTTACACGCGACAGGCCAATCACTATATGCCTCTCGGCATCAGTAGATGCCGGGGGCATAAAAACTAAGCACTTTTTCACAGATCTGCAATAGTTTCAACCTTATATAGATTCTAGTATATTTTCATGAAAGATACTTTCAGAGTAGACTTGGACGATATCGTTTGATTAAACTTGGACCGTCTGATACGGAATATGTTGGGCTCTTGTGCCTTCAATACAGCGAAATATTGGACAGTCACATGATACCAATGATGACAGCAGGTTGGATGATAGAAATGGGTATATAATAATAATAGATATTTACATTAAGCTTAATGGACTTCAAACAGCCAGTTACTCTGATATGGCAGCAGACAAAAGTGTGACAGACACACAATACCATTTCAATATCCTCTCTTGGTTTCATCAGCCTGGGATAACTAGCCTGAAATACCCCCCACATGCCACTTTGTCAGAGGGAATTGGCAGTTGAGTTTTAAGAACTGGTTTCCCAACAATGCTTCCTACCTATAAAGTTTCATCTTGATACCTCATATTATAGTCAAGATATGCCCAGGACAACATTTCAGCATGAACATTCACAAGCGCAATAACTGTGAAATTATGAAAGCAAGAGTTATGGTTCTTATGCACTGCACTTCCCCTCATTGAGATCTACCTACATATTAAGTTCGAAGTTGATACCTCTTATAATTTTCGATGATATTAAGTATAAAAACTAATAAAGGACAATAACTCTAAAAATATGGAAGCAAGAGTTATGGCTCTTGCGCACTTCACATCCCCTCAATGAGATATACCTACCTATTAAGTTTCAAGGTGATACCTCTTATAGTTTTGAAGATACGGTCTTTTCAATACAGAAATATACAAAGGGCAATAACTCTAAAAATATGGAAGGAAGAGTTTTAGTTCTTGTGCACTGCACATCCCATCAACGAGATCTACCTACCTATTAAGTTTCAAGTTGATACCTCTTTTAGTTTTCAAGATATGCTCCGTACAAAATTTAAGTACAAACATTAACAAAGTGCAATAACTCTATAAATATTGGACCAAGAGTTATGGTTTTTGTGTGCTTCACATCCTCTCAATGAGATATGTCTACCTATTAAGTTTCAAGTTGATACCTCTTTTAGTTTTCAAGATATGCTACGGACAAAATTTCAGCCAAAAAATTAACTAAGGGCAATCACTCTAAAAATATGGGAGCTAGAGTAACAGTTTATGTGCACTGCACTTCCCCCTACTGAGATCTACCTACCTATTAAGTTTCAAGTTGACATCTGTTTTAGTTTTCGAGATATGCTTCGGACAAAATTAAATATAAAAATAAACAAAGGGCATGATGTTATAGAACGTCTAAGTTGAAAAAGGGGCATAACTTTTGTAATTTTTATCGTAGGACGATAAAAATCGCACATGCACAACTTCATATCATGAGGAACAATGCATGCAAGTTTGCATGTTGTACGTTGAAAATTGTCGGAGAATGCCTCTGGACAAGTTTTGCTCTACGGACAGACAGACTGACGAAAATACGGACAGACGTCCATGGCGATTCCTGTATACCCCCCCCCTTTACTACGTACCAGGGGGTATAAAAAGCCCAGCCATACTGGCCAAAGGGTCTGTTATTCTGCTATTTATTACTGGCTGTAACTGTACATTACTTCGGGTCTGGCTCACACAGCTATTAATAAGAGTAGAGTAGCTTATCACTTAGCCTAGTGCATCCGGTTCAATTCCAGGTCCCGAGTTGGTGGTCACCATACAGGAGAGCTGAAGTATTCCTGACAGCGCAAGACCACCTGAAAGTAAGATATAGTGGTATATGTAGGTAAATGGCTGGACATTTAGACTATGATGGACAAGATACATCTTCAACAAGAGGGCTAAGATGGCCCTAGAAAATGTGACCCTTGGTATATGGCCAGTTTTGACCCCAGAGGCATGGTAAGAACAAACATTATAAAGGACCACTATACGATGTTACATACCAAATATTACAACTATCGGCCATTAAGTTTCACAGAAGAATTCATTTTGATATATAAGTCTATATGAGCAAAGTGATCCCTGGGGCATGGCCAGTTTTGACCCCATGGGCATGACTTGAACGAACATAGTAGAGGACCATTATACAATGTTTCATACCAAAGAAGATATTTTATAGAGTTATTTTGCTAATACAGTTAATATCAGTATTGCAGGCAATACAGGAGTCCCATATCAGTGAAATCCCTCATCAATTAAAGATTGTGCATTTAAACCTTCCATTATATTTATATCCCATTATATATACACATGTTTTTCATAATAAAATCCAATACAATACAGTTTATTCAGTACCATATGGCCACCGGCCCAAAATACATTTCGATCAATCATAATAATAATAAGTGATGTCACCTATACAATTGTAAAAAAAAAAAAAAAAAAAAAAAAAAAAAAAAAACCTAGTAAATGCATATAAAAATATACTAATTAATGCATGAAGAACAGTGTGTGTAAATTGCGAGCAACATTTGTCACAACACATTGCTCTTCATGTATTTACAAAGTGTTATGATTATATCTTATGTACTTTTCGAGTAATTGAAGTATTTAGTGTAAATGTTTTCATGATGTATTTTATTTCCTTTTTGTATACTGTGAGATATTCACTCACATTCTTATTTGTTGTATATTTCACAGTATATTTCTTATTCCACTGTTGTGACTTAAAGCTGTATCACACTTTTGCACGTACTTTTATGTTGAATAGTTTGTTGATCACTCATGTTATGTTTAATGACTGATGACGTTTGCATGGTTATGTAAAATAGTTTATCACTCCTGCACTAGTTATGTTGAGTAGTTAATCAATCTTGCACCTAGTTTTGTTGAGTACATGTAGATGATTTGTAGTTCTAAACAACTACATTTATTATAAATACATTATCGTGTACATTCAATTCAATAGTCATTTTATTTTATTGTCCAATAAATGATTTTCATAAGTTTATTTGCATTTTAGCAAGGATTGATTACTAATTTATTATATGTATACCTATATTGTAATATACATTGCACAAGTAAATAATTGTAATCAGTGTACTGGTATTTTTATTGTAAAAATGTGTTCTCGTACGGGGTCTTACTTCATTTCAAAAAGTTTAGTACCCATATTACTAACTATGATGTCTGATAGATAACGTTAACACGTATTACCAACAAATCACTACAATGTCAAGAGGGTAGGATGTTTAACAATCTGACTACTAAGTATGATATGTACAAATTAATAAATGTTAAGTCGTATTTATGCAGTCAAATAAATTCTATTATTTTTGCATGTTTATACAAAATGAATTATGGGTTTTTTAACCATTCTTGTTTGAAATAATACATCAAAAAGAATAAGCGCACATTAAAAGTGGTGAAACTGATAGCATGAAATATTTATTCTGAATTCTTAAGCTACACTTATTTAATCATGATTAATCGATTCATCAGTCACTTTTGTCCCTGATTGATCAACAAATATTTTGAGTGCTGATTCCAACCACTAGACACAAGGCAATGCATATCAAGAGCATCATGACAACCCACTAATCTTGAAGTATTAAAGTTTTATTTCACAAGAAGGCCAATTTCACGACAATGCTATAGTGCAAGCTTTATGACTTTTGAAACTAGCCCTGTCATGGACAGAAATATATATTTCTTTCTTTAACGATATAAATTTTATTCATATTTAATAAATCGCACTATTAAAAGCTGTATTATAACCATTTTTTACCTCTGACCTCTAAGTGTGATCTTGATTTTTAGCACAGGTGCACAAAAAACACAGTTTCAACAAGGTAATAAGGTATCACTATGGTTAGTTGTTTAAATGAGGAACTTAAAGGGACGTACATACGGACAAGTGTATTGCATTCAGAACTGTTACTATCTTCAGTCATGTCAGTCATGAATGCCAGGCAGAATAATGTAAACAATGGTACATTGAAAGGATTTATCCACACGACAGCTTTTCTCTCTGCCTCAAGATATCTTTACCAATGTAGCAGTACCGGTATTGGCTGAGACTCCCTATTACATAAATTGAATATAAGACATCAAGATTAAAAAATAACTACTTGAAGAAATCGAAGTTGGTTTTGCACTAGTTTTGTAACCACAATACACTATTTAACAAACTAGTCACAATAGTGACGAAGAATACCCCCTGACGCCGCATGTCGTTATATGAAGCATGATGTTATAGAATGTCTAAGTTGAAAAAGGTGCATAACTTTTGTAATTTTTAATGTAGGATGATAAAAACTGCACATGCACGACTTCATATCATATGGAACAATGCCTGCAAGTTTTAATGTTGTACACAGACAGACAGGACAGGACGGACAGGACAGGGCAGGGCAGGGCAGGGCAGGGCAGGCAGGCAGGCAGGCAGGCAGGCAGGCAGGCAGACAGACAGACAGACAGACAGACAGACAGACAGACAGACAGACAGACAGACAGATTTCAGTATACCCCCCTTTACTTCGTAACGCGGGGTATAATTATGATAGTTCATACAGTGTTAGCGTTTACGCCGTTAACATATCTAATTATGCAATGATTTAGCCAGGGACGCAAAAATTAATTGCCTTTTGCGTCCCATGGACGCATCGAAAATTTCAGAGTACATTAGTTAACACTTCTTTAAAAAATGTCTTAACCTGAATCCCAATACTTTTTGAAAAAAGCAATGCGTGACGTAGCACTGCTATTTCTCATACTGCAGCTTTAATTGCCATTTTCCAATCAACATAAGTCGTACTTCTCAGTTTCGAAGGAGTAATTAATTCGATTGGTTAGAACAACTGTCTGAGATCTTCCGTTAGCATTACATGTCACAAATGACCTACATGTTCGGTACATGCTTATCACTGATGAATGATCTCTATCTTCAGCAAATATACGAAACAGACTGTTGTTGCGTATTTTTTAATCAAACACAAACTATTGTACAACTGTAAAACAGTCGGATATCAGCAACGTAAATGGCTGAAACATTGCAAACCGAATGTTAAAAACATTTATTTGACGATAGGAAGTATATTTATTGAGTACGGAGGTGTTAAAATTGATGAAAACATTAATATATGTTTATAACTGTATCCAAACATTGGGACTCAACCAAATCAGTTTGGGACGCAACATTTTTCTACGCACTTAGTCCCAAGGACGCAGTGAATTTTTGGGGTAACACTGGTTAATAAATTGATAATTGTTCACTTGTCAATGCACTGGGACAAGCTAGACACAAGAGTGCCATTGTCACAAAGATACGCCCGTCAGTAAAAAAAAAAAAGTCAGGTAAAGATTGGACAAAGTCCAGTCTGCGCCAAAAACTTTTGTAGACTATAGTCCTTCGGACTATGATCCATAAAGAATTTTATAGCCCGACCAATATTTTTATAGCCTCGGGCTTGGACTATATGTTGTTGGCGCAGACTGAAAGTCTCAATTGATTGCTCTTATTTTACCTTTGAACTTAAATATTGTGACCTTGACCTTCGACCTAGTGACTTGGTTATAGGGTGCGCCACTCAGTATGCTTGAAACTACTACAAAGTTATTTCAAAATCCTTAATTTGCACAAGACTATGTTTTGACATTTGACCTTGATTTGTGACTTTGACCTTAGACCTAGTGACCTGGTTCTTGCGCGTGACACTCCGTCTCATCATGCTGATCACTTTTGCCAAGTTATTTGACAATCCATCCATGCTTGACAAAATTATGCTCTGGACGAAGTGTTAAGTACAAATTTCCTAAATTTGACTTTGACCTCGAATTGTGACCTTGGTCCTAGGGATCTGGTTTTGTGCGTGACACTCCGTCTCATCATTCTGATCACTTATGGCAAGTTATTTGAAAATCCATCCATGCTGGACAAAGTTATGCTCCGGACAAATATTTCCAGCCGCCCGCCAGCCCGCTCGGTTGTTCCCGTAATACGTCCGTTTTTTTTAAACGGGCGTATAAAAACAGACAAGACATCTGTTCCTGAAAAAACAAACAAATACAACATGTACCATGTTTCCAAATCCTCACAACAGTTGCCCAGTCTTTCTTCGGTAATCTTCCTCACATCGTACCAGTTAATTGTCATCCATGAGTTGGTGGTCACCATACAGGACAGCAGTGCTTTCCATGACAGCATGAGACCACCTGAAAATAAGATATACTGGTATAGTTAGGTAAATGAAGAACTGGATGGGAACTATATGACTGTTGGGTACATATCGAGCCCGTTGTCAACAATGGCATTCATTTTGTTATTACCTGTATTAAAAACATTACACAGGCATTACGCACATGTCCACTCAACAGGCATATTACCGGTATTTTAAAATTGCTGTTTGAATAATAAAGTTACAATTTGCAAAAGCTGTATCATGCCCATTAATATGCATATTATGAGAATTGACCTTTTAGTATAACCTTCACCTTTGAGCTAGAGACACAGGCCTTCCACCCAACATGTCGTTACCAAATGGCGAACATTTGTGGCAAGCTATTTTAAAATTGTCTGATGTATGATGAAGTAACAATCTTCATAAGCTGTATGATGCTCATATTTGAGCAATAATCTTTATGTGTGACCTTGACCTTTGATCTAGGTTCAGGTATTGTGCGGGACACACTGGGTCCACACTGTTTACATTTTGGCAAGTGATTGTACAAATTGCCTGATGAATGACAGTTTTTCTCCGGACAAGTTGCATCATGCCCATATTTGACCTTTCGTTACAATGTGACTTGGACCTTTGAGCTTAGTACACGTCTTGCACACGAAATGCCATCTCCAAATGCTGTACCTGTGTTATTTTAAAATTGTCAGATGAACAATGAAGCTTGATTTAACTGTTTACTGTGATTTGTTGAGTTCTGACAATTCTGAAATATTAAGTACCAGGCCTGGGTAGTGAATATATACCAGCCAAAGCCTATGCTCACTGTGTATAAATCTTTCCAGTACCACAGTAGTGAAAATGTACCACCCAAATCATAAGCATTAAATGTAACTGCCAAAGCCTATGCTAACCATGTGGGTACTAGTTCAGTACCCGGGTAGTGAAAATGTACCGGCCTGAGCCTATGATTACCATGTGGATACTAGTCCAGTACCCGGGTAGTGAAAACGTACCAGCCTGAGCCTATGCTAACCATGTGAGCACTAGTCCAGTACCCGGGTAGTGAAAACGTACCTGCCTGAGCCTTAGCTAACCATGTGGGCACTAGTCCAGTACCCGGGTAGTGAAAACGTACCTGCCTGAGCCTTAGCTAACCATGTGAGCACTAGTCCAGTACCCGGGTAGTGAAAACGTACCTGCCTGAGCCTATGCTAACCATGTGGGCACTAGTCCAGTACCAGAGTAGTGAAAACGTACCTGCCTGAGCCTATGCTAACCATGTGGGCACTAGTCCAGAACCAGAGTAGTGAAAACGTACCTGCCTGAGCCTACGCTAACCATGTGGGCACTAGTCCAGTACCAGAGTAGTGAAAACGTACCTGCCTGAGCCTACGCTAACCATGTGGGTACAAATCCAGTACCCCGGAAGTAAAAACGTACCTGCCTGAGCCTATGGTAACCATGTGGGTACCTGTCCAGAACCCAGCAAGTGAAAACGTACCTGACTGGGCCTATGCTAACCATGTAGGTACCTGAGCCTATGCTACCTGTACCAGTCCAGTGCCCGGGTAGTGAAAAGGTACCTGCCTGAGCCTATGCTTACCATGTGGGTACCAGTTCAGTACCCGGGTAGTGAAAACTTACCTGCCTGAGCCTATGCTAACCATGTGGGTACCAGTGCAGTACCCGGGTAGTGAAAACGTACCAGCCTGAGCCTATGCTAAGCATGTGGGTACAAGTCCAGTAACCCCATAGTGAAAACGTACCTACCTTAGCCTATGGTAACCATGTGGGTACCTGTCCAGTACTCTCGTAGTGAAAACGTACCTACCTTAGCCTATGCTAACCATTTGGGTACCAGTCCAGTACCCATGGGTAGTGAAAACGTACCTGCCTGAGCCTATGATAACCATGTGGCCGACTACCTGTCCAGTACCCGGGTAGTGAAAACCTACCTGCCTGAGTCTACGCTAACCATGTGGGTACCTGTCCAGTACCCGGGTAGTGAAATCATACCTTCCTGAGGATACAATAACCATGTGGGTACCAGTCAAGTACCCAGGTATAATATTGAAAAGTACATGACTTAGCATATGCTAACCATGTGGGTACCAGTCCAGTACCCGGGTATTGAAAAGTACCTGCCTAAGGCTATGCTAAGCACCTGGGTACCAGTCCATTTCTGGGGTAGTGAAAATTTATCAGCCTATGCCTATGCTTACCAGGTGAATACCAGTCCAATACCCGGGTAGTGAAAACGCACCTTCCTGAGACTATGCTTACAATGCGGGTACCAGGCCAGTACCAGGGTAGTGAATTTGTACTTGCCTGAGCCTATGCTAACCATGTGGGTACCAGTCCGATATCTGGGTAGTGAAAATGTACCAGCCCGAGCCTATGTTAACCATGTGCGTAACAGTCCAGTATCCGGGTAGGGAAAACGTACCTGCCTGAGCCTAAGCTAACCATGTAGGTACTAGTCCAGAAACCGGGTAGCGAAAATGTACCTGCCTGAGCCTATGCTAACCATGTGGGTACCAGTCTAGTACCCGGGTAGTGAAAACATACCAGCCTGAGCCTATGCTTAGCATGTGGGTACCAGTCCAGTACCAGGGTAGTGAAAACGTACCTGCCTGAGCCTACACTAACCATGTGGGTGCTAGTCCAGCACACATGTAGTGAAAACGTACCTGGCTGAGCCTACGCTAACCATGTAGGCACTAGTCCAGTACCACAGTAGTGAAAACGTACCTGCCTGAGTCTACGCTAACCATATGGGTACTATTCCAGTACCCGGGCTGTGAATTTGTACCTGCCT
The DNA here is from genome assembly GCA_027627225.1 of Congeria kusceri. Classification (NCBI taxonomy): domain Eukaryota; kingdom Metazoa; phylum Mollusca; class Bivalvia; order Myida; family Dreissenidae; genus Congeria; species Congeria kusceri. Next base: position 30,748,007 of record CM051024.1, read on the forward strand.
GAGCCTATGATAAGCATGTGGGTACCAGTCCAGTACTCGGTTAGTGAAAATGTACCTGCCTGAACCTATGCTTACCATGCCTGAGCCTATGCTAACTATGTGGGTGCCTGTCCAGTACCCGGGTAGTGAAAATGTACCAGCCTGAGCCTATGCTATCCATGTGTTGTACCTGTCCAGTACTTGACTAGTGAAAACGTACCTGCCTGAGCCTATGCTAACCATATGGATACCAGTCCAGTAACCGGGTAGTGAAAATGTACCTGCCTCAGCCTACGCTAACCATGTGGGTACCAGTCCAGTACCTGAGTAGTGAAAACGTACCAGCCTGAGCCTATAGTAACCATGTGGGTACCAGTCCAGTAACCGGGTAGTGCAAATTTGCCAGCCTGAGCCTATGCTTACCAGGTGGATACCAGTCCAGTACCCAGGTAGTAAAAATGTACCTGCCTGAGCCTATGCTAACCAATGTTTCAGCACCTGGGTAGTGAAAATGTAACCACCAAAACCAATACTCACAGTGGTCACCTTTCCAGTATCTGGGTTATGAAAATGTACCTACCAAAGCCTACTATGGCGAATTGATAAATATTCATCACAATAAGGATTTGGCCACATAACGATTCGCCACAGTTTAATAACGATTCGCCACAAGTTCATAACGATTCGCCACAATGCGTTCATGATAAAGAAGACATATGTATTGATTGTGGTGATCAAGGATTTTTGAAAATAAATATTAAGAAGCACATATAAAATTGTTTTACCGAATGAGGATTAAGGTTGCACTTGTTTATTTATGGGGAAAACAACTAATTTTTTATATTAATTAATACTTAATATCGATTATGCATTTCAAAGGTTATGATGCCAATACTGAACTTGATGAAAACCATGACGACGAGTTTTACTTTGTTACATAGAGTAAATCATTAAATGAATATGTATTGAGTCACATGAGCTAATTATTACTTTTTATTTACTATTTATTACATGATTTTTCAATAATAAACCGTATTATAATACAGACTCTCCTATGAGTACGTTGATTAGCATTTTCTCCGGTTCTGATAGAAATTAATATAAACATGCGAACAACTTATTAAAATCCCTCCATAACCTCTTTAAATTAACAAAGACAATCATTCCCGTGGCATCAAACACATAAACAGGGATCTCGGAAACGCAAAATCAAGCGTATTTGGACGCATATTTTTTCAAATGGACGCATGTCAAACACATGCCAGGAGTTTTTGGGACGCATGCTTTTTAGCTTACTGCATATACCCTGTTACTTAATACATACAAGAGTGCCTGCAGTAAACTCAGCAGTATTCGCGATAAAATCAGTATCGGCCCCAGTACACACTACAGCTGTTAAAGTCTAGTCCTTATGCTCCGTCCACAACAGTCTCTTAGCTCAGCCCACTCCACTCCAGACATTTACTGTAAATTTTCATTGGTAAACTACATTTGTCACTCATTGCTGTGCTTTAATGCACGAGTCAATTAGAACGTGCGAAATCGCCGAAATGTGACAAAAGGCGTCCTCAATTAAGAACAGTTTTGAACATATTTGACAACTTAAAACAAACAACATTGTTAAAGTGAGTGAAAAACAGCTTCAGCTCATTTCATTTATTTATATTGCCAATCCTATTTCATGAATAACAAATAAATCTCAGTAATACGGTGATAGGAATCTTTGTTTTGACATAAATTTTATAGGAAAAATCTAGGGCTGAATTTTATCAGGAATATAAAAGCATTGATCAATAATTATACATAAAGGAACTTTCTAGTATATAACATCTATGACAAGACATAAATTAACTATGCTGGCGGTAAATGATGTACAAAATTTTGCGACCTCGCGAAAATTTTCGTCGTCAATTTTACAGGTCATAAACATGTGTAAAACGCATGAAACACATACTTTGGTGTTAAATATCACCAATAATTGCTCCTTTTTACATTTTTGTGTCGTTAGCCTGATGCACAATTACTCTACTTGACAGTAACTTATGCTTTACTGTAATCACCGCATCATAACTTTTTACACATTACAAATAAGTCAACAAGTTTAGACCATCAATTGCTAATTGTCCAGAATTTACATGTTTTAAAATTAGTTATTGGTACAAAAATATTGATTTATAAGACATGATTAAGTATTATAAATTATCATTATAATTGCATAAACCAGTACAAATAATAGATCTATAAAGAATAATAATATTATAAATAATAATAATAATTATTATTATTATCATGAATATAATTTTATTTGTAACTGTCATATATTGTATAAATAATTAAATTGTAAAAATTCAATCCACTTTCGCGCGTCACAAACAAATATTTTATTTCTTTTATATTTGGGACTCCTACTTTTTAGGGGGAAGGAGTCCCAGGACTCCTATTTTCAAATCCTAGTGAGATCCCTGATAAATAAATATCAATGAGCATCAATTATTACTGTTACAAACGCCTAATTATAGGTGTAATAAACATGAGGCGATTCGTTATGAACCTGTCGAGAATTGATATTTAACTGTATATTGTTCTTGAACCTGTGGCGAATCGTTATTGAACTACGGTGAATCGTTATGTGGCGAATCGTTATTGTGGCCAATAGGCTATGTGGAATATTTACCAATTACCTAGTCCATAGATCCTTGGCACACCACATGATCATCACCCGTCTTCAGTTGATGCTGAGTTTTGTATGGGAGTAGTGCTGATGGACATCACCAAGTTCACAATGCTACAAATACACACATTTTACTGGCCTTTTTATGTGGCGAATCGTTATTGTGGCCAATAGGCTATGTGGAATATTTACCAATTACCTAGTCCATAGATCCTTGGCACACCACATGATCATCACCCGTCTTCAGTTGATGCTGAGTTTTGTTTGGGAGTAGTGCTGATGGACATCACCAAGTTCACAATGCTACAAATACACACATTTTACTGGCCTTTTTATGTGGCGAATCGTTATTGTGGCCAATAGGCTATGTGGAATATTTACCAATTACCTAGTCCATAGATCCTTGGCACACCACATGATCATCACCCGTCTTCAGTTGATGCTGAGTTTTGTTTGGGAGTAGTGCTGATGGACATCACCAAGTTCACAATGCTACAAATACACACATTTTACTGGCCTTTTTATGTGGCGAATCGTTATTGTGGCCAATAGGCTATGTGGAATATTTACCAATTACCTAGTCCATAGATCCTTGGCACACCACATGATCATCACCCGTCTTCAGTTGTTGCTGAGTTTTGTATGGGAGTAGTGCTGATGGACATCACCAAGTTCACAATGCTACAAATACACACATTTTACTGGCCTTTTTATGTGGCGAATCGTTATTGTGGCCAATAGGCTATGTGGAATATTTACCAATTACCTAGTCCATAGATCCTTGGCACACCACATGATCATCACCCGTCTTCAGTTGATGCTGAGTTTTGTATGGGAGTAGTGCTGATGGACATCACCAAGTTCACAATGCTACAAATACACACATTTTACTGGACTTTTTATGTGGCGAATCGTTATTGTGGCCAATAGGCTATGTGGAATATTTACCAATTACCTAGTCCATAGATCCTTGGCACACCACATGATCATCACCCGTCTTCAGTTGATGCTGAGTTTTGTATGGGAGTAGTGCTGATGGACATCACCAAGTTCACAATGCTACAAATACACACATTTTACTGGCCTTTTTATGTGGCGAATCGTTATTGTGGCCAATAGGCTATGTGGAATATTTACCAATTACCTAGTCCATAGATCCTTGGCACACCACATGATCATCACCCGTCTTCAGTTGATGCTGAGTTTTGTATGGGAGTAGTGCTGATGGACATCACCAAGTTCACAATGCTACAAATACACACATTTTACTGGCCTTTTTATGTGGCGAATCGTTATTGTGGCCAATAGGCTATGTGGAATATTTACCAATTACCTAGTCCATAGATCCTTGGCACACCACATGATCATCACCCGTCTTCAGTTGATGCTGAGTTTTGTATGGGAGTAGTGCTGATGGACATCACCAAGTTCACAATGCTACAAATACACACATTTTACTGGCCTTTTAAACAACTAGCTTGCAAGAACTAGTACCGGTACCTTCAATTTTTTTAGGCCACATGATATTAACTTACATGTAACTTGTAAGCATGTGAAAATGTCGACATGGTGACAAAATCTCATTACTTGCAAGTGTTTGACAATAGCTTTTATTTAGAAAGTGTTGTGAACAGATTAATAGTTGAAATATATTTATCGCATTTCAAATTTTCAGTTTTAAAATTTTACTGTTTTAGTTCAACCAACATTATCATGTGCTCATGTGCTCAAGAACGACACAAGTAAACAGCGGCTCAAGCTGTAGATTGGCAGTAATGGCATATGTATATATTGTCTTTCAGTACGTGATGCTTCTAAAGTAACTTTTGTAGGTAAGTTTAATGAAATAATTTGCTTACATTCTTGTTTTAAGTTCACCCATCGCTGATTCTAAATGCGCACAAAATGGCGACAAAACCACTTTCACTTTGACAATAAACTGCCTCGCCACTGAGCATGCGCATTATTGGAAAATACCTATTTTTAGTTTGGGCGGCGGTAGACCATCGTTCATGTGATAACAAGAGCTACCACAAATCGTTATCGGACAAGTATTATCCGAAAAGCATTCTGTGTAAATAACAATCGAAACCGACACCAGTTTTTACAGTGTTTTTGAGTCGTTGTCCGAGTGTTTACCGTCTGTTTTGAGATGAAAACTAATTCAAGATTCGTGGATGGATACAATAGCAAGACATTTGCGAAATGCCGTACTCAGTCAGTATACGTGTTTATGTTTATGCGATTTGATAACACGTTCAAAATACATAAGTCTGAAAAGATGAAATTCAGTTAAACAAATATTGATTGAATCTTCTTGACATATATCTGTTGTCATTTGGCGTAAATATGAATGGGAACTGTTTATTAACGGGTGGAGATATAAATGGATTTAAACCCACATTAGTTTCACGCTTCATTAAGTAGCGATAACAGACGATTTTTTTTATTTTAGCAAAACCTACAAAATTATATACCATTTTAAAGGTTATTCTTTCAGAAAAACAAAACTGCAATTGAAATTACTGTATCTTGAAAAATAACAAAGTTATGTTTATCAGAAGAAGGTAACCCCCCACATTTCCTTCTGTCAAATATGTAAATTATGTCAATAATACACCTGGCAATAATTTCTGGCAGTTAAACAGGTTCAAAGTAATATTTTCATGTCACTTTATGCTTTGTTAAGTAAATACTTCACATATTTTCACTGTCTTACATACATGGTGACTTATAAAAGACAACAAATCATTTAAAATGGAATGAGTATGAAAGCCAAATGCTGGACTGAATCTGGGTAAGACAATGTCTCTAGTACTGCGTAAAAAAACATTTGGCATTTACAAACTGCAAGTAAAAGATGTTATATATATTTATAAAGCTCAGTTATATGTATTATATATATCTTTAACATGCTTAGTACATATAACATGCTAATTTATTTCAGTATTCGGAACAGTGTTTTCATTAACTTTAAAGGCATATATCCGACATCATCTCCAGTTTTAAGACCACTCTTTCTGGAGACCAAAACACAAAGTAAAATATTTTACCTTTTAAATCTGCCAAAAAGATCATGTACTCTTCAAAGTAATTAAAAAATGGCAACAGAAATGTAAATACATGTATTAAACAACACGCAGTCTTGATGAAAGGTGGTCTTTCAATGCAGCTTTTGCTTTAGGAACTTTTTGGAATACTAATTGTTCACTTGTTCAAAAGAATTCAAACCATACCTTGAATATAACAATTAACATAATTTAAATGCTGAAAATTTTATAAGTATTGATCAGAAAATACTTTAAAAGAACATGGTCTTGATATTATACGAAACACTTTTCCGACAAATATGAACAGTAACAGTAACATCAAACATTAACAAATTGAATACTGAATAGGCCATCTTAGACAAAAGAAAAAAAAATTAAAAACTGCAATGCAAAGCACCACAACACAACTTTAAAGACTTCTTGGCTGACCATCTTGGAAACAACCTAACATGAGAAAGACTGTTAATTTCTGTCTTCAAAAGCCACTGTCTCCACTGTCTTGTTTGTACTGTATGAACAGAAGACTAAAAACCAAAGCACAATATCTTCAAAAACTGCAGCAATCCTGAAATTAATATATGCAAAAGCAAATCATGCAATACTTACCAGCATTTTATGAAGTGCTACTAGTATTGCAGTTAAGTTAAAAAATCAAGCATGCAGAATAAAAGCTGTTACAAGATTGTTTTTCAATGTAAGAATTGTTTTTCAATGTAATGATGTTTTAAGATTTAAAGAAAAAGAACAACAACAAAGATTTAAATATTAAGAAAATATTAAACCTTGTAAGTATACAACATGAAGTCATTAAATTAAACCTGCAGTGACCACTTAAAGGCAATGACAAGGGAGGGAGGGCTCACCCCTCTCCCACCCAGCTACCTTATTTGCAACTCATTCAAGATATGGTATGGATTAAATTGATCAATTATAAATGAAAATAAACACGACAGGCTTTATATTTCAGTTGTGTACACGGTGGTGATTGAGGATCAATGCTTTGCTATAAATCGAGACAGATTATTTGTATTGTCAAATTGTTGTCCACTTTCACTTTTAGTTTCACTATCTTCCAGCAACCTAAACATCGTAAATCTTATGTGACATAATTATATTAACAGCCATCTTGCATGCACTAATTGCAATAATAATTATTTTGATGTGGTAAATAGTTTGCAGTACCTGTAATATACAATAAAACAACAAAGATTGACAAAGACGTCAAAGTTGCGAGACTGCAATACCTCGCGAAAACTGATAACATTCAGGGGAGATCACTCTTTGCAGTATGACGAACGTTAAGCGGAGTGACACGAAATCAGATTCGGTTGATAACGGGTCGCTATCGGAAACTGACGGAAGAACACGAAGTAATGATCGACAGTTCATTGAATTAAATGAATTGCGCAAAAATGCGCTAAGATGTAAGAAACTGATGTTAAATGGTGGATGGATGCTTATATTTTGCTGGTATACTTGTGCTTTCCAGTGACCATATTGTTTTCATCAGACAAATGGCCAGTGAAAATTGCCTTAATTTGGCGCCTTGCTGCTCTTTCATGCATTAATATACATAATTTATTTTCAGACCAATAGAAATCGTGTTCTTTCACCTTTCCAATGATGTATAATACATGATTGTAGCTAAAAATAGGCAGGAGTAATTTAGATTTAAATCACATGATCCGTTCGTGTAAACAAAGATGGCAGACGCAAATTCTGTTCAGTACACACCAAAATCGGCAATTTAATAGTGAAAATGATCAACAAAACGCTCATGATTTTCAATTTTATTACTAATATATAAACATTTCAACTTTAATGTCTTTAATTCCATCAAAACAATGACTTTTATGTCCGTAGTTAATTTTCAGCGATGTGATAAAAATGTATGGTTTACTATGGTGACAGATATGGACTGGCTGAATGAACAAAGCTTTGTTATCGCTACATTAAGGTTATTTAAACACATTTTATTAACTATTGTTATTTCACATAACATCTAGATCTACTGTAAGTATTAAGTTGCTGTTGACTTATGGCAGACATATATCACATGTTTTCTGAACTCTTGTCATTTTGCATACGTGTAAATAGTGTAGCATCTAATCTGGCAAGTTCGTGGTCTCCGGTAAGTTCGTGGATGAAATTATGAATTTCTTTTCAATGACGCGACGTCGCGTGTCCAAAGTCTATGCAAGTGTGAGCCGAAGAACAGCCTGACTTATGAAAGCACAAATATGCGTAAAAATCATCGAAATATAAATATACCATGTTGGTTAAGTTTATTGCAGTTATTTGTGTGTGAAATTTATTTATTGTTAAAAAAAATCAAACCCTCATGTTGTTCATAAACATTTTATCAGTATTAATTTCATTAAAAATCAAAGAAAACAATCAAGGACATTAAAAAATGTCGTATTTATATCAAAACACGAAAATCTGTGGAAGGGCTCATGCGTATGACCTCATCAAAAGTTGCCCACGAACTTACAGGAAGTTGACAAAGATCCAGGTCTATGTTGGGTCATGTTATTTTCAAGTAAGATTACGGATTTTCGAATAAATATTGGCAAAATTGACATTTTAAATAGTTAGTTTACATTCAGATCGATTTAATGCAATTTGTCTGTATTAAAACAATTGGGTTTTATGCGCATGCGCAAAGTCGAATGCTTAACACCCACGAACTTGCAGGTGTAGAGGCTATATTGCATGTTTTCTTAATTGGTCATTTTGCGATTTTGCATAATACATATCAACTATGTATATTGACTGATGGAGACCTAAATGTAATACAACACATGATTTATTAACTCTTGTTATTTTGCATACCTATAAATTGTGTATAATGATTGTACTGGTGGAAACCTAAAAATGTAATGTAACACATTTCTTGTTAACTCTTTTAATTTTGCATACATATAATAATACGCTTGTTTTCTTAACTCTTGTCATTTTGCATACATATAAACTGTGTATATTGATTGGTGGAGACCAAAACATATAATGTAACACATGTTTTCTTAACTCTTGTCATATTGCATACATATAAATTGTGTATAATGACTTAACTGGTGGAGACCTAAAAATGTAATATAATACATGTCTTCTTAACTCTTGTTATTTTGCATAAACTGTGTATATTGATTGGTGGAGACCAAAACGTATAATGTAACACATGTTTTTTTTAACTCTTGTCATTTTGCAAAAATATAAATTACTTATATTGACTGGTGGATACCTAAAATGTAATATCACACATGTCTTCTTAACTCTTTTCAGTTTGCATACATATAATATTACACATATTTTCGTAACTCTTGTCATTTTGTATACATATAAATTATGTATATTGACTGATGGAGACCAAAACATATAATGTAACATATGTTTTCTTAACTTTGTTCATTTTGCATACAAATTAACTGTTTATATTGTATGGTGGAGACCTTAACATATAATATAACACATGTCTTCTTAACTCTTTTCATATTGCATACAAATAATATAACACATGTTTTCTTAACTCTTGTCGTTTTGCATGCATATAATGTAACACATGCTTTCTTAACTCTTGTCATTTTTGCATACATATAAACTGTGTATATTTATTGGTGGAGACCAAAACATATAGTATAGCACGTATTTTCTCAACTCTTGTCATTTTAAATACATATTAATTACTTATATTGACAGGTGGAGAACTAAATTATAACACATGTTTTCTTAACTCTTGTCATTTTGCATACATATAAATTACTTATATTGACTGGTGGAGACCTAAAAATGTAATATCACACATGTCTTCTTAACTCTTTTCGTTTTGCATACATATAATATTACACACGTTTTTTTTTTAACTCTTGTCAATTTTGTATAGATATAAATTATGTATATTTACTGATGGAGACCAAAACATATAATGTAACATACGTTTTCAAAATTCTTGTCATTTTAATACATATATATTGTTTATATTGACTGGTTGAGACCTACAATATAATATAACATATGTTTTCTTTACTCTTGTCATTTTGCATACATATAAATTTTGTATATTGACTGGCGGAGGCCTAACAATGTAATATAACAAATGTCTTCGTAACTCTTTTCATTTTGCATACATATAATATAACAAATGTTTTCTTAACTCTTTTCATGTTTGAATACATATAAACTGTGTATATTGATTGGTGGAGACCAAAACATATAATATAGCATATGTTTTTTTAACTCTTGTCATTTTTATGCACCCACAAAGTGGGAGGCATTAAGAATTGCACATGTCCGTCCGTCCGTTAGTACGTCCCGTAATTTTGTGGACTCGTCTTCTCATAAACTGCTGGCGGATTTCGCTCAAACGTTCAAAGATGAATAATCTTGAGGTGTAGATGATCGTAAATGAAGGAATTTTGGCTGCGACCAATTTTGGCAGAATTATGGGCCTTTGTAATTTTTTCCGCTATAGCCTATATACTTCCCGAAATTTTGTGGACACAACTTCTCTTTAACTGATTGGCAGATTTCGCTCAAACTTTCACAGCTGAAAGACCTTAACTTGTAGGTGATCGTAAAGGAAGGAATTTCGACTGCGACCAATTTTGGCAGAATTATTGCCCTTTGCCATTTGTTTTCACTATAGAATATACCAGTATACTTTCCGACATACTTTGGACTCGATTCTTCTTAAACTGCTTTACGGATTTCTATCAAATTTTCACGGCTGACGAATTTAACGTGAAGGTGATCGTAAAGGAAGGAATTTTGACTGCGAGCAATTTTGGCAGAAATATGGCCCTTTGTCATTTTTTTCCACTGTAAAATATATATAAATATAGATTTGTGAAGACAAATATAAGTGTTGGCGACACGCCCTATGTCTGTGTCCAAACATGGGTCGTGGGGGCATCCGTGTCTGTGACACATCTAGTTTAATGTATAATTTATTTTCAACACATATTTTTAATTTGTACTTTCAGAACATGCGTTAAGGTCGAGGAACCAGGAATGCATGGCAAGCGTACAATGAGGAGACTGAAAACGTGACTTGTTGGTGCGGGGATCCGGAAATGCAGCGAATGTGAACAAATGAATGTGAAACATCCCATAATTCTGACGACCAAACAGTGATCAGTTCAATTAACTCTTATGCATTTTCTGGTTAAAAGGCAGTACATTTTAATTGCAGAACTTGTACATTGTATGCCGTCCAGTTGTTTCGTGCTTATAAGAAGAGACTGTCTGTTAGCAATGCTGTTCATGAGAGCTTACCTAACGAAATGAAAAACAAGAGCGCCATGATGGCCCAAAGCGCTCACCTGAGAACTGGTACAGATGAAGACCATACTGTTGTGACAGGTTTGAAAATTAAGGTATCTGAACAATACACAGTGGGGGCAGGATCAATTTTGATTTAAAACATTGTGCAATGGGCTAACTAAAGTATGAGTTGGGTAGTGGATGTGCGTTTTTTTGCTAATGGTTCTCAAATCATTGACATTTCTGGAAAATGCACAAACAGTAGATTTTGATGTCTTTTTCGAAAATAGTTTTGGAAAACTAGTTGCAGTGCGATAATTGCGACGGCTGTGCTATAAGGTAAAGTTTTGCTTTTTCTTTGATAATTTTCTTTCCAATTATGAAAAATGATGTTAATGCAGGCTCTGAAGACATCAAAGTTGGAAATCAAATTTTATCAATCAATTTTTATGGTCATGCGCAAACTGTGTAAGTTTGGTGAACATTGAATCAAAAATCGTGTATGCAAGCCAATAATTGATAACTTGTTGATGTTTTTTTCCTAACACAAGGGGCATTAACTCTGGTGTTTCTGGCCCGATCATGATTATATTCTACTTCACCTGTAGTCTTATGTTCATAGACAAACTTTACACGATTGGTGAAGATTGGATGAAAAATGAAGTCTCTATCCTGTATAATGTCCATTTTTGCATATTTTTTTCACAAACAAAGGGCAATAACTCTAGTGTTTCTGGTCCGATCTTGCTTATATTCGACTTCAACTGTAATCTCATGGTAATAGACAAACTGAGCAAGATTGGTGAAGATTTAATGAAAAATGTCTTTTTCTATCCTGAATAATGTCCATTTTTGTATATTTTTTTAATAAACAAAGGGCAATAACTCTGGTGTTTGAAACACGATCTGGCCCATCTTTGACGTCTGTTGAGATCTGATGGTCATACACAAACTTTGAAAGCTTGGTTAAGATTGGATGGAAAATAATGTCTATACGTTGGAAAAGGGCACTTGCACATTTTTTGCATGAAAAAAGGGCAATAACTCTGGTGTTCCTGGTCCGATGGGCCCATTATCGAAGTCGTCCAATATGATTTTTGCACTGAAGCAGTATAACTGCTAGAATGAGAAACTTTATAAACACATTTATCAGCATGTGCAACAGGGTATTGTGGTGCAGATTTGTCATAGATCAGCGGAGTTATGGCCCTGTTTAGCGAAATCTGACATTTTTTTTACTTGTGTCGCGTTTAATTCAAAAAGTATAACTGCTAAAGTGATGAAACTGTATAAACATATTCATCAGCATGTGAACTTGTGCACTTGGGAATAGTTATTGCATAGGGTTTTGTTACAACCAGCGGAATGTGGGGGCAACCGTGTGCTTTGGACACAAGTCAGTTTACTTTGAATAGTTCCTTTGTCAGTGATGGAATCATCAAATTATACGTGTGGTGTTAGAAGAACATTTTGGTGCACAATTTCAAATCATGTTTATAGAAATGTTGTCTATGATGGCACGCACGCATTGTTTGTAGGAAGCAATCGCCGAATAGTTCGAAATATACTACTTATCCGTTCGTCGGCGCCGGCGTAATGCTCTGGTTAAGGTTTGCTTGCAATAAGTCCATATCTCTGTAACTACTGCAGATATTCAATTAAAACTTCACACATGTCTTCGGTGTCATTTTGTAAGATCATTGGCCAAGGCCTATTACTGTGACCAGCATTTTAGCAGAATTATACCCTTTTTGTACTTAGAAAAGACAGGTTAAGGTTTGCGTGCAAGAGAGAATTCAGGTTAAGGTTTGCGCACATCTAGTACATATCTCTGCAACTACTACAGATATTCAATTGAAACTTCACACATGTCTTCATGGTCATTATGTAAGGTCACTGACCAAGGCCCATAACTGTGACCTGTAATTTAGCAGAATTATGCCCCTTTTGTACATAGAAAATTCAGGTTAAGGTTTGCGTGCAACAACTCCTGGGCTGGTATTCTGAACCTTTCTTAGACAAAGTGTTCACTAAGATTTAATAATTTTTCTAAGATTTATTCATTATTTTCTGAAAATATGAGAATTTCTTAGTTTGTTCTCTAATTATTGTAAACAATCTTAGAAAAATCTAAGAATAACGGTTTTTGTCCTAAAAATAGATTTTTCTTGGACAAAATAGTGTGTTTGTTATGTGTATTTGGTCTGTATTCATACTTTCTAAGAGTTTTCTTAACTTCAGCTAAGACAATTATTTTCTTAGATTTTATCTTACATAGTTTCACAAAGAATTCTTAGAGAACACTTGTCTAAGAATATAAAATACTTGTTTAAGAAAAAGGGTGATGAATCATTAAATTGGTAAACAAATATAACACAAACATGAAATCTAATAATTGTATGGATATTTAAATTATGACAAATATTACAATGATACCATTTAATGGAATAAATTTACAGATTAGCAGATTGACAAAAAGTAATTTTAACTTGATATTTGATTTTATATTTGAGGTTATTAAGTTACAATTAGTTTCGAATTTAGAGACTGGCAAAGTAACACACTAATAAAGGTTTACACAATAATTAACACAAATCATTTGTAATGACATGCAAGGTTATGTTCACCAATTGATGTAACATGTTCGAAAGTTTTCCAGTAAGAGTGACAAAAACATCATTTAATTATTGTCTAAGAAAAATCTAAACTTTTAAGACTGATGCAAAGCTTTCTAACATTTAAAGACAAAAACAGCTATTCTTAGATCATTTCTAAGATACTTTTATGATACTTTGAGAAAAACTAAGAACAATCTGTAATTTTAAAAGAATGATGAAAATATCTTCGAAAATGTATTAACTTCAATGATTTATAGCCAATTTTATGTTATAAGTCATAACCTGAATATCCATTTATTACACCGAATGTCTTTGTTTTTAATTTCAACTCACTTATTCCATTATACATAGAATGTTTCTCATGTCATAAGACATTTCTTAGATAAAAACTAAAAAAATACATATTTTAGCTTAAAATTAGGGTATCGAAAATTCTTAGCAGAAATTCTTAGAAAGTTTCAGAATACGGACCCATATCTCTATAACTAATACAGATATTGAATTAAAACTGTACACATGTCTTCAGGGTCATTATATAAGGTTACTGACCAAGGCCCATAACGCTGACCTGTAATTTAGCCGAATTATTCCCGATTTGTACTTAGAAAATTCAGGTTATGGTTTGCGTGCAACAAGTATATATCTATGTGACTCACTGCGGGGAATCACGTGGTTTTGTTTTGATACGTAACACGGATAATGGCGGCGTCTAAGTCTCGGTACGTTGTGTCTACACCGGTCTGACGGACCTGTGTACTCATGCTCTAAGCATTATGGGTATGCGCTACTTTCTAGCATAGCTCGCACTGGTTGATTTAACGTCGCATGGTGGTTAGATACCAGTAAATCAATGTGTTTCCCTCCGTTTTACATTCGAAATATTGCCATTTACTAGAGTTCCTTTTTTCTTCTGCTATGAAAAGCCTTTTGTGATTATTTCTAATATCCTCTGTGTGTTTGGAACATTTTTGTGCATTTCTTTAGATGGCTAACTTGAAAGATGACCTTCTGGGGTGTGTTTACTGTGGCATGGGGCTTTTTTCAAAATATGACTGCCGACACCATAGTTTCTACCGGTGTCTGCATTCAGGTGAGACGCATTTTCGTAGAAGTAACATTCCATATCGTTTTATTGCACGTTTCGGAAGAGGAAAGATTAATCTTTTAATAGACACCAAGCTTGCACAATCTGAAATCTGAAAGTTCGCCGTTTTATAATGGGTCCCTATGGGAATTGGACATCTTACCTTGAATTTTCACACAAAACGAAAGTGAATGTAGCTTTTTATAATAATAACGCGAAACAGCGTTAAACACGAACTACTGTTATTTTATTTAACAGAAATATATTATAATATCAGTATTAACTGAATATTAGACTGATTAATAGTATCAATAAAGTCATTTCATGAAACAACTTTCATACGCAGGATTACTTCATGCGTAAGCACATTTCGCCGTTTGGGGCGAAATACTGCGGTTAAGTACAGAGGTTTGGCGTGTGATGTCATCCTCTGTGTATAGAATGAGTCTCGGTAAGCTCAACTTCTTGAAATTGATTTACAATTTTAATCTGGTCAATATGTAGCCTATCATATGCGGGGTCGAATTCCGCGTGTACTGATACCTTACTTTCCACACAGAATAGCATATAGCTCTTGCTTACCCTTTGAATTTGTTTCGATGCGAATGATTTTAAGTGATAGTTTTCACTGATCAACTCGTTTCTTTCATAAAATTTATTAATTTCTACACCCCATACACATTTTAAATATATATTATAGGACAAACATTATAGGGATTATATATGTAAAGTTTGGACGTTTAAAAAGTTGAAGTTTCACAATATATCAAGAAGAACTAGAAATGGTATGATTCACGGATTAAAAGATATGATATGTTGCACGTACAAACTTTTGAACATGTTCTTGGATGATGCATCTTTGTATTAATTGTACTATTTTAACACTAATTTCAGAGTTGTGATTGTGCAGGGTGTGCGGAAAATGTTTTCAACGCCCGTCTGTCTCTACGACCACGAGAGGAAGCACAAGGAGTAGCGCCGTACAAATGTTGTGGTCAATTGTTCTTCTGCAAGGCGAATTTGACACGGTAAAGGTGATTATCAATAGTTAAAATTAAAGCAATAATATGCAAAAAACAATAATTGCATTTTCTCTCCTTTAATAACATAAATACTGTTTAAACGTAAATTAAACATTTAAGTACATTCGTATGCATTTATGAATTTCAAATTTTGTTAAAAGTTTTTACCGAACATTACATACAACGTCACTTCTGGCCCATTTCACTCGTTTAAGGACCTTTTCATAATCCAGGCGGCAACCAGAGCTACCGCAAAAGTTATGTTGAAGCAATAATAAACTGGGTTAATCGTAACGAAACTAAATAAATTTAAATAAATGGTCAACGATATGTTGTTGAATTATTTGACTCCATCTATTTTGTATGCAACAAGTCATTTCCAAACTCAGTTATTGTATTGCATTTAATCTTTTGCTATAGGTGTTTCCTGTACCGCACCAGTCGATCATATTTCTACGACCATGCAGAAGAATGAGAACAGCTTTCATCACTTCCACTTATGCATGTAGTCAGTGCAGACTCTGTTTAAAAGGCAAAGGTATTATTCCACGGGATACCATTCCAGTGTAAGAAACAATTGTTTTGTAATAAGTATCAACTCGCATTTAATGGTGAGCATTTTACACCATCAGAGTAATACAGCATCTTTTTAGATCATGCTGGTTTTATTTCCTGTTTTAGACGTCGTGTATTTGTCAAGTTTACTTGCTAAATACATCATTGTTTAAAAGTAAGAAGTGTTTTGACACTCATTTTGTGAAAATTTGTTTCTGATTTTGCAGAGAATAAAAATGAAAACAAGGGGAAAAAATGGGGACAGTTTCTACATTGATAACCTCTTTACTGATGGGGTGTGATGGGAGAAAGCAAGCGCGACGAAACGAATCTAAAATACTGCCGTCTGGAAAAATTGTTATTAGAAACCATGCAAAAATCAAAATATTGACGTTCAACTGAAACATATTTGTTAGATGTGACGTTGCTAATAAGACAACATGTTAGAAACGCCACACGAGTTTACATATTTTGATTATTGCAGCATGAATAAAATAGTTTACAGCTAACATAGTTGATTTAAAAAAAACAGCAGCTGTAACTTTAGTCACTTTCTAGTAACTTTGAACTAGAAATGTAATAAAAAAAATACACACAAGACTGGTTTTCTTTTTGATCCGATTACACTAAAACCCCGCTTTACGACCACCTCGATTTTACGACCACCCCGCTAAAGCGGACACTTTTTAAAAGACCCGATTGCTTTCCTATATATTTCAATGGTCGCAAACCCCGATTATACGGGAACCCCGCTATTCCGTATTACGACCACTAATCCCAGTCCGAAAGTACGAAATAATGCTCAAAATAACCCCGTTATTGCGACCACTGTCATTTGGTCGTTGATACTTAACATCATCACTTAACTACATATGCCGTTGAGATAACATAATGCTTTGCGGTATAAAAGGAGCGTGTGAAAATCAATGTTACAGATGTGTTGATAAGGGATTAGCACATCGACTGTGTATCAGATTACGTTAATTGACACTAGCAGACAGTTAGTGGGTAACACTGCTGAATACTGAACCTTAAATGGCCTTGTTAATCAAATTTGTATTAATTTCCGAGTTAATGTAAAGTTCATATCCATAATTATAAGTTACAAAATCTGCATTTAACAAAGCATTGATTGAACACAAATTGGGATGTTCGTTATATTATCATTAAAACTTTAACTTGCACAGACGTTTTACTGTACTGACTCGGTGATACCTCGATAATACGACCACCCCGCTATTAAGCCCACTGTTATTAAGACCCCCAAGTCGTCGTGTTAGCGGGGTTTTACTGTATTTGCAATTAAAAAGCTTACACATTTTTATAAACGTTTTCACATTTGTGTATCAGAACTTAATATCACAGTTCTTTGTATGTGTAATAAATCGCAGATATCAGTTTGGATAGGCCTTGTATATGGCTTGGCGATTGTTCGCTAAATTGTTATAGTCGTTTTTAAATACAGTTGTTTTACGATATTTTTATTTTTTACATCCATCTCATACAGACAACATGAGTCCACAAAAATCCATCTACAGCACACTTAAGAATGCAATTTTACTGACTACATTGCATAATTTCTGTTGCCTGTATGTTATTTAGCATTGTCACATGATGATGAAATACTTATAAAAACATGACATGATTTGATTTATAACCATTCATTGATTTATTTATAAAAATAAAATCATAGAACATGATTGTAAAGAGTGTTGGTGTTTATATATATGCTACAAAAATACACAGTATCGTGGATAATTAGCTTAAATTATCTTAGCACAGTTTAAAACTGAAAATAATGATATAATAGACGTTATAAAGCGTAATAGAAACAATCCTGATGCCTCTCAATGGAGCGCAAAGAAAAACTCACAAACTACCGGTAATACAAATTATTAAATGAACCAAGAAAACAAACCATATCAGCGCTCTCTGAGGGTAAATGTACCTAACTGGCATTATACACATAACCCAGTAAAAAACACACAGTATTATAATCAATATGCTGTTTATCCCTGACGTAGAAAATGTTGCATATACACCGATGGGATTTTAATTAAATAAAGATTTACAAATACGGCATAAAGTAACAATACACAAATATTCAGGCAAAAAAAAAATTCGAATGAACAACGTCGGCTTATCCACATGCAGATATAGACTTGTCTTTGTAACCATAACTGCACAGTTTCTTGTGACTGACTGCCTGTATGAGTTTGGTTTATGTGCGTATGACTTTCCACACTGCACACATGCTGCTTTTCTCCTTTATACATGACCATACTGACCGCGTCTTGTCATCTAATCGCCGTATGAGTCGCGTCTTGATGCTTTTTCGTGCATATCTAGGTGTGCCATGATAACGAAGGTTTTCCCATTGGTTTCTCACGTTATGCATTCGCCTGGTAATGTGCAGAGTATCTGTGGTAGAAAACATAATACTCAGCTATTGTAAGGGGATCTACAATAAGCAAAATAACAATATGCTTAAAACGAGTTTTAATGTTCAATTTCATTGGACATGCTATTCCATTATGCAGAGGAAATTACATAAAAAGCGCTACCGCCATACAAATTTCGATTTGCCGAACTCAACGGGCATAAGCACATTTTGCACATGCGGAGCAGTATCATTTTTGTTAAGGTCGAGAAATATGGAACTATTTTTAAACAATGATTTTAGATCTTGTTTCTTTTATATATGTTGAACAGGAAACGATGACTGCGTATTTACAGTAATACAGCATTGCTTAAACGAGTAAAATGGGCCATAAATAACATTGAATGTAATGTTCGGTAAGAATTTTTAAAGCAATTTGAAATTTATATATGGATACGAATGCATATCAATGTTTAATTTACGTTTAAATACTACTTATGTTATTAAAAGAAAGAGCGAGACAGTTATTGTTTTCTGCCTATCATTGCTTTTATGTTAAGTATTGATAATAACCTGTGCCTTTTCAGATTCGCCTTCCTGAAGAACAATTGACCACAACATTTGTATGGCGCTACCCCTTGTGCTTCCTTTCGTGGTCGTAGAGACCAGACGGGCGTTGAAAACGTTTGCCGCACACCCTGCATAATCACAACTCTGAAAATAGTGTTAAAACAATACAATTAATACAAAGATGTACATCCAAGAAAATGTTCAAAAGTTTGTACGTGCAACATATCATATTTTTTTACTCCGTGAATCATATCATTTATTGTTCTTGTTGATATTTTGTGAAAATTCAACTTTTAAAAAGTCCAAACTTTAAATATATAATTTCTATAATGTTTGTCTAATAATATATATTTAAAATGTGGATGGGGTGTCAAAATTAATAAATTTTATGAAAAAAACGAGTTGGTCCGTGAAAACTATCACATAAAATCATTCGTATCGAAACAAATGCAAATGGTAAATCTGCGTGGCAAGTAAGGTAACAGTACACGCGGAATTCGATTCCGCATATGATAGGCTACATATCGACAAGTTTAAAACAATTTATAATGTACAAGAAGTAAAAATGTTGAGCTTACCGAGACTAAGACGCCGCCATTATCCGTGTCACATATCAAAACAAAATCACGTGATTCCCCAAAGTGAACGACTACAGATACTCGATTTAAAATTTACATGTCTTCGGGGTCATTATGTACGGTCACCGACCAGTGCCTATTACTCTAACCTGCAATTTAGAAGAATGATGCCCTTTTTGTACTTAAAAATTCAGGTTAAGGTTTGCGTGCAAGTAACTAGCTCTGAAACTACTACAGATATTCAATTTAAACTTCACACGTTTTTAGGGTTATTATATAAGGTCACAGGCCAATGCCCATAGCTATGACCCACATTTTAGCTGAATTATGCCCCTTTTAGTACTTAGAAATATTCAGTTTAAAGTTTGTATGCAAGTACATATCTCTGTAACTACTACATATATACAAATGAACTTTCACATACGTTTTCATGCTCATTATGTAAGGTCCCTGACTGAATATATATACTATCAAAGCGGAGTGACAACTCGAGCGTGCTGTCCTGAGACAGCTCTTGTTCATGATGTGTTAGTTTTGTATTGGTGTTTTATTGTGCAACGTATGTGCGTTGTACAATCATGCTTTATTTTCAGAATTGTGTCTTTATAGTTTTGTCAATATAATCTTAATGGTAATGATCCATTGTTGTACACAATGGCAAAATATCGTTCTGAATATGTGTGCTATGTGTTTGGTGTATATTATAGGCAGTTTATCTTTAAATTATTTTAGACATTTATCTTTGACCAATTAATTCAATCCATAGCATTTAATGTTATGTTGTTATTTATATTTCCTGTATAAATGAATAAAAAAGTGATTGATTGTACATAAGTACAAAAATGCATTGTTCGCATAGGTTATTCAAACAATATGCATCACAGTACTAACAAATCTATTGAATACTCTTAAAGGACAATGCACACATGTTAATTACTGGTCAATGTGTTATATTCTGCAAATGGCAATCCAATTAAAGTAAGAAAATATTTAATGTGTTGTTGTTGTTGTTGTTATGGTTTAATGTGTTTTCAATGTAGCATGTATGTCTAACGAACAGGATCTTTTATATAAACGAAACTCACATGCGACTCATGCAAACAGAGTTTGCAAAACCCAACTGGGTCCATATAGGATGCCCATATAGCCATATCGAAACCAGGATGGGCCCTATTTGGGCAACCCATATGGGGCCAAGTGGGATTTTGAAAATCCATTTTGCATGGGACCCATATGGGTAGCCTGAGCGACCCTTGCGAGTTGAAAAATGTCGGTTGATCGGTGAGCATGTGAACGAAAGAACGTGTAGGATTTCGGGACGGTCAATCGAAAAGAAGACGAAAAACATTTCCTCGTTTTTCTGTTTAACTGTAGTCTATACAGTGACCTGAGAAACTCTGATTATTACGACATGTTTAACCAAGATACTACCATAAATGTTAGCAAAATTTAATAAACTTAACGCCAACCCATCAACGCAAGCTAGCCAAATTTCTTGTACATGCATTTTTATAACGAAAAGGTACTGCGCGTAGGTAACTTGATCCATTACAAGAAATATCTCCCTTTAAATTAATAATCTCTCAACTTTTGTTATTATGAGCTAGACTCACTAAAATCGCTTCACTTTAACTTCAGCTATACTAAAATGCAACACTAATTTTATTTTATCCTTCTAATTTTGGTTTTCTCACATGTTTTGCTTTGTTTTATGCATATGATTTTCTATTATCTATGTTTGGTGACTTATAGGCCGATAGGCCCGGGTGTTATCTCTTGTATTTCACAATTTAATCGTTTCCATTTTATGTATATGCACATGTAACAATAATTAACAACGTACTCACTTGTCCTCTAATTTTCTTCGGAGGCATAAACTTGTGAAAAATATTACTATAACAAACCCATTTTTGTGGGAGATTGGCACACTTACTTTCATCTGTCAAAAATATTATTTCATCGTATATCAAAAACCGGACTCGATCACACAATGATGTGTGAAGAATGAGAATTCAATGTTCAAACCTGTGATTACAGAGATGAAATTGTTCACGGATGTCAAAAATGTGATGTGTGAATACATGTCACGATAGTACGATGACGAACGCACGAAGTTTCATAACACTATCGCATTGTACCTTCCTAGAAACATGTTTTATTCTCAACGTATCATAACACCATCGCCATCATACTTTATTGTCATCATACACCCTGTCGTCGTTTTTACTTTTTTTTTTAAATAATTATGGACAGTAACGCCGTCTATGTATGACATAGAGACAAAACTGCAGGTTTCATTCCAGTAGTGAGCAGTCACTATAGTGCACAATAAATTACAAGTTTTTATTGTACACAATCGTATACCTCACACACTTTAACAACAAATTTTCAAAGAAAAAGACCGCAAATAGAACACGTTTGGTATTATATATCAGTTTTCAATCCAAATCAGTCGTCTCAAAAATGTTATTAATTAGGGACCGGTAGTGTCAATATAGTTACGCATATACACTTGCAAAATGTAAATAAAACAGCAGTTTCAAGTATGCCCATAAATCTATAATAATTACCCACTACCGTCAGACCGCTGGGGACTACTTTGGACATGCACAAAGTTTACGCCGAGGTTCGGCGTTCTGTAGGCGTAGTATCCTAACATACTATTAAAACATGTTTCACATGTACGCTAACTGACAAGAGTTACGAGACTGCATTGTACTAACATACCTGTACTATTAATATATGTTTCCTATGTACGTTAAATGACAAGAGTTAAGAGACTGTCTTATTGAGTACTGTGCTAACACAATATTACTACTCTCACCAAAGGTACGTGTAGTACAGGTCATTTTTATTATGTCCCTTGTTTTGTATACGTCCATTTACTTAGTCAAAATTTAGTTTCCTGTCCAGTGTGCATCCATCCGTGTATTGTGATGAAATACTTGTTATGTCCAATCGTTTCTATGGATTTGTCCGATGCAAAATTTTCATTGGTTAGGATAGTTAAAGCTATTCATTTCATGTAAATTTTACTGACCATGCTTGCATTTGGCCACAGCACTGAGTGGACGCAAGTCTCACACATTTTGTGCATCATTGTTTTTCCAACCTGGTGAGTTTTATTATTATTTTCTTTATTCAAAATTTGTATTATTTAATTATGAAATGTATAACATTGATTTGACATTAATTGCATTTCAATTTGTATTGTACATTTTGTAGTCTGTTGTGTTTTGTTTGTAACATTTTTCTTATTTGTACAGGTCTTTCCGTCATGACTATATTGGTCGACATCTAATAAAATGGGAAAATATCAAATGGACTTTGTGTACCATGCGCCCCCAAACACCACTACATTTGGCGCCCAACGTGGGGCCAGACATGCGATGGAAAGACCAGGTTGGCAGCTGGACCAGGTTGCCGGAGAGCTGGGAGGTTGGTACCACGTGCGCGCAGCACGGGCCCATGCTGTCGGAGCAGTGCTGGATTCGGGAACCCGCAAACCCTGAAGAGGCTAGGGACATCCTTCCAGCTCCTAGGACTGTTTCTGCAGGACCTCCAACAGTACTTTCGACAACGGCCGCTGAATTTGTTTTTGAACTGAACTCTATTCACTTTCTCGCAAGAGATGCCGTACCTTGATGTTTACCATGCGTGTTTTGTGACTTTGTTTACACCACGTGACTTTAATGTACTTTTATTTGTGAAGTTTCGTCACCAGTAACTGTCGTAACCGTGCTCTGTGGACATGTCGTCTGGAAGTGTAGTTGTGAATTGTGTTTTTAATTAATATTTCTGTGTATGGAATGAACAAGTAAGTCTATTTTATATATTGTTTGTTTCATCATGTCTGACGAACTATTTGTTTCTCGTGCGTATGTGCACAAAAATAGTTCTATCCAAATTAAAATTTTAAACATTGCAACCGAAAGCACGTTCTGTACCTCAGATCGTTGTTATATCAGTATGTTTTAAGATCTACCAGTTGTAAACGTTGACATTTATATAAGTATTTACTAAAACGTTTGTATTGACTTTCATTATTGACAAACTCTTTGCAGTACATTTTTTGACAACTGTATTGAATATATTTTCGCGACCGGTTTGTTTTAGTCTTTTGATTTTGATACAAATTTAAAATGTTATAGGCTATAGTTATACTAGTGTCATTGCACTCTTGCAGTTTTGATATTGAATTGTGTTCATACATTCACTTTCGGAAATGTTATATTCGTTTGGCAATTAGGAAGTATTTAATTAATTATTGCACCAATTGTACATGAGTCTTGACAAAGTGTTATTGTGAATTTGCACTATTTTATAATATTTTTCCACATTGTTTCTTTGTGGCATTCTGATTTATATGTGCATTTTAGGGGTATAGAAAACATACTTCTGTTTTGACATTTAAATGTTTGTTAAAAGGGTAGATAATTGTTCATTTGATATCACAGTTTTGCGGCATAATTAAATCTATTTGTGATTGAGATATTTCCCTAACTTAATATCTGTCAAAACACTCTGAAAAGTCTTTGTTTTGTGAGATAGTATTATGATTGAGTTAATTTAATTCAAGCATTATAAATGTTTTGCTCTCTTTATTGACTTTGAGATCATAAAACAAGTTTACATTCATAGTGTGTGTGGATTGTGAATTTTGTGTTTGTGTGTGTTTTATGTTTGGTATTTAATGTTACCTGTCCTAACTCTCTTTGCTACATTTTCTTGTATATTTGTTTCTTCGGCCATGAACAAATATATAGGTTAATTTGTTGTGATTAAAATGTTGAAATGGGATGTCATAATTCCATTTGTATTTGTTTTGATGATTGAAGGATGTCAACTCATGCTTTCAGCTAAGTTTATTTTTGTGTTTTGTTTAAACATCAGTGCAAACTATGTTTAAAGGATTTTTGTTTTGTGCAAATATATACATTTGCATAAAAATTTAACTTGATCATGTGCCATATTTCATGATCATGTAAACTTCTATTTGGTGATATCATTGCAAAATGATTTAATAAATCCAAATATTCTTTTGAAGTAATTATGCAAATATAACTTTAAGTGATCATTACAGAGACATTTGATGCGTTCTCTATTGATAGTGACCATATTGTCTTTATTCCTTGCATTTATTGAATTGTTTCATTGGTTATTTGTTGAATGTTGATCAAGACCAATATAGTTGTGTTTTCGTTTTGTGTAATAATTTGGTGTTGAGTGTTTGGTGTTTTGTTTTGGATCATCATGTTTTCTTATGATTTAAGATTTGTCAGTTCATTTTAATGATGTGTCATACAGCTCATACTGACAAAATGAAGCAAGATTAACTCTTTAATAGTTTCTCTTTATCATAAGGTTTTCTTAAAAATGCCCAGATTTTAAGTTTAACTATTGTGGTTGTACCTTCATACTTTAGTTGTTTATTTGCCATATGTATGTTTTTATTTTCATACAATTAGGAACATAAGAAATTATGGTTTGTTGTTTGTTCAGGTGTATAATCTATACACTAGTCCTAATTGCTTTATTTGTTTTAGTGAAAGTTGTCAAAATTCTTTTTCGATTTTATTTTTGATTATTGACTTAGTTGCATTTTCAAATGTCCGGAGACATTTTGAAGAAGAGGGGAACTGTGTAGTACAGGTCATTTTTATTATGTCCCTTGTTTTGTATACGTCCATTTACTTAGTCAAAATTTAGTTTCCTGTCCAGTGTGCATCCATCCGTGTATTGTGATGAAATACTTGTTATGTCCAATCGTTTCTATGGATTTTTCCGATGCAAGATTTTCATTGGTTAGGATAGTTAAAGCTATTCATTTCATGTAAATTTTACTGACCATGCTTGCATTTGGCTACAGCACTGAGTGGACGCAAGTCTCACACATTTTGTGCATCATTGTTTTTCCAACCTGGTGAGTTTTATTATTATTTTCTTTATTCAAAATTTGTATTATTTAATTATGAAATGTATAACATTGATTTGACATTAATTGCATTTCAATTTGTATTGTACATTTTGTAGCCTGTTGTGTTTTGCTTGTAACATTGTTCTTATTTGTACAGGTCTTTCCGTCATGACCATATTGGTCGACATCTAATAAAATGGGAAAAATATCAAATGGACTTTGTGTACCATGCGCCCCCACCCCACACCACTACATACGCTTAATGACAAGAGTTAACAGCTGTCTTACTGAGTACTATCCAACATAATATTACTACTCTCACTAAAGGTACGCTAAATGACAAGAGTTAAGAGACTGTCTTATTTCAGTACTATACTAACATACAATTGATACATGTTTAATATGTACGC
Organism: Congeria kusceri; assembly: GCA_027627225.1. Taxonomy (NCBI): domain Eukaryota; kingdom Metazoa; phylum Mollusca; class Bivalvia; order Myida; family Dreissenidae; genus Congeria; species Congeria kusceri. Next base: position 30,774,103 of record CM051024.1, read on the forward strand.
TAAATAACAAGAGTTAAGAAACTGTCTTACTGAGTACCATTTTAACACCCTAATACCACTATCACCATAGGTACGCTAAACGACAAAATTTAAGAGCCTGTCTTATTGACTACTATACATTATTAATACATATTGTCCACATGTACGCTAAATGACAAGAGTAAAGAGACTTTTATTGAGTACTGCACTAACACAATATTTCTACGTTCACCATACGTACGCTAAATGACAAGAGTTATAGACTTTCTTATTGAGCACTATACTAACATACCATTAATACATTTTTTATACGTATGCTAAATGACAAGAGTTAAGACACTGTCTAATTGACTACTATACTAACATACAATTAATACATTGTTCATTTGTACGCTAAATGACAAGAGTTATGAGACTCTTATTGATTGCTATACTAACATACAGTTAATACATTGTTCATATGTAGGCTAATGCACCTATCAATATTTTGCCTCGGGGGGCGGGAGGGCGGGCAATCCCAGGGGAATTTGACTAATTGTATTTTGGGGGTTCTAAATGCCCACTCTAGAGCCAAGCATTTTGTCTAAATCCCCTCAATGGGGATGCTTAATTGGTGTATCAAATGGCCCGGGGGCCAATAATAACGGGATCTAAAATCAGAACAAAGTCTAATTCCCGGGACCCGGAATCATTCGGCGTGTCAAATTCCCGCCTGACGGGAATTGCTTTCAGTCTAAAGTCCGGAATTTGCCCGCCGCTCCCTCCCTGGGGGGAAATATTGATAGGTACATAAATGAAAATAGTTATAGACTGTCTTATTGAGTACTATACTAACATACAATTGATACATGTTTCATATGTACGCTAAATGACAAGAGTTAAGGGACTGTCTTATTGAGTACTATACTAACGTACAATTTATACATGTTAATATGTACGCTAAATGACAAGAGTTAAGGGACTGTCTTATTGGGTACTATACTAACATACAATTTATACATGTTAATATGTACGCTAAATGACAAGAGTTAAGGGACTGTCTTATTGGGTACTATACTAACATACAATTAATACATGTTAATATGTTGCTAAATGACAAGAGTTAAGGGACTGTCTTATTGAGTACTATACTAACATACAATTTATACATGTTAATATGTACGCTAAATGACAAGAGTTAAGGGACTGTCTTATTGGGTACTATACTAACATACAATTTATACATGTTAATATGTACGCTAAATGACAAGAGTTAAGGGACTGTCTTATTGAGTACTATACTAACATACAATTTATACATGTTAATATGTACGCTAAATGACAAGAGTTAAGGGACTGTCTTATTGGGTACTATACTAACATACAATTTATACATGTTAATATGTACGCTAAATGACAAGAGTTAAGGGACTGTCTTATTGGGTACTATACTAACATACAATTTATATATGTTAATATGTACGCTAAATGACAAGAGTTAAGGGACTGTCTTATTGAGTACTATACTAACATACAATTTATACATGTTAATATGTACGCTAAATGACAAGAGTTAAGAGAATGTCTTATTGAGTACTATACTAACATACAATTTATACATGTTAATATGTACGCTAAATGACAAGAGTTAAGAGACTGTCTTATTGAGTACTATACTAACATACAATTTATACATGTTAATATGTCCGCTAAATGACAAGAGTTAAGAGACTGTCTTATTGAGTACTATACTAACATACAATTTATACATGTTAATATGTACGCTAAATGACAAGATTTAAGGGACTGTCTTATTGAGTACTATACTAACATACAATTTATACATGTTAATATATGTACGCTAAATGACAAGAGTTAAGGGACTGTCTTATTGAGTACTATACTAACATACAATTTATACATGTTAGTATGTACTCTAAATGACAAGAGTTAAGAGACTGTCTTATTGAGTACTATACTAACATACAATTTATACATGTTAATATGTACTCTAAATGACAAGAGTTAAGGGACTGTCTTATTGAGTACTATACTAACATACAATTTATACATGTTAATATGTACGCTAAATGACAAGAGTTAAGAGACTGTCTTATTGAGTACTATACTAACATACAATTTATACATGTTAATATGTACGCTAAATGACAAGAGTTAAGAGACTGTCTTATTGAGTACTATACTAACATACAATTTATACATGTTAATATGTACGCTAAATGACAAGAGTTAAGGGACTGTCTTATTGGGTACTATACTAACATACAATTTGTACATGTTAATATGTACGCTAAATGACAAGAGTTAAGAGACTGTCTTATTGGGTACTATACTAACATACAATTTATACATGTTAATATATACTCTAAATGACAAGAGTTAAGAGACTGTCTTATTGAGTACTATACTAACATACAATTTATACATGTTAATATGTACGCTAAATGACAAGAGTTAAGGGACTGTCTTATTGAGTACTATACTAACATACAATTGATACATGTTTCATATGTACGCTAAATGACAAGAGTTAAGGGACTGTCTTATTGGGTACTATACTAACATACAATTTATACATGTTAATATGTACGCTAAATGACAAGAGTTAAGAGACTGTCTTATTGAGTACTATACTAACATACAATTTGTACATGTTAATATGTACGCTAAATGACAAGAGTTAAGAGACTGTCTTATTGGGTACTATACTAACATACAATTTATACATGTTAATATGTACGCTAAATGACAAGAGTTAAGGGACTGTCTTATTGGGTACTATACTAACATACAATTTGTACATGTTAATATGTACGCTAAATGACAAGAGTTAAGAGACTGTCTTATTGGGTACTATACTAACATACAATTTATACATGTTAATATGTACTCTAAATGACAAGAGTTAAGAGACTGTCTTATTGAGTACTATACTAACATACAATTTATACATGTTAATATGTACGCTAAATGACAAGAGTTAAGGGACTGTCTTATCGAGTACTATACTAACATACAATTGATACATGTTTCATATGTACGCTAAATGACAAGAGTTAAGGGACTGTCTTATTGGGTACTATACTAACATACAATTTATACATGTTAATATGTACGCTAAATGACAAGAGTTAAGAGACTGTCTTATTGAGTACTATACTAACATACAATTTGTGCATGTTAATATGTACGCTAAATGACAAGAGTTAAGAGACTGTCTTATTGGGTACTATACTAACATACAATTTATACATGTTAATATGTACTCTAAATGACAAGAGTTAAGAGACTGTCTTATTGAGTACTATACTAACATACAATTTATACATGTTAATATGTACGCTAAATGACAAGAGTTAAGGGACTGTCTTATTGAGTACTATACTAACATACAATTGATACATGTTTCATATGTACGCTAAATGACAAGAGTTAAAGGACTGTCTTATTGGGTACTATACTAACATACAATTTATACATGTTAATATGTACGCTAAATGACAAGAGTTAAGAGACTGTCTTATTGAGTACTATACTAACATACAATTTATACATGTTAATATGTACGCTAAATGACAAGAGTTAAGAGACTGTCTTATTGAGTACTATACTAACATACAATTTATACATGTTAATATGTAAGCTAAATGACAAGAGTTAAGGGACTGTCTTATTGGGTACTATACTAACATACAATTTGTACATGTTAATATGTACGCTAAATGACAAGAGTTAAGAGACTGTCTTATTGGGTACTATACTAACATACAATTTATACATGTTAATATGTACTCTAAATGACAAGAGTTAAGAGACTGTCTTATTGAGTACTATACTAACATACAATTTATACATGTTAATATGTACGCTAAATGACAAGAGTTAAGGGACTGTCTTATTGAGTACTATACTAACATACAATTGATACATGTTTCATATGTACGCTAAATGACAAGAGTTAAGGGACTGTCTTATTGGGTACTATACTAACATACAATTTATACATGTTAATATGTACGCTAAATGACAAGAGTTAAGAGACTGTCTTATTGAGTACTATACTAACATACAATTTATACATGTTAATATGTACTCTAAATGACAAGAGTTAAGGGACTGTCTTATTGGGTACTATACTAACATACAATTAATACATGTTAATATGTACGCTAAATGACAAGAGTTAAGAGAGTGTCTTATTGAGTACTATACTAACATACAATTTATACATGTTAATATGTACGCTAAATGACAAGAGTTAAGGGACTGTCTTATTGAGTACTATACTAACATACAATTGATACATGTTTCATATGTACGCTAAATGACAAGAGTTAAGGGACTGTCTTATTGGGTACTATACTAACATACAATTTATACATGTTAATATGTACGCTAAATGACAAGAGTTAAGAGACTGTCTTATTGAGTACTATACTAACATACAATTTGTACATGTTAATATGTACGCTAAATGACAAGAGTTAAGAGACTGTCTTATTGGGTACTATACTAACATACAATTTATACATGTTAATATGTACTCTAAATGACAAGAGTTAAGAGACTGTCTTATTGAGTACTATACTAACATACAATTTATACATGTTAATATGTACGCTAAATGACAAGAGTTAAGGGACTGTCTTATTGAGTACTATACTAACATACAATTGATACATGTTTCATATGTACGCTAAATGACAAGAGTTAAAGGACTGTCTTATTGGGTACTATACTAACATACAATTTATACATGTTAATATGTACGCTAAATGACAAGAGTTAAGAGACTGTCTTATTGAGTACTATACTAACATACAATTTATACATGTTAATATGTACGCTAAATGACAAGAGTTAAGAGACTGTCTTATTGAGTACTATACTAACATACAATTTATACATGTTAATATGTAAGCTAAATGACAAGAGTTAAGGGACTGTCTTATTGGGTACTATACTAACATACAATTTGTACATGTTAATATGTACGCTAAATGACAAGAGTTAAGAGACTGTCTTATTGGGTACTATACTAACATACAATTTATACATGTTAATATGTACTCTAAATGACAAGAGTTAAGAGACTGTCTTATTGAGTACTATACTAACATACAATTTATACATGTTAATATGTACGCTAAATGACAAGAGTTAAGGGACTGTCTTATTGAGTACTATACTAACATACAATTGATACATGTTTCATATGTACGCTAAATGACAAGAGTTAAGGGACTGTCTTATTGGGTACTATACTAACATACAATTTATACATGTTAATATGTACGCTAAATGACAAGAGTTAAGAGACTGTCTTATTGAGTACTATACTAACATACAATTTATACATGTTAATATGTACTCTAAATGACAAGAGTTAAGGGACTGTCTTATTGGGTACTATACTAACATACAATTAATACATGTTAATATGTACGCTAAATGACAAGAGTTAAGAGAGTGTCTTATTGAGTACTATACTAACATACAATTTATACATGTTAATATGTAAGCTAAATGACAAGAGTTAAGGGACTGTCTTATTGGGTACTATACTAACATACAATTTATACATGTTAATATGTACGCTAAATGACAAGAGTTAAGGGACTGTCTTATTGAGTACTATACTATCATACAATTTATACATGTTAATATGTACGCTAAATGACAAGAGTTAAGGGACTGTCTTATTGAGTACTATACTAACATTCAATTTATACATGTTAATATGTACGCTAAATGACAAGAGTTAAGAGAGTGTCTTATTGGGTACTATACTAACATACAATTAATACATGTTAATATGTACGCTAAATGACAAGAGTTAAGGGACTGTCTTATTGAGTACTATACTAACATATAATTTATACATGTTAATATGTACGCTAAATGACAAGAGTTAAGGGACTGTCTTATTGGGTACTATACTAACATACAATTTATACATGTTAATATGTACGCTAAATGACAAGAGTTAAGGGACTGTCTTATTGGGTACTATACTAACATACAATTTATACATGTTAATATGTACGCTAAATGACAAGAGTTAAGAGACTGTCTTATTGGGTACCATACTAACATACAAGTTATACATGTTAATATGTACGCTAAATGACAAGAGTTAAGGGACTGTCTTATTGAGTACTATACTAACATACAATTTATACATGTTAATATGTACGCTAAATGACAAGAGTTAAGGGACTGTCTTATTGGGTACTATACTAACATACAATTTATACATGTTAATATGTACGCTAAATGACAAGAGTTAAGGGACTGTCTTATTGGGTACTATACTAACATACAATTTATACATGTTAATATGTACGCTAAATGACAAGAGTTAAGAGACTGTCTTATTGAGTACTATACTAACATACAATTTATACATGTTTCATATGTACGCTAAATGACAAGAGTTAAGAGACTGTCTTATTGGGTACTATACTAACATACAATTTATAAATGTTAATATGTACGCTAAATGACAAGAGTTAAGAGACTGTCTTATTGAGTACTATACTAACATACAATTTATACATGTTAATATGTACTCTAAATGACAAGAGTTAAGGGACTGTCTTATTGGGTACTATACTAACATACAATTAATACATGTTAATATGTTGCTAAATGACAAGAGTTAAGGGACTGTCTTATTGAGTACTATACTAACATACAATTTATACATGTTAATATGTACGCTAAATGACAAGAGTTAAGGGACTGTCTTATTGGGTACTATACTAACATACAATTTATACATGTTAATATGTACGCTAAATGACAAGAGTTAAGGGACTGTCTTATTGAGTATTATACTAACATACAATTTATACATGTTAATATGTACGCTAAATGACAAGAGTTAAGGGACTGTCTTATTGGGTACTATACTAACATACAATTTATACATGTTAATATGTACGCTAAATGACAAGAGTTAAGGGACTGTCTTATTGGGTACTATTCTAACATACAATTTATATATGTTAATATGTACGCTAAATGACAAGAGTTAAGGGACTGTCTTATTGAGTACTATACTAACATACAATTTATACATGTTAATATGTACGCTAAATGACAAGAGTTAAGAGAATGTCTTATTGAGTACTATACTAACATACAATTTATACATGTTAATATGTACGCTAAATGACAAGAGTTAAGAGACTGTCTTATTGAGTACTATACTAACATACAATTTATACATGTTAATATGTCCGCTAAATGACAAGAGTTAAGAGACTGTCTTATTGAGTACTATACTAACATACAATTTATACATGTTAATATGTACGCTAAATGACAAGATTTAAGGGACTGTCTTATTGAGTACTATACTAACATACAATTTATACATGTTAATATATGTACGCTAAATGACAAGAGTTAAGGGACTGTCTTATTGAGTACTATACTAACATACAATTTATACATGTTAGTATGTACTCTAAATGACAAGAGTTAAGAGACTGTCTTATTGAGTACTATACTAACATACAATTTATACATGTTAATATGTACTCTAAATGACAAGAGTTAAGGGACTGTCTGATTGAGTACTATACTAACATACAATTTATACATGTTAATATGTACGCTAAATGACAAGAGTTAAGAGACTGTCTTATTGAGTACTATACTAACATACAATTTATACATGTTAATATGTACGCTAAATGACAAGAGTTAAGAGACTGTCTTATTGAGTACTATACTAACATACAATTTATACATGTTAATATGTACGCTAAATGACAAGAGTTAAGAGACTGTCTTATTGAGTACTATACTAACATACAATTTATACATGTTAATATGTACGCTAAATGACAAGATTTAAGAGACTGTCTTATTGAGTACTATACTAACATACAATTTATACATGTTAATATGTACGCTAAATGACAAGAGTTAAGGGACTGTCTTATTGAGTACTATACTAACATACAATTTATACATGTTAATATGTACGCTAAATGACAAGAGTTAAGAGACTGTCTTATTGGGTACTGTACTAACATACAATTTATACATGTTAATATGTACGCTAAATGACAAGAGTTAAGAGACTGTCTTATTGGGTACTGTACTAACATACAATTTATACATGTTAATATGTACGCTAAATGACAAGAGTTAGGAGACTGTCTTATTGGGTACTATACTAACATACAATTTGTACATGTTAATATGTACGCTAAATGACAAGAGTTAAGGGACTGTCTTATTGGGTACTATACTAACATACAATTTATACATGTTAATATGTACGCTAAATGACAAGAGTTAAGGGACTGTCTTATTGGGTACTATACTAACATACAATTTGTACATGTTAATATGTACGCTAAATGACAAGAGTTAAGAGACTGTCTTATTGGGTACTATACTAACATACAATTTATACATGTTAATATGTACTCTAAATGACAAGAGTTAAGAGACTGTCTTATTGAGTACTATACTAACATACAATTTATACATGTTAATATGTACGCTAAATGACAAGAGTTAAGGGACTGTCTTATTGAGTACTATACTAACATACAATTGATACATGTTTCATATGTACGCTAAATGACAAGAGTTAAGGGACTGTCTTATTGGGTACTATACTGACATACAATTTATACATGTTAATATGTACGCTAAATGACAAGAGTTAAGAGACTGTCTTATTGAGTACTATACTAACATACAATTTGTACATGTTAATATGTACGCTAAATGACAAGAGTTAAGAGACTGTCTTATTGGGTACTAAACTAACATACAATTTATACATGTTAATATGTACTCTAAATGACAAGAGTTAAGAGACTGTCTTATTGAGTACTATACTAACATACAATTTATACATGTTAATATGTACGCTAAATGACAAGAGTTAAGGGACTGTCTTATTGAGTACTATACTAACATACAATTGATACATGTTTCATATGTACGCTAAATGACAAGAGTTAAGGGACTGTCTTATTGGGTACTATACTAACATACAATTTATACATGTTAATATGTACGCTAAATGACAAGAGTTAAGAGACTGTCTTATTGAGTACTATACTAACATACAATTTATACATGTTAATATGTACGCTAAATGACAAGAGTTAAGAGACTGTCTTATTGAGTACTATACTAACATACAATTTATACATGTTAATATGTACGCTAAATGACAAGAGTTAAGGGACTGTCTTATTGGGTACTATACTAACATACAATTTGTACATGTTAATATGTACGCTAAATGACAAGAGTTAAGAGACTGTCTTATTGGGTACTATACTAACATACAATTTATACATGTTAATATGTACTCTAAATGACAAGAGTTAAGAGACTGTCTTATTGAGTACTATACTAACATACAATTTATACATGTTAATATGTACGCTAAATGACAAGAGTTAAGGGACTGTCTTATTGAGTACTATACTAACATACAATTGATACATGTTTCATATGTACGCTAAATGACAAGAGTTAAGGGACTGTCTTATTGGGTACTATACTAACATACAATTTATACATGTTAATATGTACGCTAAATGACAAGAGTTAAGAGACTGTCTTATTGAGTACTATACTAACATTCAATTTATACATGTTAATATGTACTCTAAATGACAAGAGTTAAGGGACTGTCTTTTTGGGTACTATACTAACAGACAATTAATACATGTTAATATGTACGCCAAATGACAAGAGTTAAGAGAGTGTCTTATTGAGTACTATACTAACATACAATTTATACATGTTAATATGTAAGCTAAATGACAAGAGTTAAGGGACTGTCTTATTGGGTACTATACTAACATACAATTTATACATGTTAATATGTACGCTAAATGACAAGAGTTAAGGGACTGTCTTATTGAGTACTATACTATCATACAATTTATACATGTTAATATGTACGCTAAATGACAAGAGTTAAGGGACTGTCTTATTGAGTACTATACTAACATTCAATTTATACATGTTAATATGTACGCTAAATGACAAGAGTTAAGAGAGTGTCTTATTGGGTACTATACTAACATACAATTAATACATGTTAATATGTACGCTAAATGACAAGAGTTAAGGGACTGTCTTATTGAGTACTATACTAACATATAATTTATACATGTTAATATATACGCTAAATGACAAGAGTTAAGGGACTGTCTTATTGGGTACTATACTAACATACAATTTATACATGTTAATATGTACGCTAAATGACAAGAGTTAAGGGACTGTCTTATTGGGTACTATACTAACATACAATTTATACATGTTAATATGTACGCTAAATGACAAGAGTTAAGAGACTGTCTTATTGGGTACCATACTAACATACAAGTTATACATGTTAATATGTACGCTAAATGACAAGAGTTAAGGGACTGTCTTATTGAGTACTATACTAACATACAATTTATACATGTTAATATGTACGCTAAATGACAAGAGTTAAGGGACTGTCTTATTGGGTACTATACTAACATACAATTTATACATGTTAATATGTACGCTAAATGACAAGAGTTAAGGGACTGTCTTATTGGGTACTATACTAACATACAATTTATACATGTTAATATGTACGCTAAATGACAAGAGTTAAGGGACTGTCTTATTGAGTACTAAACTAACATACAATTTATACATGTTAATATGTACGCTAAATGACAAGAGTTAAGAGACTGTCTTATTGAGTACTATACTAACATACAATTTATACATGTTAATATGTACGCTAAATGGCAAGAGTTAAGAGACTGTCTTATTGAGTACTATACTAACATACAATTTATACATGTTAATATGTACGCTAAATGACAAGAGTTAAGAGACTGTCTTATTGGGTACTATACTAACATACAATTTATACATGTTAATATGTACGCTAAATGACAAGAGTTAAGGGACTGTCTTATTGAGTACTATACTAACATACAATAAATACATTAATCAAGTGTATGCTAAATGGCAAGATTTAGGAGACTCTTATTGAGTATTATACTAACATACCTCTTCCCCTATCACCGACGGTACGCTACATGACAAGAGTTAAGAGACTGTCTTGCAGTGTACTATACTAACATACAATAAATACATTAAGCATATGTATGCTAAATGACAAGAGTTGGAAGACTCTTAGTGAGTACTATACTAATATACCTTTACCCCTATCACCGACGGTACGCTAAATGACAAGAGTAAAGAGACTGTCTTAGATAGTACTATACTAACATACAATAAATACATTAATCATATGTATGCTAAATGAAAAGTGTTGGGATACTCTTATTGCGTACTATACTAACATACTGTAAGCACCCAGGGGGTGTTTCTTAGTCGAGCGGTCCTAATGTCGTAAATAAACAAGGCAAACGGCAGGAATAAATTGACATAACGACTTTATTTCATACATCGTTTCATTAAAACACATATTTGAGTAACGATTTCTTATAAGTTGCATAAATTACTAACAACGACGAAAACTTAGTGACGCGCAGTTCTTTAAAAGATGGTGTTTAGCCTGTCAATGGGGCCAGTTGCATTGGTTGACTAAATAATAGATATCATAACTTTTACATGTGCAAATAAATAGATTTATTACCATTGACAATTCTAGTGATCTGAACATGATGAAATATATGATAAGACGAAGCTGGAAATGAACTAGATTTAAGAATATTTAGATTTTAAATATTCGCGCGTGAATCTGATGTCACTGACTGGCCCCGATTGACTGTTTTGAGCGCCTTATATAGTCTTTGGATGCTGGAGCTGGATGCTGCATTGCTGGCAGCCAATCAAATCACAGTATGCAATTTACAATGCTGGAAGTACCTTGGCGGTACTTCGGTTAAACTACTGCATAAGCTTAAATAGTGTCAAAAGTATTAAATGAAACATTATTACATGCATGAACAGGCATCTGCATTTTGCGTAGATTATAATAAGACCAAAATCATTAACAATAACAATATAGAGGAAAAGAGGCTTTAAAGATTTGAGGTGGCAGCATTACCCCAGCACTACGCCACACAACAATGAAATAGTGCCTCGAATCACATAACATTAACATACATTTACGCGTTAAGTTAATGCATTATATTAAAACATATTAATAATATTAACTTGGCAACACATATTACAAGTATTTATGTTTAAGCTATTGTATATAAAAAATATAGCAATAAACAATATATTCCTACATCAAAGATATGGCATGCAAATGGCGGTCAGATACAAAATCTTAAGCAGAAGTATGAGATGCTGGAAGTCAAAAATTCATATAATAAACAGGATAATCAATTTAGACATAAGCTGGATAAAAATAAAATGCAGCAAACAATCAAATTATTGGAGGAATGTTAACAGTCATAAATTGTAAGTACTATGTAACTTCAATGCAAACTGTTGTATTATTATTCGGACAGCGCTAAGTTCGGACAGTGTCAAGCCTTGCCATTACAATACCTTTACCCCTATCACAATAGGTACGCTAAATGACAAGAGTTAAGAGACTGTATTAGAGAGTACTATACTAACATACAATAAATACATTAATCATATGTATGCTAAATGACAAGAGTTATGAGACTCTTATTGAGTACTATACTAACATACCTTTACCCATATCACCGACGGTACGCTAAATGACAAGAGTTAAGAGACTGTCTTAGAGAGTACTATACTAACATACAATAAATACATTAATCATATGTATGCTAAATGGCAAGGGTTGGGAGACTCTTATTGCGTACTATACTAACATACCTTTACCCCTATCACCGGCGGTACGCTAAATGACAAGAGTTAAGAGACTGTCTTAGAGAGTACTATACTAATATACAATAAATACAGTAATCATATGTATGCTAAATGGCAAGAGTCGGGAGACTCTTTTTGCGTACTATACTAACATACCTTTACCCTTATCACCATAGGTACGCTAAATGACAAGAGTTAAGAGACTGTCTTAGAGAGTACTATACTAACATACAATTAATATATTAATCATATGTATGCTAAATGACAAGAATAAGGAGACTCTTATTGAATACTATACTAAAATAACATTTCCCGTATCACCGACGGTACGCTTAATGACAAGAGTTAAGAGCCTGTCTTCGAGAGTGCTATACTAACATACAATAAATACATTAATCGTATGTATGCTAAATGACAAGAGTTGGGAGACTCTTCTTGAGTACTATACTAACATTACTTTACCCCTATCAACATAGGTACACTAAATGACAAGAGTTAAGAGACTGTCTTAGAGAGTACTATACTAACATACCTTTTTACCCCTATCACCGACGGTACGCTAAATGAAAAGAGTTAAGAAACTGTCTTACAGAGTACTATACTAACATACAATAAATACATTAATCATATGTACGCTAAATGACAATAGTTAGGAGACTCTTATTGAGTACTATACTAACAGACCTTTACCCCTATCACCGACGGTACGCTAAATGACAAGAGTTAAGAGACTGTCTTAGAGAGTACTATACTAACATACAATAAATACATTAATCATATGTATGCTAAATGACAAGAGTCGGAAGACTCTTGTTGAGTACTATACTAATATACCTTTACCCCTATCACCGACGGTCCGCTAAATGACAAGAGTTAAGAGACTGTCTTAGAGAGTACTATACTAACATACAATACATACATTAATCATATGTACGCTAAATGACAAGAGTTAGGAGACTCTTATTGAGTACTATACTAACATACCTTTACCACTATCACCGACGACACGCTAAAAAATGACAAGAGTTAAGAGACTGTATAAGAGAGTACTATGCTAACATACAATAAATACATTAATCATATGTATGCTAAATGACAAGAGTTATGAGACTCTTATTGAGTACTATACTAACATACCTTTACCCCTATCACCGACGTTACGCTAAATGACAAGAGTTAAGAGACTTTTTTTTAGAGTACTATACTAACATACAATAAATACATTAATCATATGTACGCTAAATGACAAGATTTAGGAGACTCTTATTGAGTACTATACTAACATACCTTTACCCCTATCACCATAGGTACGCTAAATGACACGAGTTAAGGGACTGTCTTAGAGAGTACTATGCTAACATGCAATAAATACATTAATCATATGTATGCTAAATGACAAGAGTTAAGAGACTGTCTTAGAGAGTACTATACTAATATACCATTACCCCTATCACCGGCGGTACGCTAAATGACAAGAGTTAAGAGACTGTCTTATTGAGTACTATACTAACATACCTTTACCCCGATCACCATATGTACGCTAAATGGCAAGAGTTAAGAGACTGCCTTAGAAAGTACTATACTTACACAATATGAATACATTTCCAATATGCATGTTAAGGTCAAATTACACCAAACGGAAGTCACATCCTCCTGGTTACATAACTGTCAGTTAGATAATAAACACATAGGGTTCAGTATATAATGCATATGATTTTTAATATACAGTTTAAATGATATGTTTTGGTATCAATTTAAAGGTAAATATGTAAGAAATAAGAAAAAAGACAGTTTTAGGCACTACTTTATCTTAAATGGTTCCCAGCTTCATAACTTTTGGCCCATGTATTCATGCACAAAATGGCAGCCCCCATGCCTGTCAAAACCGGTGTGTTTATTCTAAGGTAAATATTTTTAGTTACAACGTATATAAATTTTTGACATGCTGTTTTTTCAAAAGGTTATGGCCTTATCTTTCCAACAAAGTATGGTGATATATTGGGAAGTCGCTTGGTCATGGTGAAATTTGATATCAAACATTGAATATTTTATATGTAACAATGAAGGAATTTATTTGCGCATGCGTAACATTAAATGACAAGAGTTAATAGACTGACTTATTGAGTAAGTATACTTAGACACTATGAATACATTGTGCATATGACACCATAGTTACACACTATTACTCTGACAGGATGTAAGTTAATTGACAAGAGTATAAAGCTATAACTCTGCTGTAGTGTTAATCATACATTACAGTATATTACATTAATATTCACTTTTAATAAATGACAAGAGTTAGGAAGCTTCCCAATACGTAGCGTCGTTTACGATTTTGCGACATAGGTTGCGACATAGATGCCTAACTCTTGTCATTGTGTCTGCACAATCTTCTAACTCTTGACAAATAAGGCTTACCGCCGAAATTTCGTAAATAAACATATCGGTCTATTTCTGGATTGGACGTCACGTGACTTTCAGTGTGATTTACGTCCGCCATTTTGTTGGGTGCTAGTTGTTTGTATACAAGATGGTAGACGATGTGAACTCTGCGATTGTTAAAACCAAAACAAAATGCGTTCAGTGATTTGCTTGCGGTTCTTTTCACGATATTAATAGTAATACTATTCAAGCCGAGGCATTTGCTGCCTCAGGTAAGATTTTTATATGTTTAAATAATAGAAATCATGCGACATGCCTAAATGCCATAAATTGCATAATGTTAATATCATGATTATTAATTGAAGGCCTTCAGACTCGGTTTCAGTTTCATTGTCGACTCCAATGAAAATTCCTTGATTATATAATACATATGAGCCTTACCATTTAGCTCGTTTTCCATTGAAAGCTGTGAAACTTTTTAAAAGTCAATGCAGTAGGCCTACTTGTAAATGTAAATATATTTATTGGGACACTGTCTCATAATTACTATCATCATAGCACCTCGTTCCATTCAATATAATTTGCAATATGCTTCCACTTACAGACAGTCCATGTGATTTTTCAAGAAACCTGCCAGTTAGAGTCGAGTCGACTAATTCAGTCTGGTATATGCAGGATCAGCGGTATTTTGCTTTAAACCCTGCATCTCCACTTGGCCGCAGCCTACCGAGAGAAACGAAACCTAGCCTCTATGCGGCAAGAACTTTGAGAAGGTATGCAAGCCTCTCATTTTACTGAATTTGTGGCCGAAATTTGGCCCCATTTCCCAGCATAAAAAATATATATATTTTCCCCCAATATATGCCTTGAAATTCCCCTCAGAATGTAAGCTTTATTTGGAAAAAAAAACTTGACCAAAAGCAGACAAGACTTGACTAAGATTGAGGAATTTTGGTAAACAGTCCCAGCAATTTTTCATCAAACCAGGTTTGTGCATAATCTAATTAATTATTCGTGGCAAAACAATTCATGTATGTTTTATAACAAAGTAGAATATAGAAAATCCAAAAAACAACAGGAAAATTCCACTTTGCCACGAGCCCGGCCCCTTTCCCCAATTGTGGAGTAAGAGCCCTGGTATGTTTGTTGTAAATGGGTATATTACATGTTAATTGATATTTGATATAAGTCCATACCATTAAAGTCATTCAATCCACAGCATTATGATTTTGTGTGTATTGTTCTGAAATATTTGAACCTGTTTATTATTTTATTAATTCTGACTTATGATTTTCACTTTTTGTTATTTTTTGGTGAAGTTTAAGCTACAGTTATTTGTGTGAATATTTTTATACATTGATATTTCCTTTCACATATATCAGACACAAAACTGATAAACCCTTTCACATATATCAGACACAACACTGGTTTATCAATGACTTTGAATCTATTATTTCAAAAGAAAATTCATTATTTTGATAAAGCAATATGTCGATTGTGTAGGATGTTTTTCATTGACATTTTTCAGAACTGAAAATGACTCCTTAGCAATAAAATCTTTAAAAAAAAAAAAAAAAAACGAACAACAGTTTACAAGACCTTGGGTCATATTCCATAAATATACTATTAGTATTTCATCTTTTACTTTAAATTCAGAATTTTACTTAGCTTTTCGTTTTGTGTACTGACTAATGTACATGGGGTTTATGCTTAGTATTTATTAAATATTAAATTTAGAACATTGTGTTAACTATTGTTTGTTTTACTGTAAATTTGTTGATAGCATTAAATAAATAACATACTATTTTTTACTTTAACAATATTTTTTTCTTTTCATGTTGCAGTGCTTTGTTGGTCTTGGATGATATGGCCATCAGACAGAAGATAGAGTTTGACACAAGAATCCAGCCCAGAGAACATTATAAAATTTGATTCCTATGTTTCCTCCTACATACTGGTAGTGGGTACTGTTGGAGTATAATGAAGTGTTCATTGTTATTATTAGATGTGAAGTTACAGAAGTTGAACAGTATAGTTCTGTGTGTTATTGTTACACTGAAACCAAACTTTTAATGAACATTATAAACTATGAAATCTTTGTAGAAATGGATTATGCCCTTCGTAACCAGTTGATATGTGTTAATAGTAAAAATCTATTGTCATTTTTACACTTTGACCAGATTAAAGTTCCAATATATAAACATTAGTCCCAGCTCTACTGCTCGCCTGTTAATCGGCATAATGCTCTGCTTAATGTTTGCATGCAACAAGTACATATCTCTGTAACTACTACAGATACTCAGTTCAAACTTCACACAGGTCTTTGAGCTCATTATGTAAGATCACTGACCAGGGCCCATAACTATGACCAATATTTTAGCATTATGTCCCTTTATATACTTAAAAAATCAGGTTAAGGTAAGCATGCAAACGAAAATTCTGGTTAAGGTTTGCATGTAATGCACCTATCAATATTTTCCCCCCGGGGGGAGCGGCGGGCAATCCCAGGGAATTTGACTAATTGTATTTTTGGGGATCTGATTCCCAACCCTAGAGCCAAGCATTTTTGTCTAAATACCATCAATGGGGGATGCTTAATTGTGTATCTATTGGCCCGGGGGCCAATATTAAAGGGATCATTTGGCATGTAAAATTCCTACCTGTCAGGAATTGCTTCCAGTCCCATATATGCCCGCTGCTCCCCCCCTCCTGGTGGAAAATATTGATAGGTGCATAAGTGGCATGTCTATGTATATCAAAGCGTACTTAATAATTGAACACACTGTTCTGCAACAGCTCTTGTTTTGTTTCATAACAAAAATAAGGAATTTAAAACTTTTTTGCGATTGAAGCATTTCACAGTTCTTGCATTTGATATTAAATGTTTTATTGAAATGTCCATTTTAATGGATTTTGTGCTGTTTCAGAAGTGAAGTTTATGATAATTATGTTAGTAACAGTAGTTTAATTGTTAGTTGATTTTATGTTTTTTAATTGAGAACATGTACACAAACGATTTTTAACTAAATGAAAAGCATTTATTTTGTATTTGATCTATTGAACTGAACATAAATCATGTAATAAGTAATAAATGACTGAAATAAATTCCTTATTTACCAATAACACCATCCAATCCCTAGTATCTTGCCAACCTTCAATGTTTTTCTTATGATAAGTAAGGTATATTTTGCACTTAAAAATTAGGCAAATAATATTTGAAATTATTACAATCAACATGTGAAAATCATATCATTTGCATTTCTAAAACATACACTTTTAAAGGACAGTTCATATTATTATTCAATTTGACTTTTAAACTGCCTGTATGGAAAAATAAACTAATTTCGAAAACTATAAGACTGTCATTTCTTTTGCACCAAGTTTTTTTAACGTAAAACATGGAACAAGCTTGGCTGCACTCCTGTTGTGTAATGGGTGCAGACTGTTTTTATTAAAATGTTGAACGAATCTTTCACACAAACGAGGTGATTGTGGAATGGTGGCTGCGTTTCCAATGCACTGTTGGCAGATTCCCTCACTCAAACAAGAATATAGACTGTAAACTAATAGAAAAAGAAGTTGATGGCCTTTTATTCTAATAAATCCAAAATACAATCATTTCCTAAACTACCAATTATTAAACTTTATATGGTCATTACACTATCAGCTTAACTTACCTAATCACAAAAGTGCGTAGAAAACATCGACAAATTAATAAACCATGTTAGTTAAGTTTATTGCAGTTATTTGTGTTTTAAACTTAATATTGTTAAAAAAAATCAACACCTTGTGTTGTTAATAAACATTTTATAAGTATTATTTTTATTAAAATCCTACACAAATCCAAGGAAATAAAAAAAGGAAATTAAAAACTTGCCGTATTTATATCAAAACACAAAGATAACTGGAAGGGCTTCCGCGTATGTCGTCATAAAAAGTTGCCCACGAACTTACAGGAAGTTGAAAAAGATCAAGGTCGTTGTTGGGTCATGTTTATTTTCAAGTAAGATTACACATTTTCGACTAATATTCGCAATTTTGACATATACAATAGTTTGTTTACATTCAGATCTATTTAATGTGATGTGTTTTTATTGAAACAAGTGGGGTTTTATGCGCAAAGTCAAATGCTTAACACCCACGAACTTACAGGTGTAGAGGCTATACTAGAAATAAATAATAATAAAAACTTCAATGATTTTGATATTTGAAAAAAAATATATACTTCATTTTTCAGATACGACCGTTTTTGCACACACAAAAAAGTTCCAACATTTAACCATTTCAAGGGCAAAACGGTCGTAACTGGATATATTTCAAATATCTCAGTAAACAATCATAACAACAAATATGAACTGATGTTTATTTCAAATTAATACAAAAACCATACTTCATGCAAAGGTTTATGTTTGTATTGATAAAAACAAGTTTTTATGTTCTCCTGAAAACTTTTCAAAAAGTCAGTTACGACGTTTTGCGCTAAGCCCGCGACTTGATAAGTTTTGAAAATGTTGCTTTGAGAGCAGTGACATGTTGCCATGCTTAAATTTAAGTAAGTTTTCTTCATGGTTTATTGTATGAACAAAATACACTATAAAATAGTTATTTATTATTTTATATTGGTTAAATATTATTCATATTATAAACTCAAAGACATTAACTAAATTTATTGTATAGAAATGAAGCCTCTACACCTGCATGTTCGTGGGTGTTAAGCATTCAACTTTGCGCATGCGCATAAAACCCCACTTGTTTCAATGAAAACACATCACATTACATCGATCTGAATGTTATCTATTTTATATGTCAAAATTGCCAAAATTTATTCGGAAATCTGTAATCTTACTTGAAAATAAACATGACCCAACAACGACCTTGATCTTTTTCAACTTCCTGTAAGTTCGTAGGCAACTATTTATGACGTCGTACGCGGAGGCCCTTCCACTGATTTTTGTTTTTTGATATAAAAACGGCAAGGTTGTAATGTCCTTATTTATTTCCTTTGAGTTTTGTTGGATTTTAATGAAATTAATACTTATAAAATGCTTTTTAACAACACGAGGTGTTGACTTTTTTTTATAGAATTAATAACTTTAAAACACAAATAACTGCAATAAACATAACTAAAATGGCATATTTATCTGTCGACATTTTCTACGCAATTTTGTGCTCTAGTAAGTCAAACTGTTCTTCGGTTCACACCTGCATAGAATTCGTTACGTCATTGAAGAGAAAATTACGTCATTATTTCATCCGCGAACTTACCGGAGGCCACGAACTTACCAGATTAGATGCTACAATATATTTTTTTGCAATACTACAACATGCAATTACAAATGTTTGTTTTAAAGTTGCTCATACTCTTTGAATAACTATTGAGTTAAATAGCAAATAAGTTGGGTGCTTCAGTGTTTAATCTAAGCCAAAATTACATGTAAAGCTACTAAACATTTAGTTCAACTTAATCAAGTAAGAAATTTGAATAAACTAGAGTTTGTGACGATGTTAGTTTAAATATGTCTGATAAATATTATTTTACAAATAACTACTGTAAATTCTCAAACCCACCCTTCCATACTTCATTGATCAGCATATATTTCCAGTTAGAGAATGTAAATGTTTATAGTTTTGCATTGTTTATTTGTATTACCAATAACATTAATTTTGGATTGTCAAATACACTTGAACCCGAACAATAGTCCAGAATTCAATTTGAAGTTGAAAGCACATTTTCTAAATATATGTTACACTTTCAAATCTCTGTAGTCCAAATACAAATAATCAAATTGACTATATATTATACATACAATGTAGTTTTTTCTATCACTTTTGTTCGGGAAAACATTGACGTCATCAAACGTTGGGTGTTCTCAACATGGCGCTGTCCAGGGAAAAGTGTCAGGAAATTTTTTAAGTTGTATTTTGAAAGAAAATCAGTATTTTTGTAATAAGAAGAATGAAAAAAAAATGTATCCAAAGGAAAGGACTTGGCATCAGTACTGGATCAAAGGCACAATAACCAAGAACAGCGCGTAGCCCAGAAAATGTTGAGCAGATTAAGGGCGTATTCAAAGACAGGCCACAAAGGTCAGTAAGAAGGATGCTATCAGATATTATCAATGATGGTAGTGTTTCCAGTGTTAACCGAACCGTAAGATATGATTCGAATCTCACGCCATTTTCTATTCCTAAAGCATTTGAAGGATACCGATATTGCATTGAGATTGGATTTTGCGACATGGATGACGGACAATGCCGATATCGTGGACAAAATATGGTTTAGTGATGAATCCCACTTTTACTTGGATCCTCAGTTGAATAAACAGAATAATCGCTATTGATCAACTGAAAAACCAGACATGTTTGTTGAGAAATCCACCCATACTGCAAAAGTTACTGTGTGCGCAGCTTTGAATGTGAATGTCGTAATTGGGCCTTTTTTCTTTGAAGACAGTAATGGTGATGCTGCAACAATTAATAGTGAACGATATTCACAGCTCTTGAAGCAAAAGTTCTTGCCAGCACTTCGTCGAAAAGGAATTGAACTAGAAAAAATATGGTTCCAGCAGGATGGCGCGACACCGCACACAGCTCATTGCGTTTTGGAATGGTTGGAAAAAAGTTTGATTCAAGAGTGATCTCGTTAAAAACAGATCGACCATGGTCACCTCATTCTCCGGACCTAAGCCCATTGGACTGTTTTCTGTGGGGTTTCTTCAAAGACAATGTGTACAGAGTCTGGCCCACGCTCACAGAGGATCTTAAGGCATCAATTAATCAGGAAGTGAAACTGATAACAACCCAGACGTGCAGATCTGCGATAGCCAAATTGATGAAAAGACTGCATGCGGTGAAACGTCAAAATGGACATCATTTCGAACATTTGATGTAAAAAGACGAACGTTTTAAAGTTGCTGGCCGCTCTTGCTGTTTTATGTAACCTTACATACAGTACATGTAATAGAACTGTATTATTTGACCTATAACGTGGTATACATGTTTTTGTGTTATTATTGTCAATAATATATTTTATTTAGTTTTGAAAGTGTAACATATATTATGAAACGCCCTGTTGGATTGCTGTAATCATCACAAAGTTGTATATTTTATGTATAATTATGATAATGTATAGTCTTTTTTAATTGTATATAAATGGAAATAAATGTTATTTTAAACTACATAAAAAGATATATGCTAGATCAACAGAAACTAAAACTTTTCAGTTTCTTCTTGTGTTTTACCCTTAGTAATTTGCTAACTTCGACCTATGTTGTTACAGGATTAATTTTAATTGATTTTATACTTTGTAACACAAGCTTGTCAGTATGTTTTTGTGTAAATACTAGGTTAAAACATGGTTGGATAATTAATTCAGTTATTAGATGTCATGGTCCTGTATGTTGGCATTTGTGTCCACTATAGTTTTCTCTGACGACTGTTTTCCGAGTGACTCTAATACCTAATTATAGTAACAATGTTCATTATAGATATCTTAGTTGTCTAAAATAATATTTTAATCACCAAGTTGTTATTGGAATCAGAATATTAGAATTTATGAAGTTTTGTGACATGTTACAGTACTAGGTTTTCAAAACCTACCCGTGTATACTTTAGCTGCAAATATTTCTGTTATACGACGGTGCAAGTTCGTACTTTTTTGGTATTTCATTTGCATATGTATGTACATCATTTTAATGGGCTAAATTCACATATAGCTTTAACCTATATGATCACAATTGACTATAAAGTATGGACACGCATTTTCAAGTAAGGTGAATTGGTCCTCATTATGACCCCTTCGAAGAAGTGGGGGTATCTTGCTTTGCACCTGCCGGTCGGTCGGTCGGTCTGTCCGTAGACCATTTCGTTTCCGCACGATATCTAGAGAACGCTTTGACCTACGATCATGAAAGTTGGTATGCTGGTTGCTTGGGAGGAAAGGAAGAGGTCAACAGGTCAAAGGTCAGGGTCACCGTTACTATAAATAGAAAAACGGTTTCCGCTCAATAACTTGAGAACGCATCGAGATATTTTAATGAAACTTTATACATAGATACCTTATATCGAGACCTCGCTTGGAATAGCATATGGGGTGGGTGGGATCAAGGTCAAGGTCACCGTTACTACAAATAGAAAAACGGTTTCCGCTCAATACATTGAGAACGCATAGAGATATTTTGATGAAACTTCATACATAGATACATTATATTGAGACCTCGCTTGGGATTGCATATGGGGTGGGTGGGTTCAAGGTCACCATTACTAAAAATAGACAAACGGTCTCCACTCAATAACTTGAGAACGCATCGAGATATTTTAATGAAACTCCATACATAGATACCTTATATTGAGACCTCGCTTGGGATTGCATATGGGGTGGGTGGGGTCAAGGTCACTGTTACTTAAAATAGACAAACAGTCTCTGCTCAATAATTTGAGAATGCATCGATATATTTTAATGAAACTCCATACATAAATACCTTATATTAAGACCTCGCTTGCGATTGCATATGGGGTGGGTGGAGTCAAGCTCACCGTTACTAAAAATAGAAAAAACGGTTTCCACTCAATAACTTTAGAACGCATCGAGATATTTTAATGAAACTTCATACATGCATACCTTATACCAAGACATCGCTTGGGATTGCATATGGGGTGGGTGGGGTCAAGGTCACTGTTACTTAAAATAGAAAAAACTGTTTCCGCTCAATAACTTGAGAGCACATCGAGATATTTTATTGAAACTTCATACATACATACCTTATATCAAGACCTCGCTTGGGATTGCATATGGGGTGGGTGGGGTCGAGGTCACCATTACTAAATATAGAAAAACCCTTCCCGCTCGATAACTTGAGAATGCATCGAGATATTTTAATGAAACTTCATACATAGATACCATATATCGAGACCTCGCTTGGGATTGCATATTTAAAAAAAATCGTAACAATTGCACATATTCGCAACTTGGCTGCAAGTCGGGGGGCATACATGTTTTACAAACATCTCTTGTTTTTGATAGGGGTACTGTACTTTTTTTTTTCTTTATTTTGTTTATTTAAATCTCACACAGTTGTTATTATTCTGCTTATAGGTGTCCATGTAACTGTTATGAAGTTTAAAATATGCTAAAAATAAAAAACATGAACATGTTTTGTGGCTTTTTCTAATATGAGATCATGTCCGCTGGGGCAATTTTTTTTACCAAGGGGGTGATTACAAAAATGCTAATAACTTTTTTATTACATGGTAAAATGCCTTTAAATTTTCAAATACAGTGTCATATGGATAGTAGATTATGATGGGAAAACTTATTTGTGATTATGACCATTAGTGTGTGAAGACCTTAACATAAAACAGATTAATAATGTTATCACACCAGAGAGATTGATGAGCGCATGCATGATTATCGAGTATAATCCTTTTTATAAACTGTTAGTAATTTGAGTAGCCTTTTAAAAACATAGACTTAAACCTTAATTATGTTTGTAGTACTGCGTAGTCAAATGTTTAAATACGTTTATCAACATAACCCGTTCATGCGTTTAAAGTGTGAAAATAGAGTTCAAAAGACGTTATGAATGATTTGCAAACACACAAATTGCGAAAGTTGAAGACGCAAAAATGCTTTTTTGTCATTTTTGCGAAAATAACATTACGTAAAAATTACTGGTATTTTATGATCAATATGAATAATATGTGCCCTTTGACTAAAAATGTACATCCAAACAGAACAAAACCATTAAACCAGGGCCCATATTCACAAAGCTGCTTAGGGAAAACTTAAGTAAATTTCTGAAATTGATAACATTCCTCAAGTCTCCGTCTGTTTCATGTATAGGCCATTTTACATTAAAATACTTTAAATTTAATGGTAAATATTGCATAGATGGTTATATTTTACCTGTTTACAAACAGAAATCACTGGATTTCGTGTAAAATAAATTGATCTGAAAATTTTACTCAAGTACAACTTTAGTTAAAATTTCCCTTAGGAGCTTTGTGAATACCAGTCCAGGCCGAGGGTAAATAGTAAAAAACAAGTGTGTCAAAAGGCAAACCAGATTTTTCTTCATCAATATGTATTCAGATATTATACTGCACACAATTGCACTTCACTCGAAAAATATGTAACGAGAGTGTGGAAAACAACATTTATTTTGTTGCTCTTTAAAATATAAAAACATGTACATGTCAAGATACACATGGTAAAGAAGGATTAATCAAAACTAATATCAATTCTAACAAACATCTGACTCATTCTTTATTGTACTGAATTATAATCAGATATCAAATCTGACCACATGTACATGCTGTATAAATTGCACATACAGAATATCTGCCCAAACTAAAGTTTGATGCCTTTACATGCCCTTAAGTGAACAATTGGAATATAAATATATTTATGGTACAAATCTGTAAGACAATCCATTTAAAGCTATTAATATCTCAACATCTTTTGAAGTTTTAGAACATCCATTCCAAATTATTACTATCTTTCCACAATGTCATATGGCTAATGCATACTTGATTTTTCTGATCAACGAAAATTAAATGAAGGGCAGTAACTCCAGAAATATTGTACACATAGTTATAGTTCTTGTACACTGTACTTCCTCTCAATGCTCTCTCATATTATGAAATTTCATTGAATCCTTTTATAAGTAACAGAGTTACAGTCTGCACACGCAATTTAAATACAATAATCTAAGAGCCACAACTCTGTCCACATTCACTTGGTTGTTGCATACTTGATCTCGTCAAATGCCTTCCTGGCCTTACGCAGTTCCTCACTCATTGTTAGCAGCTCTTTCACCCTCGAGTATTTCTTGGGGTCCTTTCTAATCAGAAAGATTATATCCTCCACTGATATCCTGCCTTGCCGACCAACCTCTATAGCTTTCTTTGTCTGAAATATGGAAACAGACAGAATGCACATTTAACTGATAATATGGTAAAGTTGAAAAATGTACCTATCAAACATATGAGGCGCGTCGTGGGAAAACCGGACTTAATGCATGTGCGTAAAGTGTCGTCCCGGATTAGCCTTTGCAGTCTGCACAGGCTAATCCAGGACGGCACTTTCTGCCTTCATGGTATTTCTGTTTCAAAGAAGTCTCTTCTAAACATAAATCCACTGTAGGCGGAAAGTGCCGTCCTGGATTAGCCTGTGCAGACTGCACAGGCTAATCCGGGACGACACTATAAGCACACGCATTAAGCCAGGTTTTGCCACGACACGCCTCATGTTATAAATGATGACACAGGTGTCAATGGACTGTAATTTTTTAGAACTCTTGATGCTGAAATACGTTTTCAGCAATTAAGTAATACTTTGCAAAAGTAACTACCAAATATTCCTGTTTATTCAACATTTACTCATTTAGCGACACGAAGTTAAGAACAAGATTCCCATCACAGATATGCAATAGACGTTTTCGTGGATATCACTTGTATTCAAATTAACTGACTGATTTACCCAATTATATTACTTGTATATCCTCTGTTAACCTAGCCTATGCAAAAAAGCGTATGATAATGTGTGTCACAGAAAATAATCCTATACAAATAGCTTTGGAGGAGCTCAAATTAATAATAGGAAAAACTGGAATAGTCTAACAAATACAATATACTTCTGCATAAAACATATTTGCTTTTAACAGAAAAGGCAAAATCTAGAAAGCGTGACAGTCAGTTTTTTAACTTCTCTTAAAAACAAACTAGACAGCTGTGGGCTGCATACAAACTTTACCGAGATATAACAGTAACAAAGTCGGTGGTGTGATATTTTTTTCCATTCTGCTGATTTCCTCTTTGAATGTGAAACTTTATATGAATGTTCTACTTAAATTTACTAGATCTGTTCTACTGCCGTATGAGGAGTTCTGGTGAAACCATTAAGAGGTAGGACATCTTCTTGAAACCACACCCCATGTATAAGGAATGAGTGACTGTCTGATCAGAAAAGGTACAAACAGGGTGCACTTCAAATAATTTAGTTAATCCAGGGGGGAGGGTATGAAACCCCTGTGGGTGTATATCCCACACACCCTCAGTTACTACAAGTGCAACTAGTAATATCTAGTCTCCTAGAAACAAACCACACAGCTGCGATCTGCAGTACACACCATTTCCGAGATGTACTCTATGACTAGATCCTCAATAAGGTCCACAGATTCTGTGTAGGGATTCTGATCATCCCCAAACCCGTACATCATGCAGCGCACTGAGATAGAAATAGCATGGTGATTGTAATGAGTAAAACACTTATGTCATGACAAGACTCAGAAATTGGATTTGTAAAACATATTGAATCTTGATAGTTTTATCTTATGAAAGACTCCATCTGTATTTTTTTTACCACAATGGTAAATTAAGCATAATAATAACTTACATGGAATCACAACAAAAATAAATATAATTTACTAACAAATGCATAGTCTTACATTCTTTAGAAAATATTTTCTTCCTTTTGGTTTCAGTGTGAACATCCTCTTCATTGTCATCATCATCAAACTGAAACATGTTTAAACATCCAACATTTACATTTAGAGCTATTCTTCCCCTGATGATCATACTTGTAATTTATTGTTAAGAGCATACACATGTCTTTTTTTCTGAACATTTCATTTTCAAATTACAATAAATTACCCCTTTTTAAATCACCTTTAAATAAATGTACACATACAGGCCATCAAATGATCCAGTCTGGATGTACAGTAGAACTGAAGCGAAACATACTTCTTACTTGCCGTCCCAGTCATTTATTTGCCTAATGTCTTGGTGTATCTACATGTTATTCAACCTGTTGTATTTTAAGTAAACCTAGTGTAGTTGTACTGATGCAGAGGGATGTGCTGTAATTCCGCACACAAGGTCTATTCTGCGTCAACCTGCCTTTGACTCTACTGGTTAGCGATTATTTGTCAGACAGTAGTAATATCCCGACGTTTTTAAATATAAGTGTTTCGTAACCAATTTTTGTATTTTATCATCAGTATACAAATAAATGCTTGTATTGTCAAGTAAGTTTCGTTGTACTTCAAAAATGGTGAGTTTATTTTTTTGGTAAAACCCCCTTATGTTTACGTTGAAACGCATGCAACTGTCATCTTGGCCCTGGGGAAGTAAAATGACATGCGCATGCGCGATAAAATCCCAATTTGGGGCCCAGACGGTGTTTGTTCTAGTTTTGGCTGTGTGCTTATTATAGCAGCTGAGTCAGACATAACACTATTTTACTCGCTACAAGGTTGAAAAACGCGCGTAGTAGCTTCATAGATACGTAACGTCTAGTAAACTTTTTTAAACGTCATGCTTCAGTATTAGTTTCAATGCCTTACTTACATTCTCTATTTATTTTAAAATCATTTGATAAAGTGGTATTATTATGATATAAATTATCATTTGATAGTTAATTTGTATTCTAATATACATTAAATAAAGTTACCAAACATTTCTTCGTATATTTCACTAATTAAAAAACACTCGGAAAATACTACTGGCAACATGAAAAAGACAGTGTTTTATGTACCCTATTCAGTGCCTCTTGTTGCACATGCACACAAGTGACACTTATTTTGTTTACATACGCAAATGGGTGATGAACCCAGGATGTTACATGCAAATTTTCAACGATCCCAAAATAAATGCATATTTTGTCTGACAAACACTTGCTAACCAGCATTGTATTAACTTCTAAAATTGTGAAATCGATTGTTGAGCGTGAAACTATTGTATCTGATATAGAAATGCTCAGGAGATACAATAGTTATAGGCTCAACCTCTAAATCTGTTTTTTTTTCCCATGAACTGTACTGTACACATCTTCTTCCCACTAATTCAGTATATTATTGCTTTTTTTTTCAGGAATACTCTTCTCGTTAAGCCTCAAAAAAAGTCAAACCGGCCACAAAAAAGTCAAACCGGCCTCACTCTGCGAGAAATACAGTTAAACCGGCCACAAAAAGTCCATACCGGCCACAAAAAAGTTAAACCGGCCACAAAATTAAACAACAATGCAAATTAAGGCCTGTACATAGTAAGGGGTGATCAGAAAATATTTTTAATATTTACAGGTAAGTGATTTCTATAAACAAATTAAATAAGGATCTTTGTTACAATTGTTTGTCCTGCGTTTGCAGAAGTGAAAATAACTCAGTTCGTGAAAAAATGACAACATGAGTACATGGACAAAATACATATAGTGAACATTTACGAGGCTATCGATTACAATATACAATACACAACAATACATAGTTTAATTGTATGGTACGTACATTTGTTAACAGCATTACAGTTAATTAATAATTAATATCCCGATGAGCATTTGGTGTAAGTATAAAAAATTACAAAATCAATGTTTAATTGAAATTACTATTAATATTTGCTTTTGGGCATTTGAGTACTTGGTGTTTAAAACAAAAAGACACGATGAGTTATTCAAATAGATTAGTAAAGCAAACATATATTTTACTGACATAATGATTAAACATAAGATTCGAATTACACATAAGATTGCCATTATCAGAAAACTCGCGATGTTATGACAACTTGATGTCTGGTGTACTGATATACGCCGATCGTTATCTCAAGTGGACACTGACGCGGTATTTTTTACGGTCCCAAAGCAGTAGATCTGGAGCCACATGTGCTAACAAAATACTCCTTGATATTGATCCCTTCAGTTATTTACTAATTTATTTACAGATCAACAAAATATATTTTTAACTACTACAACAACAATAACAATCATAATTTATTAGATTTAAGCATAGAATTGTGTTTTAGCCAGTTGTAAAATTTAACACATAGATAAGAAAATATGTAAATAATTTATGATCGAGGTTATCAAATTAAAAATTTAATATACAAACATGTGTAATTGTGTTATTAAAAATGATTCAAATACGTTTTTCTACAATCTCTGTACATGTACGTAGGATTGTATCTAAACATGAGTATTTTTTTATTAAAAAAGATAATATTTTTCTTATTTAAATGACTAATGCAGACAGATGTGCTGATATATTAACACCTTTGCTTAAAATGAAATAATGTTTTTGTTTCACACCGATGTCTTAAAGACGCCTTCACACATTGAAATGGTGTGATATATAGCCTAAACTTATGAATTTTAACTAACCATAATATGTTCATTACTCGCTTACTGCATTGGAAAGTATCTCTTCTTCAAAAGATATCATCAAATAAACTACATATACTGGAATCTTTCGTCAACCCAGTGACACAGTAGATAAAAATCGACTCATGTGCCAGCTACCAGAAAACCAAGCGAGTCAAAATAATACTAGTATATTATTATTCACTTAATAAAAATGAGGCTGGTTTGACTGTTTTTCTAATGACTGTGTGGCCGGTTTGATGTTTTTGTGGCCAGTTTAACGTGTGGCCGGTTTGACTGTAATTCATTTTGATCGATAATAGCATGGCCATTTTTTTTCCCCCAGGAATCCCGCAAAGGCGCAGCCCAGAATGAACACTGTATAATATGTCATGCTGTTAATATAAAAAAGTAATTCAATCTTTGTACATTGCCTTTATAATCAACTTTATATTCTTAAGCACTAAGATATGCATAGTTTTCTACTAATGTTGAAATAAATCCGAATTTACATGTCCAAAAAATATACCAATATTAAAATGCATGTCTATTTCAGTACGTTGTTGGTGAAAAAAAAAAACGAAATACTCGCACAAATAATATCACATAAAAAGAGTTGACAGTGTTTACAACATCGTAACACAGGCTGTATTATTGGCAATGTTAGTAATTACCTGTTCTTTGTCGGCCTCTGCCATTTGTGAATGTTGTTTACCTGCTAACCGGTTTCCTATCCATCCCACGAATACTAATTTGAAGTCAGGAACTAAACTAATTCAAACGTCTACCAACACAGATGATGGTTCCCGGCTTTGCACTATTCAGAGATGTAAATATCGGAAGCCATGCTCCTGGAAAAGCGCCTCATGATTGTGATGACTTTGGCAAGGTCAAATTTCAATACCAATTGCATTAGCACTTATGCAATACCGCGATAGACATCATGGGACAGTCGTCGTCAACAGAAGCGCCAAAAGTGGAAAACCCTCCAGCAGCAGCCGAGAAGAAGAAGTGTAAGCCATGTTGCGCCTGTCCGGAAACTAGGAAGCCCAGAGATGAATGGTAGGACCAGTAGTGTTGGGACAAATGGCACTAACAGTAACAACAGCCTCACTTTAGCAACACCATTACACAGTGTGTGCCTCTCACGCTGGAGACCCTTGTTCAATCCCATACAGATGGCAGCTCAGATGCTTTAACTTTAGAGACCTTACATATATTCCATCGCCATGGAAGTAATGGAATCCATGGCGCTCTTTCAGCTGTCAAACTTCTTCAACAATAATGAAACAAGAGATATGCATTTCCACGGCTCTGGCTGCGTTCATGCATCAACACTTAGAAAGTAAAAAAACACAATCAGCGAACATTGTTTGAGGTCATGCTGTGAAACTTCAATGATTTTTTATGCCAGTTCTGCACCAAGATATACCAAGCAGCATGCACATATGGTTTATCATGGCAACAGTGACATTGATGACAATGTAAATGTTGCTGATTTTCATTCCAGTGTCCTAGCACTTGTTACGGCTCCATTTACTTGCCCATTTTGGTTAGCAATACATAATGTCTGGAGAAGAATTAGTATAAGCGTTGCTGACACTTGTTTTCTAATCCAGTTTTTTACAATGTATTATATATAATGACATGTCATAATATGTTTGTTTGACTAAATAAATATGTTTAAACTAATGACTTGTTTAAAGTTCTAGATTCATTATTGTTGATTTCAGATGTTATCAGATATGTCAATTATAATATTAAGTATATTTTCAGCATTGCGGAGAAAGGGCCAGAAAAATGCCAGGACCTGATTCAAGCTCACATAGAGTGCATGCGGAAAGAAGGCTTTAATGTGTGATATCACCGTATTCATATGGTGGGTACCTACAAGATTTG
Source organism: Congeria kusceri (assembly GCA_027627225.1). NCBI lineage: Eukaryota > Metazoa > Mollusca > Bivalvia > Myida > Dreissenidae > Congeria > Congeria kusceri. The sequence continues at coordinate 30,806,291 of CM051024.1, forward strand.
TTTTGGTTTGGTAACTTTGAATATTCACAAAATTTTCATCCCAGTTATTCTGTGTGTTTCAAACAGATAAAATAATGTTTGTATAATTTTTAAGAACCCACTGATCAAACAAACATTACTCTATATGTATAATTGTCTAAATTTCAAGTCGGGTATAGTGTGTCTTTCATTATAGCAACACCATATTGGACATCTAGTTATATGTTTTATAACGGAAAGTATTGAAACTGAATATGTTACGGTAAATGCACATCATATGTAGGATAAAATAACAAACCATTCCTGTATATTGTCAAGGCATGCTTTCATTAATAACGCTAACAAGCCACAAATGCTACAGGTATATACATGCTTTGCTTTTGAACTTTTTATGTGATTCATTTCAGAAAATCCAACAGATACCCTGGGACTGACATCATTAACTGTGAAAAAAAACAACTCAAAACTCACTCCAGTGTATCAGTGTACATAGTATACATACTTTGAATTTCTCTTCCACATGTGTGAGGTTGAGATATACCATAAAATACTGGGAGTAAGGTTTGGGTGTTTGACATTATATTTTATGCCTGTGCCAGTTATATTCCTAGTTATTCTCTTCATAAAATCCATACCCATTTTAGCTTCCACAATGCAAGGATTGTTAGTGAAATAAGCTCTTAAAGATACTGAACTCCAGATGGGCATACAAATGGGCGTCTTTTGTAGTTATGCCTTAACAGCAAAAACATGCGTAAAACCATCACTTTTTGTTTAGAACATGATCAAATACTGTCACAAACTGTATATCTCATTGAAAAATAAAAGTTTAGTTAGCTCACACTTTCCTTGAAGCCGGTATTCACGATTTAAAAATACTGCCGATTTCCCCAATACACGCACCTGATTGAAGAGTGCACATGAGCGACTCGACAAAACTAAACTGTCACGTGATTATCCTAAATATAAATGGCGCAATTTTTAAATTACTTGATGAGTTATCCAGACGCTATAGATTTTAGAACTATTAAAAGGACGAAAGCTATAAAAATCATTGTTTTTCAGACAAATAAAAACAAACTTGTCTATTATTTATATGTGTTCTATACGATTATGTAAGAAAATAGTGTATTAATGACAATTTTCTTTCGTTTTTACGTTTGGACCATCTGGAATTCAGTCCCTTTAAGAATGGAAATATTAGGATTTTATATGACATTAGACTATAACAGTATTTATATTAAAATAACTAAAAGTATGGTTATCAAGTAAAAAGACTGCAAGAAATTACCAAAAAACATGTATTCTTTTAAATACTTTTTACTGGAAAAACAAACTTGATTTCCATGAGTGTACCATTTGATATGGCAACATTGTATCATCATATACATGTGTACTCAGAAATATCGGTGCAAAATGTTTGCTTTAAGTCTTTTGAAAGCATGTTCAAATGAAGATTTAAATGAAAAAAAATATATAAGGCATGTCGTGAGAAAACCAGGCTTAATGCATGTGTGAAAAGTGTCGTCCTGGATCATCCTTTGCAGTCCGCACAGGCTTATCCTGGACGACACTTTCCGCTTTTATGGTATTTTCTGTTTTGAAGAAGTCTCTTCTAAACATAAAGCCTCTGTAGGCGGAAAGGGTCTTCCCGAATTAGCCTGTGCTGACTGCACAGGCTAATCCGGGACAACACTTTATGCACATGCATTAAGCCCTGTTTTCCCACCACATGCCTCAAATATGTTCAAATAAAGATTTTAATTAATAATTTCCCAGAAGATGAATTGGTATGCATGTTTTCTGCTGCATCAGCAAATAAAAATGCAATGATTGTTATTATTTCATTTTAATTCTCTGAAGAGCGAGTGTCAATTTTTCAGCACATTCAGATGGAAGTCTAAATGGCTGATTATCCCAATTATTGGAATAACTCCGGTTGAAGGCATACAGTTGGGCAGAAACAGTGGCATTGTTTATATGAAAAAAAAATAACAGAACATTTTGGTTGATTTCACTACAAAATCATTTCAGTAACTTGATGTTAATGCATACCTGACATGAGATCATTGGAATAGGCTTCTCTTTTTTTTAGCTCACCTGAGCACAAAGTGCTCATGGTGAGCTTTAGTGATCGCCCGTTGTCCGTCGTGCGTGCGTGCGTGTGTGCGTCAACTTTTCATTCAAACAACATTTCCTCCTAAACCGCTTGGCAGATTTTCACCAAACTTCACAGGAATGATCCTTGGATGAACCTCTTTCAAAGTTGTTCAAATCTTTCCGGTCCGCTGCATATGTAGGTCACCAGAGCTAAAAATAGATTTTAAAAGTGTAAACTTTAAAAATCTTCTTCTCTGAAACTGCAGGGCCCAGAGGTTTCATATTTGGTATGTAACATCCTATAGTGGTCCTCTACAAAGATGTTCAAATTATGCCCCTGGGGTCAAAACGGGCCACTCCCTGGGGGTCAAATGGTTTATATAGAATATATACCAAATGACTTTTAAAATCTTCTTCTCTGAAACCACAAGGCCCAGAGGTTTCATATTTGGTATGTAACATCCTATAGTGGTCCTCTACAAAGATGTTCAAATTATGCCCCTGGGGTCAAAACGGGCCACTCCCTGGGGGTCAAATGGTTTATATAGAATATATACCAAATGACTTTAAAAATCTTCTTCTCTGAAACCACAAGGCCCAGAGGTTTCATATTTGGTATGTAACATCCTATAGTGGTCCTCTACAAAGATTGTTCAAATTATGCCCATGGGGTCAGAACTGGCCACGCCCTGGGGGTAACATGGTTTATATAGAATATATACCAAATGACTTTAAAAATCTTCTCTGAAACCACAAGGCCCAGAGGTTTGATATTTGGTATGTAACATCCTATAGTGGTCCTCTACAAACATTGTTCAATTTATGCCCCTGGGGTCAAAACAGGCCACGCCCCGGGGGTCACATGGTTTATATAGAATATATAGCAAAATGACTTTAAGACTCTTCTCCTCTGAGACCACAAGGCCCAGAGGTTTCATGTTTGGTATGTAACATTCTATAGTGGTCCTCTACAAAGATTGTTCAAATTATGCCCCTGGGGTCAAAACTGGCCACGCCCCGGGGTCACATGGTTTATATGAACTTAAATAGCAAAATGTCTTAAAAAATCTTCTCTGAAACCGCAAGGCCCAGAGGTTTCATATTTGGTATGTAACATCCTATAATGGTCCTCTACAAATATTGTTCAATTTATGCCCCTGGGGTCAAAACTGGCCACACCCCGGGGGTCACATGATTTATTTAGACTTGAATAGCAAAATGACTTTAAAAATCATCTCCTCAGAAACCGAAAGATCTAGAGGTTTGTTATTTGGTATGAAACATTGTATAGTGGTCCTCTACAAAGATTGTTCAAATTATGCCCCTGGGGTCAAAACTGGCCACGCCCCGGGGGTCACAGGGTTTATATCAACTTAAATAGCAAAATGACTTTAAAAATCTTCTCCTTTGAAACGGCTAGGCCCGCAGCTTTCCTATATTTGATACGTAACATTGCATAATGGTCCTCTTCAAAGATTGTTCAAATTATTCCCCTGGGGCCAAATCTGGCCACTCCAGAGGGGTTACATGGTTTATATAGACTTAAATAGCAAAATGACTTTAAAAATCTTTACCTGAAACCGCAAGGCCCCGAGGTTTGTTCAAGGTTGTTCAACTTATGCCCCTAGGATAAAAATAAGCCACGCCTCGGGGATGCAAATTCCAGTTGGGTTACAATGTCTCAGGTGAGCGTCCTAGGGCCTTCAGGGCCCTCTTGTTTTGTATTATAGAAACACTGACCTACATTTTGTTATTAGTTTTGTGTCAATGTGTCTATTCATGGTACTTCATTCTAGAGTATATGCTGCAGTTGAAATGAACAAATACATTCATCGTATTTGTTAAAAGAATCCAGACTGTCGGAATGCTGCATTCATTTTATTTTTCATTTTTGGTTAATTTTGGTATTTTGATAATACCGTACATTGCAAGTTACCATTATCTTTATATCATGCAGTATGTTCGTTCATGAATCATGTGTCCACATTGTTAGTGTTATTTGTTGAATTATAAAACCAATAAATACCATTATTATACCTTATTTGATTATTTCTCTATATAATGCATATAAACTGCAGCGGGCAACAATTCGATATGTCGCCGGGCAATGTCGCCCGCTACCGCTATGTCGCCTGGTACGAAAATGATAGGGGATTGTTCGGTATAATAAAATAAATATTGACTTCCTTGAGGGTGACAGTGCATCTCGTCAACCCTCCACAAGCATGTGTTGCCTCGGGTTGACAAGACGCACTGTCACCCTCAAGGAAGTCAATATTTATATATTGTTGTGTTGAAATATCTAAGCTGATTTACCATGAAGTACTATTTGTTTTCAGAATACAAATCAGGGGTTATATTCAAGAAACATCTTAAGTTTATCTTAATATATTGGCACTCAAGTTTAAACTTTCAAAATGTTATACGTTTAAAGCTATCAATAAATTGATGAATCCCTTAACAGTAAAACGAACAATTGTTAATGATATAGCTGATAATTTATTAATACTAAGCATAATGGACTGTGCACATGAAATACAAAGCTTAGGAAAATGCTGAATTTAAGATAAAGAATAAAATATAACAAAAAGATTTTTCTGGAATATGACCCCTGGGCTCATATTTACCAGCCCATTCTTAGACTTAAGAATAGACTTAGATTCAAGTTTGTTTGTTTGGATTTTTTCGCCGTTTTTAACAGTTTTCAGTCATCTCACGGCGGTCAGTAAACCTACTCGCACTTTTCCTGGGCAATCTTAGCCGATATAAGCGGTTTACCAGTACAAAGTGCACATACCTATGCCAGTAGCATGCTACTTGTGAGTTTGCAAATGTTCCGAGTATGAATGTCACAAATAAATCATTCTAAATAAAAATGCTAAGATAAGCTTTGGTGAATGCCAAGCAAAATTCAAATTACCTGGGCCCAGTTGCTTTAAACGGCCAATTAAGCTAACAGCCTGTTAAATTAAGATGTAAATAAAATTAATATTACCAGCAACTTTGGCTATCAAACATATGAAAATTATTTAAGCATTTCATTTTATTTTAAATAAACTCACAGGTTAAAACTTGAACATTTAATTTTTATAAATGACTTAATCCAAAAGGTAACGTTTGTTAGCTTAATTGGCCGTTAAAGTTTTGAGCAACTGGGCCCAGGGCTGGTATTTATAAAGAATCTTAGTCAAAAATTAAGAAAAATCTTAAAATTCTCAAATTTAATTATTGGATTTTCTGACAAAGTTACGCATTTCTGAAAGATTTTGACACATAATTACAATATAATTCAAAGTGTATTAATACCTAGCATTAGTCATGCAAATGTTCCAAAGCATAGTGTTTTAAACACGAATTCTAATTTTGACTTATGTTCAACTTAAGTTAAGAATGGCTTAAGAATCTTTATAAACATGGGCCCAGGTTTGAAGAATAGAACAGTTTCAAGAATATTCTTTATTGTTAAGTATAAGAATGAGTTGGTGAATACGGACCCAGGGTTTAATAAAATAAACTCAAAAGAACTTGTCTGAAGTTACAGCAATGATTTAATATGGCTGTCAAAATGAACAGTTCACAGTTTACAAGTATTCAGATCATTGTATTCATATAGCAGGTTCTGACATTGATAAGGCAGTTATATGCTGTGCATAAATATGAAATGAAAAGAAGACATTTATATAAAATTCATTTATTTGATAAGACTAATGATTCAATGTACATAACCATTTTAAATGCAGAGTCTTCTGTATTATGTTGTTACTGAAAATTCAAACACTGAGTAAAACAATCTAGAAGTATCCCTGTATTATTTTTGTCAGAGAAAAACATGCACGTTTTTGACTACACATTTAAAATAAAAACTTATAACATACAAGAGTCCAGAATAATAACATTTCGCACAAACTCGCACATTTTATAAGTAAAACATATCACAGACACATTTCACCAACTTTCACTCAAAATTACATATTTAATGCAACAATGCCGATTTTACAAGTTCTTTCTTTTCTGGGGTGAGAGTAGCTGGGAACTCAATGTCAAATTCAATAATCAGGTCTCCTTTCTGTGTGGGGTCATTGGACAGAGGCATTCCTTCCTTGGGAACCATCTTCTTGTAGCCTGGCCTGAAATACAGGGAACTAGTGTCACACATGGTTACCAAGAAAACGGTGTCAAGTACAGCGATATTATTCACTGCTTTGAAAATGGGGCCACTACCCATCAAACTGGTAATTTTCAGTCATGAAATCTTGCTTGTAGCCTGGCTGAAATACAGGGAACCAGTGTCAAACATGGTTACCAAGAAAACAGTGTCAAGTACAGCGATATTATTCACTGCTTTGAAAATGGGGCCAGTACCCATCAAACTGGTAATTTTCAGTCATGAAATCTTGCTCGTAGCCTGGCCTGAAATACAGGGAACCAGTGTCAAACATGGTTACCAAGAAAACAGTGTCAAGTACAGCGATATTATTCACTGCTTTGAAAATGGGGCCAGTACCCATCAAACTGGTAATTTTCAGTCATGAAATCTTGCTCGTAGCCTGGCCTGAAATACAGGGAACCAGTGTCAAACATGGTTACCAAGAAAACAGTGTCAAGTACAGCGATATTATTCACTGCTTTGAAAATGGGGCCAGTACCCATCAAACTGGTAATTTTCAGTCATGAAATCTTGCTCGTAGCCTGGCCTGAAATACAGGGAACCAGTGTCAAACATGGTTACCAAGAAAACAGTGTCAAGTACAGCGATATTATTCACTGCTTTGAAAATGGGGCCAGTACCCATCAAACTGGTAATTTTCAGTCATGAAATCTTGCTAATTGGGAAACATTGAAGAAAGTTATTTGATTTAATGAATAACTTAAACTAGCGATACATTCATTGAATTTTGGTATATTTGGTATATTTTGGTTATATTTTGGTATATTTGGTATATTTTGGTATATATGGTATATTTGGTATATTTTGGTATATTTGGTATATTTTGGTATATTTTTTATATTTTGGTATATTTGGTATATTTTGGTATATTTAGAGCCTTAAATTAAGGTTTCGTCCCTAGGTGTTTTGGAAAACAATAGCAACAAATACGATGAAGGGGGAAAAAATTCAGGCGAATAGTCAACTTTAGTGCACGATTATAAAAAAACGTTTACTTGTAGGTGACTGTTACACCAACATTGTGCGCCGGCTATAAAAGGTAAAAAAAGCCATGATTCAGTCTTCACAACGATTAATTGGAAAGGCATAAGAAATACAATTTCAACTTACCTGAATCTACCCTGAAATTCATATTTTCATTCTGCTTGTACCTGCCCTTTGCGACAAAAAGGTCCAAATTGTAACTTGCCCTAATAGATTTTTACTTGTCACGGGCTTCAGGCAAGTAATTTGTATTGAAGACTGCTGTTTATACATATCATACATACTTGATGATGTCGTTGATGGGGATGTGCAGTGTGCGCTCGTCGAGGGTGAGGATGTCCACCGTGCAGCCAGTCAGGGCCTTGCCCAGGGGGACCTTGGCCGTGTGGATCAGGTTGTTGCCTTCACGACGGAACCGCGGGTGCTGCTTGTCCTTCACGATGAAGACAATGTCAGCTGAAAAATGTGACCATTGAAACTGATGTTGAAGTTGAAACACTTGCTAATTTCTTACTTTTATAGTAATGAAATTTAACATTTTGCCAAGCAAGCCCTCATTCTTTTGATAACTTGAGCGCAAGAAAATATTACAACTTCACGCCCACCTATATAAAACTGAGCATCTCAGCAAGCCCAGTTCAAAATTTGCCAGCACAGGGCTTACGAGCTTGTACTAATTTTGAAAGTAATTATAGTATAAGACAAAGCTCTATTAACACAGGACTTTGAAAGATACAATGTAAATACATGTACACATGTTTTTCTTTGGTGCATAATAAGGGTAAACAATGGCTTTAATTTCTGACAAATTTCATATCACTGTACAAGTGCACTTGAAATCAACAATTATAAGCATGAAAACAATGAAAAACAAATAAATATACCAGATGAGTTCAACGCGATATCACATGCAAAAACACTGCCGCACAGCCATACAAAGCTGAACTTGGATGTAAGCTAGTTTGAAATAACAAGAGCTTACCGGGCACGTTGTTGGGTCCCTGGTCCCCCTCTTCAGGGAATGAGATGCGTGTGTTTGGTTTCCAGCCCTTCTTCACTGTGATGGTGAGGATCTTGTCTCGGATACTGGAAGTGTGGCCGTCTTCATTCATCACCTACAGAACATCGAAAACAATTATAATCATGTGCCTTTTGGCTCTTTAATTTTAGCAAATAGTTATTACTATTTCTACAAGCAGGTTAACAATTTACATAATCAATTTATACTTGTGAAAGATATAATTATTCTGCTTTATTTTAAGAGCAAGTATCAAACATAATGGCTTTTTAATACCATTCTCTCAATATGCAGAATTATCGTAGTAATTAACATTTAGATGTTTTTAGAAATCAATTAATTGAAACCAAAAAAATGTCAGTTTCTGTGTATGATTTAGTTTTTAACCAATTACACCTGGTAAAAAAGCCAAGTAATGATCTCCACATTAAAATAGGCATTAAAATAATCAATAAAACACGTATATAAAAAGTATATAAACTTCATTAAAACGCGGATGAACTTCTTGTGGTGGTGGTGTTTAATGTAGCAAACCAGGGGAGACCACTCACTGTGAGGAGTGAATATTATGATGACTTACCCTTCTGGAAATCTTCATTTTCTTTGTGCAGCCATGGAACACTTCCTCCAGGGAGAGGAACAGATCCCTCTCGATGGGCGGGTCCTGTTTCTTCCTGCCCCGCCCGGCCAGCCCGCCAAACGACATGCTCAAATCACCATCCACACGGTCATAGAACTCTGGAATAAACGAGCTCATTCATTAATTTTCAGTTTAAACTTATTCATTTGAAAAATTGATTGTGTCAATTGAAGGATGCTTATTGAGTCTTTTTCTTGGGTAGAACCAGTACCAGTTCTTTATGTCTTTGAGAAAGATCACTCGATAGCACCCTGAATTAGGATAGAACTCACGATCTATTGATCTCAAGGTGGACATCACATCCATTAAGCCATTGCACAATTATTCAATAACGTACAAGTAAATGCATAATTTATTAATATTTTTTCATGGAGGTTTTTTAAAATTAAAAACTTGTTTTTATCTTGTTAGACTTATTACCTTCAATTAAAACGAACTTATACTTCAGCAAACTATTGCAATCAATGTTTTCAAACTTAATAGAAATACAATGATTTAAACCATTAATTTTGGCTGATAATGTCAACATACATACAGGTACAGACACTGAAATAATTATTTCCAAGTTCAAACAATATGAGGAGCGTCGTGAGAAACCGGACTTAATGCATGTGCGTAAAGTGTCGTCCCGGATTAGCCTGTGCAGTATGCACAAGCAAATCCAGGACGGCACTTTCAGCCTTCAGTGGATTTATGTTTAGACTTCCTTGAAACAGAAAATACCATAAAAGCGGAAAGTGCCGTCCCGGATTAGCCTGTGCGGACTGCACAGGCTGATCCGGGGCGACACTTTACGCACATGCATTAGGCCCAGTTTTCCCATGACGCGCCTCATATAAAGAAGTCCAAGCCTACCTTGGAATGGGTTGCTGCCACCAAAGAAGTCCCTGAAGACCTTTTCTGCGTTGCCGTGGAAGGTGTATCCATGGGTCCAGGCCCCCGTCTCCATGCTCCCACTGGGGACGCCATTCTTCAAGCCTTCCTCCCCGAACTGGTCATACACAGCACGCTTGCGAGCTGGACAAATACCGAGGCATTTATAGTTATGCAGTGGTCGAAATTAGCACAAGCCATGCTTGTAACATTGTATTGCTCTCAATAATATACGACTATGAGCTTACTTGGCAAAAATGTTAATTTTCATGAATGCTTATGGACATTTTTAATCAAACTTTTGTATAGTATTTTTTTATTAAGGTATAATATGTAGCATTTTTGGTCTCCAGATACATAAAATATCACTTTTAAACGTACATATCTACAAGACATTCATATTATTTACCAGAAACGCTTTCCTGAAATGTGTGAAACTATATTTCAATAACTTACAAAATATCTTGAGTTGTCTACCAGGAAAAAGAAATCAAGAATAACAATACATTTATCCAGATTATATTACACAATCTTCCTGATAAATTGTGTCCCTGCATCTTCCTGATAAATTGTGTCTTCTGTTTGAAAAACAATAAAATGTGTAGCATTTATTTTTCAACTGAAATATTATTAAAATCATCCAATCACTTAAAATCACTTACGATCTGCTAGAACATCATAGGCCTCAGCACATTGCTTGAATTGGTCTGCTGTTACTTGATCGCCAGGGTTTTTGTCCGGATGAAACTTTAATGCTAGCTTTCTGTAGCTAAAGAAGAGAAAACACAATTTTTAATTATGCAACAAAAAGTAACGTTTTGTGTAGGATATGTACATGTATAAAACAACTCAATTTAAATAAAAGTATAAAAAAATATGTCCAAACACACATTGTACAGTAAGAAATATATAATGCTGAATTGTGTTATTTGGATGTTGATGGGAGTTCAAAAATGACTTTAAGATTTCCAAAGTTTTACATGTCTGAATACAGACTTTTGTAAGTATTTATTATAAATCTTCAATAAATCATTATATTAAATGGTATTTTGATACATTAAATGAACTGTAAACCAGTGATCAATCATTCAATTAATGTTAACACACACTTGTTTAAATTTCAGAAAAGAGGTGATGCAATGTTTGCAATGAGTGGCAATGAAAACCTAAACTCTACTGTGGAAACGTACGAAAAGCGAGGTAAACTTACTTAAAATACTGAAAACCTAAGAAAACCACAATTTAAGACGAAAACCCGCATATTGCGCACAATTCTAAAGTTTCCATTCAGTTTCATATGTCTCCTCTTGTTTTTTCGTGGATTTCCGTTGGTTTTAGTGGGTTTTCGAGTAAGTTTATGTAGGTGTTCGTATGTTTCCATGGTAAATTTCAAACAGGGCTTGCTAAGATTCTCAGTTTTATTGAAGCGGACTTGTAACATTTTCTTGCTCTCAAGTAATAATATAAGAATTCGGGCTTGCTTGGCTCAACTGCTAATTTCGATGACTGAAATACGAGTTTTAACTCGGACCGTACGTACGCCATACGCACGCAATGTATATAACTGATAACAGTAACCAATCGATACAGCGCAACCAAAACTTGCAGAGGTTTCTTCCCCTAGCAGTAAACAGTAACTGATTTGAGCTGTGCGCAGAGGTTTACGTTTGGGTAAAACAAAAGTAAAATACAGAAACATTGTCAATCTTTTCAGAGTTCTTTTGGATTTTTCTTACATTTGGGAATTTTTTAACTTCAAATTGGGAAAAATGGTCTTAATATCGGACTGGGAATGGTACCGTTTTCCGGTACTAACTTTATATAGAGGAAAAAGCTGCATGCAAAAAGCAGCATGAAATGATGAATAAAATGTACCGGTTAGTGCATGTGTTCATTTTATAACCTAGACATTTACAACCCTGAGCAGATAGACCTATGCATATCATTGCTAAGTGTTTGTTACTTAGTAACTTAAGTAAGGCAATGGTGAACTTCATATTTTGATTACAGTCGTGTCCGGTAATCTTGCGCTTCCGGTAATCTTGCGCACTAATCAGTTAGGCATTTTTGGAAGACGGCGCGTTTTATTTACTGACGTTTACCGAAATATTAATTTTTAAAGGAGCCAAAACAACTGTAATAAATGAAAATAAACATAGTTTTTGTATTTATAATTACCTTTTGAATGATTTTAATCAAGTATCCATGAGTTGTAAACACCGACCTACTTAGGCATAAATCCGGTTTGCTGGATAAAATTCCTCGATTTCTTCACTCCTCTCATAATTTTTAAAAAGAATATTATAAATTATGCATAATTGTTGTATTTCCTGATCAAAGTTTGGTATTTATCTTTTCTGAGCTCTACAACAGACATCGTATACAGACGAGATTGAATCTTTTTCCCGCCAATCTGTCGATTTTAAGCTCCGGGCATGCACAAAGGCCACTTGCTTTTTAATTCCGGAATCCTACTATGAGAAGACAAATACACTTTACTTCGTTAAACAATCTTTTTGTATTGTGTTTGTATCAAATAACTAGTTTTAATTTGCTTTTTCGATGTTATAGTCACATCTCGTCAAAGTATAGTTACTTAATTATGAACGAAGCCTGCAGTGATGATAAAAAACTTGAACACATTGATTTATCTGAACATTTTTACTGAACAGATTTATAAGTTTGTTTTATGATATGAAATGGACACCATACAATTACATTAAGCATTTAATGACGTCATTTTCAAAAGTGCGCAATATTACCGGACACTGGAATTGTTAAAAAACGGTGTGAGTTATTTTTGTTTTGATTTGGATTCGGATAGTTTTTTATTGAATATTTCAGATATGGTTGTGTTTCTAAATGCAAGACAGACTGTCGTTTATGTTCAGTAAAAATTAAATTGCTACGCTTTTTTAATCCGATGTTTATCACACAATTAGTGCTTAACTGCGCAAGATTACCGGACATCATCGTATTTTCATTCAACAACATTGCTTTAAAGCGCACTTGCAAGAGAAATTTTAATTAAAAACGAACAATTAAAAATCATAAATCCAAAATAGTTACTTTTTCTTGATATCTGCGTCATTTGCTGATCGTGTAAGCTGCAAAATATTGTAATAATCTACTCCCATTTTGTCTGTTCTTCCTGAACTCTTCAAGAAATTGTAATGGCGTCTGTTGCTATGCAACAATAATACAAAGCTATCGTCTGTCGTGCACTATTGTAGTTTCGAATGATAGAAACGTATACAGAAATGTTTTAAACATATAAACAGCTTAAATGATAAACATGGTTGATATATCAAATATACTTACTCATAATTATACAATATAAATACTTTCATTATGATTAGTCATGGTGTGGAAATTATTCGCATCGTCGGCTTAAAAACACAGTGTTAGCTGGACTCCGAGCAACACATCCAAACAATATGGAGGATAAGTTTTAATTTTAGAATTGGAATGGATTTGACGTGTATTAGTTTAAGTATTTGATGTAGAAAAAACGTTCAACATGGACAGAGACGTTGCAGGAATCCGTATTAGCCCCGCTAATGTTGCATTTTACGATACAACACCGGATAGTATTGAACAGTTGAATGTGACTGTTTACAATATCAGTAAATCAAGTAAAAGCATAAGATATTATGCGCCAAAAACAAAGGTAAAACATGTAATTATTTCTTTAATATGCATACCTTTCCATACTTTATTTTGGTGAGTTTAATCATTTATTGCACTATAGTTGATTTTAAATGACTGGATATCGCATTATATGCAGCCATTCAGTTATTATCTACTTTCCGCCATCACTACTTCTAGTACAGTCATGTCCAGTAATCTTGCGCTCTACGCAGTTAGGCATTTTTAGAAGACGATGCGTAATATTAACTGACATTAACAGATATTTTGCATTTTAAATTAGCCAAAACAGTTTTAAAAATGTAAATAAAACTTTTTGTCTTTCTTTATATTCACCGACTGCATGATTCTAATTGTGTGTGCTTGTGTTGTAAACACCATCACACTTAGGAATAAATCCGATCTGCTGGCTGAAATTCCTCGGTTTCTTCACTCCTCTAATGATTTCGTGAAAAAAATATTATATTTAATACATAATTGTATTATTTCCTGCTTAAATTTTGGTATTCATCTTTTTTTTAGCACTACAACAGAGATTGTGTACAGACGAGATTTGGATATTTTTCCTGCCCTTCTGTCTGTTTTAAGTTCCAGCATGCGCAAAGGCAGCATTTTTTCTTTACGTACGGAAGCCTGTCAATGACAATGTCATGAAAAAAAACAACAGATTAATTATTTAAATAAATTTCTGGGATGGGTTTTATCTCAAATAACTACTTTTAATTTGCTTTTTTGCGTACTAATCAAATTACATCACCAAAGAACCCCCAGTAGAGGTACTTGTTGATGAAAGAGGCCTACAGTAATGATAAAAAACTTTGACAAGCAGAAAAATGTATCACAGCTGTTTTTCTCTGATTAACTTTAAACATGTTAAAAATAAGAAATCAGCATTGGGATGGACTTTGCAACGGTTACAACAATTTTCAATTTGAATAATCTTTTTCAACGTGTTTTTGATCTGATGTCTACCACACAATTGGTGCTTACGCGCGCAAGATTACCAGACATCATCGTATTACATTTGATGGATCAGTTTACTTTCACCATAGAACCCATTCACAGATTGCCCTGGGTCAACATGGGTGGTTTTATACAGTCTACGCGAAAGACCGTCGGACCTCGGACATTGCCGATAAAAATCCATGTGGTCGGGGAAAAACTGTCTGAATACTGGTCCTCGTGTCCAGTGAACATTTTTGTCGAAAATATTTTACGACATCGATTGCTGTATCTGTTTCCACAACAGTCATAAAGTCATACTTGAGGGTCACCGATTGGGTTAAAGACATTGAAGGGACTTTGACTTATACAATTGAATTCATATATATCTTGCAAAATTAACATGCTGATAGTAGTAGCTTAAGTTAATAAAGTACTCATGTGTATATTGCTTTAGTTTTCTTTAAAGATATTGTTTTAGCGTATTAAAATGTTTCTTGCAAAAAAAGTAAGTGGCCAGTAATAGTTTGTCTGGGCCAGTAATATTTGGGGCATTACCGGTCATCGTGGCCAGTAATATATTCACGACTTTGGCGGAGACTGTTTTATATATTATGGACGTTTCATCATATCCATTTCACTACTATTAATAATAATTTTCCAGTTGACCACAGTTTATATAATTAAAAAATAATATGTTTGTCAACTGTTTAAAAAAACAAGACCATCATAACAATACTTCAATATGTAATTCTGAATGCTCTGTAAATAAACTATTATTTTTTGCTAATGTTATTGTCAAGCAACCGTCGATGTTCCTGTTGACACATATGTATAACATTCATTCAGCAATCAAACTTACCAAAAGCGATTTGCCTGCAATATACATAAAAATCAGATACCCCGGGTTAAAGCAGCAGTCTAGAAATATGTTGGTAAAAATAAAACTGCAGAAATCAGTTCTAATGGACATCTCACTGATCAAAATACAAAAAAACTGCATTGAAATCGGTGCAATAATAATGCTTTGGTAATGTTTTATCGTCTATGCAATAACTGGTGATGCCTCTGGAGTAAATCAGCATGTACATTATTGTATATTCTATTTGTACCAAGTGATTTTGAACATAGAAAGTATCAAATTCCTTTCGTAAATAGGAAACAGTTTTCAGACAAATGAACACCATTAACATTCATAAGAACTATTGCCTAATTACGATGTATTGAATTAGATTCCATGGACTGCGGCTTTAAGAATGATGTAAACGTTGCAGTTTGCTGCAAGGAGGAAGCTACATTTAACAGTATGCTAAGAAATCTTTAAACATTGAAATAAATAAAACAAAAAAAAACAGCTACATCAGTCTAAAAATTCAGTTTTACTGTTTGTTTTACAGAAATTCAAGCTTAAAGTAAAAAATCCAGACAAGCCAGTTGCACCTGGATTATGTGTGCCGGCAATCATTGAGTATACAAACACAGAGGATGGAGAGTTCAAAGACAGAGTTGTGGTAACGGTGGATGGGGAGGTGGTGGAAATTCCCATCGTAGCGTAAGTAATGAAACATTCTTATGCTAATTATGTGCTCACAGATTCAGAATCACTTGGAATTGTTCCACTACTAGAGATACTGTAAAAAAGCATCATGCCCCATTTTTACCAAGCATTTTGTATGGGCTGTTGATCCAAATGTTATAGTTGCAAGTATATTGGGCATACATGCCATAATTTTTTCAGGCCAAAACAGGACATTGACAAAAAATCGGCGAGACATTTGACATTTTAGAGGGACACCTTAATATTGTTATTTTGTCGCAGGGTCCATGGATCGCGATCGCAATATTACTTGTCATATAATTCATGTACATAATACATGTATACCACTGTTGAACTCCTAGTACTGATTGGATAAGTAATAAAGTATGAAAATCTTGATTTAAAAACATATTATATATGCTTTGTTCTAGACAAAAAGGTCGATAAATTTTCCTCTTATATATATATACTTTTTGTACTTCGTGAAAATCCTTTGCTCTGCAAGTAAAGCGCGCACAAATTATGTGGCATGTACAACGTCACGTCATCTGGATGGAAAGTGTGTGTGTATTATTTTGAATAAAAGTTTTGTAGCGCATAACATCAAAATTAGGTATCTGTATGGTGAACATATGCAGTTAACATTTCCTCTTGAACAATAAAAAACAAAACAGCCGAATCGATAACATAAGTGTAGTTCAGATAGGTCAGTATTGATCTATGACATACAGTTACTGTATACATCCTCCATGTGATGACTAACGGCAATTAGCGACCGCGGATTATATGACCACCATCCCGCAAAAGCGTGACAATACACTGCTGCTTGGGTTATCATTACTGCTCCTCTTTGATTCGCGGCTAGTGGGTATTGTTGAGATAGGGACCAATTAGGGTATTAACGATAAGAAGTAAATTGTTGGCCCAATGCAACTTTTATTGCACACTAACATCGATTTTTGTGATTGACCGGGACATCATGCAACTGAGCGGGACGCTGGGACAAAACTCGCGAAAGCGGGACAATTTCTGCAGGACCGATACGTATGGCATGTATACATGAATACATCGGGTCACAAAGATTTTTATGCTCCCGGCATCTTGATGCGGGAGGCATATAGTGATTGTCCTGTCTGTCCGTGACAAGGTTAAGTAAATTTTACCGTTTCATCTAGCACCAATGCCACTTACTACAACACTACTACGATACTTACACAGTTGTTGCTTAGGACCATTCCCAATCCACCCATGTCACACAACCTCACTTTGACCTCGGCCTAATATGCACTTAGAATAATTCAAATGGGCTGTTTCTTGGTTAACTAGATTTTACCGTAGCCGGGCCGGCTAGCTCAGTTGGTAGAGCGCTGGACTACAAATCCGAGGATCGCGGGTTCGATTCCCAGCCCAGCCACATGACTTGTGTGGGGATTGGTCATGAAATTATTTATACGGCCGTTCTCCCCCTACCTCTGATTCAAGTAGGGCAGTTGTCAGTAACTGGCATAAGTATGTGCACTTACATGTACCGGTAAACCAGCTTACCCAGGAAAAGTGTGAGTAGGTTAACTGACTGCCATTATATGACTGAGATACTGTTGAATACGGCAAAAAATCCAAACAAACAAACAAGATTTTACCATTTCGTCTAGCGCCAACACCGCTTGCTACCACACTTGGATACTTACACAGTTGTTGCTTATGACTATCCCCAATCCACCCATATCACCCAACCTCACATCGACCTTGACGTAACTAGGACTAAGAAATGGGCTATCCAGCACCAACCGGGTCTTGTTTTCACTGCTTTGGGAATGGGTCCGGTACCCATCAAATTGGGAATTTTGTGACATGAAAACTTGCAATTGGGAAACATTTAAGTAAGAAATTTAAATAATAAACAACTTAAGATGGTGTTTTATAAGTTGAATTTGGTATTTAATGGTGTTTATGTAAACACATAAAAGTAAGTTCATGATTTACAACTTAGAATCACATTTCCTAAGTATTTAGCATTTTTGTACTTCTGATTTGGGATTTTTGTTTCTTCCAATTGTTTTCCCAATTGTAACCATATTTGGCAATGGAAATGAGTCCTTTTACTGGAACCTGTTATATAATGAAAAAAATCACTGGGTCATTTTCAAAGTTAATGCTGCTCTCGTTATTGAGAACATGTTCATATGTTGTCAGTTTAGAATGAATATCTTTCGTATTGTTAATAGTAAATAAAGACATTAATTATGTGATAATATGACTTCATGTTTTGCTGAAGCACAAACAATAGAGGCCATCATTGGAAAACCGGTCTTAATGCATGTGCGTAAAGTGTCGTCCCGGATTAACCTGTGCAGTCCGCACAGGCTAATCCAGGACGGCACTTCCGGCCTACAGTGGATTTATGTTTAGAAGAGACTTCCTTGAAACAGAAAATACCATAAAAGCGGAAAGTGCCCTCCTGGATAAGCCTGTGCGGACTGCACAGGCTAATCCGGGACGACACTTCACGCACATGCATTAAGTCCGGTTTTCCAACGACGCGCCTCAATAGTAGTAAAAACAATGTTTAATACTTGTATTACTCTATAGTATAAGTGCTTGTATTACTCTATAGTATAAGTGCTTGTATTACTCTATAGTATAAGTGCTTGTATTACTCTATAGTATAAGTGCTTGTATTACTCTATAGTATAAGTGCTTGTATTACTCTATAGTATAAGTGCTTGTATTACTCTATAGTATAAGTGCTTGTATTACTCTATAGTATAAGTGCTTGTATTACTCTATAGTATAAGTGCTTGTATTACTCTATAGTATAAGTGCTTGTATTACTCTATAGTATAAGTGCTTGTATTACTCTATAGTATACGTGCTTGTATTACTCTATAGTATAAGTGCTTGTATTACTCTATAGTATAAGTGCTTGTATTACTCTATAGTATACGTGCTTTTCGTTCACAGGTATCCGACCAAACCAATGCTAGAAATCGAGCAGACAGTCGACTTTGGCAATGTTGTAGCAAACAGTAAAACAATTGCAAGGGAGATAAGCCTTGTGAACCATGGCTCGAAGTCGGGAGAGTTCAAGATCAAGTATGCAGGGGATCAGCCCATTGCCATTATGCCAACAAGTGGAACAGTCCCACCCAAAAGTGTCCAGCTCATTAAAGTGGAGTTTGTGACAAAACATCCAGGAAAGATTGAAGAAATTGTAAAGTAAGCTGCCAGAATATAGGCATTTATTCGTAGTTTATATGTCTTGCCTATTCATCATTTAACCTTTCTTATATCTTATAATCCTGTTCAGCTTTTTGTTTTATGTAATTTGTTATGAAAGTCTCCCAAGTTTTGTGCAAATCATTATTTTCAAAATGATTATAGCCAATGTATTATCTTAATTATTCTTTACCCTTAAAATTGTGTTGTATGGTCACGGTGATTTGAGCTACAAATTTCATATTTTCAATATACATTAGATAAAATATAGCTGTTTAAAAATATATACCATATACTGCTTAACATTTTTCATAGTGAGCAAAATTTATTCAATATTACTGGTGTATCCTCGTTACAATTGCCACTGATATGCATGAACATAAATGATATAGTTATGCAGAATGCACTGCGTTTTATATTTAATTAACTAAAGAGTGAAGTTGGAAGGTGAAGGAGCAAAGGTCATACATGTGCGTGCAAACCTTGTGAAGCAGGCACTGCAGGTGTTGTCACTGGAGAGTGAAGAGCAGATCAACTGCATTCAGTTCGGCCACACTTACTACGGCTCGGACAAGACTGAGTGTGCTGTTTTGTGCAACAACGGACCAGAACCAGTCAACTTTGTAGCCATCCTTGATGAAGACGCTATTGCTCAAGAAATGGTATGGCTTGTTCATGATTTTGTTTTATTTGGAAAAAGGTTATACATGACTGTACATGACTGTGACCATTTATATTTATATGTGATTTCTTTATAATTAATTCATTTACAAACTTTTTTAAAATGTTAAAGTAGTTTTCAAAACAAAGTTTGAGTTGATTACTATAAAATAAGTGTTGACCAAAAATCATTATCAAAAGGGGTATAATGGACATAATTCATTTTTACCTGTTTATACCAGTTTCATTATTTTACATTTACACATTTAAATAAAGTTAGATCCAAACATGCCAATTTTGTGGTTTTTGAAAAGAATATACCGTTCATTCCTCACTTCTCTACAGGGCATAGACCTTACAAAGAACACACTGGCTGCTCTTGCTGACCAAGGGGACACAAGTCTGGTGCCAGGGGAGACAAACGAAATTACATCCCTTGTCACCGCCATACCCAATCAGGGGATTCTGCAGCCCTATGAGAGGATACCAGTCTTCTTCAGGTTTAGTCCCAGGTAGGTTAGACTCAAGTGTGACAGATGCTGCATTTTAAAAATTCTCTTTATTTTCATGCCCCTTGATTTATAGTGATTGTCCTGTCCGTCGGTCCGACCTTCCGTCCGTACAATACTTGGATACCTACACAGTTGTTGCTTATGACAATCCCCAATCTACCCATTTCACCCAACCTCACTTTGACCTTGACCTAATTTGGACTAAGATGGGCTATCCAGCACCAACTGGGGGCGTGTGTGTTTATCAAACACTGAACTTTGTTTTGTTGTTGAAAGTGCGGTACATTGTGCATGTATAAAATCATGTATTGTATACATTGGCGATTGAGTATAGATATTTCTTTTTTAAAATAAGCCCAGTTGCATATGTTTGCAATTGTCTGAGCATTTTGCGGAATCAACATATTAATTAAATTAATAAATGTAAGTCATTAAAATATTTTCCATACAAGCAAAAATAGTTTTTGTCCATCATGTTTTTTTGATCCAATGAATATTTGTTGGGAGCTTAATATTATCAAAATATTAATCAAGAATATGTCAGTAGTGATATATAGTTCAATGGACAATGCTGAATAAATCTGAAACGTGTCTACCCTGCTAATTCATTTAATATTCCTCAATCACCCCCCATTACCCACACAGGTGGAATGCATCAAAGGCGGGTTTCAAGAACAAGGAGGGACCCCCACCCAGGAAGGACTTCGCTCTTTTTCTCAAGCTACAGATCATCGGCTCCAGCGAAGCAGACGGCATGTCAGGTACATTGTTGGAACAGTCAGAGATACTAATTAGAAATCAACACACCTCTGATATATAGTTCCGCCCGTATGAACATGTTTAAGTATATGGCAGCCATTTTTTGTGTGTTCCAATTTTGTGTTCACAATGATGTTATGTTACTAAAAAGGGTAAATTTTGTACAATGTAAATGCATTTATTTGCAAAGACCAAAACAAATGTATATTGTAGTTTTTGTGCAAATAAAATGAAAATAAAAGTTTTTGTTGACTGTCAGATTAAGAAACATATGTTTATTGTTGAGACTTATTTGAGTTGTGTAATTGTTAACAGTACTGAGAAAATTGCGCCTGTTTCAAGCATTTGACTTAAATTGAAACTTTATATAATGGAGCTCAGATAAATTGCCTGCCTGACAATGTTCACGTGTTAAACATATTCACTTCAGAAGACAAGAGTGTTGAGGTAGCCATGACAGGTACCGCACTTCCCGTCCTACTGGACATCTCCCCGGCAACCAAGTACGACTTCGGGGAGGTCCCAGTCGGTGAACACGCCGACATTCTCTGCACACTGAAGAACAGTTCTGACGTGCTGCCGGTGACGTACCAGTTCCGGAGAATTGCACACTTCATCGCACATCCACCAAACGGCAAGATTCAACCGCTTGCAACGCAGGATGTCATTTTCTCCTTTGCTCCAAACCAAGCTGGTAGTTAGCTTTTGTACAGTTGTAAATATTTTTTCTGTAGTACACATACACATCATATTACAACTTAACTGAAGTTAGTGTGTATTTACAAATATGAACCAGATAACTATGAAAATTAGCATAATATAATTTAAAAAAAAAATTATTTAGTCATCTTAGACTAATGGCAAAACAAGCACTTATATTGTGCTCAGATTGAGTTCTTTTTCTAAGCTGATACTTGTATACAAGTGGTTGAAATAAGCACAAGTTGTGACCCCTGCACTTGCCCAGATTCTCACTTTTATATAGGGGGCTTGTAACATTGTCTTGCACATAAGTAAAAATATAAATGAAGCATTTCGTGGGAAAATGGGCTTAATTCATGTGCGCAAAGTGACGTCCCGGATTAGCCTGTGCAGTCCGCACAGGCTAATCCAGGACGTCACTTTCCGCTTTTAAAGTATTTTCTGTTTCAAGCAAGTCTCTTCTAAACAAAATCCACTGTAGGCAGAACGTCCCGTCTTGGATTAGCCTGTGCGGACTGCACATCTTAATCCGGGACGACACTTTACGCACATGCACAGACTTCTGGAAAGCTAAAAAAAGTGTCGGACATTTGGTCTGACAGCCTGTCAAAAGTTACCGGACCGAAATAAAAAATGCCGGACCGAAACATTTATCAAAGTATGTATACATGTATACAATAACGTATTTTCGCGATCTAAAAAGCAAACATACTTTACCCACCGATGCCATTATTGTTTTAATTAATGCGTTACGATATGACAACGCGCATAATCAAAATGAAATCCGAAACACCTGTCCAGATTTACTGTTCACAAGACATACACACAAATTCTATTGACATTTAGTATGCGCATGTTTTTCATGTAAAGCTTTGGTTTGCTAAAAAGCCCGCAAAAATTATGCTGACAATCACAACGTCATGTCAACCGCATGGAAAGCGTGGACGTATTGACCGTTATATAAAAACGTTTGTAGCTCAAAGAACTGTGAAGTCATTACTTTTGTATGAAAGTTTCGTAGCACAAAACAACATAATTATTAAATGCCTGTATGTATGCCGCATATTTTACTAAATCTTTTGTTGACCATTATAATACCTATAAAACGCGAAAGCAATTACGCGGTGGTATCAAGAATATTGTTGTCATTTAGGTCTATGACTTACAGTTACTTTTAACACCCACCACGTGGACCGCTTGCAGCACGTTTTTCACAACCAATACCAGTACGTGTACCCATGTTTGCAATTGGGCTGCTAATTACAGCGATTGAAGGGAAAAGACATTGTCATGGGTAGCACGCGCAATGTGAGCTCGTGGCGCCAAACTTACCCTTTGATGTTGCGCAGGTCGGGTTATTCTGTGTCGCACAACACTAGTTTACTTGTAAAAAGTAGCGATGAAGGCGCAAAAATCCAGACCAAACGGCGATTATTTACGGCAGTTGGTGTAATAAGAAAATTATTAAAGAACATGAAAACAAAAATTCGTGATCCACCGCCAATTCGCTATGTATTGGAAATCGCTATATAGCAGAGCTGTATTCAATTGCTCCGATATTTGGTATTTTGTTATCCAGTAATATGTAGGAATGAGTCTTGAAAAAGCTTTTGGACGGTCGGACCGACTTAGGAAATAAATATCGGACCCACTCAAAATTTGCAGGTCATGTCCATCGGACCAATGGTTTTCAGGAAGTCTGCATGCATTAAGCCCGGTTTTCCCACCACACCCCACAAATAGTTGGGCTTGCATGGCCACACAGCTATTTTCGATGTGTGACATACTATTATGAATGATTATCGTACCTTAAATGCTAACCCTGCCACGGTTTTCTTCACGCAGGGTTTTTCAAGCCTCAGCAGCTGATAGATGTGATTGGTCACGTGGCCGACAATCGCAACCCGACCCTGGCCCACCTGCAGATCATCCACACGGTGCCGATACACTTCTTGGGGTGCAGTGACCCCATCACCAAGCATAGGCAGCCAAAATATAACCCAGGTATGTGTACTGTTTCCATTGTGAAATCTTGGATGACAGGTATTTTGACGGTTGATCATTAAACTGTTGTATTTGCTTAACATTTCTATATCAGATATAATAGTTTCTGTTCAACCCTCGATATCTTGTGGAATCTTTGATTAACTAGTATTTGTGTATCATTTATTCTGCCAGGTAACAACATTTGCAGAATAAGGCAAAGAAACTAAATGCACCTTCACTTCCCCTTCAGCGCTTGAAGAATTAGGCCTGTCGTAACCGTCTTATATCACCACTATACTGACAATGTATAGCTTGGAGAAATGTACATGAAACTCCTGACCTCATTACCATAAATTCATGCTTGAAATATAACCCATTTTTAACTTCTTTTGAGTTTGTGTGTCATGTTTGTCCATGAGTTACATAAAAACGGTGTATGTGTAACGAATCAACATGATTTTCTTACAGAAATTAACTTTGTTTTCTTCTTTGTTTTATAATACATTCATGCATTATGGTCAGTGTTAGGTTTATGTTTGTCCGAGTTACTATAAAGTCTTGCATTTGAATATGTTAATGATGTCATCCACAAACTTAGTCATCGATCATATTTCAGGCCTGACACCGTACATCAGCAACGAGGTGGGCATGTTTGTGGACACGACCTTTGCCTCGCTCAAGGACAAGCCTCGTAACGCGGTGGCTGGAGGAAAGTCCACCAAGCTGCATCGCCTTGCCTCGTCCACCGAGGATGACCTGAAGTCTAAAGTGGCATTCCCAAATGATCGGGCTCAAAGCATCAGGCCCAGTGACAGAGACGAGTCCTACAAGTACGATAATACAGCGATTCTTTTTACGTCTTTGACAGAGTAAAATGACCAATATCTAATCCATAAACATAACATAACAAGTTATAACTTTAAATAACCAGGCTCATGGCCTTTGTTTTAGTGACGGACACGAGTCCTGCAAGTAACCTTATTACCAGTAAACTGTTAATAACGAGACATTGAATAACTTAGGTCAACAATTGTGCTCATAGCATTACCTGGTAACCAACATGATTCCTCAATATAAGCTGGCATTGAGTTGTTAATGCAGATTTGTGGAATTATTTCGTTAGGTGTGCATTGCTTCATTGTGCTGTTTATAAAAAAAGCTCTAAGTGATTGTCTTAATGAATTTTTATATCAAGCTTACAAAATTAAATGTTCTTCCGTTAAATCTTTGAGTAACCTATGGGGAACTTTGAAAGTGATCAAGCCCAGTCCCATCATAATAATCTCCTATGGAGTCCTAAGCTTGAATAAGGTAATTCTAATGTACAACCGTAAGCAGTTTAGTTGTTCAATTTAAGTAACACACAATTTATTTCATGTCTTATAAATGTTAATTTTGAAAATTCGCAAGAGTTTGAACAGTTGGCGAGTGAAACTTTAATACAAAGTGCTATTCTTTATTGTAAACATTTTGTTAATACTACAGCTACAAAGATTTTGTGTGGTCCGACAATGTTAAACTCACCCAGTTGAAGTGTCCGTGTTGCCTAATAACACTTCTGAACAAATACAAACATGTTGGTGGAAAAGCTTCGGAGATGATGCCTTCCCATGGGTAAACGTATGCACAGTTTTGTGGGAGAACAGCGGAATAATTTGCAGTTTTTTTTTTTTTCAAGCATCAAATTGCACACATCATAGTTCTTGAAAATTTCTTTAAAGTATTGTTTGCAAAATCTTGGTAGCACCCACATGGTAATTTGGAAATATGCTCTCAAAATATTTGCACAAGTGGTTGTGGCATAAGTTAATTAAAAAAATCATTTCATCCCGGTTCAACTTCCCTTTCCACAGCTTTTTGAAAAAAAAAATGTTTAGATAGCAAATAGAAGCAAAAATGGGAAATCTGCATCCTTTTAAGGAACTATTAATCTGATTTTGCATTTGTTTCTACAATATCAAGACAGAGATTAAATAGGGCATGGGCAATATGGTAACAATGCACTGTGTGTTTTTTGTGGATTTGCAAATATGACATGGTGTTTGTCCATTGTTCTTTTTGTATTTACATAATAGTCTAAATAAAAGATTTTGCATTAAATTGTATTTTTAGCTCGACTATTCGAAGAATAGGTGAGCTTTCCTACTACCCCCGGCGTCGGCGTACGCGTCCACGTCTGAATTTGATTCAAGTTTTTATTAAAAAGTCTTGTAACTTCAAAACTACATAAGTTATTCACTTGAAACTTGGAATATACCTTTGTCATCAACTCCAGTATCAAGGGCAACATTCTGTATAACTCTGTTTTGTATTTTGACAGAGTTATGCCCCTTTTTGCACATTGATTTTCTGGTCAAAGTTTATTTTCAAAAGTTTTGTAACTTCAAAACTGCATACGTTATTCACTTGAAACTTGGACCTAACCTTTGTCATCAACTCCAGTATCAAGGGCAACATTTCCCATAACTCTGTTTTGTATTTGACAGAGTTATGCCCATTTTGCACATAGATTTTCTGGTTAAAGTTTATATTCAGAAGTTTTGTAACTTCAATACTACAAAAGCTATTCACTTGAAACTTGGAATATACCTTTGTCATCAACTCCAGTATCAGGGTGAACATTTTCCATAACTCTATTTTGTATTTTGATAGATTTATGTCCCTTTTTCACATAGATTTTCTGTTTAAAGTTTAAAGTTTATATTCAAAAGTTTTGTAACTTCAAAACTACATAAGTTATTCACTTGAAACTTGGAACTAACCTTTATCATCAGCTCTAGTACCAGGGGCAACATTGCCCATAACTCTATTTTGTATTTTGTCAGAGGTATGCCCCCTTTTCACTTACATTTTCTGTTTAAAGTTTATATTCAAAAGTTTGGTAACTTCAAACCTATAAGTTATTCACTTGAAACTTGGAACTAACCTTTGTCATCAACTCCAGTATCAGGGGCAACATTACCCATAACTATGTTTTGTATTTTGACAGAGTTGTGCCCCTTTTTCACATAGATTTTCTGTTTAAAGTTTATATTGAAAAGTTTTGTTACTTCAAAATTACATAAGTTATTCACTTGAAACTCGGAACTAACCTTTGTCATCAATTCTAGTATCAGGGACAACATTACCCATAACTCTGTTTTGTATTTTGACAGAGTTAGCCCACTTTTTACATAGACTTTGTGATTAAAGTTTTTGTTCCAAAAATTTTTAAACTACACAAGGCTTCACTTAAAAATATTGTATTTTAACAAATTTATGCCCCTTTCACTATCCAAAATATGTACCAACTGAAATACTTCGAATAGTCGAGCGCCCTGTCCTCTGACAGCTCTTGTTACTTTTATTACCGAATAAGTAGTAATAGCTAGAAGGCGTGTCTGTCTGTCTGTAACAAATGTATACACAAAGAAAACTAAAAAGTACAAATTTGGTAGAAGACCTTAATCATAATAAGCAACAACAATTCATGGATTTGGTTTTTTGATCATAATACAAAACTGAATTAAAATGGATGTCTGAGTTTTTTTATATTTAATAAGTTTTACTCGAAGCTTAATATAGTACATCTGGTAGTAAATTCAGTCTATGTGCAAATTACACACATTTTTAAGACAGCACATTGTTGGTTTCCCGGGATCATCTAATTTAGTACATCTCTGTTCAAAACACACATTTCATTTTGCCCAGGACAATCTTTACCCGCACAAAGCGTCACACGTACGTGGACCCGGACTACGCGCACATCGACGACGAGGAAGTGAAGAAGTGGAAGCACCGGGACAGCTACGTGCAGCTCATACGGGAGATGAAGGAACGACGTCTCAACAAGAAGAAGGCTATGTATGTGCAATGACCATACACCGTCTAAGCTCAAAGGGATAACGAATACATTTCTTAAATTTATGAAAATTATAAATAACAATGGGAAAAGTGAATATTGAATTCCAACTTAGCTGTATGTCACAGTGCAGGAGTGTAGCTTGGCTAAAACTGTATAGGCTCAGTATGCACAATTGATAATAACATGGGTGTTTATGTACGGTTACAAACAACTAATTTAAGCTTAACCGGGTAAACCCTATTTCTAAAAATATTGTAATGAGCATGTGTTTATATACATTTAATTTCTTGAATATATAGTCACACAATCCTAATGCAATTAAGTACCAACATAACCAACAAAGATTCGACCGCACCCCCTCTTGTTTTATTGTTGCTTTTATATTTTTCATCTAGAAAAAAAAAATGTATAGGCACATGACTATTGTGCCAAAAGGAAGGCTTCAAGCTACGCTACTGCAATGTATGCCTGGTTGTGTAATTACAGCGAGTTTCATGAGACAAACACAGAGATGGACATCGGTATCAAGCCTGCCAAGGGCATCCGGCCCAAGAAACTGCTCCTGGAGGAAATCAAGCCGGATCCAGGATGTATGTAGCATGCAGTCCAGTGTTTTTTTCACCCTTGGGGGAAAGGTGGCGGGGCCCTTCATATGGGGAATTTTAAGGTCAAAGGGGATTTTTTTAGAAAAGCATAATTTAATGTTTATATTCTCATTTGTTATAAAACACTGATGAATTGTTTTGCTATAAATGATAACTAAGATAAACTTGCTTTGGGGAATTTCGGCCCCAAATTGGCCCTTAAAAAAAACATAGTGTGATTCACTGGTTTTTTTTAAGTTTCTACGTTTAGATTCTTTGTTTTCGCAAATATATGAATTCAGATTCAAATCTAAGCATGAGTGTAATACATAAAGTTAGTTCTGTAATGAAATGCAAGAGTGTAGTTATGCTATTTGATGGTTTCATTGTAATGGATAATACAGCAAAATCGAAAATATTTTTTGATAATATTTGCTTCTTGAAAAGAAATTTTTCTTTGTGAATAAAGTTTCTTCATTAAATGAAAAAAACAAAAACATTATCTTTTGTTCAAAATCTTTTGTTTGTTCTTTCAAATCTTGTTTTGGGTACTCGTACAGTTTTAAATAATGATTCTTTATGTTCCCTCAGCCCCCACGCCTCCGAATGCAGATTACAAGTTGCTTAGCAGCAAGACGCTGTCGGCGACGATGGGTCATGTGACCAGTAAGCTGGTACGTGATGGCCTCAACGCGGTACCGACCACGCCCCAAGAGAAGATCGACTGCGGCAAGTTTCTTACTCCCCAGGAGCAGCATCAGGTTGTGATAGGTACGTGGTCACTGGAGCACTTTCTGTTGACATATAAAAATAAAATCTTAAATTAATACATATACATATGAGGCATGTCGTGGGAAACCCAGGCTTAATGCATGTGTGTAAAAAGTGTTGTCCCGGATTAGCCTGTGCAGTCCGCACAGGCTAATCCAGGACGGCACTTTTCTCTTCTAAACATAAATCCACTGTAGGCAGAAAGTGTCGTCCCAGATTAGCCTGTGCAGACTGCACAGACTAAGCTGGGACGACAACTTATGCACATGCATTAAGCCCGGTTTTCCCTCCACACGCCTCATATTTATTCCAAAAAATAAATTCTGTCAAAATCTGTTAATTATCCATTTCCCAGAACATTTGTGTGGATTTCAGTCGTCAATGTGAGATATATTGTCTGTTTCCCGAATTCCTATTTTAATTCCCTAATTCCCAAGTTTTAGTAAAGTTTCATTCTTATCCATTGTAACATTGTGATTTTTATGAATTTCAGGCTATATTATCTCTCGTATAGACTAATCTTCATAAAAAAGTAAAACCTTGATGTTATGCTCAATAAAATTCTATGCACTGACATGATACCTGTGTTGTTTTGCCATTCCCAGGGCCTTCTATCCTGGACTTTGGTCAGGTGTGTCTCCGCTCGATCACGACCAAGAATCTTGAGATTGTCAACAACCTGGACCAGAATGTGCTCGTAGTGGCAGAGGTGAGTGCCTAATGCCTGGGTCAACATGGGTTTCATTGATTTTAACTGCACTAAAACAAATACATAATATAATATAGGGTCCCATTATTAAACAGGACCTGTACCGTAAAAGACCATGTATTACGTGCACATGTTTACCCTAAAATTCGGCTATGAAAATTTGGTGCGCGTTATACATGGTAACAGTCATTTTCCGGAAAGTGTTGTTTTTGTTTTTTTAATTTTCGTTATATTTATTTTACATTTAATTCATTTTTTAATTAACAAAACATTCTAATTACCTTGAAATCATATTTCCAATTTGAACAAACAATAAAATCCGTTAAAAACACAGCCATTGATAATAACACCTAAATCTGCAAGCCGTTAGCAACAATCATAGCAATTGTGTCGGTTTGATTTCAAAAACTCCTTGATGTGACTGCCGAGCTGGGGCCAATGTCTAATACGATTAGCACGTGGTCAGTGAAAAAAGCATCAATCAATACTACTGTACCTGTACAATGCAAACACTGTCGATAGAGCATTAATTAGCGATCTAGAGGAAATGTCAAGGGTGTGAAAAATTTCAGACAGTTGCATTGGATAAATTGGAGATTTAAATATGAATGAAGAAATATACATGTACTGGAATTAAATGGAGATTGTGTTACTGCATAAAACTTATTGAATATTAACATGAATATTTGTATTCAATTTGGATTAATATGTGTTTCGCGCAGAAGGTAATTATGTATGCGTATCTGAAATGTACATTGATTATGTTTTTTATTAAATTAAATTTAGTACAATATTCCAGAACAACAACAAAAACATGGACAAAATGTGGTAAAATAACATGAACTGACATTAACAAACAACAGCTGCAAATTGTTTTCCAGTTTTTTTTCCCTTAAATTTTGCTTCAAAAATTGGTGCGCGTTATACACAATCTTTTACGGTATTCACGAACACATTCTTAGACTTAATAATAAACAATAGACCTAGACTCAAGACAACATCCTTCGGTGTTCTCAAATATGCTGGGTACCATTGATGCTTATGTTAATAAATTGTTCTAAATAAAGAATGATATACTTAGGGTTAACAAATGCCAAGTAGGATTCAAATAAACAGTATTCTTAGAACAGAACAGTTTCAAAATCTTTTTTTGTTTTTCACGTCTGAAGTCTAAGAATGGCTTGGTGAATATGGGCCCTTAAAAAAACATAGGTCAGAGTTGTTGATTTTTTAAATTAAATAGTTTTACACATGTCATTTGTTTGTCTCAAACTTTATAATACATAGAATTACACAAGTTTTGTTCATTTATATCTATCAAGGACACATTTGCTTTAGATTTGATGTCCTTACATACATTAATGAATTGATAAAGCGAATTGATAGCTTTTTTAAATGTTGCAGAGTTGAAGCATTTTCAGTGTCATCATAGCTGTTGGAAATCTTCAAATAAAGCATTTCTCGTAATAATTTAATGAATATTCATAAAATGGAATGGACATTTTTTTATTGCTGTTAATAATTAGTTTTTATTGCTATACATGATTTCCTGAAATCCTAACTTCTCCATGCAATATCCTGCAATATGCGTTGTTATTTGCAGGTCGACTGCCGAGAGTTGCGCCAGAGCAGCCCCCTCTCCCAGGTGGTGCCCCCCAAGTCCAAGGCCTTCATTCCCATCATCTTTGAGTCCAACCAGAAGCAGACGTTCCAGAGGTGAGGGACCTAGCCCTCACTATGGCTGAAAATTATCGCTAATAATATTTGAGGCGTGTCGTGGGAAAACCGGGCATAATGCAGTCCGCAAAGGCTAATCCGGGACATCACTTTGCGCTTTTATGGCATTTGCGGTTTCAAGGAAGTCTCTTCTAAACATTGATCCACTGTAGGCCTAAAGTGCCATCACGCACAGGCTAATCCGGGACGACACTTTATGCACATATATTAAGCCTGGTTTGGTTTTCTAACAACATGCCTCATTTATCTTACCAGTACGTTTACTTAAATCCTACTGATTCCTGAGATATGATGAAGTACAACTTGCTGCCATTCATCTGTATTTAACGCTGATATTAAATATTCTGTATGCAATATGCTATACTCCATGTCTTTATGCAGGTCTGTGTCGTACACGGTAAACAACTACCACAAGCACCACGTGACCGTACTGGCGGAGGTGGTGCCTGTAGCCCTGGAGCTGTCCACAGGCGAGCTGGTGGTCAAACCATCATTCGGACTGCCTGCGGATGCAGGTAGGCTAGCTGGCTAACATCTCCATGCTAGTGGGAGCTGACGCATTGCTATTGGTTATGTAGCCATGCCTACGCAGTTTGAGTCCTGACAAACACTGTTTACTGAATATTGTTTGTTTTTACAAGACATCTTAGACAAAATTTGATGTTCTGAATGACAAACATTAATGTTCTGAATGATAAACATTGATGTTCTGAATGCATACTGGGTTAATACACCTTTAAACCTGGGTTTTGCCACAGAGAGTTTTAACTCCTCCCCAGCAATTGTTTACATTTCCATTCATTAGAATTCACAAGCTTTGCCACATGTTCTTTTGTGTAGCTATTGTATGACATTGATGGGTCTGTTGTTCATTTCCATGTGAAGGTATGCAAACGGTTGAAACTTTGTGCATAAATGTAGCGTGTCGTGAGAAAACCGGTCTTAATGCATGTGCGTAAAGTGTCGTCCCGGTTTAGCCTGTGCAGTCTGCACAGGCTAATCCGGAATGACACTTTCCGCCAAAAGTGGATTTATGGTTAGAAGACACTTCATTGAAACAGAAAATACCATAAAAGTGGAAAGTGCCATCCCAGATTAGCCTGTGCAGACTGCACAGGCTAATCCGGGACGACACTTTACACACATGCATTAAGACCGGTTTTCTCACGACGCGCCACAAATGTACCTCCTGATTTTATTTTCTGTGCATATCTTATGACTTTTGTGCATAGATTACTAATGTATGTGCCTTACGTGGTTGTCTGGTTCCAGGCTTCCGAGGGATCATCACCCTGTACAACAAGATGAACTACCCCGCTGAGTTCACCTGGGCCCCTAACCTGGGTGAGAAGGGGACAGCGTTCTCTATCAGACCCGCCACCGGGGTCGTGGACCCCTTCAAGGACCTGGACTGTGAGGTCGTCTGGCATCCCTCATTCCTGGCCCCGGAGGATGGGTCGTTCTCGCTGATGATCCACAGCGGGAACACACTGCAACTCAAGTGCAGAGCAGAGGTAGGCACACATGGTTGTTCTCGGTCTCCAGTGTGCATTTAATCAGAACTTTGTGTTATGATGATCATTATATCTTGGCTATGTTGAACCAGGTTTAATGAAAAAAATGGAAATTTAGATCTTGACATTTTCTGGAGGTATGATTTATTTATGGATCTTAATATCAAAATCCGTTTTTAACATATTTTTAAAGTTATAGCCCTTTGAAGTTGCATAGTAATCAGCTCAAAGAAACTTGAGTGTGACAAAATTACATCACATTATTAGTATTAGTTACTTGATTGGACCAATTTGATGTCAGAATTGCACAATGTCTTAATGGCATTAGTTAAGATATTGACCAGATTTTCGCAGAACATGGCTAAAAAATGTTTGGCTTTAGAAACAGTATGTGTTACAGATCATTTAGTCAAGGATTTAAAATAACATATATTCACATTTTAGCACATACTTGTAATAACATCAATAAATATTTTCAGTGGTTATCATTAATTTAAAACAATTGAAAACAATAGGTTTTCATTTGCCAGTTCAAAAGCTACTGTAGTAAATGTATGACCTACATTATCAGTGGGGTATCTAAGCTGAATTTGAGTATACACACTGTAAAAGTTCACATTTTCAGGTATAATTTTAATTATTATGCAGAACTTCATAAACTGCTATTGACTAAGCTAAATAAAAACTTTATTTCAGATCTAACAGCACTAAATGCTGATTCTATCTTCAAGCGTTTTTCCCTTATATTTACTTCTACGGCTGTGTATGTGTTATGATTTATACACACATGCATAAAGGAGAATGCCTAGTTATGCCCCTGATCATTTGCCAATTAGTTCCTGTAACATGTATTGCTCTCTATGTGAGCCTACTTAAGACTGTTCCCCATTGCAGCTGGGCCCCACACATGTCCAGTTCGTGGAGAGGCGGATCATGTTTGGCCAGGTGCCGGTCAATCTGTGCACCACCCGGACCGTGCTGTTGGCCAATACCGGGCATAACCATGCCTACTTCCAGGTCACTTTGTAATATTTTGGTTTTATGCCCCCACCATCAATTATGGGGGGGGGCATATAGAGTTTACCTTGTCCGTGGGTACGTTCGTTTGTACATGTGTACGTATGTACGTGTGTACGTATGTTCGGATTCTTGTCCAGACAATAACCTTGTCAAGCATTCGAGGATTTTCAAATAACTTGGCAGAAATGTTAAATATAATAAGACGGTGTGTCGCGCGCAGGAACCAGGTTCCTAGGTCCAAAGTCAAGGTCACACTTAAAGATCAAAGGTCAATTATAAGAATTTTAGCCTTCTCTTCCTGTCCGGTGCATAATTTTGTCCAGCATGGAAGGAATTTCAAATAACTTGGCACAAATGTTAAGCATGTTGAGACGGTGTGTCGTGCGCAAGAACCAGGTCCCTAGGTCCAAGATCAAGGTCACACTTAAAGGTCAAAGGTCAAATATAAGTATTTAAGCCTTCTATCCCTGTCCGGAGCATAATTTTGTCTAGCATGTATGGAATTTTAAATAACTTGGCACAAGTGTTGAGCATGGTGATAAAGTGTCACGCGCAGGAACCAGGCCCCAGGTCCAAGGTCAAGGTCACACTTAAAGGTCAAATATAAGAATTTAAGTCTTCTATCCCTGTCCGGAGAAGAATTTTGTCCAGCATGGAAGGAATTTCAAATAACTTGGCACAAGTGTTGAGCATGGTGAGACAGTGTGTCGCACGCAAGAACCAGGTACATAGGTCCAAGATCTAGGTCACACTTAAAGGTCTAAGGTCAAATTTTAGAATTTAAGCCATAGACTCGGTTTGAAGCAGTATATAGTCCAGCATGGAAGGAATTTCAGATAACTTTACACAAGTGTTAAGCATGGTGAGATGGTGTGCAGCGCGTACGAACCAGGTTCCTAGGTCCAAGGTCAAGGTCTCACTTAAAGGTCAAAGGTCAAATATAAGAATTTAAGCCATAGACCCTGTCTGGAGCATAATATTGTCCAGCATGGAAGGAATTTCAAATAACAAAAGTGTTGAGCTTGGTGAGACGGTGTGTCGCGTGCAAGAACCAGATCCCTCGGTCCAAGGTTAAGGTCACACTTAAGGGTCAAAGGTCAAATATAAGAATTTAAGCCTTCTATCCCTGTCCGGAGCATTATTTTGTCTAGCATGGTAGGAATTTCAAATAACTTGGCACAAGTGTTGAGCATGGGAAGACAGTGTGTCGCGCGCACGAACCAGGTCCCTAATTCCAAGGTCAAGGTCACACTTAAAGGTCAAAGGTCAAATATAAGAATTTAACCCATAGACCCTGTCGGGAGCATAATATTGTCCAGCATGGAAGGAATTTCAAATAAGTGTTGAAATTTTAAATAACTTGGCTCAAGTGTTGAGCATGGGAAGACAGTGTGTCGCACGCAAGATCCCTAGGTTCAAGGTCAAGGTCAAACTTAAAGGTCAAAGGTCAAATATAAAAATTTAAGCCATAGACACTGTCTGGAGCACAATTTTGTCTAGCATTGGAAGGAATTTCAAATAAGTTGGCACAAGTGTTGAGCTTGGTGAGACGGTGTGTTATGCACAAGAACCAGGTCCCTAGGTCCAAGGTCGAGGTCATACTTAATGGTGAATGGTCATTTAAGCCATATTTACTGTCTGGAGCATAATTTTGTCCAGCATGGAAGGATTTTAAACTAACTTGGCCGAAGTGCTAAGCATGGTTTGTCGGTGTGTTGCGCGCAAGAACCAGGTCCCTTTGTATAATTTAAAGGTCACACTAAAAGGTCAAAGGTCAAATAGAAGAATTTAAGCCATAGACCATGTCCAGAGCATAATGTTGTCCAGCAGGGAAGGGTTTTCAAACAACTTGGTATAAGTGATAAGCATTATGCGGCGGTGTCGCATGCAAGAACCAGGTGCCATAGTCCAAGGTCAAGGTCACACTTTAAGGTCAAGTATATGTATATATGTTAAGATTCTTGTACAGGCGATAACTCTGTCCAGCATTGAAGGATTTTCAAATAACTTGGTAGAAGTGATAACCATTATAAGAGGATGTGTTGCCTGCAAAAACTAGGTCCAAGGTCAAGGTCACTCAAAGGTCCAAGGTCAAGTATAAGAATTAAGTCCATGGATCCATAATTTTGTCCGGCATTGAATTTTCAAATAACTTGGCAGAAGTGTTAAGAATTATGAGACGGCATGTGGCGTTCAAGGACCAGGTCTGTAGCTGAAAGGTCAAGGTCATTATTCAAGGTCAAAGGTCAAATAATTTTCCACAGCATAATATTGTCATGCATGCAGGGATTTTCAGGTAAATTGGCAGAAATGATCACAATCACCAGATTATGTGTTGCATGCACGAACCTGACTTGTGAAGTTAGTGAATTACTTCCCTTTATTCAGGAGAGTGCAAAGCATAATTCAGAAATGTTAAAAGGCATTTTGTTGATTTTGCACAGAATGATTTAAGATAGCAAGAGTAAGTGAAGCATACAATA
Organism: Congeria kusceri; assembly: GCA_027627225.1. Lineage (NCBI taxonomy): Eukaryota > Metazoa > Mollusca > Bivalvia > Myida > Dreissenidae > Congeria > Congeria kusceri. The sequence continues at coordinate 30,842,677 of CM051024.1, forward strand.
ACAATAACTCATAATTGCCCTAAAGTTTTTATTACTACCCTTTTTTTATTTTTTGTCAGGACTAAAACTATTTTGTGATATCCAAATTACTTCACACAATAAGAGAATACATTAGCAGAAAGTGAAATATAAAAGGACAAATCTCTTTTTGCAAAATTATTTGTATGCATACAGAAAAAGCAGCGCCATGTAGAAATGGCTGCATATGTGGGGGCATCCGTGTCTGTGGGCACATTTCTAGTTTGATTATGTTGTTGTTCCATTAAATGTTTTGCATATTGAATGTTAATCGATTAAAATTAATGAGTTTAAATATTTTCACATCATAGTTTTACAGGGCTTCATCTGGCTAAATATTTTCTTTTGCCAAATTACCTTACTAACTTAACTCACAGTCACTCATTATGAATATTTTATCAGCTTTTTTTAAGTTTTATTGCAAAAAATGATTTTCTGTAGCCAAATGTTCAAATGTTCAGTTTGGCATATGGCAGAGTGAGCTCTGTTCTAAAAAAATGTTTGTGTCACCAACAGGTGAATGACCCGAACCCCTTCCCCGGGTTGCAAGTGAGTCCCCTGCACGGGATTGTTCCAGTCGGGGGCAACGCTGAGCTGCAGGTGAAACTGACACCGGACGCGATACTCAAGTTCGACACCCGTGTTCAGGTGGCCATCAAGGGAGGCAAGAACCTTGAATTGAGAATGGGCGGAACGGTGGAGCCACCCACTGTGGACATCGACCTTGTATGTAGTGTAACAAATAATGCAAAACCTGTCAGACAGACAAACACTTTCTGACAAAAAAATAGGGTGTACTACAATATTTTCACAATACATTTTTTGCGTTGCGTTCATTTTCCTTAACACAATGAATTAATGACATGATATTTTTTAATTATAATACATCTGGGGACTATCACATACTCATATTGAAGTATTCACTCATTAACATTATTTTGCTAAATTTTGAAATAGTGGTATCCTTTAGGCATCAATATGTTTGACAGCCCATTCTAAGGTCTTGCATATTTTGGTGTAAATGTAACCATACATGAATAATTATGTCCCCAATCGAAAATGGAAGGTATATTTGTTTGCAAATATCGGTCAGTCGGTGGACCACATTCTTTTCTGCTCCAACAGTTCTCATCCGATCTTCACCAAACTTGATGAACATGTTTGTGGGCATAATATCAAAGCCAAGTTCTATAACTGTAGAAGCATTGTGAGTCATTGTCATTGGAATACTTATTTGAACAATAAACATGTATACAGTTTCTATTTGCATGCTGTTCTTTTCAGCCCTCATTCAACTTTGGAGGAGTGTTTTGTGGTTCAGGGTCTACACTGCCATTCAAAATGACCAACAAGGTACGTGTTCAGTGTAAGGTTTGTGCAGGTCAAACTCCTGTTTAGCCAAATTCCAGGTAAAAACTTTTCCCTTTTAATAGTGAAATCAAATAAAATTTTGGAAAAATAAGACGGTCAAAGAGATGACAGCTCATACGTATTTATTAAGTGAATATCATGTCAGTGGTTCAAGCCTATATGATTTGTGATGCAATGTTGTATCTACAAATTGGTATATTTCTCGTTCATTTAATTTTATAACTTTTGGTGGTAACTACCATTTGATGTAATGAATTCCATATTTGGATTTTCCAAAATCCCACTGGACATCTTTTAGCCATATGCAATAGGCAATAATATGAACATGAAATGTATATTTCAGAAAATTAAGAGCTTTTACTGTAAGTTTGCTAAACAAATTATCAATTTAAAAATCATGTTTAAATTGTCCAATTTTATTTCTTTAAATAAGTTTTATATATCATTCCCATCCATTTAAGATTCTTGGACATGTGTACCAGGTATGTACAAGTGGCAATGCTCGTATTTCTAGTATAGAATATGAAGTCTGTTTTGTTGCATTTCAGATGACCACCAAGGCAAAACTCGAGTTTGACCTATCCAGATACAAGGACTTTACCCTCAACTTTCCAGGATTCCAGACTCAAGGTAACCATAGCAACAATGTAGTTATGACCAGTCACATGCATATAACCCATCACCTGTATTCAGTGACGATACAGTTGGGTTCAAAAGTAATATTGTCATGTTTGCCAACAACTTAAAAACAGCGTCTTGTTTTACCAGTTGTTTTAAAGATTTTACCTGTTTTACTAAATATCCCTGTATGTGATTTAGGGAAAGTTAGGTACTGATCATTGGTCCATAAGTATTACCTGTCTATTTCACTTACATACTGACTTTTGGCTTAATAACAGGTCCAATTAAACTAAATATTTGAAACCATATCCAATATGTAGAGAACGTTACACACTGCTGTTGATTTGATATTTATCACACTTACTGACAGATCCGTTAGCCCGTTTGATCCCGATCAAACTGCAGGGTTGTACTGGGTAATCTGGGTTTATACTGGTCCCACCTGTCTAGTTCATGTCTCTATCTTAGTGGCATACTCACAATGTCTCATTCCAGGCGCGTAGGAAGGTCACGAACATTGGGGCCGCGGAAGGTGAAATTTTCACCTCCCAACGAGAAATTTTTTAAAAATGTCGATGTAATACACAGCATTTCCTGCATTTTTTCCGCTAAAACTTTCAGGTCAAATAAATATTTTATGGAATAAAGACGCAATGTTCAACAATAGTATTTTTTAGATGTTTTATAGCATGCAACAACATATTTTAAAAACATCCGTTATCTTCAATAGCAATGTAACATGCGGTATAGATATCAAACCACTAGACATTAAATGATCTCTGCTCGGGGTTTTTGATGCCAAATAATTGTTTAGGAAATTTAAAATTTCGAGGTTGGCTTGGAACATCCATTTTAATGAACTTTGAATTTAAGAAAGAAAAACAGTAAATTGGATGCTTGTTAATTCCAATAAAAGAATCTGAGCATTTTATTCAGTAAACTCAGTTACGCACTTCAATTATCAGAAATTCTTTTGATAAGTATTTCGGCATGACTGTTCAATAATGAAAAGAATGAATGAAAGTTTTCACTTCTTTTTTGCTGCGGCCCCTGTTCCTACGCGCCTGCATTCACAACTTACTATGGTGTACATCTGTGTTTCAGAGGACTACACTTTCCAAGTACTCAACCCAGGCATGTTCTCAGTGACCTTGAACCCTGAAGAGGTCGTGGAAGGGGAGCTTATCTTCATGCCCACTGAGGTGGGTTTTAATACTACATAGTATTATTGTGCTAGCATGCTTGATCAAAGAAGTCTACTTATTTATTTTATAAACCATTTTAACTAAGTTGTAAAATAAGACCATTTAAAAAAGTCATGTCCTCTAGATTCCTGCCTAACACCATTTAAGAAAATAATGTCCTCTTGATTTCTGACTAAGAACATGTTCTCTTGATTACTTACTAAGAATTTTGTGGTTTAATTTTTATGCTGTGACTGTCTATGGTTTGTGTATCCAGTGCTAGTTTCTTGCAAGTGAATTTGACCATGATTAAAAAAACACACCATTTCCAGGTGGCAGCCTATGATTTCACATTGCCAGTGATAATCAACCACACGGGCGCCCCCTCCCCAGCCCCTACGCCCTTCCCTCCGACCCCGGCCCCTTCCAACAAGAACTCCCTGCAGCATATCATCAACCCCAAGCCCCAGCCGTTCACTGTGGACACGCCCAGGAAGCATGTGATTGCCACTGCCCTTCGTCAGCCCCTACAGCTCTCCACAAACAAGATAGAGTTGTTTGCCCCTGCCAGTTTCTATGATGTGTCCATACAGTCGGGTCAGATGCAGTCCAAGGTAATGTGTGATAGTCTTATCATTCAAGAAATTTCATATCATAATACTTACAGAATTGGCTTGTTTATTTGATTAACAATTGGCTTGTTTATTTCATTAACAATTGATTGAATAATTAACATTCCTGCCAAATTTATTGCATGGCATGTAATATATAACCATATATTTCATCCAAAGTTAACATAGATTATGATACAATTAGTATTGTCATATAAATGCGCTTTTTTTATTGCTCCTCCCACAAATTCCCTTTAAAATTGTTATTTACATGTGTTGATCTAGTATGATCTAGATATTCAAGAAACATTTCTGTCTTCTGTTAAACAATACTCTGTAATGGCAAATTAAATTAAAAGTCTTTCGCATTTTAATTTTGGTATTGAAATACTTATTATATAATATATTATATAATTTTTGTAAAGTACTGGTATATATTACTATACATTGTATTTCTTCTATTACTTCAGGGCACCATCTTCGTCAACAACAGTGACAAAGAACTAAATTGGGCTATTGACCTTCGGATCAACAACAAGGCAATGGATGACGGGGTGTTTAAATTCATCCACCCCTCTGGGGCCCCTTTCACGGACCCTACGGGGGAGGACAAGGGGTACATTGAGGGATCCCTGAAACCAGGGGAGACCCAGCAGGTGGCTGTCATGTTCTGCCCGAGTGAGTGTGGACATGTATTGTATTGTGTAGTAGATCGGGATATGTCGTGATTGATGTGTAGTGCAAATGAAAAGATGATATGAGGCGTGTCATGGGAAAGTCTCGTCCTGGATCAGCCTGTGCAGTCCGCACAGGCTAATCCGGAACGGCTCTTTCCGCTTTAATGGTATTTTTCGTTTTAAGAAAGTCTCTTCTAAACATCAATCCACTGTAGGCGGAAAGTGCCGTCCTGGATTAGCCTGTGCAGATATGTTTCTTATATTTATGCCCCCCATCAAAGATGGCAGGGTATATCGGTTTGCTAATTTGTTTTGTGGGCTTAATATCTTAGTCAAGGTTGATAATCAACCAAATCGTCCCAGTAACTGTGGGGTTATGGCCCTTGATTTATATAAAATTGTCCTTTTTAGCTGTTTCCACTCCCTGTGTCCAACATTTTTCATCCGATCTTCATCAAAATTGATACTTTACTTCCAGATTGCTTTTAACCAGAGCTCTTGTTTTATTTAAAATGATCACATCTCAGTCAAAGTACTTGTTCCACATGGTTTACTTAAATACATACCTTCTACTGATTATTACATTTATGAGCCGAACATGTATTGTTTAAGTCATATGCATGTTTTTAATCTGAAGAGTGTACAACACAAGAAGTCAATTCAGTTTTCAGAATTATCACCATATGTTTGTATTATTAAAGCCAACTGTAGTGGTTTTTTGGTCAACTGTAGTTGTTGTGTGGTCAACTGTAGTGGTTTTGTGGTCAACTGTAGTTTTTTTTGTGGTCAACTGTAGTGGTTTTGTGGTCAACTGTAGTGGTTTTGTGGTCAACTGTAGTGGTTTTGTGGTCAACTGTCGTGGTTTTGTGGTCAACTGTAGTTTTTTGTGGTCAGATTATGATTGTAAGCTTTATCTTAAATATAAGCCAATTAGATTAAAGGTGGTATATAACTTCTATTTTTAAAGTGCTATCATTCAAGTGTGTATGTACGATCCTTCATGACAATCATTTTCAAAATAAGCAGATAAAAGTGACAATTAAACTTGAAAACAAACAGAAAAACAGAAAAATGCAGAAGGAAACAATTCAATATGGAATAAATCAACAAGTACTAGTGTTGAGTTTTTGCATCGTTTATCAGTGTTGTGTAACCTTAACCAACTGTCAAATCAATGTATATACATGTGTTTGAGTTTCCGTATGTACAAACGAAAAAACTATTTGGTGATTAAAAACCACCTTATTGTGCATTTAAAAGGTATGGATGTTCTTAACTTTTATTCCATTTTAAAAAGAAATATGTGTTGATTAATTTTATTTGGTTAATTGTATTTATGCCACTATATCTGTTGTAAGATCGTACATACACGTTTTAATGTTTCACTGCATTATGGTTTACAAACTTAGGTTTAGTCATCAGGTCTATGAATTATAAGCATACAAAATCAGGTTAATTGTGATTTATCTCTGTATATATTTTTTTGGTTATTTAATAACAATCGACTTAACTTCCTAACAGCTTTTCTGCATGACCTTTTACTCCCATACAAATCATTGTGAACATTTTCTGCAGAGGTCCCCGGCAGATACGAGAGCTTGTTTAAGATCATTCTCAATGAGAACTTTGAGAAGCCGTACCAGTACCTGCAGGTCATAGCCGAGTACAAGGCTCCGCGGATCTGGTTTGACCCGCTGGCCATCGTGCTTACCCCCGTACCACTCCTCACAGAGGTCAGCGCCGAGTTCACCATGTTTGCTGCACAGTTTAGAGAGTAAGTATTGTGCAAAGTAGTTATCGGTTTTGGGAGGTTTCTTTATCAAGACTCACATAATAATATTAATTAAAAGTTAAATCAGTTCAGGGATGAAATAAGATAAAAAAGAAAATAACCCTTCACATTATTCTCAATTAATTATTGTTAAGTAGTAATTCATAGTAAATTCATAGTATAAAAAAATATCACTGAGCCAAGCTGCTCTTAGTCAGTAAATTTAAGTGTTCAGACCATTACCAAAGGTAAAGTCCATCTTTTTTGTGGGGGCAAATTTTGACTGATGTAATTTCAAAACCTTGATACACTCATAATACAAGTGTATGGAATAAAAGTAGTAAATTTAAGCATGTCATCTTATTGCTTTTGATTCCAGAGCCACTAAGATGCAGGTCGAGTTACCTGAGGTGGAGTGTGAGGATGGGAGTAAACTTTCACCTCTCAAGGTCACCTTCCCTGAGGGTCAAGGTTAGTGAACTGTTGGCCCTACGTGTTTTCTTTATTCATTAGATTCATTAAATGTGTATGTCTGTTATACTTGTCATGTAAAACACACCAAAATCAAATCAATACTGGACATTGAAGTGGCAGTTTTTTTAATATTTATCATGGTAAAAAACACCAAATTACTTCAGTGTGGGACATTTAATTACAACCTGTTAAATGGACCTTTCTAATTCTAATAATATAAGCCACTCCGTAGGTATAGTTTCATGATTATTTTCCATTCATTGCTTGGGCAACTGCATCAGCATCATTACTGTGTGATCTTGTGTATTAGCTATGATGACAGTTAGTCAGGTTATAACCAGTACATTAAGTAAATAAATCTTTCAGTTATTTTGGAATATGATTGAAATGTGTGGAAATTTCTGGCTGTTTAATTTAATCATAAATAATGCAACCAAGACACTAGATAATTTTAGTTAATGAGAACATTGCCTACAGTTTAAAGAAAGAAGCATGTAGTGAATACTGGTCCAGTAGCACCTACCTACAATCATTCTCTTTTACATGCAGTTGTGAAGCCCTGCTGCGGAGACGAGGGTCAGATCGAGCCGTTCAGTCTTCCGTGCAAGGTCACGTTCGCCAGCCCGCGGCCCGTCTCGTTCGCGCAGAACGTCAAGTTCACTATTCCTGACTGCAGCAGGGCGTTCAATCTGCTGGTGACGGCGACTGCTGATAACTGCCTGATGACGTGTTATCCCTTCCTGGCACTGCATCGGACCGACCATCAAATCGTGTGCGAGCAGGTGTGTACTGTGAATGAAATTATGAGTTCAGCAAGTTATGTCAGAGTGACATTAACACGTACTGGTTATCACTGTTTGTGTTTATTTAAGCAATAAAATAGTTGGAAATAGTTGTAATGCATTCTGTAATTCATGGTACATGTACATTTCTCCAGAGACTCGATGCACGGTTTTCTTTGTTTTCCCAAATTTGTGCACAATGTGATCCTTAAGGATTATTAAACCTATACGATCACTGCTACTTCTGTTTACTCGCATTACCAGTTATCTTTAAAAGTAGCTCAGCACACATGGTCACCGAATTTCCAATCAAGCGAGTTGGAATTTGTTGGCTATACAAATATTTAAAAAAATTCAGACCAGCCATGTAAAAGCAAATATCTAATTTAACGATAACATTATTCAGGGGTCGTCGCCCAAGGGTCGTAAGACTGTATCCAAGGAGAGCCTGAACAACACGGGGGAGGCGGTATTCATCCCATGTCAGACGCCACACGCCAACTCGCGCCCCAGTACCAGCGCCACCAGCTCCAACTTCCAGATATCCTCCTCCAGCTACGAGTCCTCTACCGTTTCTGGTACGGAGTTTATTAGATTTAGATTTAGTATTGCTTCAGTTTACTTTTTTTATTCTGTGTAAATTGTGGTGTGTTGATTTTGTGTTGTACGAATTGAGAAATAAATAATTGTGAATATCTTTCATTGGAAACAAATTATTTGAAATTGAAAAATATAGAGCATTTAAGATTAATGAATTAAAATAAATTACTTGTACATGCAGTCTTCACGATAAACCAGTGGACCACGGACCGAGTCCACCAAATGTTTGCACCAATTTGAGGTCCTTTGGTCATTAAGAAAATCATAGTTAAAAAAGAAAACAAATCTTTTTCACCTATTGACAGTCTAAAAGCCTTGATTGTTCATAATTATTTCTTTAACAAATTGAATACAAAAGAGTGAAAGAAAACCTGCAAGCTATGGTCCACTTAATTGTAGTCCGGTCCAGTCTTCTTAGCTGGCTAAGTGGACCGACAGTCCACTGATTTCAAAATGTATTTGTGAAGACTGTACATGTTAATAATGTATTGATATTAACATAAAAATCCAGTTCCAATGAATCTAAACCTCCATTGTTTGCACCCCAGACTCGACAGGCAGTACTCCGGACAATCGCGACGGAGCCAAGAACAAGCCTCCATCGGGCTCGGACCACCAGGTGATCTCGCGTCAGAACGACCTCGCGTCCCGCTCTCTGGGCTCGGCCATGTTCCCGGACGAGGATACGGAGGAGGGCATCTTCCACATGGAGGTGCTGCTAGCGGTGCAGCGATGGTTCTCCGCACAGGGCTGGCCGGGCGGTCCCTTCCCCATCAGCATACCTGTCTCACTTAGGATGTGAGTAAAAAAATTTGGTGTTTCTTTTGTGTTTTTCTTAGATTCAGCAAGATCAAGGTCTGTATTCTCCAACCCATTCTTAGATTTAAGAATGAAAAATGAAGAATATAGTTAGACTCAAGACAAAATAATTGTGCATTCACACATATGCTGGGTACCAATGTCACTTATGTCATTAACAAATCATTCGAAATAAACTAAATAAAAAATGCTTTTTATTATATGCTTTTCAGTGAAATTTTGAATGTTATTCGTGAAATAAAATTATATATTTTCACTGTTGGAGCAGTGAAAATATAAGATTTTATATTTTAACTGCAGTGAAAATATAACATAAAACGGACTCTTTTTCCATAAATAGCATCGATCTACAAGTAGTGGTTTACGACCCTTGGCAAATGTATATATATGTACGGTATGTACATGCATGTGTTTACATTATGCGCATTATTAAATTCAACAAAATTATAATTTAGAGTCAACGACTCACAAAATATGGCACCTTTTTCCCACCATACTTACGAGTGACAGTTTTGGAATCATTTATGACGTCATTTTTATGACATCAGAATACACGAACTTGTGACATTTAAGGTTATCTCGCGCAATTGTATTTATTTATTGTCCAATAGCATTAAATAATAAAAAAAATTGTTGATTTCGGTGTAAGATCGTATTTTATTTCACTTGTGATCATAGAAAACAGATATTTTCACTCATTTTCTATGAACACTCGTAAAACACTCGTGAAATAAAATACGATCTTACACAACATCAACAAATATCTTCTATATATGTGTCGCGTTGTGAGAAAACTGGACTCAATGCATGTGCGTAAAGTGTCATCCCGGATTAGCCTGTACAGTCCGCACAGGCTAATCCAGGACGGCACTTTCCGCTTGTATGGTATTTTCTGTTTCAAGGAAGTCTCTTCTAACCATAAATCCACTTTAGGCGGAAAGTGTCATCCCGGATTAGCCTGTGCGGACTGCACAGGCTAATCTGGAATGACACTTTATGCACATGCATTAAGTCCGGTTGTCCCACGATGCACCTCATACTGAGTTGGTGAGTTGGTGAAGACCAAGTAAGATTCAAACGGACATCCTTCTTAGAACAAGGGTCATATCCACAAAGCTCCTAAGGAAAATCTTAACTTAAGTCCTCCTTAAGTGAAAAACTCAAAAACAATTTTCCTTGTGAAAACCAATGTTTTGTATTTAAAATCTGGCAAATTAAGAAGCATCGTTTGATTCCTTAGAAGAATAAAAGTATTGAAAACAAAATAAACTGTAAATGAACCGGCCAAAGACTGAAGGAATATTATGATTTTAAGGCATTTACTTAAGTTTTCACTAAGGAGCTTTGTGAATATGGATCCTGGGGTCATCTCCACAAAGCTCCTAAGGAAAATCTTAACTTAAGTCCTCCTTAAGTGAAAAATTCAAAATGAGTTTTCCTTGTGAAAACCAATCTTTTGTATTTGAAATCTGGTAAATTAAGAAGCATCGTTGGATTCTTTAGTTGAATTATTGTATTGAAATTGTATTGAAAACAAAATAAACTTTAAATGAACTTGCCACAGACTTAAGGAATTTTATGATTTTAAGAAATTTACTTAAGATTTTACTTAGGAGCTTTGTGGATATGGCCCAGAACAGTTTCAAAAATATTCTTTATTCTTGCGTCCCAAGTCTAGGAATGGGTCGGTGAACACGGGCCCTGGTCCCAGTAACTGGTTCCAGTAATTGCCCTTTCCATTGCATAATTTAACATGGATGTGTCTCCTAGGATACGAGTGCTGTGCGCATTTCATGGCATTATAGATACTAGTTCTGTGAATAGTGGACAGATTGAAGTATATTGTTTTTGTACGAATGTAACAATTATTGCCTGGATCCTTTTGCTTCTTAAAATATTACCTTTATTTGTTTTTGCAATTACGTTTTTTAACTGTATAACCTAATATCTGTAATTTCCAAAAAAAATTTAATATTTTTATATTTATTGGAATTTCTTGTTAAGTAAGACATGTCTTACTTAACAAGAAATTCCAATAAATATAAAAATATTCATCTGAGAATGATTCTTCCTCCAGTGGCTTTCTTAGAAATACACGTACATGCTAGTCGTGTAAGGGCAAAATGAATATGGTCCCTCATTAGGTCCAATTTTACCTTGGACATTGTTACAGATTTAACATGTAATTAATTAAAACATTTGTGGCGCATCGTGAGAAAACCGGTCTTACTGCATGTGCTTAAAGTGTCATCCCGGATTAGTCTGTGCAGTCCGTGCAGGCTAATCCAGGACGGCACTTTCTGCCTACAGTGGATTTATGTTTAGAAGAGACTTTCTTGAAACAGAAAATACCATAAAAGCGGAAAGTGCCGTCCTGGATTAGCCTGTGCGGACTGCACAGGCTAATCCGGGACGACACTTTACGCACATGCATTAAGACTGGTTTTCCCACGACGCGCCTCATTTGTTTATTTTTGTGTTTTTATGCTTTGTCTTGTTTAAGGTAGAAACCCAGATATGTCCTTTAGCATTTCTGTATGTTTGACAACAGTTGTACAAATTTAGATGCATAACAGGTAACCCACAAAATTGATATGAGGCATGTTGGGAAAACAGAGCTTAATGCATGTGCGCAAAGTGTCGTCCCGGATCAGCCTGTGCAGATCTGGGATGACACTTTACACTTTTATGGTATTTTCTGTTTCAAGGAAGTCTCGTCTAAATATAAATCCTCTGTTGGCAGAAAGTGCCGTCCCGGATAAGCCTGTACGGACTGCACAGGCTGATGTGGGACTACACTTTACGAACATGCATTAAATCTGGTTTGCCCATGACACGCCTCATATTTTAATTTCAGTTGATACATTTCTTCACCAGTTATGTTCAATAACATGCATGTTCTTGTAGTTTTATTAGTTTGTTAGATTAGTCAAGCATTTTAGTGTCTATCGATCGGTCACATTTTAGGTGTATATGTGGCACAAAGGAAGGGAGGTAACTTTGTTCATTCAAAAATATTTTGTCATTGTTCCTTTTTTTGTATGTTAAATATATTGTCATTGTTCCCGTGTATGTTCTGTCGCCATCATGAGCATGTTACGTTCACAATGTCTGTTAGTTGAACGCATGTTTTAATTATTCGTATATTTCTGGCATCCTCACAAGATTTTCACGTTCCTGTACACATGGTCTGTCCTCATTGTTTATTGGATTGTGAATTGTGGTAAGCAAATATTTGTAATGAAAGCTAGTAAATGTTTTATAATTTTATGCTTTCTGGTGGTTTATAGGGAAATATCAGTGAAACAAAATTGGTAATTCACTGTTTTAAAGCAGTGAAAATTACCACTTTTATAATGGAACTACTTTTTCAACGGGAAGTCTGAAAAATACGAAAATAATACATTTTAAAGAATAAAGCAAAAGGAAATTTGTTGGTTTCAGTAGAATGTCCATTTGAATTCATGAGTGATCATAGAAAATATATATATATATTTACTCTTGGCTGCGCCACTCTTGAAAATGTAATTTTCTATGATCACTTGTGAATTAAAATGGATATTTTACCGAAACAGACAAATATCCTCTATTTATTCATGAACTATTTATTTTATAAGCGTTTATTTATTATATATATAAGCTTTTTTTTCAATTGTATCAAAATACGAGTGTGTATTTTAATTTATTACTTAACACCCCATTCATCAAAAATAAGTACTGCTTAATTTGAACTCAACTCGGTATGAATAAAGCCATTTGCATGTTCTTGGGTTTTTCTTGCGGGTCATTTCTATCGAAGGTGCCAAAAGCCTTTTAATTTCATTTGCAGTAAAAATTGCCTGAAGCAAACAGATTCAGAGAAAGTGTCTTAATTTATAATATATTTATTCATTCTACATTTTGTTGTACCAGTATTTTAGCACATTAAACAAAAACATGCATTCGTGAACACGATTCTTTCAGAACAGTGTAGTATATAATCAGTTTGGAAGAAAGAGTTGGGAAAATAAAAATTATTCTATCAGTATTGTTTGAATTTAACGAACATATTTAAACGACGTGAATCGACGAGCTATATGTGAGAGCAAAAAAAAACTACATAAATCTAGTCCATGTTTTATGTCTTATTCTAACTTCACATAATCAAGTGTTGCAATGGTGTCCATTCACATTGCCAGGGGTATCAGCCGCAAGCCTATAGATGAGGAGAAGGGCTCCAAGTCGGGCAGCTGGGACACCAACAACCTGAAGAAGGAGTTCAAGACCATCTATGACATGATAAGCAACCTGGCTGGGCGCCCAGTGCCCGGTATCCCCCTCAACGGCCACCTGCCCTCCGACCCCATAGAGAGGGTCAAGCAAGTCTACTGGCAGCACTCCACCCTCCTCACCTTCCTCAAGTATGTGTGCACATACTTTTTTTTTATCTTTTATAGCAGGGGCTCATAATAAGCACCATTCCCCAGTAAAACTACTTTGAAAACGTACTTTTCCCCAAAATTTGACTTTAAGCATGGAGTTTTTCCAATTTATGAAATATGTTGGGATAATTTTCCAAAAGCGCAGGGTCTTGGTGTGATTTCCATTCACTCACTGGCATATGAAAATGTTGTTTCCCCACCCACAACTACCCAATAGCCACAGTAAAAACATATCCATTTTAAAAGAATACAATAATGAATGAAAAATTGATTATCAATAGCTTAATATAATAGGAAGAGCCTGTCATTAACAAATGTTGCAAAAATCATTTTCATAAAATTGCTTAAATATTTTTAAAATTGTTTTGCACACACTCAGTAAGATATGCAGTAGTGTAATTATTATGATGTATATAAAATATAAATATAATATATGGCTTTTTAATATTGTGGCACCCCTATCATACACCCAATTCAAGGCTGAGAAAACAGCATTGTACAATGTCCACATGTACATCTGTATGTGTTCCCAGATGCCAGGGTGCGTGTGTTGCCTCGGTGAAGCCTGAGTACCTGATGGACACGCGTGACTACCACCTGTGGAAGCAGATGCAGAACGAGCTGCGACTCTCGCCGGAGAACAATGGCTTCTTCGAGGAGAGCGGCAAGATCAACACGGAGGAGGAGCTCGATGATGACGTGTTCGAGGCCGTGTCCAAGCGCGCCTGGACGGACATACTGCTGCAGATACTCAAGGTATACTTCAGTTTAGTTTTTTTCCCATTTACCCTTTTTAGTTTAAACCTATTTCTTTAAGCTTGATTGTCTAGAAGTCCATAGGCTTATTGGGACATTTTCGAGTCCATTTCCCGGGTATAACCAGTACTTGGTGTCTTTTGAGAAAGATCCTTCAAATGCTGCCCTTGTAGGGATCAAACACATCATCTTCTGATCGCAAGGCAGCACCATATCCATTACATCCCTGTAATCCATTTTTAGGTACATCATATACCTGTACCACAAGCTGAAAGCCTGAACTGGGTTTGCTCAGAATCTCAATTATATACAGGTGGGGCTTGTAGCATTCAAGATAATCTAATAGTTCAGGCTTGCTTGCTTGGTCAACCTGCTGATTTTGTCTTAAACATGAGAATTTTTGGTATGTTTATTCTTGTCTACAGCTTGTTCAGATTTTACTCAAGATTTAGTTGATTTGAGTTGTATACATTTTAGTTTACCGGTATGATGTTGTATTAAATCTTGTGATGGTTCTGTTCTGTTTTTACTCCATATGAGAAATTGCAATCATTAAATTGTGCATAAAATGGCTTCAAAATCTGTAGATCAAGCAGTTATTACAATCAGTACACTCATTTTGAATGAAGTTTACATGTTGTTCTTTGTTTGTTGTTGGTTTTTGGCAAAATATGACCCGTTTGTTAGCTTTGTAAGGTTTAGGCTACACTCTCCTTTGCAGTGTCCTATGGTGTTTTTGTTGTATAATTATTGTTTAGATTCTTGTTGGTAACAAATGTGACGATGTTCCGACATGCCCACCTGTCAGCTTGTTACACGTTTTCAATTACCGGTAGTTTTCCTTTTGTTTCTTGGTGCTTGTAAACGTTACTGTCAATGAATGAAAAATGCTTACATTCTAACATCCCCCACACTGCAGACATTGGTGCTGGCCAAGATCACGCCACGGACCCTGAAGCACATGCCCTCCCCAGAACGGATGATGAGCATGCCAGACGTGAACCCGGACCCCCTCAGCTCGAACATCTACAACGTGGGCGAGAGGATCATGCTGACCTGGCTCAACCATCACTATGAGCACTACAGGAAGACTGTCTGGCAGAACTGCGCTAAAGGTAAACCTGGGCAGAACTTGTATATAACAACAGATGTTAATAAATGTGAATTTCTTACTTTCGACTACTCCCTCTGTCTGCAGACACTAGTGCTGTCCAAGATCACCCAGGGCTGGGCTGAAACATTATGATCTAATTTCTACTGACCATATTGTTTTTTAAACCAGAAGTTTACAATGCATGTGATATTCAGATTGCGATCAACGTCTTTTCTTTCATTGTGTGGATATTAACCACATTTTGGGAGTCTTCATGAAGTTAACATCTATCTTTATTAAAATGTGAGGTATTCATATATATTTTCATAGTTCTGTGAATTATAACAGAAAAATTACTTCTGGAATACCGAAGTATGAAGAAACTGTGAACTTCAAATCCTTTACAAAAATGGAGAGTCCTGAAACTAGGCAAGTGTTTGGAAATTTGTGAGTAATACATGTACAACATTTCTGGACCACAAATATGTTTCTTTCATTAGCATTTGACATGTTTCCTCCAGGTGGTGTGCCCCCATCTCGCTGGATCGTCAACTACGACTTTGACCTACTGGACGGCCTGGTGCTAGGCGCAGTCATCGGCGCTCACATGCCCTTCCTGGTATGTACTCGTACAAGTGCTTACATTGGCGCTCACATGCCCTTCCTGGTATGTACTCGTACAAGTGCTTACAAAACCTAAACTCTTTGAACTTGTATCTTCTGAACATTGTGAGATATTTATTTGTTATTAACCCCAGAAATTAACTGACTTGATAATATATTCCAAGATATAATTATTCAAACAAATAATTTCATTATTTCAGGCCTTGAGTGAATACATGTAGCATTTAATTATTTGTTTCTGATATTTTCCTGTCATTATAACCCTTCTTCTTGTAGACATATACATTCCCTTAAATATTCCACTGAGTCTTAATTATTTCAGATCTTGTGTGAACATTTCCCTAGTATAATTACCTGTTCCTTCTCTTCAGATCCGGACCCATCTTCAGGACATGTACACGCACCCTGCCACGGCCGAGCAGTGTCTCCACAATGCTCTCAAGGTCGTGAATGCCATGAGGTACGCCGGCATAGACTACGACATCCAGGCCATAGACATCACAGATCCGAACCCCATAGCCCTGCTGCTGCTATGTGTGCACCTGTACCAGCGCCTGCCACAGTACCTGCCCAAGGCCACAGTGGAGTTCTCTGGCCCCCTGCATAACACCGTCTCTAGACAGGTATGTAGACAGGCATCTGGTCCCCTGCATAACACTGTCTCTAGACAGGTATATAGACAGTTTTTGTCTTTAGACAGGTATGTTTACAGTTCTCTGGTCCCCTAGATAACACATATCTAGACAGGTATTTAGACAGTTCTCTGGTCCCCTGGATAACAAATATCTAGACAGGTATGTAGACAGTTTTCTGGTCGCCTGCTTATCACTGTCTCTAGACAGGTATGTAGAAAGTCCTCTGGTCCCCTGCATAACAATGTCTCTAGACAGGTATTTAGACAGTTCTCTGATCTCCTGCATAACACTGTCTCTAGACAGGTATGCAGACAGTCCTTTGGTCCCATGCATAACACTGTCTGTAGACAGGTATTTAGACAGTTCTCTGATCTCCTGCATAACACTGTCTCTAGACTGGTATGTAGATAGTCCTCTGGTCCCCTGCATAACACTGTCTCTAGACAGGTATTTAGACAGTTTTATGGTCCCCTGCATAACACTTTCTCTAGACAGTAATGTAGACAGTTAAAAATGAAAAAATAATAGCCAAAACCTTAGCAGTAATACCGTAAAAGCTCTATGTTTTCGGACACTCTAAGTTTTCGGACACACTCTATTTAGCCAAAACAATTATTTTTTGCAACTCTTAATTTTCGGACAGTCAGCTTTAAACCCATAATTTATGACTATATTTTCGGACACTGGTTTAAAGTTGGATGTATTAATCTAAATTTGATGGTTTTGTTGTCCTTTGTGTTGTTTTGTAAAATTATTAGGGATGGGACCGAATAATCGAATATTCGAATATCGGATAATATTCAAATATAAAAAAACGAATACGAATATTCAATTTTCAAATTTATTTAAAGAACAAAATTTGTTTTAAAAAATCATGTTTTTTTCCAGTTTGATTGCAAAGTGAACATGAATTCCAGTCGTATTGCCTGCCTAGCAGGTGGGCGGGGGCAGTGTGACGTTTTTACAACACATGCCAAACATGTCCAATTAACGACAATTGATAATTAGCAGGGGGGCCACGACTTTACAAGGGCTGCGAATTATAACGGTTTGTAGGAGGCGCGATTATGGCGCATTGTATCCACAAATAACAAAACTGGGTCATGTTGTGATAACGGTTTCACAGTTTGCACAAGGCGTACATTGTTGTTTATTGTTCTTAAGTGACATCTATACGGTTAACTTGTTTACAGTAAATTACAATTACTCTCTAAGTAAACCAATCAAAATGAATCCATTATCAGCCATTAAATTTCTTTAACAAAATTAGAATGATCTGGTCAATCTTAATATACGTCACTTGTAAATTATTCTCCATTATATCAACACCGTATATTATACAAGAGTCTTCATTAATAAACAATGCCACCATCATGTGCTTGGAAGTACTTTACGAGGTCATTAGACAACACCCAGATCGCGTGTAATCTGTGTAATGAGAAATTTGTGTACGGAATGATTGTTTTAAATTAATTAACAATAAATGTAACAATATCTTACATTTCTTTATATTTGCCTAACACTCACCAAGTTATATCGCTCATTACAACTGAAACAAGGTAAAACAACTACGTACACGTGGTATACATATTTCGGATAAGTAAATATTCTGACAGGGTGCCGTATATAGTAGTATTTACAAAACGCATATTGGAATATATTCGAATAGCTAAAACGAATATTCAAATATTGATTTCAGTTTTCGGTCCCATCCCTAAAAATTATGTTCAAGGTTTTTTAATACAAAATGTAATTTAAAGTTTAAAAAATATGCACACATTATAAATTACCTTGTGTGTCAAACATGTATTAATCCCATTTCAATACATTGACATAAAAAACGCACTGTCACAACATGAACATTACATATATTTTGTATGCCCAAAATAAAATCTCCTCGACTTTTGACACCCTAAAAATGTCACCTAGAACACTAATTCATTAATGCTGTATCAACAGCGCTTGCGTTGTCAGGTACAGTAGTATCGATCGATACTTTTTGACACCGACAAAGTGCTAGGCCCTTTACACGCTTTCAGATGCAAACTGCTTGACGATAGCCGCAGTTTGGCAGTCATGTCAAAGACTTTTGAAGTCAAAGTGACACTGTTGCTATGGGTGTCACTATCGCCTTGCAGATTTGGATGCCTGGCTAAAGGGTGATGTCGCACTGTTTCGCTCAGTAGTTTTAAGAGGTGTCGTCATTAATGCGTTGTGGTTTTAACTGATTTTTTTTTTTTTTCCAAATAGGGGAAAATATTCCAAGGTACTAAAACCGATATATAACGTTATTAAACAGAAAATTATTAATTAAAAACAAACAGACTATTATAAATTAAAAATAGATTTTTCCAAAAAAGAAAAACAGACATATACAGACGTAATTTAAATATTTTCCCTGTGTCCCTAAATATTTGGACACCCAAAATTTTTGAATATGTTATGTCTCTAAATTTTTGGACAGGGAAATTTTTATTGTTTTTAAATGTCCGAAAACACAGAGCTTTTACGGTACCTATCATTTAAAAAATATTTTTCTCAGCATTTTTAATAATTTCAGAAATATTAATCCATGGTCTGTTTTGGCTAGAAGTAATGCTGACCTAGACTTTGTTTAAAAATGCCACCCAATTAATTCTAGGCATTCACTAACACAGACATTGTTTTAACATCTGACCCATTAAATATTGAGCCAAAACTTAATGTTATTGTTAGTATCCCAATGAATACTGGGCATACACTAACTTAGACATTGTTCAGATATGTTAATACTGTGTGTTTTCTCCAGGTGAAGTTAAGCAACCCCAGTGGGAAGTCCCTGGTGTACCAGGTGCTGCTTGCGGGCCATGATGCACGTGATTTCCGAGTGCCCAAGGGCGAGTTTGTCACGATACCGCCAAAATCTCACCTGCCACTGAGCGTCGAGTTCACCAGCAGGTTCCTCCGCCCCTCGGAAGCTATCCTTGTTCTGATTGGTCGACGCCAGGGGTCAGCGGTAGGGTCGACCTTGACCTTCAGTCTTAGGACGCAAGTGGAGAATATATCACCAAAGGTAAAATATATATGTAAACAATACCTGTTTTTTTAGTGTTATATGCTTTTTTGCAAATTCTGCACTCTCTGTGATGTCTATAGCCTAGCCAGTAGTGTTGAACACAGTGTGTTATGATGTCATTTATATTGTTTATAGTTATTATTTGGTTATGCCTAACTATTCTATTTGTTTTTAAATTTTATATGCAAAGTGACCATTCACTTTGTATATACACTTAAAAAAATTGATTAAAGATTTGGTCCAATGGTTTTCAAAAACAAACATTCTTTTTGATAAACAGTAAAGAAGTGCCTCTGTACCACAAGACATGCACACCTGATTTGCTTGGATATATTGTTCAAGTAAAATGCTTTAATACAAGAGTATAATGTTTGTTATAAGGCAGTTACATGTATATTGGCACACATTGTCCATCATTTTCTCACTGTGCCCAATGGCTTTGCACTGTTTTCAGAAGTTCAGAGACCCAGAGGTAAGGGTTGTGTTTCGGGGTAAAGTAGAAGGGGCTAATTTTAGATCAGGCCACTGTTTACACAATATGTCTTTGTTTTCTGTCAATGATTTTCTACAAATCCCTGACTCAATGTTTACCGGTATCTCAACTAAAGGAACCATATTCACAAAAGCTGCTAAGTAGAAACAAAAGTAAATTTCTCAAACATGAAATGGCCTTAAATATGTGGTTGTTTTATTATCCACTCATGGGTTTTTTTTCCCAAAAAATGAACTTTTTCCTCCTAAAGGTTTGCTGTTGACAAAACTATTGAATAATGTTATGTGACAAACTTATCTGGTATCATTTAGATATGACTTAAAGGCTTTTTGAAAAAGCGCCCTGGTTAATTTTCCTGGTTGTACTGACCATTAGAACTCCTAAGCTCAAAAGGAAATATATAAAACTGGTAAAAAGATCCATTTCCAATATCAATTATGTTTCTTTTCCCATATGGAATGAAAAAATCCCTAAACTGAAGTGGCAATATCCTAAAGACACAGAAAATGTGAATCTAAGTTGTAAGTTATGAAATTACTTGTATGGTTATGGATGAACACCATAAGAATACCAAGTTCAACCAGTACAATTAACTATTTTAATTAGTTAATTAAATTACTTTTGAAAACGTTTCTCAATTAGCAAGATTTGATGACCCAAAATTCCCAGTTTTCTGGTTACCAGACCTATTCCTAAAGCAGTGACAAAATCACTGTAACACGGTATCTCAGATGTACTGTAACGCGGTATCTCTGATGTACTGTAACACGGTATCTCTGATGTACTGTAACACGGTATCTCTGATGTACTGTAACACGGTATCTCTGATGTACTGTAACACGGTATCTCTGATGTACTGTAACACGGTATCTCTGATGTACTGTAACACGGTATCTTCGATGTACTGTAACACGGTATCTCTGATGTACTGTAACACGGTATCTCTGATGTACTGTAACACGGTATCTCTGATGTACTACTCTTTAATAAAATGTATTCCACTAGATATAAAATCTCAGATACCGGTACTAGTAGAAAACACACAATGTGCACAAATCGTTTTCATACAAAAAAATGTTATCAACTAAAAAATCAAATAAATTAATATATAATTTACATATCCCAACATTAAATGAGCCATCGAAAACACAGACTAAATGGCAAACAATTTTCAGAAACAGAGAACTGCATTGGAAAAACATATACACAGAGCAGGGCTTTATTTTGGCCGATTTTATAGCCATTATTCGGTCATATTCCCAGTGGCAAAAAGTATCTTTTTTTCCCAATACGAATACAAAAATTCCCAATCGTACTGAAATGTATTTATTTTTAATCGGTTAATATTTGACTTATTTTGTCCATAATGCGACCTTCATACGACGTATTGGGCTGAATCATATTGAGTACGAACTGCAGTAACCCAGATATTACTCATGCGGAATACTTTCGGATATTATCGTTACTTTAATGGCCTAATGTAAATGTCTTTTTATTGAGACGCTTTTGGCATTGTAAGATGTCGCACAACAGCAAGTATTTCAGAAAATAATAATAAAAAACACTAATTGTAAAAAGATCGATGTTTTGTCCAAACAAGCGCGTTTGGCGGCGACACCAACAGCAATTGAGCAGCAACCTACGAGTACAACTTGCAGTGAACAACTGTCAACTTCGACAGAAATTGACATTTCTACTGGTGACAAGGCCTTAGGTGAACATCAGACCAACTCCGTAATCGACAGCTTCAAGAACATGAAGACAAGGGATCTTTTGTTATAAAGTGACTGTGCATTAAACTGATAATGGTGAAGGACATACATATAGATCTAATTATGTCTATTCCAACTGAATAAACATGTGTGAAAATTGCAGTATTTCCATAATTATTCAAAGTTAACATTAAAACATACACTTTCAACATTTATCAAACAATTATAATTTTTCCAGGTGAATTGATGCTAAATTTCCCAATTTCACGGGTATAGGTCATATTCCCAAACTGGTGAAAAAAAGCCCTGCAATGGCATACAAAGCAACAATTGACACCACATTAAGAAATGTCCAATACAAATACATAAACAGCATAATTTCAACAAATAATCATCTTTTCAAAAGCAAACTATCAAACTCAAACTTATGTGAATTTTGCAGTGAACACACTGAATCAATTGAACACTCATTTGAGGAATGCAGGCATATACAAAACATATGGAATCGATTAGCAACATTTTTAAACAGCAAATCTTTCAATATTAATTTTACATACCTTACTAGTTTTGGAGGTCAAGGAACCTCACAAGGAATCAATACTATAAACTACCTGTATATAATCATAGTTATGAAATTGTTCATATTTCATGTGAAATTCAAAAAACAGTTCCCAACTTTTCCACATTTTATACAGTATCTAAAACTACATATCAAAATAGAAAAAGAGATAGCCGTTGGAAACAATACATTACCTGAATTTGAACAAAAATGGCGAAATCTAAGAGATATATAAAATGAGCTCAGTCCACTTGTGACAATCTCATTTATGGTACTTTTTTTCCTTTTGATTATCTAATTAATTAATCAGTCCATTATAATCAATCCTTTGTGAATCCCAAGGTCTTTTATTTATATTTGCATACTATTGTTTTGAGAGAATGAGATGTACATGTGTTAATGTATATAACATGCATAAACAATGTATGCAATAAAATTCATAATAAAAAAACATGGTATCTCCTTTGCAAATTTTTAGTAAGGTAGGAAGACAGGAAACAAAGCATTTTTGTTTATGGCCTAACAGTTCATGTTTTTGTTTGTTTATAAATTAGGCATGTACTGGAAAAGCCAGGCTTAATGCAAGTGCGTAAAGTGTCGTCCCGGATCAGCCTGTGCAGTCCACACAGGCTGATCCGAGATGGCACTTTCTGCCTACAGTGGATTTATGTATAAAAGATACTTTTTTTAAAATAGAAAATACCATAGAAGCGGAAAGTGCCATCCCGGATAAGCCTTTGCACTTTACGCACTTGCATTAAGCCCGGTTTTCCTATGCCACGCCTCAAATATTTGTTCAACAACTACATATTGGCTGGAGGTTTACTTTGTTTTATATAATTTTTAGTCATATGTATACGGTATGTTTTATACCTGACTTTAGTTGTGGTAAATTAATTTTTAACATATTGGCTTGCAAGTAGGCTATCTAAAATGTTCTAATTGATACTGTAACAATTAATGACCACAGTGCATTCAGAATTTAATTTGTAAGATAAAATTTCCATTAAAACTTATTTTATAATTCTTAATTGATATCAGAATTATGTTTTATATTAAATTCCGTCACCAAGCATGGGTATTTATTCTTAAAACAAGTAACCAACTAAGATTTTTGCAGCCAAAATTGCACTGAAACTGCTCATACATAAGGGACATTCAAATGGCTGCAGAATAGATTTCCAACATGGCATTTTATTCATGCAATTAATGAACATAATTATGCAGTTGGTTTTGCATATTACATAGTAAATATGTTTCATTTAATTTGTTGATAATTCTATGTACCGTCAATAATAATTCATTTTGAAGTTGTTGTCATATTTTAATAGTTAGTTTAATATTGTCAGTAGAGCTAACCCCCCATTGTGATCTAATGAAATAATAAATGATGCGTGTCGTGGGAAAACCGGGCTTCATGCATCTATGTAAAGTGTCATCCCGGATAGTCTGCACAAGCTAATCCAGGACGACACTTTTCGCTTTTATGGTATTTTCTGTTTCAAGGAAGTCTCTTCTAAACATAAATCCACTGTAGATGAAAAGTGTCTTCCCAGATTAGCCTGTGCGGACTGTGCAGGCATATCCGGGATGACACTTGTCGCACGTGCATTAAGCCCGTTTTTCCACGACTCGCCTTAAATAATGAAAACATACATGCTGGTCATCAGGATTTCCTCATTACTGTAACAAATACTAAGAATGTAGAGTTGCATGTTTAGTGAAATCTCTGCTATTTTCACTATGGTTTACTGTATGTAAGTCAGAACATGGTTGGTTTTTTAATTCATACATGCTTACTTCAGCCTAAATTCATATACCGATATGCATTTTCATATTGTAAGTTCTATAACCAAATGTTGTAATTATACTATAAATAAGACCGATCAGGATCAGAAAAGGTGGAAGTTGAACATGCTCTATGTCATTTACACCACGTGTGAGCCAAATTCTTAGTAAAGCATGTTTATACATCACACGTCCTGTTATTTTACAGAAAGTCATCCAGTGTGAGGCGCCCTGCTATGAACTAGAAAAAATCAACATCGATGTGACCAATCCCTTTGACGAGGCTGGGGAATTCCGTATTGTCCTGGTCGAGGCCAACGGGGCTCTCCTGGACCCTGGAAAACAGGCGGCCATCTTGAAACGGCGCGAACGCAGGAAGAAACGTGTCAAGTCGAAGATCGACTCTGGAATTGTGAGACCCGAGACCCCTCCGTCACCGCCACCTAAGATTGCAGACACACTGCAGATGCAGAAAGATGGTGAGGGTTGTCTCCCTTTGTGAATTTTCTTTTTTCTCTCTCTTTGTTAATTGTCTTCTTTAAAAAAAAAAAATACATCAACCATTCAGTCACATGCTTTCGAGCTGGATGGTTATTTTTACATGTTCATGCGCCATACATACTTTTTAAAGTACATGTAGTTTGTTCTGACTGTGTGCATAAAAAACACAATTCTTTCATCAATATTGATAATTGCAATATCCAGTGATGGCTCTTTGCAAAATTAGACTAACTCATCTTTAAAATATAGGTATTAACATTGATATGTATTTTTAGCCATCAAATTATAAGAGCTAAACTATGAAAGTCAGTCCTTTTTGAACATTTGCAATAGTGTTTTGTCTTACAAGAAAATAATCGGATCAAAATTAAATGTATGTACCGGTATATAGAATATATTGCTAGAATGCTGTTTTATTTTTAGCTTGTATCAGTTGAGTTTGTTTAGTAAAGTCGTATCGCACAAGAGGCACAGTAAAACACTGTTAAATTTTATTGAAAATAAATAGGTATAAAATAAACAAAAATGTTAATATTATTACTTTTCCCAAATGGTATTTCAATAATTTCGCAGAAGACGAGAACCTGATGAGCGCGTTCTACAGTCCGGTGTCGAGCGTGTACCTGGACGCTAGCGCCTCCACCACTGTGGAAATCCACTTCCTGCCATTCAACGTGGGCGAGCGCCAGTGCTCCGTGATCTTCCTCAACGAGCAGGTTGGCGAGTTCCTGTACAGTATCGAGGCCAAGGCCACTCTGCCCCTGCCGGACATCGTGCCCTTCGTGAAGACCGCACACAGCGTGAGGGTCAGCAGCGCGGCTGCCGCAGGTGGGTGGAGTGGAGTTTGTGTCATAGGGGTTGGGGGAGAATGTAAGGTGTTTATTTGAAGTTATTGATAATGACTTGACTTATAGCAGTTTAGAGGTTTATCACAGAGCTATTGTTGCTCATTTCTTTTGCAAATGACATATGAAATCAATAAAAAAAATATTGTTCAACATTAAAATGAAGATCATATAAAAAATGTTGAGTAACTAATAATTTGAAACAAAATGGTTTCAATAATTCTCTCATTTTTCTTAACATGTGTTGTTTCATTGGCTTTATTATTATATTATTACTTTAATAGTAATCATGTTAAAGGACCTGTAAAACCATTATTTCACCAAATTGTTACACACCCCACATTTCAGGTACTGGTAAGGGTCTGTTCGGGGGAGATGAGCGTGTGGTGTACTGGAAGTGTGAGGCCGGACAGGAGCTGCAGGAGAACCTCACCGTGCCCTACAACAACAACCCCCGCGAGCGTGCCCTCATGCTCGCATCACAACAGGTCAGTTGACGACACGGGGGTGTCAGGTGTGAGCATATTCAAGGGTTTATCTTGAAACTGTTGTTTATGCTATAGAACTGTTAAGCAGATACAACGGTTTCGCACTCAGCCCTTGATGTCATGGCCACTGGGACTGGTTCTATAGACTTTTCACCAAATGTCAATCATATGTAGGGCTTGCATTCAGGGAAGTTTAGGAGTAATATACTCCAAGTTTTTGTCACAGGACTTCCAAAATTGCAGCCTTGAAAGTTTCAGGACTTACAAAATTGCAGCCATGGAAGTTTCATGAAACTTTCATCATGTAAGGATGAACAAGTTAGAAGAAAAATAAAAGTGATTCATCTCAATGTATACCTCTTGAACTGAATAATTTGGCATATTATAAACAGCTGATGAAAAAGAAATTACTTGAAACAAACGTTGAATTGTATACTTATTTACATGTCTGAAATGCTCAGGACTATGTTGCGCAATACTGTCAAAACTTCCAAATATTATGAGCAAAACTTCCAAAATCAGAGGCTAGGAAGTTCAAACTTTCAGATTTCAAAAGTTAATGAAAGCCCTGTCATATGCACATGAATCCAGCGTATTATACAATCATTGCACTAGAGGATGTCCTTTCCTTATCACCTATGCTCTCTGTAGTGCCATTGCCAATATTTAATAGACATTTTACTATGTTTTCTATTTTTTTTTTAGGTAATTCAATTAAAATTTGCTTATGTTTTATTGATATCAAAACTACAAATCCGTACGTTTAAAGATATTTTCTTTAAATTTAGTACACGTTATAATAACAAAATGGCCCTATAAAGTTGGGTACATTCTCTCTTTGCTGCATCTTCAGGATCCAAACCTGGTACCGGTAACAAGATATTGTTGAACAATCCATCTCCTCAGTATAATTCCCCAGTATATGTGTTTTTACATTTAATATAAGTGCATTTCTGTGGCAAAGTGCAGAACTGTGTTAAATAAAGTGATCATAGTTTTGCACTCAGCCCAAGATTGGATGTTGTCAGTTCAGCATGCATGAATTATTGAATTTAAATCCACTGTGATGATAACATTTTATACATGTATTTAGCTTTTGTGGTATTGTGACCATAATGTTTAAGAAATATTAACTCTTTTAATCATTTTAAGATAGCTTTTTTTTATGAACAAGAAAAAACGACTTTTTTTTGTATAATTATTTTTGTCTTAACTGCAAATGGGCAATGAAGCGATAGCAGCAGTTAAAGCACTGCATAATACGTAAGTACATGTAAACAGTACATGAAATGTTTAAAGAAATATAGAATATATAAATTAAGACAAATCATTGGAAAGACATGATTGTAATTCATGACAGTGCCTCATGCTTGTGTCAATACTGTGCACATGGTTATTACAAAAACCTCAATCTGTGACCTTGATTTCTATACTTTTTTTTGTACAAAGCATGTCACAGACAGCATGCACATACCCACACCTCTGTTTGCTATGGTGGCACCGGTGTGTTGTGTGTTTGCAGCGTATGTCGAATGTCGAGTTGTCACGGCGACTGGCTACGGGGACTCTGCACAGTAGTATCGTGGCGGCACAAACCATAACCAAGCTCTCGAGCGACCCCATGGCCGCCATCAAACAGGCACAAGTAAGAACGAGCCTCGCTCTATTAGATACATACATTTATTAATAAACAAGTCTATGTTTCTAGGCATTTGTATTAAATTGTTGCTTTTCTTCTTTCAAAAAATGCACCAACTGGCAATCTCTTTAAATAGTTGAGCCTGCTGTCCGCTGGCAGCTCTTGTTTTTCAGATTTTTAGTAATGACCTTAAACATTTGAATGATCCAGCTATTGATTGTTGTACCAGTTTTTTTTATTGTGTCACTATTTTAATTGGTTTTGGCAATATTCACATTTCTGTTCGTGCATTTTGTCATTTTCCATGTTTTAATCTTGGTACTCACCTTAAACATTTGAATGATCCAGCTATTGATTGTTGTACCAGTTTTTTTTATTGTGTCACTATTTTAATTGGTTTTGGCAATATTCACATTTCTGTTTGTGCATTTTGTCATTTTCCATGTTTTAATCTTGGTACTCACAAAACCAAATTATATGCTCTTATCGTTGCACGCATAATGCCCAAAAATACTGGCCAAAAAAACTTGCAACGAGGTGTTTCCGTTAAAAAATAAAGTACTTGCTATGTGTTTATTACTTGGTGGAATGGTTTGTCTGTCTCGGAGAATTGCCGAATACTTAACCCTAATGTGTTTTGGTTGCCCTCTGTTTTCATCTAGGGGGGCTTTAAACAGAGCAGTCAACAAAAGCGGTTACTTGGAACATTGGTGCCATATCAGATATAGCAGCCATATCATATATAGGTTAAAGCTGCAAAAGAAATTAGTTCAAAACTATCTACATTTAATAAACATCTTTAATCTGAAACTTTTATGTTGTGTAAAACATGAATAAATGCAATGGTTAACAATGTTAGTGACCTTTTTCTCCCCCTCCCCACCTCAGGAGAGACGTCCCCAGGGTCAGACGTACACCATCGAGGTGGACTCCTACCACTACAAGCTGCCAGAAAAACTCTACATACCTCCGTCTGGGGACCGCAGTCGCAGTGCTCCCGTAGGCAAGAACGTCTACGTTGGTACGTGAATAGTGTTTATGTTGGCAATAACGTATATTGTGGCATGCGATTATTGTTCGTAGGCTGTAAGAACTCTATCCTCTTCATGTAAAATGTATAAGCAGACATGACATGTTCCACCGTCTATTCTCCTCAATGTAAAATGTATAAGCAGACATGACATGTTCCACCGTCTATTGTAAGAACTCTATCCTCTTCATGTAAAATGTATAAGCAGACATGACATGTTCCACCGTCTATTCTCCTCAATGTAAAATGTATAAGCAGACATGACATGTTCCACCGTCTATTCTCCTCAATGTAAAATGTATAAGCAGACATGACATGTTCCACCGTCTATTCTTCATGTAAAATGTATAAGCAGACATGACATGTTCCACCGTCTATTCTCCTCAATGTAAAATGTATAAGCAGACATGACTGTTCCACCGTCTATTCTCCTCAATGTAAAATGTATAAGCAGACATGACATGTTCCACCGTCTATTCTCCTCAATGTAAAATGTATAAGCAGACATGACATGTTCCACCGTCTATTCTCCTCAATGTAAAATGTATAAGCAGACATGACATGTTCCACCGTCTATTCTCCTCAATGTAAAATGTATAAGCAGACATGACATGTTCCACCGTCTATTCTCCTCAATGTAAAATGTATAAGCAGACATGACATGTTCCACCGTCTATTCTCCTCAATGTAAAATGTATAAGCAGACATGACATGTTCCACCGTCTATTCTCCTCAATGTAAAATGTATAAGCAGACATGACATGTTCCACCGTCTATTCTCCTCAATGTAAAATGTATAAGCAGACATGACATGTTCCACCGTCTATTCTCCTCAATGTAAAATGTATAAGCAGACATGACATGTTCCACCGTCTATTCTCCTCAATGTAAAATGTATAAGCAGACATGACATGTTCCACCGTCTATTCTCCTCAATGTAAAATGTATAAGCAGACATGACATGTTCCACCGTCTATTCTCCTCAATGTAAAATGTATAAGCAGACATGACATGTTCCACCGTCTATTCTCCTCAATGTAAAATGTATAAGCAGACATGACATGTTCCACCGTCTATTCTCCTCAATGTAAAATGTATAAGCAGACATGACATGTTCCACCGTCTATTCTCCTCAATGTAAAATGTATAAGCAGACATGACATGTTCCACCGTCTATTCTCCTCAATGTAAAATGTATAAGCAGACATGACATGTTCCACCGTCTATTCTCCTCAATGTAAAATGTATAAGCAGACATGACATGTTCCACCGTCTATTCTCCTCAATGTAAAATGTATAAGCAGACATGACATGTTCCACCGTCTATTCTCCTCAATGTAAAATGTATAAGCAGACATGACATGTTCCACCGTCTATTCTCCTCAATGTAAAATGTATAAGCAGACATGACATGTTCCACCGTCTATTCTCCTCAATGTAAAATGTATAAGCAGACATGACATGTTCCACCGTCTATTCTCCTCAATGTAAAATGTATAAGCAGACATGACATGTTCCACCGTCTATTCTCCTCAATAGTATTCCATGGGATTTTTTTAGTTCGTCATTTAACCATGACTCACGATGTAACATTTGCTAATATTTAATCTAATATATAAATAAAAGAATTATATATATAACGAACTGTGATTTCACGAATAATTTATATTACAAAATTTGACTTTTTACGTTTACATAAATCCTGCATTATGCCTATAACGGGACCAAAAATGGCATCTGCTCGCAGCGACTAGTGAATCTTTTGACCGGTTCACTATTTTATCTTTCAGCCGCCCCGAACCGACATGGTCGTCTGGACATTCCAGTGCGGTTCCTGGCGGAGGAACCCGGTCACTACCCGTGCCAGATCATCCTGCGCAGCCCTGACGATATGCGTGTATTCCGGATCGAGTGCACAGTCAATCCAGAGGGCAGCACGGCTGAGTTGGCATTCTCCGCACCCGTACACCAGAATGTCACACAAGAAATACCTCTAGTATGTAGTGAGATGTTGCTTTAAAAATACTTTTATTTCTTGCTGTCATTCCTTTTTGATTTTCTATTCTGATTTTTAAGTCAGTGCAAATTTATTCCAGAACATCTAACAAGCATTGTTTGATAGCTCACAACAGATATTTCAGAGCTTCTAATTTGATTTTTAATTCAGTGTTATTCAAATCAAGTGTCATGTGCAAAGCAAAATGTGTATGAAAGAACTTTGATATTTTTGCTGAAATACACACGGAGATGAGACATTCCCCATATTGGTCCTGTGACTATGAAAGTTCTTTATTTCAAACTTATAGTCTCAAGGGAGATGCTTGCTGCATATGAACTTTGATTTTTATTTGCTAATATTTAATATGAACACCAAGATTAAATTTAAGAATGTTTGAATTCATGGAGCCCAAAGAGTTGCCTTTAACCCTGACTTTGCTAATTTCATTCTTTGCTGATGTGTCCAGGTGAACATGACGAACAGCGACTGGCCCCTGAAGGCTACAATCACAGGCACAGGGTTCCACGGTCCGCGCTCAATACTGGCCAAGGCGTTCCAAACCACCAAGTACCCTCTGGTGTTCCGACCCCAGAATGAGAACCCCGTCTCTGTACGTAGCAGCTTGCTTCAATATGTTTAATTTAATATCTTTTTTTTTTTTCATAATTCATGAAATAATTATCCGTCTTTGTATATATTTCTTTATTTATAATTTATTAACTACCAATGAAACTGTTGTGTTTATTTTTTAATAACTTACCCGCAATTATAAGTAAAAAGTATTTAAGTTAGAAAGATACAACTTTTCTTATAAGGTAAATTTCCTTCATTTTTCAACAGTGTGGTTGAACAGTATTTTTATATTTAAAAAAATTAAATACAGGGTACAACTTTCGTGCAACATAACTGAACACCATTCCATTACTATTACAGTACTTAACAGTAGTCATTGTAATGTAAACATCCTGACACAATCCTCACTCCCTTCCTACCACAGGGCAAGCTTGTGTTGTTGAACACGGAAGACGGCACAGAGCACGTGTTCCAGCTTTTTGGGACGGCAGAGAAACCTCTCGCTCTTGAACACATAGTGCTGAAGTCGCAGGTCCACAAATCGTGAGTAGCAGACTGCACTGCTGTCTTGTTTAAGTACCATGTAATTAATAATTAACATTATTAATGCAGAAGGAATAATAAATGAGGCGTGTCGTGGGAAAACCAGGCTTAATGCACGTGCGTAAAGTGTCGTCCCGGATTAGCCTGTGCAGTCCGCACAGGCTAATCTGGTATGACACTTTCCGCCTACAGTTGATTTATGCTTAGAAGAGACTTCCTTGAAACAGAAAATACCATACAAGCGGAAAGTGCCGTCCTGGATTACCCTGTGCAGACTGCACAGTCTATTTCAGGACAGCACATTACGCTTATGCATTAAGCCCGGTTTTCCCACGACACGCCTAAATAGTCTCTAGTTACATATTGCATTAGGTCCATTGAAGACAAGAATTGCCAAATTTTCAACAACTAGGCTTCTCAACTTTATTTTTCCATATCAGATTGTGTTTTGTATCTGTTTTGCATTATGTAAATGCAGGACTTAAAAAAAAAAAATCAACTATCAGAAAATTCTGTTCCTTGATAGATACTACTTGAACTTTAATATGTGTACTCTATGTATTGAATACAAACCACATAATGCCATTTTCTACAGTTTGACCTATGATCTGAAGATACCGAACGTGACGCACAAGAAGTTGTGCTACAGAGTGGAGTCTGACCTACCGATCGTCACAGGCGACCAGTCGGTCACTGTGTTAGCGGGTAAACAGGTCATGTATCGCATTAACATTTCACCTGTGAGACGTGGGGTGTTCAAGGGAGTGATCGCTTTCATTGCTGGAAAGAACCCAGTTGTGTAAGTTCACAGCTGCCATTTATACAGTTGCATCATTATTTATACTGTATGAAATACCATTTTTGTAAATATAAGCTTGTAGCAAATTACTTATGGTATTTTATTAATATTGTTTAAAAATGTCAAGTTCAGCATATAAGCTTTATTTTCTATTAACTGCATAAGGTATATTGTGTCTGTATTGTATACATTAACTGGAGACATCCATTTTGTGGAACATTTTAACGGAATATGCTTCAGTTGCCCACAGGTTGGCTTTAACTGTATACAATAATTTGCTAAGCTGATTTCAAATTGAAGAAAATAATAGCCATTAAAGAAATTCAGTATTTTGCTTTTACACATGTCATGGCATGCCTGTACATTATTTGTTGAAACAAAACACTTTGTTTGTCGTTCATATAAAAAAGATGAAAACACTTAAACTTTGTTATTTACTAGTTATATCGAGTGAACAATATTAAAATATCTATTAATTATATTTCACCTGCACTTTTCCGGCTTTAACAAAATGCCTGTTAGCCATGCATATCATCTCAATCACCAGATTATGTAGTTCCCACGTTAACAGGAAATCATTGAAAATTAGTGTTCAATGAATAATATTGGTTTCACAGTATTTGACACACTTTTCCTGCTTTACCAACAGTGAGGTTGATAGTGACGGGGATGAGATGCCAGATGAGGATGAGGAGACGCGTCATTTCTATGGTTACCGAGTCTGGTACTCCCTCGAGATCCACGTGAAACCCACAGCGCCCGAACGCATCATCGAGGTTATGTGCGCGTGTCAGAAAAGACAGCTCCTGGAGGTCATAGTGCGTAATCCGACGCAGGATGATATCACTCTTGAGGCGACCCTCGAGGGACGCGACTTGACGGGTCCTTCGTCCATCACCCTGCCCGCTGGATCCAAGGACGTGTACACGCTGCAGTATGCGCCCGCTGTGATTGGTCAGACCAAAGGAAGGTGGGTGGAGCATGGTGCTTGGATAATTATTATGCATATCAATATTCCGTAATGATGAAAATCTTTGTTCTGTTATAGACAGGTGCTACTTGATTTATCGCGATTTTAAATACGAAAGTTATGTATTGTAAGAAAAAAAAATGAAGAAAATGTAAAGTTACTGCCAGTGTTTGTGGTTATTTGTTTACTAGTTGCCTTAGTCATTTGTTAACATCTTTGACTCGTGGTACACCATGCCCCCAATACTGACTGCCCCACTATCGCTGCAGCCTGATATTCTTCCACGAGCTGGTGGGTGAGTTCTGGTACATGATGAAGCTGACGGCAGACTCGCCCTCCCAGACCACACTGCCCCATCTGGAGTGTGAGCTTGGCAGGTAGGAGATTTACAGCTGGAGATTGGATGCTATTAATTTTAGTTTTAACCTATTTATTTAAGCTCGAGTGTGTGTAAAGCCAGATGCTTATCAATTAAGGCACTTGCGAGTCCATTTCCTGGATTGATCAGTACTTGGTGTCTCTGTGAGAAAGATCATTCAGAACGCTCACTGAGTTGGGGTTGAAATACTGGGCCCGTATTCACAAACCCATTCTGTACCCCCCAGGGCCCGTATTCACAAACCCATTCTTAGACTTAAGACTTAAGAATAAAGAATATTCTTAAACCCATTTCATTCTAAAAAGGTTGTTACTCTGAATTTTACTTGGAATTCACAAATGCTAATTGAAGCATTTTTCATTTAGAAATATTTCTTAATGACATAAGTGACTTTGGTACCCAGATTATTTG
This sequence comes from Congeria kusceri, assembly GCA_027627225.1. Lineage (NCBI taxonomy): Eukaryota > Metazoa > Mollusca > Bivalvia > Myida > Dreissenidae > Congeria > Congeria kusceri. The sequence goes on from CM051024.1 coordinate 30,876,918, forward strand.
CAAACGAACAATTATTTTCCTTGAGTTAAAGTCTATTCTTTATTCTTAAGTCTAAGAATGCGTTGGTGAATATGGGCCCTGGGCTGGTGTTCACAAAGCTCCTAAGGGAAATCTTAACTTTCTTGTACTTTAGTAACAATTTCAGATCACATTTTCTATGTGAAATCCAATGATTTATATACAAAGAAGGCTGCAATACTAAACATATAAACAATATTTACACGTTTAAAACATTTTAATGTTAAAAGACCTATACACGAAACAGCCAGAAACTTTGGGAATTTTATGAATTTATAGAATTTACTTAAGTTTTCCCTAAGGAGCTTTGTGATTTCATGATTGAAAGGCAGACACCATATCCATTACACCACTGCAACCGTGTCTGAAATGTATACTGTCTCATGATTGAAAGGCAGACACCATATCCATGACACCACTGCAACCGTGTCTGAAATGTATACTGTCTCATGATTGAAAGGCAGACACCATATCCATGACACCACTGCAACCGTGTCTGAAATGTATACTGTCTCATGATTGAAAGGCAGACACCATATCCATGACACCACTGCAACCGTGTCTGAAATGTATACTGTCTCATGATTGAAAGGCAGACACCATATCCATTACACCACTGCAACCGTGTCTGAAATGTATACTGTCTCATGATTGAAAGGCAGACACCATATCCATGACACCACTGCAACCGTGTCTGAAATGTATACTGGTTGGTCCACACATTTGTAATCCAAGAAAGTTGGAGCTACAGTGGTGCATTGAGTATTGTTTCTGCCCGTGTTTACAATAAGACCAGTTTTCATTTCAATCTTATCATTGTCTCCATTTCAGTTATTTGCAAAATCAAAATCTTCAATAGCAATTCTTTATTTCAGCAGTAACAAGCTGTGCAATTTCAGTTAACAAATGTCATTAAATAAAATAATCCTTTTCTATAGCAAGTTTTCCAATTCTATTTCGACATTTTCAAATTTATTTTTAAAAAATTGTTGGCTGCATCGTTATCACGTGTAGTCAAAGTAAATGTTTAGTAGGTGCATGTTGAAAAAAATTATCTCTTCTTTTTCAGAATTCATAAGAATTATTTATAAATGTGAAGTCGAACATTCCATTTCACTTTCTGCAGATGGACCAAACAGAACATCCTGCTGGACAACCCGACAGAAGAGACCCTGGAGCTGATCCCCACGGTCTCCAACACCAACAACTTCTCCCTAGAGCGCGACAATGAGCGCCCGATTGTGCTCGCCCCACAATCTAAGATGGAGGTCCCGCTGCACTTCATGCCGTCCACTCTCGGAGAGGGAGACCACTTCGCAAAGATTACCTTCCTTAGTGAACAAGTACGTGTTATAATGTTTTAGGTGAAAATGTGCGGTGAATCTTTAAAATATAATTAAAAATCAGGCGTGTCGTGGGAAAACCGGTCTTAATGCATGTGCGTAAGTGTCGTCTGCACTTTTTGCCTACAGAGACTTCCTTGAAACTGAAATACCATAAAAGCGGAAAATGTTGTCTCGGATTAGCCTGTCCGGACTGCACAGGCTAATCCAGGACGATACTTTACGCACATGCATTTAGCCAGGTTTTCCTACAACACACCTCAAATATATGCATAATAATTTGTGTCAGAATGTAACATATTTCTGTCATGGATTGATGGATAGAAATGGTATCATTGTTATGCTATAAAATTGAATGCTGTGGCATGTGTTTGGTAGAGTTTGCACTTGTTAAATTAGGTAAGTACTTAGTTGTTTTTTGCCACTCTTTCAAGCGAAATCTTCAGAAACATAACCTTGCTTTTAACTAGCAAATCCACAAAATACCCTGCTAATCTTTTTTGTCTTGTTCCCAGCTAGGAGAGTGGGTGTTTGTGGCGTCGGGTACCGGCCTGCTGCCCCAGACTCAAGACCCGGTGAGCGTGTTCACCGTTGCGGGCTCCAACACCACCCTTATCATCCCGTTCCGTAACCCCATGGACACCTCCGTGCTTTGCGAGGTCATGCTCAGAGGTGAGCTTAGTGACTGTTTATGGGTTAACATTGCAGTGGATGTCAGATCAACTTCTGTTTTTTCTGTTTGCCATTACTAGTTGATTTGAGAAATGGTCTCAACTTTATGAATAGGTTGCCAGTAATCTAGTGCTTGAAGTTTTTATATCTTGCAGTGTTTGGTAGAATCTATGTTAGCGCTACCAGTAGCCAAAATAGCCATTGGCTACTAAAATATCTAATTGGCTACTAAAATATCTAATTGGCTACTAAAATATCTAATTGGCTAAAATATCTAATTGGCTACTAAAATATCTAATTGGCTACTAAAATATCTAATTGGCTACTAAAATTTCTGAAAATATTTGAAAATGAAGCACATTTTCAAACTTTCCAGATGAAAATATGTCTAAATAGCAGGTATCTTTACAAAATCTAACGTTTTGGCTACTAATTCATATTTCTTAGTGCCAACCTAGAGAATATGTATCAGGCAATCAAATAAACTTAACTTCCTGAAAGAAATTCAAATAAATGTTATTGGTGAATAATAAGATCACGTTGAAGTATTGTTGACTGCTTGATATACATTGATCCCATGTTTTGTTGCCTGCAGACATGAACACCATCTCTGTTCTTAGTATTCAGCGTCACATTCACCTCCCCCTCCAATACCTAGATGCATTCATTTGAGGCATGTCGTGGGAAAACCAGTTTTAAAGCGTGTGCGTAAAGTGTCGTCCCAGATTAGCTTGTGCAATCCGCAAAGGCTAATCCAGGATGGCACTTTCCGCCTACAGTGGATTTATGTTTAGAAGAGACTTCATTGAAACAGAAAATACCATAAAAGTGGAAAGTGCCATCCTGGATTAGCTTGTGCGCACTGCACAGGCTAATCTGGGACGACACTTTACATACATGTTTTAAGCCCGGTTTTCCCACGACATTCCTCATTTATAAACCATGCAATGGTAATATGATGCAACAGAAGTTACAATCCTGTGTTGTGTTGCCTGCAGACAAGAACACCACGTTAGAGGAGGTGATGAACGGAGTGACAGACGAGGACAACGACTCCCCATTCTGTCTGCTGCTCAAGCGTAAATCTGGGATCCGGGTCGGTCCCAAGTCCACGCTTGACATCCCGGTATGCTTTGCTCCAACCGAGATGAAGATGTTTGAGGCAGTGTGCACAGTGATTGTGACGAGGGAAGACGGGGGCAAATGGGCTTATGCTCCCAGGGACAGCCAGGGGTATGTTGTTCACACTGTGATTAAGAAATGTAGTCTGCTCTTTTATTTTGCGTTACAGTCAAAGGTTTTTATGTCATGTACACATTATGATTAAAAATACAGTCAGCTCTTTCACTTTGGATAAGGATGGTCTGTGAACTTTAGGTATTGGTACAAATCATGTAAATACAAGTTCAAATGTAATTTTAGAGAAATTTGTTCCTGAAATTAAAGTGTTTGGTATGTTGAGTGGAAACCCTGATGTCCTTTTTTTGTCTACGGGCATCTTTCTTTTAAAAAAAAACTTAACCATTATGAATATTGAAAGACTTGGGAATTTTTTCTTTTAACTGAGATAAATCATTTTGACCATCTATTCCAGATATCAGTTGTCCCGTACGGGCAGTGAAGGGATCCGAGAGGTGCGCTGGGTGTTCCCAATACAGGGCATCCCGGAATCACAGCCAATCAAAGAGTCGTATGGAGCCGTCATCGAGTGCAAGGCCCGAGACCGCCTAGAGGAGAGGTTGGAGGTCACCCTTGCTGGTGTCGCGCCCGTGACATCACGACCGATGAAATCCATCTACGCGAGGTCTGTCACACCGAAGAATGAGTCACCAAAACTGCCTGATGGAATCGTGGTTGGAGAAAGTAGGCATTAGCTTTCATTTCACACTTAAATCTTGTCTTACTTTTATGTAAATTGAAACAAGGTTCTTTTGACTGTTTTAATTGCTGGTTTACTTATTACCTTCTATGCTCAGAATCTCATATATTTGCATAGTTGATTGGCAGAAGTCAAAAGTCCTGTCAAGTTACTGACCTTATTACTAGATCGTGGTGCACACATGACTGCATATGATATTCATAATATTATGGTACATACACAGTTTCAAAAATTGACATATTGGATGTCAGCTGAAGAAATTGACCACATACATTGTTCTATCAGAACAGAAAAGTGCAAGGATATCTGATTTCCTCATTCAGCATGTAATGTTTGTATATCACAGCTCTGGCCACAGCGGAGGAGTTCAACTATGACCTGTCGTACAAGGACTCGGACGCCCACGAGGACCTGCAGAACTGCGTGGCCTTGAAGCTGGTACGTCAGCACAGAGACTCCACCTCCGGCCTTGTGGTACTTGTCTTCAACGTGATCTTCAACCCCTTCAGAACCATGGAGTAAGTATCGGGTGGTTTTGGTTTGTTTCTATGCCAGGGGTGTGATTTGTCCTCCATTTAGCAGATTCCTTCCTCTTGAGTGCCAAATTTTACTTATAATTTATGCTGAAATGTCCAGGATGAGTTTGGCAATGATGAGTATTTGCGGACACTCGTGGTATTTTCTTTCCCTGAAGTGTTTTTGCAATCACAACATTGTCTGCATAGTCTTAAAGTAATTGAATCTCAGATTGTTTATCATTTAACACCAGTGATATGTACCATACGTGTAAATATCTGGTCCCCACATTCTGTTCCTTTAATGTATTCCTTCATGTTGCTGTCTTTAAATAATGTACATCATGGATAAATCTAGTTGGGAGAGAAATAAAAAAACGGCAACAACATAGCTCTCGTATTATTTATTCTTTGATTTGGCCTCCTATTCCATACTTCTGTATTCCAGCCATGCTGTAACTCTCGAAGTGAAGGCGTCGCAAGGCGGGGTCTGGAAGTTCCCGATTCGGTTCCTGGCCCTGGAGCCACCAGTAGACGACGTTCTCGATATCGAAGCAACGGGACTTGACCAGGCGTCCTTCGTGGGTTTCCGACTCACCAGTCAAACCAAGTAGGGTTTCTTTGAACATGTGGTATTGATGTACAGTGGTTGAAATCAGCACAAGCCCTCAAGCCCTACACCTATATTAGCACTACCAGTAACCAAAATAGCCATTGGCTACTAAAATGTCTGACAATATTATAGAAATATTTACTTCCTTGAGGGTGACAGTGCATCTTTTCAGTGTTTGTTGAGGGTTGACGAGACGCACTGTCACTCTCAAGGAAGTCAATATTTATTTTTTATTATACCGAAAAATCCCGTATCATTTGCGTACCGGGCGACATAGCGGTAGCGGGCGACATATCAAATTGTTGCCCGCTGCAGTTTATATGCATTATATAGAGAAATAATCAAGTGAGGTATAATAATTGAAAATGAAGCATATTTTCGCACTTTCTGAGTGAAATATTTATAAATAACAGGTATTTTTGTGAAATCAAAAAAATTTGGGCTACTGATTCGTATTTCTTAGTGTCAACCTAGCCTACCGTGGTAAATTCTGAGCTGGGTTTACAGCTTGGGCTCAGTTTATATAGGCCGGCAAATAGCATTATCTTGTTCTCAAGTAGTAATATAACAATTTGGGCGTGCTTGGCCAGACTGCCAATTTCAATGACAGGATGTACCTGTAGATATCTTCATGAAAGTTGTAGCCACTCATTTCACATTTAAATGTTTGAATGAATTTTAAATGGTTTCGTTTAACCATGGACTTTTTATAAGCGTGTGCAAATGTTTCACTTAACAAATTGATGACGTCATAGTTGAGATGTATGATAGATGTCTCCTGTAGATAATGTTGTTAGAACAATGTTTCATTGACTCAAATAAGTTAATACGAGTAACTGACACTCTATTTATAAATTTAACAGTGTGGGAAATAGCAACAATGCTTAAAATAGCATCACACTCATTGAATTGGAATGTCATTGAGACTTGCAAAATTGCAAAGATGTATAACATAGCGCATTTAGCTAATAGCCATAGCGATTCAGTACAATATAAACGATGATATTGCAGTTAACAATGCCGATATTAATGTGAATCGCGTCAATAACAGAATACGAACTCCTTCTACAGTAGAACTGCATAGAAAGTGTATGCATCATTTGTCCATTCAAAATGAAAAAAAATAGCTAAGAAAGCTTTATTTGCTTCACATGCTTATATACTTATAGATTACACACACAATAATTTGATCTGAATTATTGTAATTAGTGAACCACTTAAGTGACTAAATGAAATATTTCTGTCACAAAACTTACATATACAGCCCATACGAATAAATTCTATGTGTTCCATGTGCAGGTACCCGGTGGCTTACAGCGCGTACTTCACCGCGGGCAGCGATCCAGAATTCTCCGTCGCACCTGCCAGTGGGGAGTTACTTCCCATGGGCAGCAACGGCTCATTGATCCGGGTGGGATTCTGTCCGGCCGTGTATGGCAAGATTTACACTGGCAAACTTGTTGTCCAGGTAATTACTTTTTAACGCTTTAAAATATTATTTCTTGATTGGTCCAAGTGGCCTTTTTCTGGTCTTTGCAACAAGTTATGCAGTTTTAATGCAGTTTGGACAATAGATGCCAAGATTAGATAGGACTTGTCACTGCAGTCCATTATTGGCCATAAAGTCTGGTACCAGTAATCTGTTAATAATTACTGGCCCAAACTTCACATCCCTAGCTACTCAAAAACATTTGAGGCATATCATTGAAAACCCTGGCTTAATGCATCTGTGTAAAGTGTCGACCCATATTAAGATTGACTGTGATCTTAAAATCAAAAATTTACTTTCATTTAACAAATAAATACCTGATTGTTAAATTTCACTTGTAGACCCTAGAAATGCAGTGGAGAATTATTTCACTGTAGTTTCCAGTTTTTTACCGTGAGTTTTCATTAAACACGTACAAACCTGACTGTGTGATTTCACTTGCAGACCCCTGAAATGCAGTGGAGCTACAATGTGCGAGGAGTGCTGCCCGAGTACGCCCCACCCCGGGGTATCTCTTCCCGACCCATGAGGGGACCCCACCCTGATCCTAGGGTGCGAAGGGAGAGAACCAACTACATTCTGGACAATATCAGGCTCAAGACCACAGCGGTTAGCTCCCCTATTAAAGGGGCACCGATTCTTCAGAGGGTGACAATGGCTTAAGGTGGAGAATGACTTTTGAGAAATTTGAACAGCAGTTTCACTGCGTTTAATGTATATTTATATGGCATAGTATTATGTAACCATGCATTTGAAGACTGTGATTTAAATGTGTACAATTTCGTGTTTATTCTTCTATTTTGATGAATTTTCAATTATGCTATTACTTTATAATAAAAATGCATGTTATATACGATATTTAGTATTAACTAATTTTGAACTGAAATATTGAATTCGTCCAGAAATTCTTTGTCATTGTGTTGTTTTTTTTTGTCACAATATGAATGCAATGAAATAGTTATTTAATACAAATGTGTTGAGAACAAGTATAACTGAAATAACTAACTCATTACCTCTTTATGATAATATATACCAATATATATAATATGCTAATGGAATCAGTATTTAACGCTTGTTGGGTTCTTCAAACGCCAAAAGGTTAGGTTGCATTCTGAAAAGCGCAGAACTGCTCATTTCATGTGCAGAAGGGATCAGTAAATAAAATGTGGTAGCGTGTGAGTTCAGTGCACTGCAAGGATTGAACATGTGTAAAAAGTATGACACTTAGTGTAATATTAAGTGTAATCTTTGCTTGGAACGAATTGTCCAGTATTTAGAATATGATAGTTACTTGTATACAGGTACATCTTTGTATTTAAATGTTTGTTGTTCTTTTATGTGCTGTTATTGTTTAACAGTATTTTTATTAGTCTGTGATACAATGTGTAACTGCTGCAAAATAATTTATATTTGTATAGAACATAACTGCTTGTTTTTTATTTTGTATAAGGACATTTTAGGGAATACAAAGTCCTAAAATTAAAATATTCTTTGTTTCTCTTTCTGTGATTTATCAGCCAAAAATGGCCATGACAAAAAACAAAGTAAATACAAATATGTATGTGCTTAATAGTTTAATATACTAATGTTCACTAACATGAATTAAAGTGACACTATTTTGCTTTTCTTTTGCATGTATGAATATTTCAATGTGTAAATTTAATTTACTTTAAATTGTTTTTGAATACAGTTGCTTTTTGAAATACAATTATGGCATTTCGTGGGAAAATTGGGCTTAATGCATGTGCATAGTGTTGTCCCGCATTAGCCTGTGCAGTCCGCACAGGCTATTCCAGGACGGCTTTTTCCGCTTTCATGGTAGTTTCTGTTTCAAGGAAGTCTCTTCTAAACATAAATCCACTGTAGGCCGAAAGTGCCGTCCTGGATTAGCCTTTGTGAACTGCACAGGCTAATCCAGGACGACACTTTACGCATCTGCATTAAGTCCGGTTTTCCCACGACACGCCTCAAATCGTTTCTGAACAGTGTGGTTGTTTCTTTTCGACAAGGGTTGTTTTTATTTTCTGTGTAATTCTGCTCTGGACTGTTGAGTGATGTTTTCTTTGTCCAAAGAAATGCTTCTGTTGTGCAAAACATTACTAGAAATGACTTGTACTTGAAAAATAAACGTTTATTTACACAGGTTTGGTTTATTATTTTTATATTCTCACAAACTCTGTCCTCGTTTTTTTGCAGATTCTCTAGCAGCTTCATTCAAGTTACATTGGGGTGGCAACTTAATCTACATTTTACAATAATTCAGAATAAAATCACACAAAAAAGTCCAACTTGGATCAAAAGAAACTTGTTTTAATACCTATATTCTGATGATCTGCCGTTGCCTTGGATTTGTAAGATCCAGTATTAAATGGATTTTAAACTGAAGGTTAACTAGTCAAACAATTATTCACCCGAAAAACTTGGCATGGCAGGTCACCCTTATCAGGACTCCATTTCCAATGTGGCTTTCTTTCAACAATTGAGGCGTGTCGTAGGAAAACTGGGCATAATGCATGTGCGTAGTGTCGTCCCGGATTAGCCTGTGCAGTCCGCACAGGCTAATAAAGGACAGCACTTTCCGCCTACAGTGGATTTATGTTTAAAAGATACTTCCTTAAAACAGATACCAAAAAAGCGGAAAGTGTCATCCCGGATCAGCCTGTGCAGTTCGCACAGGCTGACCCGGGAAGACACTTCAAGCACATGCATTAAGCCCGGTTTTCCCATGACACGCCTCAATCAGATTACAGGTCAAACAAGGGTACACCTAATCAACACTTCTGTTGAATGTATAACCATTACTGCTCATTATGAAGACCTGACTAAAATACCTAAACACAGCGGCAATCAAATTAAATGTCATTTAAACACTAGTTAATTTTAAACCAATTTAGTCTCGATCATTTTCATGAGAGCTGTTCTTAAAGCAACAAATGGTTCCGGGTTAATCGTTCTTTCGATCAGAAAGTTTTTAATAATACATTTCTGATCAATATGAAAGGGAGCCTATTTAAATATTACGAATTTTACCAAACCCTATGGGATTTATAATGGTAATAAATAACCGTAACAAGTATTTGAATGGCATTTAAAAACTATTTAAATGGTGTTCATTCTATTTAAAATTCAAATATTTGTGCCATTCCTAGATCAAACATTTCAAAGGTACTTAAATCTATGTATCATATCTAATACTGAAAACACACATGCTTCTCAGTAAAAGGTGCAAAACAAGAAAACATGTATCAGTTGTATTCATTTTATTTTTCTCATTAAACTTTTTTTATTTGCAACTAATAATTATAAAGCAACCATCATGATTGTATGAAACAAAACAATACAATATATCATTGATTTGTAATCATTTCAAAGTAATGATCTTAATTGTAGATGAAGCAATAAGAACACAACGGACAGAATGCATTCAGAAATCTGTTGTCACATCTAAGCAATCTGAAATGAACACTCAGTACACAAGCACACATTGGAAGAAACACTTATTCGGCAACTAAATACGCTTCAGTTATATACATGATCAATGTGGGGAAAAATGTGAAATAAAATGAACAGAAAAATGGAGATTAACCAATGTGACATACAACAAACAAACATAACTTTCTTCAAATCATTAGGTCATAACATGAGAACGTAACTTTCTTTAAATCATTAGGTCATAAGAAGAAAACATAACTTTTCCATCGCATACACATACCTAATGATTCAAACACAAACAAAAATCAAAGTATCAACATACCTAATTATTCAAACACAAACAAAAATCAAAGTATCAATATTATTCCAATGATTGAAATTGATGAAAAAAGTAAACTTAATTGCTCACCATGCAACTTACTTTTAACAAGGCATTGTGTTGCAATTCTCTCTCAACACTTGTTATCCAAAAATCATTTATGTTCTAACGAGGTAAAGAACCAGTAAAGCCTGTTCCGGAATTCTAGAATTTTAGAGACATTTCAATTTGAAACATAGTAATATGGAGGCCATTCAATACGTATATATTCAACTTGAACATAATTATGTATAATTTTTAAGTATTACGTGCAAATAAATGTACATAACAATATACACAGGAAGAAATAGCAAACTCCTTCAATGCCATATATTCACAATTCTCACATAGTGCATCACATATTTTACCATCGAAGTTTATTTAAATTGACTCCTGAGCTCAAACACTGTACACATGAAAAATGCTATTAAAATGCACCTCGATCAACAATGTCTCAATATCTGGTTCTGTAGGAGACTTCGTACAAGTTAACTCAGGCCAAAACAAAAAAAAATTGTGTTTCGGGCAAGCGAAAAAAACCTGTACCTAAACTTGTTAGCGACTATTGTTTTCAATGAAATCCATATTTGTCAGATTTTATTAATTTTCTGGGGGTTTTTACCGAAATGTGTCGGTAAATTTTTTTTTTAAACTCAGTCCTGACCCTACCCAACTTTTTTGTGACCGTGGCCCGAAACACAATTTTTTTGGTCTCACTTCAGACCTAAAAATCTACTGTTTAAGTCAATGCACAATGCCATCATGCCAACAATCATGATTTGAAAATAAATAACAAATTACTGTGATTTCTCTGTTATAAATATTGTTCACTGATTCAGTCATCAAACTTAATGGAGTATACACCCGTAGTGTCAATGGAGCCACCTTTGTAGCTGCCTCGCTTCTTCTTCGTCTTCTCGTGTCTGAAGGACTTGCCCTTCGTTACGATCAGATCCTTGCTGGCCCTCTCACCCCACGACCCCTGGGCCCCTCTCTAAAACAGGAAGTTAGACAGTAAATTATGTGATTCAGAGCAATTAGTTATTCACTGATTGGATTGCTGCTTCAAAATCTATATTTTCATGAAAATCAAAATACAGTTGAACAATCTATTTCAAACACCGTTAATTCGAATTAATCGCTATGTCAAACCATTTTTTCAGTCCCGATTTTGTGCCTTCTTTATTGAAATAAAATATCAATCATTAATTCGAATTTGTCTGTTTCATCGCTATTTCGAACTAAAATTCCGGTCCAGACTAAGTTTTTCACACGTAATCATCAGTGTTTATTTCGAAGTCGCACCGAAGCCGAAGCTGTCTATCACAGTGTGATATACGGTAGAGTTATTATTGTGAGTAACAAACAATACATAGTGCACAGTATTGTGCATTGTGAAGAGCTCTTCCTTCAAGTGCTCTGTCTTCTATCACAATTTTCTTAGGTTTTTTATTATTTGTTAAATATGTGAAAAAAATCAGTGTTTATTGAATTTTACAATCTTTACAATTATTACAAACCTTCAAACACATATCGTATATAAACATGGAGTAATTTAACCGCATGCATAATTTTCAAAATTTATTAGTACATGTACAACAGAGAACATCGCTATTTCGAACTTTCCTATTTCGACCTATTTTCGTTGGTCCCAACAACTTCGAAATAGCGGTGTTCAACTATACCTCTAGGCGGTTAACAAACAGACGATAAACAGTCACAACATATGCCGCTGATTGTATTGACCCAAAAAGGAAGAAAAATATGTTATCCCTAAAGCAACATTAACTCGTTATATTTATCCACTTCCCAACTCTATCTTCAAAATCAATGCTCAAAAGGAATCTGTCGTGCGTTCAGTTAGACATTAACTTGTTTCTGTTTATCACCTCAGCATAGATTTTTCCTCATTAATGTTCAGTTCTGAACAACTTTTTAAAGCCATCATGGGTGATAACAGAAATAGTCTAACCTAGTCTAACAGCCATCTTAGGATAGATGCCGTTGCAAGTACCAGTACACAAGAAAAAAATGTGAGAAAACAATGGAAATACCAACATACTTAGGCTTCTTTTGCATCAAGATATAAACAATTGTCAATATTCCTAGTTTAATTTTTTATAAACACGGTAATATTAATTTCAGAATCATTAATTGGTAAAAATGATTTCTAGATAAACTATGTAAATAAATACAAAGGCTAGACATTTAAATACAATGTACAATGGATTTAACTTGTGGAGTAAGCCTTTTAATTCAGGGACCATTAACAAATGACCCTCATTGGTGCTTTCTGAACACAAATTCATTTTATTGAACTTTAAGTTACTTAAAACAAAGTCCATTTTTCAGTTCTAGGGAGCGAACCGGGGGTGGAAAAACTTTACATGTAAGAGCAAACTGAAATTTCTTTACCTCATACAATCTTGAAGCATATCCTGAGATAACAAGCTGAACATACTATTATAACAAAGATCAACAAGAAAGGCTCTTGAAGGGATCAGCAGTGATTAAACATGAAGAAGTTTAGTAATGACACAAATAGACTTAGAAAACACTCAGCATGGTTACAGAAACCCCTCAGTTTTGATTTTGTCCACAGCAAGTTCAGTTCTGAACAACTTTTATTTGAGCATCATTGGGGTTCAGACTATTGCAATGTTTTGCTGGCATCAATCCAAAACTAGATAATGCAAAACTTTAAGACAATTCAAGTTCATCCAGACATCACCCTGAAATTCTACTCATTTGATAGGAGCTCCAGGAAGAACCAGTTGTAGCAGGTAATTTTTTTGAAACTGTAGCAACTGTCTTGACAAATGGCAGAGTAGGCCATGCACAAGTGTCCAATCTCTATTAATGTTACCAGCAGCCAAAATGCTAGTAGCCAATAGCTACCATACTACAATTTCAGAAAATATTTGAATATGTTCACATTTTCTTTTGATACAAAAATTGAAAAGGACATCAGGTTAACATTTGTTATGTTTCTAAGCGCAAAAGCTGTTGACCGTGTTACAGTGTACCAACCTTGGCACCAAAGGAGTTGTTCTGCAGCCGAGGATCAATCTGTACTTGGTCTTCACGAATTCTTTTGAACGGACTGCTCTTCCTCTGCAAGAAATACACTAACAAATAATAATGAAGATCAACCAATGCTTTCACCTCCATGAATGCAACACACAAATAAAGATCACATAATCGAAGAATGTTTTCATGGGCTAACATGCCAACCTTTATAACAATTTTTTGTAACGTTCAATGCCACTTCAGAAAGTTTGTGTTTGTCCTCAATGACATTTCAGTTCTCCAAGGTGAAAACATCATCAGTGGCATTGTGAATATGTGGATCTGATAGATCGCACTCAACAGTATACTTCTCATAGTAAACAATTACAATTCAAAGCCACAACGAGCTGACTAGAAATTACCGGTATTGTCAAAACAAGTGTGACTCCTTTTAAGCATTATACTTCGCAATCATCAGACAAGATGTTTGCTTAATTGAGTCATAACATCATGCATTGTTAGAACTAGTGTTGATTATATATAAGTATGATTTATGGAGAGGTGGATATTCGATTCTGATCAGACACTTAACAACACAAATTAAGTCTATATATTAGGAAGAAATGAGAAATGTGTCATGGGAAAACCGGGCTTAATGCGTATGCGTAAAGTGTTGTCCCGGATCAAACTGTGCAGTTCGCACATGCTAATCTGCGATGACACTTTCTGCTTTTATAGCATTTTCTGTTTTAAGAAAGTGTCTTCTAAACATAAATCCACTGAAGGCGGACTGCACAGGCTGATACGTGACGACACTTAAGCACATGCTTTAAGCAGTTTTCCCACAAAACGCCTCAAATATTGTTCTTATCAGCCATAGTGCTAAAATTAAGGCCCGTTTAAGGCACTAAATGAGCAACTGTTAAAAATGCCTGAATCATACAAGTTAGATTTTCAATTGTAAATTTGTAATCGACAGAACACACAACTCCACAAGTTGTGGTACTCTCTCAGTTCTCAGTTCTTACTCTGTCATTTGTACTAAAGTTGTCTTCAGTAGTGTCTGCATTGTTCTAGAAAAAAAACAATAAACATTTTGCACATTCACTTTACACAATATATCACATTTTACCAAATACAGTTTACAGTGTAAGAGTTACAGGTTACTTACAGATTTACTTACTGCCAGTGAGACCAACAGAAGTCAAAAGCTACAAGAATGAAAATTCAAACACTTTTATTATAAATCATTAGATCACTAACCTTCTGGTTTTTCACTGCCACCACTGGTTTCTCCTTAGAACCAGACGAGACCCCGGAGTCATCGGACTCCACGTTTCCATTGGTCTTCCCCTCTGTGTTGTTGGGGAGATGTGGTGTGGATGTCACCATTCCCGAGCCCTTCTTTCCTCCCGCCACCGGGGTGAGACCGGGTGTAACGGGGGCTGAGGACTTCACGGGAGCTTCATCCTCTGAACTTGAAGAGGATTCAGAACTTGAACTGCTGGCTTTCTTCTGTGCTGGTGTTTTAGAAGTAGATTTTGGTGTGGTAACTGATTTTACATTTGATGAATTTAATGTCTTTTTAGGAGCTTCATCCTCCGAACTAGAATCTGAACTAGAACTTGAGTCTTCTGTCTTTTTAACTAATAGTGGAGTGGCTTTAGCAGGTGTAACTTTTGTTTGTGTTAAAGCACTTTTTGCTTCATCCTCACTTGAGCTATCATCCTCACTACTGCTACTTTCTTGTTTTACAGCTGCTTTAGCTGGGGTCACTTTTGCAGGTTGTTTTGTAGCAGGTTTCTTAGTAGATTCATCTTCACTGGAGCTAGAATCATCACTACTACTGCTTTCAGCTGCTTTATTTATTGGAGGTGTTTTTGCTGCGACTGGTTTGGTCTTGACAACTGGGGTTTCATCCTCACTGGAACTTGAGTCATCACTACTGCTACTCTCAGCTGCTTTCTTAGCAGGAGTTACTGCCGCTGGTTTAGCAAGTGTGGCCTTCACAGCTGGGGCTTCATCTTCACTAGAACTCGAGTCTTCGCTGCTAGAACTCTCCACTGCTTTCTTGGCTGGAGTTACTGCCGCTGGTTTAGCTGGTGTGGCTTTTACCGTCGGAGTTTCATCTTCACTGGAGCTTGAGTCATCGCTACTGCTCTCTGCTGCTTTCTTAGCAGGAGTTATTGCCGTTGGTTTAGCTGGTGTGGCTTTTACTGTCGGAGTTTCATCTTCACTGGAACTGGAGTCATCACTGCTAGAACTCCCCACTGCTTTCTTAGCCGGTGTTACAGAGACTGGTTTAGCTGTTGTGGCTTTAGCAGCAGGGGCCTCATCCTCACTGGAGCTTGAGTCATCACTACTGCTACTCTCAGCTGCTTTCTTAGCAGGAGTTACTGCCGCTGGTTTAGCCGGTGTGGCTTTTGTAGCAGGGGCCTCGTCCTCACTAGAACTAGAGTCATCACTGCTGGAACTGTCAGCTGGCTTCACAGCCGCAGGCTTAGCTGGAGTAGCTTTTACAGGGGCAGCCTTCACAGCTGGGGCCTCATCTTCACTGGAACTGGAGTCATCACTGCTGGAACTCTCAGCTGCTTTCTTGGCTGGTGTTACTGCTGCTGGTTTAGCTGGTGTGGCCTTTACATCTGGGGCTTCATCTTCACTTGAACTGGATTCTTCACTACTGCTGCTTTCTTTCTTAGCTGCAGTTTTGACAAGTGTTACTTTTGCCGGTTGCTGAGCAACTGGTTTTTTAACTGTTTCATCATCACTTGAACTGGAATCATCGCTACTACTGCTCTCAGCTTTTTTAGTAGCAGTAACTGCTTTGACTGGGCCTACCTTTGTGACAGGTGTTTCATTTTCACTGGAACTGGAGTCGTCACTGCTACTGCTGTCCTGTTTTGCTGGTGTCTTGACTGCTGCAGGGGTCCCTCCAGCTGGCTTATCTGGTACTGACTTGGGAGTTGCCTTAACAGCTGGTTGTTCCTCATCGCTGGAGCTTGAATCTTCACTGCTGCTACTTTCAGCCTTTGTTGTTGTGGGTTGTTTAGCACGTGTAGATTTAGTAACTGTAGCTTTAGAAGCAGGAGCCTCATCTTCATTAGAACTGGAATCTTCACTGCTGCTGCTTTCTTTCTGTGTTGATGCTTTTGCTGGTGTTGCATTGGCAACAGGCTTTGCTAGAGTAGCTTTGGTAGTTGGAGTCTCGTCTTCACTAGAACTAGAATCATTACTACTGCTGCTCTCTGCTGCTTTCTTGGCTGGAGCTACTGCCACTGGTTTAGCTGGTGCAACCTTTGCTACAGGAGCCTCGTCTTCACTGGAACTAGAGTCTTCACTGCTGCTACTTTCTGCTTGCTTGGCTGCAGGTGCTTTTGCAGCCTGTGGTTTGGCAGGTGTAGCTTTGGTAACCGGCTTTTGTTCTTCTTCACTGGAACTCGAGTCTTCACTACTGCTACTCGCAGCTGTTTTCTTGGCTGGTGTTACTGACACTGGTTTAGCTGGTGCGGCTTTCACTGCAGTTTTCTCATCTTCACTAGAACTTGAATCATCACTGCTGCTGCTACTCTCTTTTTTGGTAGGTTTAGCTGGGGTTGTTTTTGAGGACATAGCTTTGACAGTAGATGCCTTTGCATCATCATCTTCATCATCACTTGAATCACTGCTGCTGCTGCTGCTACTAGCAGCTTTCTTGGTCGTAACATTATTTGAATTAGCTACAACTGGTGTTTTCTTTGCAGCAGGTCTTTTCACTATCTCATCATCACTGGAATCACTAGAGCTCGAATCAGAGGAGGAAGATTGTGCTTTGGCATTGAGGGAACTGGGAGGAGGCACATTGTTATAGGATTTGTTGGTTTGTGGAGACTTTTTTGTAAGAACTTTATTTTTCTTGGCCGAGGTTTCATCATCAGTGCTTTCAGAGTCTGCATCAGAGTCAGATGTACAGCTGCTGGAGTCTTCAGCCTTTTGCACGGGCTTGGCCACCAGTGGTGCAGACTTTTTTGGAGGTGGTTTTGCTGTGTCACTGTCCGAGTCACTGTCACTGCTTGAGCTGGACTCATGGATTCTCTTGAGTGCTGCTGCACCTTTGGATGTGACAGGCTGGTCCGGCCTGGCTTTCTTAGGAGTTCCAGCTTCATCTCCGTCTGCCTTGCGCTTTCCTGAAGTTCTAAAGAAGATAAAAGAAAGTAATTTAAATATTACCTCTCAGATTATCGACTAAAATATTGGTTATATTCTAACAATTTTACGTACCTACACAACAAAAATCCATTATATTTGACATTATTTTCTTTTTCAGACAAATAATTTAAATATTTTAGTATGCACAATTCTTTATTTTACCTTTGTGAATACTAAGAATTAACAATCTGAATATTCTTTTCTTTCTTTTTTCTTTTTTTTTTTGGGGGGGGGGCAATATGTACATTTAAAATGTCCATATTTGATAAACAAACAAATTAATGTGGAAAAAAACTGCCACCATCTATCAAACACACTGATGGACAGACATAATGGACAAAACTGTGGGAAATAACAACATTCCTAACCCGCATGACAGTGGATATTTAAAATGGCAACACAAAATGAAATGATGCATTCAATATTCAATAGCCAATACCTGGACCAATGTGTAAAAACCTCTTCTAATTTAGGTGAACCATCTGTAGTGACATTTTTGAACTGAAATGAGAAAATATATATCGATATTATCGAAGAATTGATGAAAAAGCATTTTATATTATAATTTCAATCAATGCAGAGTTGCAGACAGATTTCAGATATCAAATTGTTAGAACGATACATTTGTGGTAGTCAGGCACAAACATTCTCCAAAGTAAACAAAAATTATTTCCCAAGAGTTAAAGATAACCTATACCAGTTTGACAAATCTTTTATAGTTATATTTAACAAGAGGGCCATGATGGCCCAAACGCTCACCTGAGAACTAGTACAGATGAAGACCATACTGTTGTGACAGGTTTGAAATTAATGTATATGAACAATACGCTAAGGGGGATAGGATACATTTGATTTAAAACATCGGTTAGTGCAATGGGCTAACTAACGTATGAGTTGGGTAGTGGATGTGCGGTGTTTTTGCTAATGGTTCTCAAATCATTTTTCTCAATATTCTTACCTGACCCTTTTTCATTAAGTCAGTGACAATTCTGGAAAATGCAGAAACAGTAGATGTTGATGCTTTTTTCGCTGACAGTTTTAGAGAACTAGTTTGCAATGCGATAATTGCGATGGCTGTGCTATAAGGTCAAGTTTTGCTTTTTCTTTGATAATTTTCTGTCCAATGATGATAAATGATGTTAATGCAGGCAATGAAGACATCAATGTTGCATGTACAAATAACTGCATGCAAGGTTTGCAACTGTTTTAAATCAAATTTTATCAATCAATTTTTATGGTCATACGCAAACTGTGCAAGTTTGGTCAACATTTAATAAAACTTGATAACTTGTTGATGTTTTTTTGCAAATACTATGGGCAATAACTCAGGTGTTTCTGGGCTGATCATGCTTATATTCAACTTCACCTGCAGTCCTAAGTTCATAGACAAACTGTGCACGATTGGCGAAGATTGGATGAAAAAGGAATGTCTCTATCCTGAATAATGTCCATTTTTGTATTTTTTTTCACAAACAAAGGGTAATAAATCTGGTGTTTCCGGCCCAATTTCGCTTATATTCGACTTCACTTTTAATCTTATGGTCATAGACAAACTGTGCAAGATTGGTGAAGATTGGATGAAAAATGAAGTCTCTATCCTGAATAATGTCGATTGTTACATATTTTTTTCACAAACAAAGGGCAATAACTCCGGTGTTTCTGGTCCAATCTTGCTTATATTCGACTTCAACTGTATTCTCATGGTAAAAGACAAACTGTGCAAGATTGGTAAAGATTGGATAAAAAAATGAGTCTCTATCCTGAATTAAGTACATTTTTGTATATTTTTTTAATAAACAAAGGGCAATAACTCCGGTGTTTGAAACACGATCTGGCCCATTTTTGGCATTGAGATGGTCATACACAAACTGTGAAAGTCTGGTTAAGATTGGATGGAAAATGAAGTCATTATGTTAGAAAAAGACATTTTTGCACGAAAAAGGGGCAATAACTCTAGTGTTACTGGTGTGATCTGACCCAATAACAATCCCATCCGAGATTTTATGGTCAAACTCAACTGTGCAAGTTTGGTTAAGATTGGATAAAAAGTGAAGTCTCCAGCGTGAATACGAACCCAACTGTTGACGGCACACGGACGCCGGAGAGGTCCCCTATACCAATAGCTCACTGAGCACTTCGTGCTCAGGTGAGCTAAAAATATATATCTACCAAATAATAAAATGATTTGTGAACTTTCTAGTTCAATGTCAAACTGTTTATTATAATAAATCACAATTGAATTACAGCAGGTTATTTTTATTAATATTACTGAAATTCTGTGTGCACTCGTTTAGTCATTGCATATTCATGATCACGGTTATCACATTAAGCAAGTGTTGACCAGTGCTCCAGTCAGGATTTGAAAGGGCAGGGTGCTATATCCTTAAAAGGGCACTTTTGTGCGCATTCTTATTTTTTGCAAGGGTATACCAATATATATGCTTTAAAAAATGCACAAACATAGGTTATATATTTGTCTAATTTATAAATATTTTATCACACTTTGTTTATTTGGAATAATTGAACTAAGTTATGTGTAATAAGCAATACAATTATTGTACTATTATATTATTATATAATTTTAAATTTTCATTATATATATAAAGCAAAATTAATGGTTTAAAAGAATATCCCTTATTCTTTTTATACAACATACAATCATACAATCCTATTTTCAAGCAAAAATTATTTGAAGTTGTTTATAAGAAACTTCAATATATTTATTTAAAAGAAATATCTGTAATTATAACCCCCAAATATTATCAATAGCATTTAAATTTAACAGTATTAACTATACTTAGTATAAATATAATCAAATGCATTGGATTGTATTTGCTATATACAAACATACGTCCAAAATGAAACGTCCGAAAACATGTATATTTCATAAAATAATCAAACTGTTCTATAAGTTAGTAGTTCAATATAAAACTTAAATATGTCACTGGAAACTTATTAAATACTTAAAACAAAATGGAAAACATGCATTTCATTACCAAGTACAGTGTTGGACTCTTCATAAAATTTATTGGTAATCGAACTGTCAACAATATTTTGATAGTTGTATACAGTTGTGGAGAAGGTAACTACAATAAATCAAATGAATTTACAATTCATCAAATTACGAGAAAAACGTTTATTCTGTATTTGAATGTTGATACGTATTCAAATGCGTATTTACCAATTTTTTTTTACTGATTCATTGATTTTAAAACGCTCGATTCAGAACCAGAATGATCTCTCGCTAACCGCCGTTACGTAAGACACGAGGGCCCTGAGGGCCCTATGACGTTCACCTGATACCTTGTAACCCAATTGGAATTTGCATCCCCGAGGCGTGGCTTATTTTTATCCCAGGGGCATAAGTTGAACAACCTTGAACAAACCTTGAACAAACGGTTTCAGGTAAAGATTTTTTAAGTCATTTTGCTATTTAAGTCTATATAAACCATGTGGACCCTCGTGGGGTGGCCAGATTTGACCCCAGGGGCATAATTTGAACAATCTTTGGAGAGGACCACTATGCAATGTTACATACCAAATATAGGAAAGCTGTGGGCCTTGCAGTTTCAGGTAAAGATTTTTTAAGTCATTTTGCCATTTAAGTCTATATAAACCTTGTGACCCCTCGGCCAGATTTGACCCCAGGGGCATAATTCGAACAATCTTTGGAAAGGACCACTATGCAATGTTACGTTACAAATATAGGAAAGCTGTGGGCCTTGCCATTTCAGAGGAGAAGATTATTAAAGTCATTTTGCTATTTAAGTCTATATAAACCATTTGACCCCCCCCCCCCGGGTGTGACCAGTTTTGACCCCAGGGGCATAATTTGAACACTCTTTGTAGAGGACCACTATACAATGTTACATACCAAATATGAAACCTCTAGGCCTTGCGGTTTCAGAGGAGAAGAATTTTAAAGTCATGTTGCTATTTAAGTCTATATTAACCATGTGACCAATGGGGTGTGGTCTGTTTTGACCCATGGGGCATAATTTGAACAATCTTTGTAGAGTACCACTAAAGGATGTTAAATACCAAATACAAAACCTCTGGGCCTTGCGGTTTCAGAGAAGAAGATTTTAAGACATTTTGCTATATAAGTTTATATGAACCATGTGACCTCCTGGGCGTGGCCCATTTTGACTCCAGGGGCATAATTTCAACAAACTTTGTATAGGACCACTAAAGGATGTTACATACCAAATATGAAACCTCTGGGCCTTGCGGTTTCAGAAGAGAAAATTTTAAAAGTAATTTTGCTATATATTCTATATAAACCATGAGACCCCAGGGGTGTGGCCCGTTTTTACCACAGGGGCATAATTTGAACAATCTTTGTAGAGGACCACTATAGGATGTTACATACCAAATATGAAACCTCTGGGCCTTGTGGTTTCAGAGGAGAAGATTTTTAAAGTCATTTTGCTATATATTCTATATAAACCATGTGACCCCCGGGGCGTGGCCCGTTTAGACCCCAGGGGTATAATTTGAACAATCTTTGTAGAGGACCTCTAGAGGATGTCACATATCAAATATGAAAGGTCTGAGCCTTGCGGTTTCATAGAAGAAGATTTTAAAGTTTTCACTTTTTAAATCTATTTTTAGCTCTGGGGACCTACATATTCAGCGGACCGGAAAGATTTGAACAACTTTGAAAGAGGTCCACCCAAGGATCATTCCTGTGAAGTTTGGTGAAAATCTGCCACGCGGTTTAGGAGGAGATGTTGTTTGAATGAAAAGTTGACGACGCACACATGCACGACGGAAAACGGGCGATCACAAAAGCTAAAAATACATTTACATTGACATTACGGCACATTGTCAGTTTATAACATGATCTTGTTACAGGACACGGTTGTGGTAAATATAATACATGTACGAAAGCGTTTACCAGCAGCTGTACACATGCTTTCCACGAGCATTTACTACCCTACCCATTTTTTGAGTACTTCCAAAATCCTTTTTACGCGATTTTAATTACTAATAAGCTGCACACGATTTTGTTTCAGCATCAAAGTGCAAAACACGCCTTTGATGTGAAGCCAACATAATGTTGACGAGTTACTGATCACAAATGTAAAATTTTACGTCGGCAAACATGAAAATGTTTTGTGTTCTTGTGCCGTAAATGGGAAAGTACAGAATTATGATGCAATTTGTCATGTTTCATATTGAAATGCTTGTGGTATTCTATGCTGGGATAATTTAGATCGGATTAAAATATATTATAATACGGTAAGAGTTTAACTTATTTTTATTAACGTAGAATCTAAGGGCGCTGTGTGGGTTTGATGCGCTTTATTCCTAAATAACGTCTCAACTGCTCATGGTCTATTTTAGTAATAATTTCTCATTACACGAACACGTGTGTACTCAGTACCATATTGCTGACATGTATCTCCATGATAAAAACGCGTTTCGCTAGAAATTCTGCAAGGTCAAGGACACCTCGTGGATAACTAGCGTGCATTCGCCAGATGCACAAACTGCATATACATGACTAATTTCGTGTACGGATATATCAAGTGACGATATGGTAAATCAATAGCCATTTTGATTAACAGCGTCTGAGTGTCATAATCCGATCGCCAAATGAGCGAGCGCTTTACTCGAACAAAGGTGAGATAAGGCGAGATAAATGACATAATATACATGTATCCACAGATTTTGTTGATCGGTATTTACTCAGGAGATTAAGTTGGATCCGTTTGGTTCATTGCGTAGGACATGAATATAGACACGATGGCTCAATAAACTAGTATATGGTTGTGTAAACAGCATAGTCGAGATCAAAGAGGGCAGGGCGGTGTGGAGGGCGGCAGGGCGGTGTGGAGGGCGGCAGGGCGGAGGGGGGGGGTGCAAAGAGGAACGGGCGTTGCGCCCTGCTATTTTGGCCTAGCTGGTGCACTGGTTGTTGCATGGCCTGGATAGAAATGGTGACACGTTTATATCCGGCACTTTGTCAAAGTTTGATGAACTGACTGCTTTGATTACAATTGTATTTTTTACATTTTTCACATTATGACAATTAGCATGGAATGTCGGATGAAGCGTACCATTGCCGAAGTGTACCAGGATGAAGCACACTACTTGGCAGGACAAAGTGTACCACCCCATGTATGATGTATATAGTTCAATGACTATACATTTAATAATATAATGCATCTAGGTGAATTATAAAATACTTATTTTAATGTCCAAACTTGGCAAAGAAATATAAAAATTAAAAAAAAATAGAATAAATTAAAATTGTCAATTCTCAGTTTAGCCGTGTACTTATATTATTATTTCAATGTATCTTGCATTTAAAGCAATACCTAACCGGACATGCATTATATAAAAGGAGCTATTAAATTTCAACCATTAAAAGCTGGTTCTATTTCAATTAATGAAAATTTACATAACAATAAATTCCTACAAACAACGATTCACACATTGTCTATACTACACACACAGTACGTCAGTGGCATTTTGATATCATAACACCCTATCAGTCATAAGCACTATAGGCACGTGCCTATCAGACTTCCCGAAAGCTCAAAAAGTGTCACACATTTGGTCTGACAACCAGTCAAAACATGCCGGACTGAAAATTCATTCATGTATGTATAGTCTATCGTAAACATCATACATGTATACACTAGTGTGTTTTCGCGATCTCCAACAGCAAACATAACCCGCTCACCTTTTTAATTGTTGTTAACATCCTTAACATACAATATACAATACATTTAATTAATATCAAACAACGATATGACAACACAAAACCGAAACACCTATCCAAATTTAACTGTTCACGAGACATACACACACATTCTATTTACATTTCATATGCACATGTTGTTCATGTAAAACCCGTGGTTAGCTAAAATAAACCCGCGAAAACTATGCTGACAATCACAACGTCATGTTATCCACATGAAAAAGTTACAGTAATGACCGTGATATAAAAAAAATGTGTAGCGCAAAGAACTGTGAAATCTTTACTTTTGTGCAAAACAATTAGGTGTCTATAAAATCGCAAAGGATGTGCAAATTGTATGTGTCATATTTTTGCTCAGTCTAGATCTTTTGTAGACACCATTTATTTTACCTCTAAAACGCGAAAGCAGTTACGCGGTATCCATAACGTTGTTGTCGTCTAGGTTAGTATTGATCTATCACTTACAGTAACGGTGGACACCCACCACATGCAGCAGCAGCACGTTTTTCACGACCCACAGCTGTTTGAAATTAGGCTGCTAATTAAAGCGAGTGCAGTGAAAGGACGTTGCGCAATGAAAAGCTGGTGACGTCAAACTGTTACACGTTGATGTTGCGCGGTTCGTGCTATTGTTTGTCGCATATCACGAGTTTAAATGAAAAAGTAGCGATTAAGGCGCGAAAATTTGGTCCAAACGGGATTTATGTACGGCAGTTGGAGTAATAAGATAATCAATAAAGAGCATGAAAAAAAGTCATGATCAGATCCACGGCCGATTCGCAAAGTGCGGATCACGATATAGCGGTCTTTTTTTCGCGGAGCTGTATTCAATTGCTCCGATACTAGGTATTGTTTATCCAGTTACATAATAAATTATAGGAATAAGTCTTAAAAAAGT
Source organism: Congeria kusceri (assembly GCA_027627225.1). Lineage (NCBI taxonomy): Eukaryota > Metazoa > Mollusca > Bivalvia > Myida > Dreissenidae > Congeria > Congeria kusceri. The sequence goes on from CM051024.1 coordinate 30,902,041, forward strand.
TGTCAGACGGTCGGACCGATTCTTAGTAAATAAATGTCGGACTCACTCAAAATTTGCCAGTCATGTCCGTCGGACCGACGGTTTTCGGGAATTCTGCGTGCCTATACATTTTTTTCGAGAGATGAAAATTTTAAATATGCCAAAAATGCAATAAAAACAAGAAGTGGGATGGGGATGAGGGGATCTTTCATTGCTGGGTTGATAATTCATTGTTTAACGAGCCGATTACGTCAATATGAAATAAATTTCATGAAAATACAATTATTTTATAGAATCGAGGTTTAGCTGAAGTTAGTTGTTTGTAGCCACATAAACACTCCTGGACCAAATTATCACTTACAGCGTCATTTTGTAGATTCCACCTATAGTGCCTATACATTTTTTTAACCCAAGCTACGCCCGGCAGTAGGGTGTGAACAACTTGTAAAAAGACATCTATACATGGTGGTACACTTATACCTAAATCGCTAGATTGGCGCTAAAAAATCTGAACTAGTAGCCAAAAGCTTTGATTTTGCAAAGAAAACCCAATATTTATAAATATTTTCAGTAAATATGCTTCAATGTTTAAATATTTTCCAGAAATTGCAGTAGCCAAATAGAATTTTGTGTAGCCAATTAGAAAGTTTAGTAGCCATTGGCTATTTTGGCCACAAGTAGCGCTGACATAGAATTGGTATACGCTTCGGCAATGGTACGCTTCATTCTGCACTGCTACACTTTTACATTATGACAATAATTGAATAAGCATGACAAGACTGGTGTGCCCTAACAACTCGAACGCACAATAGTATAGGTAAACGTAGATACGATATAACGTTATTTACCACAGGCGATTTGTTCAAAAAGGGTAACACTTCTTTGCATCGTCTTCTAATGTAGTCAAGTATAGATGGTAGAATATTCGATTCGCCCGTTGTGTTTTCCTCTTTACTTGCCATGTTTTCTTCGCCCAACGTGTCGGAAGTTGCGAAACTTTAAAACTGCGCATGTGCAAGAGTTTTTTTTAATGACGTATTAGTCAAAACGGCTTCGCTTGAAACGGTCCACAATTAACATTTTAACAAGCGTTCTAGATATTATTTTTGTGTTCTTGTTTTTATTTAGAGCTAAATTTTATTTTATATATACATATATATATATATATATATATATATATATATACATATATATATATATATAGATATATATATATATATATATATATATATATATATATATATATATATATATATATATATATATATATATATATATATATATATATATATATATATATATATATATATATATATATATATATATATATATGTACATTAAATAATGAGTTTTAATTGAAACAAGAAATGTCTTTAAAAAGACAATCGGCGTTGAAATTAATATTGAGATGTCATTTTATTTACCCGAAACATAATACAAGAGGGTCAACATGATCGGTTACGTGAATCTCGGACCCTAGCTTTTTTGGTCCCCACTGAGGAGACTTGTCGGACTGTAGATTTTTCGGACACCATAAGAAAACGTATCGGACCCAAAATTAATCTGAGATAAACTCAAACATTATTAATATGTGTACCGCGAATAAACCGATCATACCTTTCATGTTGTCACCGGTGATAAATGAATAACCTAAATGCTACTAATTTACGTTATTATAATTGTTACACGAATTTGTCAAGTGTAACAAATTATTATAAGCATTGTCAGAAAATAATTGCGGGAATGAATGAAAATTAGTATATATCTGACGAGTGTACATAGTTATGTTAAATAATATACTATACGTCTCATTAGTTTTGCATATAGTATATTCATGCTAAGCAAATGAAGTTAATGTAACTTTAGCATCATTTCGACGCATTTTTATTATTATTTATAGAAAGGTGTTAAATATTTTTAAAGATTCAATAACATCTACTGGAGAAGTTGATAGAAAAGTGCAATTATAAATAATTCTTAATAAAACGCAACCGCAATTCAAATATACAGTAACATGCACAGTAAGTTTTTAAATATAAACTCCCCATTTATTGAAATTCTCGGGCTTATGATTCTCCGGACGCTAATTGATGGCCGTATATTTAAATAGGGTGTAGAGGGGTCGAACCTGCGACACATTGGTTGTGAAGCCAGTGCGTTGCCACTAGACCACGGATCCGTCACTATCGAGTGCTCCATGCTTCTCTCCCATATATAGCCACCACAGCCAGAAGACTTGTTAGTTGGGTTACGGGGGATAGTACAAGATACAGGAGACGCGCCGTGCCCGAGGCGTGAAGCAAAGCATCTCGGTTAAACGTCTCGTGCGAAAGACGAGTTATTTAGGTTACGTTGTAGCGGAGGCTCGAAGCTGCGACCATGGCTTGTGAAACCGTGTGTTACTACAATACCACAGATCCGCTACTGCAACTACATTACTTACGTAGAAGTGTTAAGCTTTTATATCGTGCACCACGTTGTGTGAAATTCCAAATGACAAAAATCCTTCGCAAACAAACAAATTTACCAGCATCTCAGCAGCGGGTTCTTCTGTAAATAACAAAACTTATGTGATATTAAAGGGACATACATTGTTATGATAAACATCGTTTGCTTCGTCGACGTATGCCGGTATTATGTATCAGTTTACAATACGTCTCATATTCTTCATGCCTTAAAGGGATTCACAGATTGGCAAATAGACAATTTTCAAACATTTTCTCATAGATTCAAAAAAAGAAATTATATACAAACAAGCGAAATAACACTCATGACTAAGAGATATATTGGAGATATCGTTTCTTTTATGGATAATCGTCAATCGAAATGGATAAAATTATAAAGCGTTGGTAACGCTTTTCATCAGTATTCTGGAAAATACGTGTATCACTTACATAGCGTTACAAATACACCGCCATGTTTATAAGTCCGAATGGACGATTAGTTAGCGCTTGTGATTTTTGATCCCAAAGGTCCTGGGTTCGAGTCCCGGCGACGGCAAATTTTTAAATAGTGATTGAAATCTGTCCTAAAAAATTCGTTGATTAATCTAAGACAAAAGTGAGTGATTCATCACATAATCATGACTAAATAGGTGGGTTTTTATTGTTCAGTATAAATATTTCATCCAATCATTTTTTTTACCAATTTAATTGTTTGCCAATTCATTTTGTTAAACTTGGTCTTAGTTTAAACAAAAATGGTTTGAATTTGTTATTGTTAACAGAGAAAAGGATAATAATAGAAAAAAGAATGGATAATAATAGAATAAGTAAACCAACCTGAACCCCTCCTCCCTTGACATTGTAGTGATTTGTCGGTTATACATGTAATTTAAAAGACATAATGTCTCAAAACTAAACTAAGTAGTAAGTAGAAATAAATAAACTAAGTAGTAAGTAGAATTTTTTTACATTTTAAAACCACAGGCAAGAATGTACTTGTACTTCATAAATAATAAATCATAAACCAATTCATGCTAAAAAATGCATATTAAATCATGAAAATCATTTAGTGGGCACAATGACAACCACTCCGGGGATGTTTTATAACGTAGTATATTGCATTGGATGTACAAGGTATTTTATTTATAATATATTTAACAGTTTAGAACTACAAAACACAATTTAGTTTTTTAACTTCAGAATACAGTTTTGGCCAAAGGTAGTACTAGTGACATGTACACATTTCGTAGATTAATTTTTCCCATCGTCACGTCATGGCCCTGTTCGTCATGATTATTTGACTAAATGATTAACCAGCCCATCACTATTTTTAAATTACCTTTCTTCTTTATTATAATCCAATTTAGATTCTTGCAGATGTTGTAGTGTTTTTTTTTGCAGTTAATTATACATTTAATGACTTTTTTTTAATGCGAAGAATCTGTGAACAAGTCCCTTTAAATCTTAGCGTGTTAAAGGGACAATGTTTACGAAAAACATTTTCTCCTATACATGTATTAATAATTAGATTCTACGGGCTCGCGCAATAGAAATTTAGTGATGCAAATAAAATAAAATAAAAGACATATTCTAAATATTTTGATTTTCAATATAAAAAATGCTTGAAAAGCAACAACAACAGCAACAAGAAATCGGTATGGAACTTACGCCGTAAAAAATGTCAACATTTCAAAATGACGGGTACATTTTAATGTGGCTAAATTTACTAACTTGTATTTCTTAGCGCCAACCCAGGTTGTAGGTAGATGGTAATGAGAACACTTTACGCCTATTAGTTTAGCACCTGTTGTTTTCTTCATTTAGTATTTTCATGCGTTTTGACAAATCCTGTCCCATCTCGATAAAAAAACAGCTCAGAATTCAATTGGATTGTGTTTTATTATTTGTACCAGGAAAAGCTCTCTAATGTCAGATTTACCATTGACTTTTATCAATGTAAGAAGGGAGACGACTGCAAAGTGAAAAAAATCTTTATAGTAAGAGTAGCTTCCCTTAGATCCGGTTGAGTCATTTTGACTCTGCAGACGACAAAATCGGATGGCCAGTCGAGCGCACATTGTTGCCAGGTTACATTCTATGTATCTGTGTGTAAAACATCTACAATGTTATAGAATGGACATGAATACGAATTCTGATAAGTTTTTGTTTGTTTGTTTGTTTCTTACTGCGAACAAAAATTAAATATTGGTACACTGTATTAAAAACATCATTTTTCTTGATCTAAAGTTATTTGCAATCATCGGCATTTCACTTAGCGTTGTTTATGAGGGTCATTATAAATATTGTACTTTTTTTTTCATGCCCACGTTGTTTCTTACTGTACTGTAAGTATAAAACTAGCAGAGATTCGTATTTGTACGTGGAACTGACGTGGTTTGAAAACAAATCGATATGACAACGGGAGATAACCGCGTTGACTAATAGGACCGGCTTGTTACATTGTTGTTGAAACGAATGCCTCAGACGCATCACGGCGCAGCGATTAGTATCCTTCCGCTAAGTGGCAATCTGACACGAAATAGTTCCAGTGTTTTTGATGTAATTTGTTTCGTACACCATTTCGTATTTGATCACAGATAACCATTTTGTATTTCTAGTATTATTGTTAAACGAAATAAAATAACATTACTATTATTTATGTTCACTGAATTTCCACTATTATTGAGTGTAGGAATTTCAATTTACAGATCTTGGAAGATATTCCCGCTTATTGAAGTGTACAAAATAATAGGTCTGTTTTATGTTAGACCATGCTGCCAAACTTGATATTTTGGTCTTGACTAAAAAGTATTATCATTTTGTCAAGTATTCCTGTGCAAGTTTGGAGCTAAATACGTACTGTGATTCTAAAAAAGAATAGAATAAACAAGGATACAGTCGCGAGAAAGGTCATTTTGTACTGTTTTAGTGTGGAAGACAATGTTGTGTTACTGTTAGTGAAAAGAAAAGAGCAAATTTAAAGAATACCAAGGTATGTATGCACGTCACGGCTAGCCTGGGTACCCGGACATTCAGGTTCGAACCCGTGGCAGGCTTTTTTACTATTTTGGAATGGATGACGATGAGATTTTGCCTGATTAACGTTATGAAATCGAGTCAGTGATTCACTGCTTTCAAGATGGTGGAGGCATGATGGATACTGGGCAGACAGGTTACTCAATGGAAGGCTCCTATATGAATCAGGAGATAAACAGCTATGAGCCTGGCCCCAGTAGCCAGGGCTCAGAAGCGTACATGCGAATGAATGACAACATGCATATGTCACATTTCAATTCTTATAATAGACAGGGCTACCCGAGTATGGAGAGTAATGATTATGGTAATGTCAATTCTGGGGTTGGAGGGTATCAGCAAGGTGGCTACTCTGGCCCGCCCCGATCAAACATGGGGCCCATGCGGCACGGTTCTGGCTGTATGGTCCCCAGTCAGCAGGGCTACAACAGCGGACCGCAGCGAATGATGTCCGGTCAGAGCATATCACAGCAGTCGGGACCCACCCCGACTTTAAACACGCTGTTACAGACTCCAAACTCCCAACCTCACTATAGTAGTAATTATGACAACTACAGTGGACCTCACAAAGGGTCAGATGTGGCTTCAGCAAACGGTGGCTATGGAATGCCACCAGGCTGGATGCAGCAAAGTCCCAGAGGGATGGGCAATTACTCTCAGATGCCTATGCCGGGGTCCTCTCCTTATAGAGGCCAGGTAAGACACCATCATGTTCGATGATGTAACCTGTTGAACACATTGTGTACTGAATGACTGTGCTGTCTGGGTGTTGTACCATGTTTTGAGGGGTCTGATTTTGTGATTTCATCATAATAGTTAAATTAAACTGACGTCCTTGTTTGATTTGACTCTTGTTTTTGTGCGCCTTGGTTTAAATGTTGTTATCGATATATCCTTCAGTTTGTCATAATTGCATTTACAGAATGGGATTGCCCTACATCGAGCATGGCCACCAAATCTGCTTCTTTGTGGATGTTTTAACACTTGTACTGTATTGGAATTCATGCTAATTTTGTTAAGTAATTCATACACCTGACCATTGAAAGACTTGTTGGCTTTCATGAATGGTAGTTTGACCAATTTGACAATGGTTAACTTAATAATTATAGGTAATGTATGTGCATAGTACCATTTTGACTTCTGAAGTTTTAATTTCATGAAGCAATGTAAGCACTGGTAATGTAAGTTATATAATAATCATAATGTCTTCCGGTATTTTGCGTAGTATATTCATAATTATACAATAGCTCTGAAAATGGGAAATTTGCAGATTATTTGAAAAAAAAACAAAAAAAACAAATTCTGTTGTATATTATTTAATTTTGCTACAAAAAATCACCCGCATAACTAATCCAGTTGAAATGGACCAGGTTAAAAATTCAATTATGGGATGTTACTGTCTCTTGGCCCACAAGATGTGATTTGATCATCTTTTTATGCTTTGTACTGTTATGATAACAAAGCGAGATCATGTTGATAATAGTCACACTTGATAAGTCATAATGTGATTAAAAAATATTTGTACATTTCTTCTTTCCTTTAGTAAGCCACTGCTTATAATTCTGCCTTTCAGTTTCTATAAACTAACATATTTCTTATGTCAAATTACACTGTGTTATTTTTGGACTGTCAAATTTCCCATGTTATGTAATTAACTTTTAACTAAAAGTGGGACATTATGCAAATGAGAGAAGCTCTATATTTGTCCTTTTATTGACCTCGAATACACATGAATAGCATCATGTTGAGTCACTGTAAATAACAGGTGCATAGCTGTAGGCAGTATGTACCTATTTAGAGGATGTTGGCCAACGAATGACATTATTGTAATAAAATGATGATGCTATTCTTTAATCGTTGTGCCATTGGAACTCCATTTTGACTGTGTGACTGTCAGTCTTATCCATTAACCTGTGGATTGAAAAACACTTATTAGAAGTTCTGTTGTTTTTACATTTAATTTACAGTGTATTGAAATTAATTAAATTGACAATTATAGCTGAATTGAGTGGAATACTACCAAGTAAAGTTAATGTTATGATTTGAATTCTTAAAAAATTGGAAATGTAAACACGTTTGTTTACATTAGGGTGCTATTAGTTTTGGGGTGATGCACTTTTTTTTAACTGTCAGCATAAATAATCATTATAATCTGCTGAGAGAAGTGATTGAAGACATGGCTTTAATATAGCATGAAACATTAATAGTACAGAGTCTCACAGTAGTAACATTTGATTGTTATAAGCTATAATCTTCAGTAGTCATATTTGCCATGTCATTCTGACTGCCAGATTGATTGATATCTCCCCCAGTCAACTCAGCTGATCATTAATGCACTGTTTACATTCTATATTAAGTACACAAAATCTGGGTTTTCCCAGATTTCATTTTCATGACTTAATTATCTGTATATTGACCTCATTGTTAGCAAAGATCTATTGATTACCAGAGCTTGTAATTGCATGGGGGGTCACAGAGTGTCAGTAGACTACTCCAGATCAATTATCTTTGTTCTCCTAAAGCTGGTGCAATTGGAGTAGTAGTGTTACTGTTTTAGTTAACTGTAAAGAGCTACTTGGATTGAAAATTCAATATCAATGAATTTGATTTAATCTGACATTCTGTTATATGCAAAAGAACTGATCCTGAGTCATGAGTTAAAATTGTTTATTCTGTAAGTAGATTGCTAATATGGAAGCATGTAGTATGTAATGATTGTGGTAGATATGGTTTAGGGGGCTATATATTAAAGTCTTGTGTTGGTTATGTGCACAGAATCAAATTGGTAAATTAAAGTAAGTTAAAAATGTCTTCGGCTCATTGGATACAATTTTAATTATTATCATTGAATTATGACTGCACAGGACATCCCCATTTCAATACAGCTTACAAAACATGTATTGTTGAAAAATGGGCAGTTTGGTGAAGCCATGGCTGACTGACATTCATTTCCCATATTTTTTGTATTGTTTGTGCAAGACTGTTTTTCCCATATATTATTGGAACCTGAAATAAGACAATATTGGAATTAAAAAAGAACATGCTCTTCAGTATTCACTTGCCATTAACTTGTTTACTACATATTACACAAAAAGTGTGTGTAACACATTAGCATGCAAAGCAGCTACTTGTAAAAAATGAATGTAACAAATAAAAATAACATGTAATTGTCACTTCATATAAAATAGGCTTGTGTCAATCACTGCCACTTAACCAGTGTTATTGTCAGCATGTTTGAATGCCTACAATGCCAAGAATCTGGTTGCTAAACAGTCTTCCTGCGTGTGATTATTGTATTGGTATTGGATGGCAACTATGATCAATTTATTATCTGGTTTTCCTTCATTCCACAGATATTGTCATCTTCTTTGTCAACACACAGGTCTCATGAACTTGCTGATCAGACTGTTGTCATAGTCGTATAGTGTTGTCTTTTAACAGCAGTTACTGTTTTCTTCTAAAGTGTTTTATAATAACTTCTATAGGGAAAGATCTAGAGCAAAATAGCAGGGTGCTGCAATCCTGCTCCTTTTTGGACCCCCCCCCCCCCCCTTCTGCCCCTCTGGGCTGGCCAACACACACATGTTCAATATCTTTTGAAATTTAATATATTTTTGCAAATATTCAATGACAAATGAATAGACTATGCTTAAAAACCTTATTTACAAGAATTAGACTAATAAATACCCTGGATTTAGCAAATTATTAGAAAATGTCCACAGACTAGTCCAGATTTTCCACCCTGCTCCTGTTTAGCAGCACCCTTTACCTTTTGTGATCCTAGACTTTTCCCTACTTCCATATCACTTGGCAAGATTTAATGTGACAAACATTCACAGTTAAGATCATGAATTTTACAAGTACCTGACCCATTTCGAAAAATGTAACAAACATTGCTGTTACATAGCCACAATAAAGAATGTAAATATTTGTTTTCACATGTTTTCTTTTCAAAATGTGATTTTAATGTTTTTGAAATTTTACATTTTCCATTATGGTAATTTGTAGATCTGTTTGTTTGCCATTTTTTCTCACATACAGGCAGATTCGTTCTTCCTTGGAACTCTTTAGATATAGAAATATAGTATAGATTTAACACATGTTTTAAAATTATTTACCACTACAGTAGTCCCACGAATTAATCTAATGTATCTTCATTTGACTTACTTCCCATATAAGTATGTTTCTGTCTTTGGAACTTATGTGTATAGACAGTCCATTAAATAGATTAAGTTCTTGTCTAAGAAGCAGCTGTGTGGAAGACTGCTTTCCAATCTTGCATAACTCCGACTCAACTAATTGCCAGTGTGTGTGTTCTTTCATGACATTATCTTGCCCAGCAGCATTCATTCTGATAACAGACACTTGGTGTACACCAGTTGGTGTGTGTTTGAGTGATAGATTGCTTAAATGATATTGTTTGGAAAAACCCAGGCCTCAATATTCATTATAACACCAACTGGGAAATTTTGCGGCTATTTATAGCAAATGCTCTTTTGTTGATCAGATAAAGATGATTAGCAGTTTGATTGTGGAGTAGCAGTAGTGACCTTTGTAATGTCTCCTAATGAATGTTCTTAAGTTGTTGTGATTAGGCTTTTGATGCAGTGCACACTTGATTTGTGTACTGATATAGCTTCATAAGCCTATTAAGAGGAACATTACTAGTTTCTCCTTTCATGAATGTATCAGCTCTACTTCACTATACATTTTTCTTATTGCATGATTGCATTCTTTGTCATGAAGGCATTGAAGCTATGACTAATTATGTGTATAGGTATCTGTTAGCATGTAACATTATTTCAATGAAGACAACAGATAAAGTTGAATCAGAATAGGAAAGGTGGTGCTTCAAGCGTGGGAAGTCAGAATTGTTAAGCGTTAAAAAATAATGTGATAATTCTGAGTTCCTTACGCTTTTATGCATCAAAATAAAAAGTTCAAACAATGAATTTCAGAAAGACTAGGATAGGGATGTAGCAGGGGCAAACCAAACATTGGGGTGGAGTAGAAAGTAGAAGGGTGCAAAAACCTGGTATTATGGAGATGGCAGTGATGTTTGAATCTCCAAAGTTTGAATGACCCTACAAGTTCAGTGATTTTTTACAGGGGCTTAGTCAATAGTTTGCGAGTTGCAGATGTTTCATTGTGTACATTGAGTTTCTTATCGATACAACTTCAAATTTTGCCTACTGGAATATATTAATTAGTTAGGTGTTAAAGAGAATAACTTTTGGAGAAACTTGTTTTTATTTTCAGAATCAAAACTACAATCAGTCAGGATATCCCCAGTACAGCAACCAAGGCTCAATACAGCAACCCCCAGTGACCCCAGGTCAAGATCCGGGGTTGTCGCCACAGCAACAGAGACCCACCCCGCAAGCCTCACCCCACCAGCAGATCAGTCCCGCCCCATCTCCTTCCCCCGCACACAAGCTTCAACACAACCCATTGCCGGGCCCAAATAGACCAAAGCGGCAACCGTCGCCGGGACAACCTGGCAGGTCGTCGGGGAGATCTGTGTCACCATCATCAAGGTCATCGTCAAGTCAACAGTCTCCACCCGGCCATCACCAGTCAAACACACAACATAATCATCTATCTAGTCCAAAGGTAGAGTATAAAGCACTTGGTGTGGGGGCAATATAGTCAGTCACTACTAACACACTTGACATGGTTCATCATAAATTGTACAAACGGCAAGTGTTATACACATATTGGCCAAATTGTACAAACGGCAAGTGTTATACACATTTTGGCCACTTTTTGGGAGCAGGTTCCTTAGTAAAAACTTTGTAATGTAAATCATGAAATATTGGTAAGCTCGAAGCTATTTCATGTAAGGGCCATTGTGCAGGAAAATATTTCTTTCTTGTAAATAGTGAACCCATGCGGCATTCACCATAATTTGCACACAAATATTTGAATTTCACATTAATTGTATCTGATTATACCCCCACAAATGAAGTTTACGGGGTATATAGGAGTGAGCTTGTCGGTCTGTTGGTTTTTGGTTTCCGGATGATAACTCAAGAAAGGCTTGACATATTCAAATAATTTTTGGTACACGTGTAACATCATAGAATGCAGGTCAAGTTCGATATTGTTTACAAGCCACTGAATTTTGTTATGAGTTATGGCCCCTTTTCGACCTAAAATACCCAGTTTTGTGACAAGGTCATATTGTGGGGGTATATCGGTCACTCATGTGACAATCTAGTTTTATATGAAATTACATCGTAAGAGTAAAGTAAGAGTTCCTTTAGGAGCTTTATGAAAACTGGTCCAGGTCTTGATTCTTTAGTTCAAGGTAGAGACCAATAAGGGAAAGATCTAGGATAAAAAAATGTACGGGGTGCTGCTAAAAAGGATCTGGGTGGAAAGCCTGACCAGGGGCAGCAGGGTGAAACCAATAAGGAGCAGGGTGCTGTGCCCTGCTATTTTGTTCTAGATCTTTCCCTAACAATGTGTGCAGTTTATGCTCATATGTCTGTATACTAAATGAATTTGAAAACGTTGGCAGGCACTGGGATAGATCTTCAATGTGATTGTTTTCAGTGCTGCCAATTCTCTGCTCAATATGTCATTTATGATTTTAATTTTACAATATTATCCCAATGATGTTTATAATTGAATTCTGGTAAGAAAATAAATAAATAAGTTTTCTGATCATTAAATGTTTAATTCTAGATGTTTTAGTGCTTTTAAATGAGTTGATAAAATTGGCTTATTGCAGCACATAAATCATTTTTATGCCAACACCGCTTGCCACAACACTTGGATATTTACACAGTTGTTACGTATGACCGTTCCCAATCCACCCATATCACCCAACCTCACTTTGACCTTGACCTTGACCTAATTTTCACTTAGAATAATTCAAATGGGCTGTTTCTTGGTTAACAAGATTTTACCGTTTCGTTTAGCACCAAAATCGCTTGCTACAACGCTTGGATACTTGCACAGTTGTTGCTTATGACTATCCCCAATCCACCCAACCTCACTTTGACCTTGACCTAATTTGGACTAAGAAATTGGCTATCTGGGGAGGGGGGCATGTGTGTTCATCAAACACAGAATTTTGTCTGTAATATGAAATGCTACAAAATGTTCAGGCAACAGTGAAACAAATGGTTCTAATAATCAGTCCTGACAGGGGCTTTTAACCCAAATTTGTCACGTGTTCTAAGCAACTGTGTTCATTGTGTGAGATTTCAATAATACATGTAAAACATCATCTTTAAGATATCTGCTCCAATAATAAATACTAACCGTTACAATTACTTGTTATTAGTACAAGACATAAGGGCTGGTAGTGTGTTAGTAGCAGTGTCAGTTGTTGTAGTAGTTGTAGTTGTTTGATGCTACATGGAGATCAACATCTGTAAAAAAAATGGATAACAATTATAGCACAATTAAATCAATACTGGGTACAGGCTTTCTCATATTAAAGAAAAAAAGTCATGATCAACTACTAGGGAAAGAATGGTATAATGTAAAGAGAATATAAAACATGAAACCAATTCATGTGTCCTGTTTATGACACAAAACTGTGGAGGTGGCACTGAAGCTGTATACTCTGTAGAAGACCTAGAGGAATTCTTGTTTTGTTCTAGCACTGAGTTACATTGTAACAAACAGTAATGTTACAACAATACATTCATTTCTAAAAGAAAAATTCAACTATCACCATCGTTGTGCAAATAACAGAGAATTTTTATTTTGTGTTATCTGAATCCAAAATAATTACACTGACTGCATTAGAAAAAGGTGATTTCAAAAGGTTTTTGATGATTTCGTTTGAAAAGGGCTAAATGTTGGTTGAACCTTTTTTATGAACAAAACAACCAAATAAAACAAAAAATCCTCAGCTAGATTAAATAAAGAGTCATAAAAGTCACCACTGTTATACATAGCTTCACATGCTGATGCTAATGAAAGAAAAAAAATCTGTACAGTGAACTAAATAGGGAAAAGAATAGACGTGTGAATTACAAAATACACAAATTTTCAGGTGTTTTCTTAAAATATTTCACAAATACTTCATTTATATGTGTAAATATAACAACATTTTATTCATATGTTTTTACTTCAAAAATAGTGTTCTCCATTAAACACACATTTCACCCTTGTTTATTATGACATGTTTATGTAATCTAAACAAACATCTTGGTTTAACAATTTTCGATTTCTTCTGAATAACTTCTGATGTTCAGCATGTTTGTTTGCTTTACAAACGACCGTTTTCACATTGTTGGCTTCTAAACGGGAATATGGAAGTTTATTCAGTGTAGCCAGCTAAAACACCACTGCTCGACGCTAACTTCGCCTGGCGCTCGTGTTCTATGCTATTCAAAGCTGTGTGAAAGAATGTCTTTGTTCGATTGTACACGTGTACATAGACGATGATATTCTTACATATATGAGGTTATTTTCTACTTTCGTTTTGACTGATTGTCACCTAGGGTTGGGGATACTTTTCTACTTTCAATTACAAGTCTCTTACAATAATATGGCACAATTATTTGTGGGGAAATCCCATCTGTTCTTTTCTTAATTTTCTGTGAACAAATCACAAATTGCGCTACGAAGTTTTTAGTCACTTCTCTACACCGCTGCATACAAAGCTAGGCGAAGCGAGTTGTCTCCCATTTTCCCCTGTACATTGAACGGAGAGAAACAATGTTCATTATTTTTTAGATTTTCAGACGGTCGCTTGATTTACCTTTTGTGGTATTGCGAGCATTTCCGTTATTCTTCTTTCTTTGATAATTCATTATTAAAATTATTGACATCGTTTCTAATATAAAAAAAACAAGAAGAAGAAAAGTTTAAGCATAGGACAATTCATATAAACAGATCTATATTTTTAATATAATATTTTGTTTGAAACTTGCAAATCCAGTTGAAAGTATTTATTATAAAATCTATATGGAGATTTTATTTTGTGAGAGAAAACAACAACAGTTTTAATATATTTTAAAGAAATAAAAAGTGTATTGAACATGTTTCTATTTAAATAGCAAATATTTCACGGCTTGCTGAAAATTGAACCAACATTTGTTTACAATTAAGTTTTAGGAATAAATAAGAATGCGCACGATCTGAGCTCATTTAACATCTAAATAATGAATGATCGTTTCATTCTTTCCTCGCTACGTGAAAAACACTACAGACGCGTTCTTCATATAGAGGGGAGACAACTGCCTAGCCGTTAGCAATTCTCGTGTTGGCTTGATATCGATAAAATGTTCGTAGCGCAGAGAACTATGCGATCTTTAGATAAAAGTAATCTACGCCTGAAAAGCCCGAACGTTGAACAATCTCCCTCCGCTAGCAAGTCAATAATCTAACACACAATCTACGGCAGTCGGCTAGCAAATTCAAAGCTCGGGGAGTATTGATTTGCTAGCTTGAACAGTAGGTTGGGGCTCGTAAAGGCTATACTGCATTTGTCAAATCAAACACCGGCGCTCGCAAAGTAATTCTACCTATAGTATCGAGAAAATATTCTTGGGAGCAAATCAGGGAGAAATTCTAGGCTGTAAAAGATATTTTTCGGAGAAGTTATTTTGTTAATAAACGTTAATAGTTACATGACAATTTCCCCTTCGTCTGGCCTCTCGATATTGAAAAGCCTTGTAAAGAGACGCATTGATATTAACAATGTTCTCTATATACTTCTTGTAAAATGATCTCAAATTGAGGCAAAATTATTTCGCTTTTGTAGATGAAGACCCGGGAAATTTTAAACCTTATTGTTCGTTCGATATTACTTGTTAAGTACAAAGTTTAATTGTTTTCATCTTTTCTGATACGACCGGCAGAGTGTATTGTTTCAATAAATAATGTATAGACAGGCTGTGAAATGTGTAAAAGTAAAAAGCTGAATGTCTTTATACATACATGGTTATTATTTTCTTTACTTTGAAATCGGCGCTTAATTTCTCAGCGATTTAAATAACGGGCAGTAAATGACAATACAAGATAAATGGGCCCAGCCGTTTGCTTTGTGGCTGTACGTTTATTGAACCAAGCGACTACACTCGTTCTATACACCGAGCTATGGAAATGGGACCAGTCTATTTGCAAATGCGGGGAATGGAAAATATGTTAGCGTCGTTTTATTTCTCCGATGTCACGAGTCACAGCGAGGTTATTTTTCTTAGGTTTTGTTTTTGTTTTAGACTCAGAATATATTAGGCATGTATTTAGAAAACTGATTTAAGTTCAGTGCATTATTTTTGATGGACGTTTTGCACTTGGTAGATCCCGATCTCCCCACCATGTGTCTATTTTTAGCTACACAAGTATTGAGGCGAAGTTTAATGTAAATGTAGAGAGAAAGAACGAGTTTCAGTTTGTAGTCTTTATACATATAGCCTTTGTATGTTTTACAGGTAAAATTCGCATTCTCTTTATAGCTTATAGTGTGACATATTCCGACTGTTGGATTTTATCTGCTGGTAAAGTATTATAATACTCATTACTGGATAGTCGGCGACATGCGGTCTATTGTCAGCGGGCTTTATTGCGGGAAATCAATTAAAACATAATTAGGTGTGATTTGGGAAAAGTAAATAATTTGGGGCCGAAAAGTAAATTAGAAATAATTTAAAATTTATAAAATAATTTATTTGATTACATTTTGTAATTTATGTTTGACATATATATTTGTGAACGCTTTTTATCGGATGCTTTGTTTTGTACGTTGTAATCTAAGACGGATAAGTTCAAAAGGTTATGATTCAGTGTGGGTCTAATTGTTTTGTTTTACCATTGATCTGCCTGAGTTATATTGACATTCTTCGCTACTTTCACTTTGTGGTGATTAATTGCTATAGTTTATACTTCCTTGCACTTGTATTGTCTGAATTTGGCAAGTGTTTGGAGAGAAGAGAAATCTGAAATGTTGTGTGAGCATGCACTTTGGAATAAAATAATTTTCATTCATACAATTTCTGAAGTATAAGTTAATAAGACAGTAATATTAATTGTTGTCTTGAAAAAAAAGTTTAAATGTTCTTCAACATTATTTTGATTGAAAATATAAAATTGTACATTATTATTTTAATATAAATATAAAAGTTCCGTATGTTTGGTGTCAATTAGCAATGTCATTTCATTAATAGGTAGCAATGTAATATCATTAATAGATACAGTTGTTAGTTTTTGCATGTGTGTCTGTTGTTGCGTATGTGGTTATATATCGGGGTGTAACGCAATTTCGATGATCAATACAAGGACTTAGAAAAAATGGAAACTTGAGTTGGAAAACATAATTTGTACATTGAACAATTACATTTAAATGTTTTCTACATGACTTACCATATTTGTAGGAATCTCTCATAATTTAGCATTAAAATTTAAATACAAATCATCCTTAAATTATCTGTCGAATTTGGGTTCCACCATGGTACAAAGTAAAAGAGTACAGTTAATTTTTTAGTTAGTATGGCATAGCCACAGGGTGAAGTACTACCAATTCTGTGTATATAATAAATAATAATCACAGGTTGAGTGTGGAACTATTATTTCTGATATAGAAATTGTTAAGCAGATACATCAGTTTCATGCTCAACCATCAAAATGTATTATTATGTATTTAATATACATTGTGTACACAGGAGTAATTGTACTGTTGCTTTCCCCCCGCCCCATTATGAATTTCAGTTTCATACATTTTTTTTGTAAAAAATTATAACAACTGGGAATGGTCAGTTCACTAAACTCATGTCTGGCTAAATATTTATTTTTTTGTAAAAATTTTTTACAAACGCATATTATATATTGTTCATGTTTCAATTTTAACGTTCAGTAAAAAGGCTGTTACAAAATCTCGGGGCTTTGAATATTGACTTGAATGTATTTTGTGGATAAAGTCAGTATAGTTCACATTTAATTTTGGAATTAAATTTTGGATATCTGCGCTGTTCCACTATTCACCCACTGAATAAGCCAATGGCTACAAATTCTATTATTTGAATGTATAATTTTTTTTCGTTGGCTACTATTTTCTCTTCAGAAAACTCCCAAACACATGTCATAATCAATGCACATGATATCAGTAATGTTAAAAAATGCCAATGCAAAATGTACAGCCTGTTTTAGCCCTAGATAGCTTTAAGATGTGATACTATTTATCTTGCATTCAAAAGTACTTTTGCTATTATTATTAAATATTTTGATAGTTAGAGTGTAAAACATTAAAAAAAACATAATCGTGATTCCCAAAGGGTTTGAGTGCACAATTGCGAAAGTGGCGACAGTTTGTTCAAAGTGGCGAATTTTATTGGTGACAACATAATTTTAGACAGTGCTAAATCTGGTGTGTGAAATCTCATTTGCAACAAAACTGGGTCAGATTAAGTTACCACAGAGCCTCCAAACATCAACGTTACTAAATCTGTTCAAAATAAAGTGTTGTAAAATCTTAATTTCTGAGAATTAATGATTATACTGCAAACTTTTAATTATAATAATGTAGTTATTAATGCTATTAATAGTGACAGTTACTGTTAGATTCTGAAGCATGTTAAAACTGGCGAATTTTAGTGGCGACAACTTTGTTTGAGCCAGCGAAACCCCTGAAGGTGGTTCAATGTCAGGGGCATAGCTTGGGTTAAACAAATGTATAGGCACAATAGACAGAATATACAAAATGACTCTGTAAGCGATAATTTGGGCCAGGGGTATTTATACTCGTAAGTGGCTAAAAACAACTATCTTCAGCTAAACCCAGATTCTACAAAGTAATTGTGAAATAAGCATGTGTTTCATGAATTTTTTTCATATTGACATAATCGACTCGTTAAACAATGAAGTATTAACACAGCCAAAATAGATCCCCTCACCCCGCCTCTTGTTTTTATTGCATTGTTGGCATGTTTAAATTTTTCATCTCTGGAAAAAATGTATAGGCACGTGCCTATAGTGCCTAAAGGAAGCTACGCCACTGAATGTTGTTGTATGAATTTTTTTGGTCATTTACATTTTTACGTGGCATTGATTCTTTGTTCAAGTTCTGTAATACTATATTGTAATCATTATTTACAAAGATCAAAATGTAACATACAATTAACACAATTTTAAATGTTGAAAATACAATTGATATTAATTAGTTATTCAACATTTTGTATAATTTATAACATTGTTTTCTTTAGTTTTTTTATTTTATTTCTAAGACCCTAAGTTTGTCCTGATTGTTTTTGTGGTTATGGTAATTTTATTATTACTTAATTTGCTTGCACCACAAGTGATCATGTGGTGTGTCGTGGGAAAACTGGGCATTATGCATTTGCGTAAAGTGTCCTGGATAAGCCTATGAAGTCTGCACAGGCTGATCCAGGACGGCACTTGCCCCCTACAGTGGATTTATGTTTAGAAGAGACTTCCTTGAAACAGAAAATGCCATAAAAGAAGAAAGTGTCGACCCGGATCAGCTTGTGCGGACTGCACTGGCTGATCCGGGACAACACTTTACGCACATGCATTAAGCCCAGTTTTCCCACGACACGCCTCTCATATTGTTTACACCTCTCTCATGCCTGCAGAGCTAATCTGAGGCAATGAAAGAGGAAGACATAAAAATCATGTCGGCTGCACCTAGTGGGCTTTAGTTAAATAAGAAGTATTTATTGATACCCTAATCTTAATTGCTGTAAAGTTATTAACTACATGTACCAGTTCAAATTTATTTTTGATTTAAATAATTTTTGTTACAATTTAAATGTAGAAATATTAATGTTCGTTTTATTACCAAACATGAAATTTGTGAGAGAAAAATCTGTTAAAATCTAGGGTTGTTTAAACAAGTATGAAAACTTCAATACTACAGTCCTTCTCTGTTGAATATTTATAAAACCTATACACACTCACTGGTTTATGTGGTCTCCTTTACCTGGCTATGGCTTGATAGCTGATTTAACCTAGTGGGAATAGAAAAATTGTCCTTACACACTATCAGTACTAGGATACATTAACTGCAGTTCAGAAACAGGAAAATATTCTCCATTGAGAATAGCAATTGAGAAAGTAGCACATTGGTACTAAGGATTATATACTGTAATAATGAAAAAAAAACAATTAAATGCAACTTTATTTCATATCAATAATGCATTTAGAGAAAGGTGTGTAAGATGCCTATGATAGAATACTAGTAGTCTCCCCTCAATAGATGGCTTGCGGATACATGATATATTATATATCATAGGCAGTTGAGGGTTATACAGGATTTTACAATGGGAAAACGAAGTGAGGTATAATAAAATGTAATGATATAGTTGGAATAGTATACGATTATTTGAAGGTCCTGGATTGATGTTTTCATATAATATGTGTTGCCGTCCAGGAAATTGCCAAGTTTTTTTTTTTAAGGAATTGGGTACCGTTCTCCATTCATTGGGGGTCATTTCCCATATTATTGATGTTGAATGTGTATGCAAGTTGCCTGTCTCAATATAGTTTAGGATTCTGTATAGGCAATACCGATAATTATACCTCCACAAACGAAGTTTAGGGGGGGGTCATATAGGAGTGAGCTTGTCGGTCTGTTGGTTTTTGGTTTCCGGATGATAACTCAAGAAAGGCTTGACATATTCAAATAATTTTTGATACACATGTGTAGCATCATAGAATACAGGTTAATTTCAATGTTGGTTACAAACCACTAAATTTTGACAGAGTTATGGCCCCTTTTCGACTTAACATTCCCTAAAAACATGGTTTCCGGATGATTAGAATACATGTCAAGTTCAATGTTGGTTACAAACCACTTCATTTTAACAGAGTTAAGACCCCTTTTCGACTGAAAATTTCCTAAAAACATGATTTCCGGACAATAACTCAAGAATGGCTGGACATATTAAAATAATTCTTGGTATCAAAAAATACGGGTCAAGTTTGACTTTGGTTACAAACCACTAAATTTTGACAGAGTTATGGCCCTTTATTTGACTCAAATTCCCTAAAAACATGGTTTCCTGACGGTAACTCAACAATGGCTTGACATATTTAAATGATTATTGGTACACATGTGTAGCATCATGAAATACAGGTCAAGTTTAACTTTGGTTACAAACCACTAAGTTTTGACACAGTTATGGCCCCTTTTTGACTTAAATTCCCGAAAAACATGGACAATAACTCATGAAAGACTTCACATATTTAAATTATTTGTGGAACATTGGTGTAACATCATAAAATACAGATCAGGTTCAACTTTGGTTACAAACCACTAAATATTGACAGAGTTATGGCTCTTATTGAAATTAATTTTTTCCAAATACACTGTTGACCATTCACAAATTAAAGCATTCTCTCTCTGTCCATTTCTTTCGAATGGATGCCATAGTTTTGTGACAAGGCCATATTGTGGGGGTATATCCGTCATTCATGTGACAATTCTAGTTTCTGTATAATTCACAGTATTACCTTGTCACTTTTGTGTCTGGAAAGAACATTGCTTATTCCAATTTTCTCAAAAATTTTAATGATGCATGGAAAACATTAAAATTACATTTTAATACTATCATGTGAGTTGTCAGTATTTAATTGTTTCTAAATTCAGTACAGTCTCTGTATAAAGTACTTTGAAGCTAACACAGAGGTTTTTAGGGTATTTACATTGAAAATTTGTTAATAATAAGTTTATATGGTTGATGTTGAGGTACCATTTATTTAACATCTGTAGACTGTGCTGGTTAGTAAGATTAAAAGTGAAACTTTAAGGTGCATGTTGTATAGTCTGTAGATACTGTTGTTTAAAAACCAGTTAATCTTGTCCATTGTAGGGTCTCTTTTAAAGTTTCATCTGTATAATAAATAGAAAATCAGCGAAGAATTTGGTTCAACTTGTAACCCAAGTCTTGTCTCTTGTGCAGATTACCTCGGGTGCAGATGATGTGAAAGGGGAGGCCACTCCAATGCGTGACTCCTCACGACCTGAGCCCTCTCCTGGATCTGTCGGGTCAAGGTCAAACACACCGTCGCTGTCGGGTATGTATTAAACATATATGTTTAAAAAAAACGTTAACCATTAAAGAGTTTGTTCCATCAAAGGGAAGCAAGAAAAACCTATTTAGGTAGCCATGGAAATTTGCAAGATTGTGAAAGTGTTTCATGTGCAAATTGAAAACATATCGGACGATATTTGTGAGAGAGAGCTCATTTGTGAAAATAATTACCTTAAAACTTCATTAATTTTTTTATTGTTGAAAAGCTGATCAACAATGTGATTGATACAGAGTTTGTGTGAAGCTTAAAATTCTTTGAGGCAATTCTGTGTCAGTTTGCAAGGATAAACACGCTAACTCTTGCACATTGATTTTACGTTTGAATTTAGTAAAAATAAATCCAAATAACAAATTGATACCCACTGTGTTGTATCCTACTGCTAGTAATAAATAAGGTCATACATTGTAGTGGCAAATGTCAAAAGGATAGTAAATTAAAATAAATATAGTAATACCCACAATAACAAATTGTTACCCATTGTGTGGTCTCCAACTGCTAGTTATAAATAATGTCATACATTGTAGTATGGTAGTGTTATAGAATATGTTGATTTTAATTGAGGACGAATAATGGAATAATGCACAGTGCACATTGCTCAACTGACAGATACCTCCTGATCTTACAGATTATATCCCCCCCCCCACGGACCAGACATCTGTAGTAAAATGACAACTTGTCTGGGTGTAAACATAAAACAGCTCATTGATGTTGATGGGCTAATAGATTTTATGAATGAATGAGTTCTTACATTGTGGGAAAATTGCCATCAGACTGGTTGCAGGTTGGGGGTTATCTTGTCAGTGTAAGAAGTGTACAACTGGTGGTCCAGTCCAGTTTTTAGATAGACTGTTATTGATGAGCAGAGATTGGGACAATCAGTGTTTGTCACTGACCATTCAAGGCCATGAGTTATGAACTATTGAAATAGAGTAATTGGTTGATATGAATGGGATGGGGGTAGATGACGGAGGTTTCTTGATTAAGATGTTAGGGCAAGAGTTGTAAAAAAGTTATATAACTCACAAATAGACACAGAGAGGTGAAGGGGCATCTAATGTTTTATATATGAACATCAAACACTTTCCAGCATTCTGAAATTTGCCCAGCTTGTCTATGAGCATGACTTCAGACAAGTAAACTTGCAAGAATTCACTATAGGTTTTCAGTATATAAAACTTTACAGTAACATAGGGTGTTAACATTAATATATCCTGGTGCAAACCAAACTTAATTTAAAATCTAAATGTTTTGTTTTTATAGTGTATAAATGTGAAATTACATGAAATTTTAGGATATTTATAAATCATCTAGAAAACATCAAACTATAAATGCTCAATGTTAAAATTAAATGTTATCCAAATTTAACAATTCTTAGTTCCAAACTTAATGCAGTCCTCATATTAAATTTCGTCTTGGTGCAAAATTTTTATTTTGTTGTATTCAATTAATGAGATTCAGAAATTAACATTCTGTCACAATCATGTTTATTCAAGGAACTTTGTTCATCGGTTTTAACTCTGAAATTAGATGACACAATCCATTTTTAATCTAGCTTACTTGAAATGGTAGTCATTAAAAGCCTTGAGATTAATCTCCAGTGTATTAGATCTTATCAGCATATCTGAATAAAGATGAATGAAAGGCTGGAAAGTCATGTTCTGTTATTGTTACAAGCATTTAGTTGTGTAATGCATCTGCTGTGGGGTTGAGAGACTCAATTACAGATAACAGATTAATTATGTCATGACAAGGGTAAATTGAATAGTGGCCCAGTTATTGCCTTCATCTGTTAGTAGTGCTTGACAGCTTGGGGAAAACCCAATAAGAGGTTGTATTGATGATTCTGGGATTGAAATTCATGTGCATGCACTGGGGTCAAATGTCAAAAGAAAATAGTCCCCCTGTGGATTGTTTGTCTTTCTGTATTGTTCACAATTAATGTTTACAATCCATTCATCTGCTTTATTTGACACACAGTAAAACATCTGTCTTAGACTACTGAGATATTTCCCTGTCAATGTAATTATAACCGTGGGGGAAAACCGTGACCCAGTTTTATTGCTTTTATAGCCTATCCAAGAATTTGACATGAGCTAATTATAGCTGTTATTGGCACATGCTTAGGTCAGCGAGGTCAAGTACAGGTGTTGATGTTGTAGTGCAGTGTGATTGTAATAGAGATTTATGTCCAGGTGAACATGTGGCTAGATAATCAGCATTTACCATGGATGTTTCATAGTATGGACAGTTGGGAGTTATTGTTTCAGATTAAATGTTTCACATTAGGAATCAGTTTATATCTTTAGGTGCTCATCAGTTAATGAATACCAGTACAGTCAAGGCATTTAAAGCTGGAGTGACCAGAGTCAGCAGCATAACGAATATTAAATTACTATAGCATAAGCGGTTAAATTTAGTTTATTTCAACATTGTGTGCCAGCAGTATGAAATAATAATTGAGGCCTTTCTCTTAGATTGAAACTTATTAAATTAGAAGTTGTTGAAAGTTCAAAAGCACTTGCAGTTAGAATTGGAAAAAAATGAATATGACAGTACATTGCTTGCTGTAACCGTAACAGTTAATGTTGAGTAATGTTCCATAAACCAAATATTGCTTAAGGGATAACCATAAGTTTGTGAATAATTAAAAACATATTTGAACCTCGGAGAAACCCCATAAGGACATTATCCACTGTCAAATAATTATGTTAGAAATGTTTTTCAGTTCATTTCCATAGAACTCGAAATAGAACACGAGTATGTAAAAAGTCAACATAGGTCATTCCTTTCTGCGGTCTGGCTGCCTGCCATTCACCAAATTCTCCAGTAGCTTTGAATTTCAATTTCGGCTAAAGAAAATTGCGTTTAGCTGAAACTGTTTATAAAAATCAAAAATGATTTGCAAAATTAGCAAGTTTTCAACAAAATAAGGTAAATTTGGCTAAAGAAAAGGGAGCACCACCAGTGGAGGTCAGTCTGTTGTGGTTACATGTGTCACTGCTTTGTCTGTTTCAGGTTCGAGTCCTATGCCACCTCGCCCTCCATCACAACAGGATGGAAGTCAACAGCAGCGAATGAGTCACTCACCAATGTCAGCATCAGGTACGAGTCTGCGACTCTGTTGGTGTCTGCCCCACCTGGGCACGGGACTAAGAGAGTTGTTATATCTTTTACCTTAAATATTGACCAATGAAAGTTGTTGTTACGTATTGGCTTTGAATTTCATTGGCTAAAACTGTTAAGACTTGTTCTAGTTTGTGAACCTTCTTAGTCATGGTACCAGGACACGGGACTTTGAGACGTCATAAATTCAAGGCTCATCCTGGCTTAAAATTTTCTTTAGCCAAATTTACCATTTGACATTGAATTTCCACTAATTTGAGGCATTTTATAGGGTTTTATGATGAACAAGTTGTAGCCAGTTGAAAATTTCTTTAGCCAAATAATGGAATTTGTAGCCATTGGTTTATTTGGCGAATGGCAGTGTGAGCCCTGAAGTCTTGTACTTCACATACTCACCAATGGCAGTGTGAGCCCTGAAGTCTTGTACTTCACATACTCACCAATGGCAGTGTGAGCCCTGAAGTCTTGTACTTCACATACTCACCAATGGCAGTGTGAGCCCTGAAGTCTTGTACTTCACATACTCACCAATGAAAACTGTTCAATGTTATCCAGTTGAGAATTTAGGCATGTTCAAAAGTAATTGGGCCTGGGCCTTTCAAATGACTATGAACGTTTTCAGGCTCATACTTAGTCAGAATTTAATATTTTGACGAATGAAAAGATTTGTCACATAAGGATCTTTGTTTGTCGGTGATCTTAATTAAAGAATTATACGTTTAAGTCAAAGAATGCTTAAAATCATGCAGCCGGATTTGCCGTAAAATGATGTGCACATTAACTATGCTTGGATATTTCCTAGTTCTATAGCTATAGTGGCTGTAGGATAGCATAATCAGAAGAAGAGTTTGGGCAATATTAGACAAGTTGTCCCAAGTTATGTAAAATTAATGTACTTAATTTGGTCCATTATTTATTGACTCATTCCTCATTCTTAACTAATTGGTACTGACAGTAGTGCAGGGTTCTCATTAAGAACCGGCCGCCGGCCGAAATAACCGCCTCAAAGTGCATATTGTCCGGTTTAAATGTTCAAAAATTGCATATAATCACTTTTAGGATGCAACTATTTCTGCAGGCATGTGCATGTTTTTTTCCAAAACAAACAACGTCTACACTGCAATATATGCACTATTTCACAGATTGCTCTTGACTAAATCCGCGTGTCAATCATCGATTAAATCTAAATGTTGGCCGAGTCTTATTTACTACTGCTAACCAGTCAGCCAATGAGAACGTTTAAAATTTCCGATATGCGAACAAGGGTGTATCTGTAGAACGTTTATTAAGCCCTCGATCCCATTTTACTTTGTAACGGTGCAAATAAACAGTAACACGATTTTCGCTTTGTTATCGGCATGCTTTTTGCACCTCTTAATATTAGGGATGGGACCGAATATTCGAATATCAGGTAATATTCGAATATAAAAAAACGAATACGAATATTCGATTTTCAAATTTATTTAAGGAACAAAATTTCTTAAAAAATGTTTTTTTCCAGTTTGATTGCCAAGTTAACATGAATTCCAGTCGTATTTCCTGCCTAGCAAGTGGGCGGGGGCAGTGTAACGTTTGTACAACACATGCCAAACATGTCCAATTAACGACAATAAATAATTGGCAGGGGGCCACGTCTTTACAAGGGGCGCGAATTAACGGTTTGTAGGAGGCGCGTATATAACGCATTGTATCCACAAATGTTGTGATAACGGTTTCACAGTTTGCACAAGGCGTACATTGTTGTTTATTATCCTTAAGTGACATCTATACGGTTAACTTGTTTACAGTAAATTACAGTATTACGTAGTATACATATTTCGGATAGGTAAATATTCGGACAGAGTGCCGTATATAGTAGTATTTACAAAACGAATATTCGAATATATCCGAATACCTAAAACGAATATTCGAATATTGATTTCAGTATTCGGTCCCATCCCTACTTAATATATAAATTACTAGAAACGAAAATAAGTTAATATAATAATTATTTTTGAGAATTGAAAAGTGTTTGAAGACTATGACATAATTATGTTGAACAATTTGAGTACGCTGATCGTGTCTAGCACGTCACATGGAATGTTCATAGAGCTACTGATATTTAAAAAAATATATTTCGACAAACTAGATCATCTATTATTTCTGAATGAAAGAGCTGTTCAAAATCATCATTGAATACAGATTATATTAAAAAACTAACGCTCCAATAACCCTTTGACAAAGTATTGGAAGTGATGTTCTGGTCGAAAGTGAAAGTAATAGTATGTCAGTGTCTTCTTGTTCCAGTTCATTGATTAATGCACTAGCGAGTGAGCTTGCATTGTTCAGATATGCTAGCATCGATTTATGATGCCGTCCTTGTGTCAGTCGTGTAACACGCTTTTTAGGCTGTAACCGCAGTTCGCTACATGTCAAAGACATTTGAAACAAAATGACCCCATTGCTATAGGTGTTGCTAACGGCTTGCAGTATCAGATAAAAAGCTACTTCATGACGTCATGCTCTTTTAGTAGTTTAAAAAAGACATATCGTCTCAGGTTTTTCTTGGAGTTCTTTGTTGAAATCAGGAATACTGAAAGGTAATCAGAACAATGTGATGTTGTTTAGAGAATGTTAAATGTTACGTTTAACACGTGCAATTACATTTCTGGTGGATGTGTCCTAACAAGATGCCACGGGCCTTCTAGCCGGTTACATTTTCGTTGTGGCCTATTCAGTCAAAAGTTATTGAGAACCCTGTAGTGTATGATCAATAACGAGTATATTTGATGATGATGTGCATGTGTAGTATTTAGAAGAAATATAAGGGGAAAAGCTATGAGATATAAGCTTGTGTATCATTTCTGTTAATTATTAATTGAGTGGTCTCGATTGAATTTACAACCATGCATATTCTGGTCAATCTCAGACATGCACAGTTTTCAGAATAGGGATGTTCATTCAAGATAACTCTGTCAAAAATAGAGTAATAACTTTCTGAACGGCTAAACACATTGTCCATCAGATCTTGTCGATCTGTCAGTTGTTAGAACTTGCACAATGAGTACATGTCTGTATATCAGAGAGCTGCTCTAACCCATGATACATGTTGACCTGTTGACAGTCTCCTCTTGCAGGTTATAACCAGATATTCAGATGAAAAATGGGGAAAAAAGCTATTTTAAGTCAGTCTGTGTATAATTGCTTTTAACTCTTTTGTTACACCATCGTTAGTTAGCACTTGTGCATCATTAGTTAACCCTTTATATGTGTTTTCATGTTGATTGTCTCCCCTTGCAGGCTACAACCAGCAGATGATGCCCCCGCCCATGGGGCCCAACCAAATGGGTGCAGGTTATAACCCAGGTATGGTGTATACACAGTATGTGTTTAGACAGAACCGGAATCAATTTAAAACTACATATAAATATATACAAGTATGTGAAATTAGCATTTAGTCTTGCTCCAATTGCAATGGGCCCAACCAAATGGGCGCAGGATATAACCCAGGTAGGGTGCACACACAAACATCTGGCTCTTGAACAAATATCTGTTATTAAAGTGGGCCCAACCAAATGGGCGCATGATATAACCCAGGTAGGGTGCACACACAAACATCTGGCTCTTGAACAAATCTCTGTTATTAAAGAGTGTAACCGTGTTTCATTGAATATTAATGACAGTCACACAATTAGGAATCATCACTTGTCTAATGTTAAAATTATGCAACATGCTAGTATGTGTGTAATATGACTGGGGTTGCAAATCGTGGTTGACTTAATAAGTTTATTTGTATGTTCAATCCATAGAGTTGTTTTAATCTTGGAATTTTGCATGACATATATTTAATAGAATTACATTTCGGTGTATACTGTATATAACACGTTATGATGGATCTAGACCATGACTCGGTCTTAAACTGAAGGACAAGGATAACTAGTCTACCATCCTTGTACACAGCTTTGTAACCTGATGAAGGCCTGAATCATATACTGCTTCAGCGTTAGGATATAAACAGAATGCAGTGTAAAGTCTTCAGGGAGCTTTATGAAGTTAACTTTTCACAGAGCATTATTAATAATGCGAGATATCTTTACATACCTGGTATTTGTTTTATTTATGTCCTGTTAGCAATAAGGCACATAACTGAACTTTACTTTATTCTAGAATCATTAAGAATATTTTTTCCATGGTAACATGAAGTTATTGTGTTTTCAGGCAACTACCCAATGAGACAACCTGGCCCCGGTATGGGGAACTACCCCCAGAACATGTACAACGGCCCCAGTCAGATGGGGCCAGCGGGTCAACACATGTACAACAACATGAACAGAGGAAGCTACAACATGTACCCAAGCAATATGAT
The DNA here is from genome assembly GCA_027627225.1 of Congeria kusceri. Lineage (NCBI taxonomy): Eukaryota > Metazoa > Mollusca > Bivalvia > Myida > Dreissenidae > Congeria > Congeria kusceri. Next base: position 30,930,979 of record CM051024.1, read on the forward strand.
GGGAATGAACAATCAGTATGGGAACTACAATGGTCCAGTTCCTAGCTCCCAGGGTGCTCCACCTGGTCCCAATGGCATGCACAACACTGGACCGGCTATGAATGGACCTCAGTCTAACATGAGACCATTGAGTGGTGGCAACGCAGGCTCAAATGGTCCCATGCCAGGCGGGCCCCCAACCCCCAGCGGAACCCCGGTTAAAGGGGCCCAAGCTGCGGCCCAGGCTGCCATAGCAACCGCAGCACGAACACAGCAAGCCCCCACCCCAGGTCGACAGCAGCCGAGCTCCACCCAGCCCCCGTCTCGGATGTACAACGGCCCACCTCCAGGCATGCCCATGCACGGACCCCAGCATGGCATGCCTCCCCAGTCCATGAGCCCCCTGGGTCATATGTACCAGATGGGCAACATGCCTCCCCACCCTCAGAACTCTGTGTCACCAGTGCCTCCTAGTGGTAAAATGCATAATAATTCTAATAGTGTGAACAATTACAGTGCAGAACAGCCGCTTCCTAAGTCAAAAAAGTCTAAATCTTCAAATGCAAGTGGCGGACATGCACCAATTAACAATAATATACAAAACAATTCTATAGCATCTCCAAACATGGCAATGCCTAGCCCCGGAATGAGTGATAGTAATTCCCAGGGTCCTAGGCCCTCCTCTACACCCGCCTCCACTCTCTCCGATGCAGGATCTCAATCTAATGACTCAATGGGACCAGTGATGAACAATGACCATACTGGGCAGGCGTCTGGGGCACCTGGCAGTTTACACTCTGGAACGAATGGTGGCCCTGTGAACATGGACAATAACGCTCCTTCCTCGTTTACGAACAATGTCCACGAGCACCCGATTAGAACTGTTGCTAATGCAGGAGGTAGGAAATACTTCAGTAAGAAACTTTTACTTACAATAATCGGTATTGTGTTTGATTTCTTTAATAATAGGATATATTATTGAACGCTTTGTTCCTGAGATACTTTTACCTGTACAACTACAAGGAAGCATATTTTACCTCATGATTTTACAGTAGTACTCTCCACAGTATTCTTATCACTTTGTAAAAAAATATAACAACACAGGGCATTACAATTTAATGTAACATGTATGTTTTTACTATTACGTTGATGCAGCTGGAAACCAGCTGTATACCATGTATGTTTTTACTATTACGTTGATGCAGCTGGAAACCATCTGTATACCTACTAGTTGTCCTGTCAAGCCAAACATTTATTGTTGTAAAGAACTTGAAAACTGCACAATGTTGTGTCCTTGTTATGACTAGTAAATGAAACAATGTTGTTAATTACTTTAAAACTGCACAGTGTTACCTTATATGTCTAATAAATGGACCAATATAGTGAAGTACTTGTAAACTGGTTTGAAACTTGAAAAAAGAACAACAACAAACCAGGGCTTTTATTCAGGGTCTTCGGGTGAGGCCCAGGCCCTAGTTTTCGGGGTAAATTTGTTAAAGGTTAACAAAAAATCTAGGTATAAAGTCAACTTTTAGGGAAAATTGCATGATTTTAAAGAAATTTTATTTTGGGATGGCGCCTATATTGGCGCCCTGCTGTATAAGGTAAAAAGCCCAGCAATTTGTGAAGTAAATGCACCAAATTGCTATTTTTAATTACGCATCTAATGTGTCCAGTGGAGACGAGCACCACGGCAATGCAGAGCATCACAGGCCCGGTGACAAGCCTCACCATGGAGACTGGAAATAGCAACGACAGCCAGCCCATCCCTGCCCTCCAGAACTGCATCCCCACCCCCCAGCCCCAGCCCCCAGAGGACCCAGTGGAACCCCCGGAGAAAAAGAAGAAATCGGTACGGTTGCTTTGTTCCTCTTGTATGCTTGCAATTTATATCGGAACCAGTGACTAGATTAGCCACCGATTATACCATTGACATGTTGTTCCCAAATAATAAATTTACCTTTAGACGAAATAAAAAAAAGTTAAGTAACTATTCAACTTTTGAATGCATCTGACTTGTTTCACATTTCAAATTGCTTTGATATTGTCAGAAATATGAAGAGATATAGGATGAAATATGAAATTTCAATAAATTACAGCTATTTGGGAACACAGTGTCATCACTGCACATTTAACTTCTAATATTAAAGATCAACCATTCTCGCTAATTTCCTTTCTGTAGATATAACTTCTCAAAAATATGCTAATAACCTTTTGTCTACCTTTGTAGGTAACATTGTACTGGATATTGTCATAGAAAAGAACTGGCATCTCATTGAGTCACTGTTGCTTTTTAGGAGGGCCTGGGTATAAACCAGTTGCCCTATTCGCGGATAGCCCCGTCACCAGATGGCGCTAGCATAGCGTCATCAGGCACTCACGAGGATATTGATAATGTAGGCAGCCCCTGCGGGGTGTCTAGCAGTGCAGTAAGTGGCATGAGCGTTCCATGCCGTTATGTGGACACTGTGTACTGTATTCATCCAACCTCGAGGGAACGATAGCCCCGTCCTGGTGGTTGCATTGCTTAGTCTCGTTCTCACGTTTATTTATTTTATTATTTGTTTGCACTCTTGATATTTCCTACAGAAAAGTATGTTTCATTTTGCTTTCTGTTCATAATTCTGTTTTATTTTTGCTCTGTGTTATAGTAATTACCTGGGCAAAGGGAGATAACTGCTAAAATTTTGTTGTATATATAAACTCTACTAGTAAGAATTGCTTCCCATCTTATGAAAATGCGTCTTAACATTAAAGAGTATTCGATCAGTTTCATACTAAAGAATATTTGGCCATAGAGTCTGACTGTTTACTTTTCCGTACAATTGACAGAGTGTGATTCTCTATAATGTGTCTGTGACTGTGAAGTCGGAATGTTCTGTCAACAGTTCTGCAAGACGGTTCACTGTTGTAGCCTGTTTGCAAATGGCACCAGTCTATTTGATAGTTGTGTAGTTCGATATTGGTCAGTGTGATCGTGAGTGGATCGTAGGGTAGTTAAGTTGTCTTCGTGTTTGTTTTAATCGCTGGTAAATGCTTTTGAGTACATTTTACATTATCAATATTAAGCATAGAATTTAAATTATTTTGAAAAGCAATATGGATACATTGGTTTGATATCATAGAATCCTGCTAAGACATGCAATCGTATTATATTTTAAGCTATATGAGTATGGAATAGTTTGTCTTAAATCATTTAGGCTCGAATCCTCCTCTTTACTATTAATTCAAATATAACATGGCAAGTTATTATGTTGTTTCACTGTGTTGAGAACATATACTGATATTTGCACACTGAACTTAGCTCTTTTCTTGTTTCTGCATGAAGTTTCTTGTTTATGTTACACTGGACGGCAGCATTGTTCTTCTTGTGCATGCGTTATATAGTATGGTACTTTGTCCACTTTGCAGCATCGGTTGCTGAACTGCGGCTTGTGGCATGAATATTTACATGATCTAGATGGCAAATTCTTCATTCTGTTGTCTGTACTGTATCTGTCTTCATGTTCCATCTCATTCAGTGATACATGATTTGAGACGTGTCGTGGAAAAACCGGGCTTGATGCATGTGTGTAGTGTTGTCCCGGATTAGCCTGTGCAGTCTGCACAGACTGATCCAGGACGGCACTTTCCGCTTTTATGTTTTTTTCTGTTTCAAGGAAGTCCCTTCTAAACGTAAATCCTCTGTAGGCGGAAAGTGCCGTCCTGGATTAGCCTTTGTGGTGCGGACTGCACAGGCTAATCCGGGACGACACTACGCACATACATTAAGCCCGGTTTTCCCACTACACGCCCCATTTAATGATTGTTTTCTAGAGCCAAATGTCTGAAGTTTATTTATATGTGATTCCAAGCAGTCTTTCATTCATTATGTTTGCCATCTTCCAATGGCCATCAGAAAGAATCATTGCAAATATCAGGAATGTTAAGAAAAAAAACTTGACTCGTGACATTAATGAATGTATTTTGTTTCCAAATTTACCATATAGTGATTGTTATCAAGACACAATTGTTCATGTTTCATCAGTTGCTGTTTTTGTGAAATGTTTTTTTTTCTGAGAATAAAAAAATATTCATACTATGTGGCTGCAATTTTATATTTAATGTTAGGACAAAATTATTGTTCACTTAATTGGCTGCATGAAGCTTGTTACCTTCTTTGTTTATAGTTGTTAGTTATAGTTTCTAGTTTCATTTTATGTACCATTTGTTGAAGAAATGTTGTTTTTCTGGTTGTATGCATGCCACTGGTGTCTTTATAAATTCTTATAAATATTGTATGGCAACTTAAATCTAATAAATTATTCTAAAAAAAGCAACATCTGGTGAAACATGGAAACTTTTGTATCTGTTAGTGCCATTTGAAATTGTAATTGTTATAGCAACAAGAGTTCACATTATGTCATCACAAATATTGATCCAATCTTTAGTTTTTAGTTGTCTTGCAACTTCAACATTTCAACATTCAACTCTGTAACAGAGCTACATTTAACCATGTAATGGTATTAAAGGAGGCTTTTAACCCAGTAACAGAGCTTTCTTTATCCCCATAGTAACAAGAAACACAGCCATTCACATGTCACCTAACCTTTCCTTCCCACTTGCAGAAGTCCGGTGCGACCGCAGCGGACTACACCAAGCTGTATGAGATGGGGATGGAGCCGGAGCGGAAGGGATTCCTCGACCGGCTGTTTGCCTTTCTGGAGGAGAAGGGGACGCCCATCACCAACATGCCTGTGATCAGCAAGCAGCCCATAGATCTTTACCGCCTCTACCTGATTGTGCAGGAGAAGGGGGGCATGGTCGAGGTACGTCTGCTCAGCCGCTAATACTTGCATGGCTTTCACGATTTGACTTGTTCCCGATGTGAAATATCGTTGATTTTTATTCCCCCATCAAATATGTCAGGGTATACTGGTTTGCAATCGTAAGTCCTTCGGTTATCTGTCGACCACTCACTTTTTCATTCTCAGAGCCAACTGTTTTAATCCGATCTTTACCCAACTTGATGAAAATGTTAATGGGCATAATGTCTCAAACAAATTGCCCAGTGAACTGCAAAGTTATGGCCCTTATATTGTATAATTTGGCCCTCAGCCATTTCCCCTCATAAGGCCCAACAGTTTTTATCTGGTCTTTACCAAACCCGATATTTTAAAGATAGCTCTGGACATAGAGGTGGCATATCTGTTTAACAAACAGTTGTTGTTTCCAATATTAACAATATTTCCACCTTTCTTGATTAAATTGCTTGAAAAAGTGTTAACTTGCAGACTATGAATTAAATATACAAGTAATAAACAGTAATAAATTGATAGAAACACAATGATACCTAGCAATTGGCTACAATTTTTGTAACAAGTGCAGACCTTTTTCTACTGCTCTCACAAGTCCGATTGTCGGACCCGTTCCCAATGCCAAATATGCATAATTTTTCCCAATTCTAACCCCAAAATTTCCCAACTTTTAAAAATCTGTATTTTTTTGAAAATGAAAGTGAAAATATGATTTTTCAACACTTTACAGCCGATTTTTTCACACTGACTTTACATTTGGATATCCTGTAATTTTATCGTTGACATTGTTTACAAGGGGAGAACACTAATATCATTGTAATAAAATGGGTAACCCAAACAAAAACGATTTGTTTGTCCACTATCATGATGAAATTTAAGATGAATTATGGGCAAACATTTTATGTACAAAAGTGGATGTGTCAGTAAAAGAAAGGATTTAAATATAAGGAGGTAAAGATTTCTATTTAAGTTATCACATATTTTTGCGACATACGTAGTGTAGGTACTACACGATGTTTATTAACACATCATTAAAACTAAATTATGTAGACAGTAGATCCCACAATTTTATTTTGGTATAATTGGTTATATTTGGTGATGAATTTGTAGAAAGATACACAAACTTGAAGGAAATGAGACATGCATATGATTACAAACTCCTGGTTGCATAGCATGGTTAGGTATTTATCTCAATTTTGAGTTAAATTGAAATTATTAGTGCTGTTAAATTCTTATTTATTGGTTGAAAACTGTAAATTTCATCATTGTACTTATGATTTAGGGATAAGAAATTTTCCCAATTTTGAAAATTTTACGCTTGAATTTCCCAATTTAACCAAGGTACTTTTTCCCAAAAAGGTCAGAAAAAGGCCTGAAGTGTACCTAATCAATCCATTTTGCCATTCTTATAATCTGTGTCGATTGGTGTTAATAATCTGTGTCGATTGGTGTTAATAATCAGTGGTTTAATCAGGTCACAAAAGCCAAGAAGTGGAAGGAAATCTGTGGCCTGATAAATGTTAGTGGTTCCGCTAGTGCTGCCTTCACATTAAAGAAAAACTACATCAAGTTCCTGTTCGCCTTCGAGTGTCGGTTTGACAGGGGAAACATGGACCCGGCCCCGGTACTGGCTCAGATGGAGAATGATCTGGAGAGGAAACGTGCTGCAAAGCACAGACAGAGGGCGCCCTCACCTGGTAAGCGTGCGAAACACAGGGCATAGAGTAGTTGTATATTGTTTGCTGTGTCATTTGGTTATACACAGTCAATAATAATTTGAGGCTTGTCTTAATGCGTCTGTATAAAGTGTTGTCCAGGCAGATCCAGGACTTTCGCTTTATGGTATTTTCTATTTCAAGGAAGTTACTGTTAAACATAAATCCACTGTAGGCGGAAAGTGCCGTCCTGGATCCGAGATGACACTACGCATGTGCATTAAGCCCAGTTTTCCTACGACATGCCTCATTTGTATTTTAAGGGTATATTAAATGATTTTAACAAGATAATGATTGTAAGAAACATGTCGCTGTTATAAAACGTAGAATAACAGGCTGCCAGTGTAATGTTGTAATGAAATGACAAAGTTGAAATGCATGTTATGGATTTTTGCGCAATACTCGGGGGTTGTAAAATCGGATATTGCCTTACTTGTTGATTTTTCGTGAAGTGCAATTTGCCACTGTCGTCCATACAGAAATTATGTAATACTGGCAAAATTTTCTTTGTTCGTACATGTTTTGGAACAAGCTGGGCAATATTGTCAATTGAAACCCCTGCTACTTCCGTTGTGTTTCTACAAGACTTCCCATTTCTGGATGCAGGTTCCCAGAGCTCCCAGGACGGCCTCCCCAACCAGTACATGTCCAACGAGCAGCACATGGGTCATATGGGCCAGGGCATGATGGGGGGTCACATGATGAACAACATGGGGCCCCACGGGGGTCCCATGATGGGACCCAACAGCATGGGAGGGCCTCACCATATGGGACCCGGAATGCAGGGGCCGGGTCACATGATGGGATCAATGGGTCACCAGAACTACGGTGGTAACTATGGAAACATGATGCAGGGTGGCCCTGGACCTAATATGATGGGCAGCAGCATGGGCCAGGGACCTCAAGGGATGATGGGCCCAGCTGGCATGCAGAGTGGCCCCATGATGGGAAACATGGGGCCAGGTGGCCCTCCACAGGGCGGAATGATGCCTAACAACATGGGGCAGCATGGCATGATGGGGAACATGGGAAACATGCCTCCCAACAGTATGATGCCTCCGAATATGATGTCAGGTGGGAACATGGGCGGTATGATGCCGCCCAGCAGCCAGATGAACCCTAACCCGATGATGCGCAGTCAAGGCATGCAGCAAGGGGGACCTGCTGGTGGACCTATGATGCCTCCAAACAGCATGGGCAACACCAGCATGCCCAGCAACATGCAGATGCCCAATGACAGTGTTTCGTGCTTGGACCCATTTGCTGATGAGCCTTATCAAAAATCTAATTCCGCACAACAGCAGATGCCATTTTCCGGTATGCCACCCAACTCGGGAGCGCCCCAGTGCAGTTCGCCAATGCCTCCGAACAGTGTCGCAATGCCACCGAGCAGTTCCTCCATGATGCCCAGCAGTGGTGCAGCTATGCAGTCCAGCCACCCGCCTCCCCACAACGCCATGGCCCCGACTGGGGGCAGCCCCTACCCGGCCAGCAGCACGCCAGCATCTCAGGGCTCCTACATGCCTCCCCACTCCAACACCATGGCAATGAACGGTCCCCCCATGCCCCCTGCGTCCTCACAAAGCTCCGACTACGCCCTACCGTCGCAGGCTCCAGGCCCAGACTCCATGAACTCTGAGTCACAAGAGAACAGCTTGGACGTCCCTACGTCTTCTATGGCAATGTCCCAGAACTCCAACATGCCTCCTAACAGCCAATACAATGACTCCGCTATGACATCAATTTCCAATACGCAAACGCAGCCTAATATGCCAATGTCGAGTGATCAGCCAATGTATATTCAAAGCCAAGATAGCAACAGCAACAGCAGTCTACCTGATTATTCGGGGTCCAGCTCTGCACAGTCCGTCAGCCAGCCTGGCATGGACAGTTACACCTCTAGTCAGTTTTCTAATGCGACCAACTCTACAAGCTCAACTGGACGACAGTTTCCATTTGGGGACAATCAGTTTAACAAGCCAGAAAGGTAAAAACATATTAATTTCTGTTAAAAAGTCATATACTGTTTGTGAATACGATGGTAATCATCTAAATTCTTGTATAATCTGATTGCAGAAGAAACTTTTTTTGGTTGTATTTACTATTTTCCAGTTTTCAAAGAGAACGATTGACCAGTATTCCAAAGAAGAATAAATTTACCTCATTCTGGTAAACTTCATATAACACTAACCTAATATTTATTTGTACACTGTATTCTTGTATTTAATGCGTCGCTCATGATCGTACTGCCACATTTCAGGTTTGACCAGGGTTCTCCCAGCATGAGTCATTCTGGTAACATGCCGATGTCCCAGGCCCCCATGATGAATCAGCCTCCCATGGTTATGAGCCAAGCTGGACCGATGGGACCCCAGGGCCCAATGGCTCCCGGCCAGAACGTGATGGGCCCCCAGGGAGCAATGGGCCCAGGCCCCATGGGACCTCAGGGTTCAATGGGTCAACAAGGCCCCATGCAAGGACCCATGACGTACCAGCAGTCTGGGGGCATGTCACACCCGCCCTATATGAACTCACAGCAACAGCCTGGCATGGACCAAGGTCAAGGTCATCCCGGTCGCTATGGAAACCAGGCACCTGATCAGTATGGCCAAGGAAACTTCCAGCATCGAATGCCGATGATGAAGGATAACCAATACCAAGGATATCAAGGGAATCAGTATGGCAGTCAGCCAATGCCAGGTTACAGCACCCCAAACAAGCGTTACCCGGACAACCGGAATGACTACTCCTCGCCGGGTGGGTGTCTCATCTGTGTTTATCTTGTCAGTGTTGCTTAATATTGTTCCTGTTGACCTGCAGATCTGTCTGTCTACTATTTCCAATTTGTAAGGAGTCTGTTAATGTTTAATATGTATAACAAAAATAACTTGTTCATATCAGTATTCCATTTTCGCTGAAAACTGCACATTTTCTGCAGGTCATCAGAATTGCTATTAATCCTGGTGTCCTTTTAAATTTGTGAGGCTTGTTGCATTGCACTTAACTTCTCATGCAATAAAATCAAAATCCATTGGTGAAATTCCAAATCCATAATAAATTAATCTTCAGTAACGTAATTAATCCAACTGAGTGCACAAACCACTGATTGGAAGACATTTTTGGGCTTTTTAACAGCATATAACAGTCGATGTAGCTCAGTGGGGTACATGGGTTACTCTGACACTTCGTCGGCCTACTCCGCCCCGTCCCGACCCCCCTACTCTGACCCGTACAGTGCGGAGAATAACTTTGGTAGGCACATGTGTATTTGTGATTGCAGAACACATTATCATCTCGTGTAATATCAGGCATTGAAATTAGCAGTTTAGCCAAGCAAGCTCAAATTCCTATTTTATTACACAAGGACCAAGAACGTTTTACAGGCATGCATATGTAAAACTGACAGTCTGTCTGAGCAAGCCTCGTTCAAAATCGACCAGTGCAGGGCTTATAGGCTAGTGCTAATTTCGACCACTGTAATATGTATATACGAGGCGCGTGGTGAGAAAACCGGTCTTAATGCATTTGCGTACAGTGTCGTCCTGGATTAGCCTGTGCGCACAGTCCGCACAATCTAATCCAGAACGGCACTTTCCGCTTTTATGGTATTTTCTGTTCAAAGAAAGTCTCTTCAAAACATAAATCCACTGTAGACGGAAAGTGCCGTCCTGGATTAGCCTGTGCGGACTGCACAGGCTGATCCGGGACGACACTTTATACACATGCAGTAAGGCCGGTTTTCCCATGACGTGCCTCGTATATACTTTGTGTGTGTGTATGTGTGTTTGTGTGTGGTGTGTGTGGTGTGTGTGGTGTGTGTGTGTGTGTGTGTGTGTGTGTGTGTGTGTGTGTTCCAGATAACCCAGAGCACATATTGTCCATGTCTCTCGTACGTTTTGTCTGTTTGCAGCGTTTTTCCTCACCACTTTGGGAGTGGTACCGGTACCGGTCAAATTTGGCAAATTAGCGTCGTTTCAGCCAAATTGGGAATTTTATCACTTTCATTAAAACATGTCAAGATGTAAAAAGAGTAAGTTACTTCTCCTAGCTGTTAGCAGTAACCCAGGATTTTTCTCAGGCGTCCCAGTGCCTACGTCAAATTTTTTTTTTGCGACATGTGTCATATGACGTTATCGGGTGCGTTTTAGCTCTTAAAATTAAGGCTAACAATTTTTCAATTGTTTGTAAACGTTTAAACGAAATGAAATAACGAAACATCACAGTTTAAACGGTATACCTCTAGTCTTTTAAAAGCAAAAGCGTCATTGTAAGAATCATGATTAAAATACATGAATATTATACATGCTTTGTTCTTGCAAAACGGCGGGAGAATTTCCCCGTGTTCGTTGTGCCTACGCGCATCAAGTGTTAAAGACCTGTATTAAGAAAGCACATGGTCGGTACACGCACGCTTTCCATGTGTGGAACGTGATTGTCAGCAGACATTTCGCGCTCTTTTTCAGAAAACACGGGTTTTACATGGCATACATGTACATAAACAACACCGCTTGTGTTTACGAAACTACAACACTGAGCAGTAACACTGGATAGGCTTTTCCGATTACGATTTCATATTAGCGTATTTGAGATTGAATTTTCACAGTTTATTTTTTAAAGTAATGAAACTTATTAATTTAATAAGTGTGCATATTATAAAATATGAAAGCTCATTTACTTTTTAGGTCAATAATACGCTTGACGCTCATATAAGGTTACTTGTGTGTGGATACATGCCAACTGCGCCGATAAACTGAGCGTTTCTATTGGCTCATATCGATTTTACTGCTTGTTGAAACTCCGCCTACAGGTCGGTGCTTCACGGTGATTGATTGCTGCTTAGGAATAACTGTTAATTGTTAACATTTTCAGCAAAGTGACACTCGCTTTGATCATTCACTGACTTTATAGAGTGGTGTACATGTTTCTAGAGTGAAAAACGGCTATTGTGACGTAAGAGATTAGCTTTCACAGCGGGCATTGTTGGTCTGCTGCAGTCAACACAGCTAATTAATTGATAAAATACACGTGCCCCAGGCGATGTTTATAAGCGCAACACTAATTTTAGGCGCCCTGAATATGTTCAAGTTAATATTAAACGCCCGGGCATCGGGGAGCTAAAACGGCCTGGGGAAGGCCCTGCAGCTGTGCGTGGAGGTTTACGGTTTGGTAAAAGACAAGTAAAATACAGGAACATCGTCAATCTTTTCAGGGTCTTTTTGGATTTTTTCCTTACATTTGGGAGTTTATTAACTTCAAATTGGGAAAAATAGTAAGAAAATCTGATTGGGAATGGTACCGTTTTCCGGTACCGACTTTATATAGAGGAAAAACGCTGGTTTGTGTTGCTAGTATACCAGCTATTTATTTGTGGAAGTGTTTTATTTACACTCAATGACTGTTTAAGCATATCACTTTGCTTATTGAAGAATCTTCAGTTGCCTTTCAGTTGAAATTCGTAATTTCACAGTTTGCATATATTTACTAACACCCTTATTTCCTACTCTGTTGTTTAGTAAGATTATTAAATTTTGCAGACAAAAAATTATATTTATACTATATTATTTTAATCAGACCTATGTATCTAGTAAAATTATTTAACATGTAGTACAATTTATTTAGAGAATTATTTTTCCGCAAGTTTTTCATGAAGATGTAAATGTCTCATATTTTTCTCAGTCTTTCTGGCTGTTAACAGCACTTTGTTGTTTGGTGTATTGATGGTATTTAGAAAGATTTCAGTTTGTTCTGTTCACAGCTCCGTACGGTTCGCAATCGTACTGTGGCACGCCCATGATGAGCTATGGCGAACCTCAAAATACGTCCCATTATCAGTCTGCCCAGCCGTATAATGACTATAACGATACCTCGTCAGCATCCAATGCTGGTATGCAGTTGAGAGTGCCGGCTTTTCTCCTTTGGATTGTGTACTTTAGTGCGCAATACCACAGTTTAGTGGTTTCAGTCACTTACCCCGTTGTTTTCAAAGTTTATAAAGCAGTAGTGTTCCGAACGAAATGTCATAGATTTGAAGTAAGAAAAGCTCTAGAAAACGGATAAAAAGAACTAATATCATGAATATTAATGACCGTGGGATAAAAAACGAGGTATTCAATGTGAAGAACACTTCGTAACAGTGAAAATTAGCTCTTTGATCATTTTGGATACACCCGTTCCATGCATAAAATATTGGGGGAACTAGTGACTGGAAAGCTGAATGAGAGTAGCCGTGTCTCTAGTGTATCACTGCTAGATGTGTGGCCAGTATTTACAGTGTTTGGTTTTATCTTAAATTATATTTCAGTTAGTTGCTTTCCCCCTTCATTAGGACTTCACTACTTTAATAACATTCTGCCTAACACAGTTTTACTGTTTAAACCTCCCAGTCGTTTTATACCTCATATTTATAAGTATTAATTGTTCTATGTTTCTTCTGTTATTTCTTTTTTTTTTTTTTTTTGGTATATTTTCCTTTCATGTTGTTTCTAAGTTACTCCATTTAATATATTGAATGTTTTCGCTGTAATGTTTATAATATGTATAACTGACAAAGTTTAAATGAAACTGTGAAGTTATACGAATTGAAATATCTTTAATTTTATTAGTTCAAAACAAAAATTATTTGGATCATGTCGCCCAAAAATATCTTGGAAAATGTAGAAGGTTAAGTTGTAGGAAACTGCTGCAAACCAACATGCACAATTATTGCTTCATCTATATTGCTTTTGGCAGTTCACATGTATTCTTTTAAACTTGTCTAACACAACATTCCTGGTTACCTTATTTGTTTTAAGGAACATGCATGTGTTGTCCATCAACTATTCGTCTCGTTCCATAATGACGCACTTGTTAAATCTTTAACAAATTGTTTTGATAATGGGTGAAATATATATAGAATGCAATCTTGCAGGTTTAAGAAATCTCTACATGAAGTGTTTAATTTTTAAATGTCTTTCATAGCTTACAGATTCTGGGCAATACAATAACATGTTTATTAGATTAAATAATATTATAATACTTATTTGTATTATTATACAAAAAGAATGATTTTATTTATATGCCACATAAATCTGTGCCAATAGTTGCATGCATGGCTCAGAGATATGTTGGGATCCTTTTTAGAAGGCATGTGATAAAACCAGTTGTCCAGTAGAGTGGCTTAGTCATTTTCTGTTTTCATTTCTGGGAATTCTTATTTATCTGTCTAATGAGAAACACAATAACACAAAGATCACTGCTTAGGCGTAAAAAAAGAGTTTGTTTCAGGCTACCCGACCTACCCTAAAAAAATGCCCCGACCCTAGAACATTTTATTGGGTTGGTCAGATTGATTTTTGTTATATTTGCCTTTTTCAATAATTAAATGTATTTGTGGATAAATAAATGTTTTGTTTTGATAGTATCCACTTATAAACAATGTTTAAGGATATTACTGATGAGTTTTGAATATTTATTCAGTTTTAGAATCTTCGAGTTGACCATTTACCAAAAAAATAAATCCCGATCTACCTACCGTAATTTTTTTGGACATGTAACCTGAAACAAACATTTTTTTTTTACGCTTAATTAAATTGCCTCTTTTGATAAATATTATTTTATTAGAAGTAAAAATTAAACTGTTCTTGGTTACAAACAGATATTTATAGTACATGCATGTGTTTATATATTTCAGTAAATCTTCAATACAATCAAACAAGTTCTTTTTTTGAACAAAAAAAGTACACAATACTGCCATAAGCTGAGGTTGCTTTCATCATAGTTATTGTGTTACAAATCTTCAGTGTTTGCTTTCGTGAAGCAGCAGTAATTTCTTTTGCTTGTTTACGCTTTGTATATCACATTCAAATGTTGTACGAGACGTGTCATTGGAAAACTGGGCGTAATGCATGTGCGTAAAGTGTCGTCCCAGATCAGCCTGTGCAGTCCGCGCAGGCTAATCGAGGATGACACTTTCGCTTTTATGGTATTTTCTGTTTCAAAAAAGTTTTCTGAACATAAATCCACTGTAGGCAGAAAGTGCCGTCCCTGCACAGGCTGATCCGGGATGACACTTAATGCACATTTATTAAGCATGGTTTTCCCACGACACGCCTCGTATTTCATAATCTCACTGATGTAAAATCTATTAGTGAAGAACATGCATACAGCGTAATTAGTAGCATTCATTTATAGTTCAATTTCTTTCAGTAGAGGTATATATTGCATATAAAAAACTATGGAAATCACCAAAGTTGTGTCAGTAGTTATCCCAGTATTTATCAATGAGGATGTATGTTTTCTAATTATTTCACACCGCCATGCTGTTATGGGTGATGTTGCCCCTTTATGAAGCCTCTTTAGAAGTGCCTAGAATAGGCTTCATTAATGAATAAATTTTCAGTTGTTCTCAATTCTTGAATGAATTAAATATTTCCCGTCCTTAAAACATGTTAAGTAAAACTGTTCTATTTTCAGACCGGGGTCAAGGGAGCTGGTCCCAGATGGTGCCCCGACCTTACAATCAGAACGTGCCCCCGTACGGCCCCAGTTCTGGTATGAACACCCCATCTGGGTCCCAGAGCTGGTCCCGTAATCGCCTGTCACCCACACCCAGATGGAGCAGTAACTCAATGTCTCCAGGCAAACAGGTATAACATTTCTCAGCTGATGTGTTATAATATTTTTTTTTTATAATTTTGTGTATATGTATTGTACATTCCAAAAATCCCTAAAATAAAAATGAACTGAAGTGTACTCCATACTACATATAAGAATATTTATTGTAGCAGTAGGAAAGATTGAGAGTAAAAAAATAGCGGTATTCTGCACCCCTCTTCTTTTTGGTACCCGCCTTCTGCCTTTCTGGGTAGTCCAACACATGAATGTTAAATGTCTTTTAAAATTATTTACTGCAAAACCATTAATAATCGTGGAGCACTAATTTTCGTGGATTTCGAGGATGGAGCGATCCACGAATTTAAGTTTCCATCAAATAATTATTCGGCTACCTTTGTTTTGGGCAGAATTTGCGCTCTAAGATGTAGTTTTTAGCTCAACTATTCGAAGAATAGATGAGCTTTCATACTACCCCCGATGTCGGCGTATGCGTCCACGTCTGAATTTGATTAAAGTTTTTATTCAAAAGTCTTGTAACTTCAAAACTACGTAAGTTATTCACTTGAAACTTGGAATATACCTTTGTCATCAACTCCAGTGTCAAGGGCAACATTCCCCATAACTCTGTTTTGTATTTTTGACAGAGTTATGCCCCTTTTTCACTAAGATTTTCTGGTTTAAGTTTATATTCAAAAGTTTTGTAACTTCAAAACTACATAAGTCATTCACTTGAAACTTGTAACTAACCTTTGTCATCAACTCCAGTATCAAGGGCAACATTGTGTATAACTCTGTATTGTATTTTGACAGAGTTATGTCCCTTTTTCACATAGATTTTCTGGTTGAAAGTTGATATTCAAAAGTTTTGTCACTTCAATACTACAAAAGCTATTCACTTGAAACTTGGAATATACATTTGTCATCAACTCCAGTATCAGGGTGAACATTCCCCATAACTCTATTTTGTATTTTGATAGAGTTATGTCCCTTTTTCACATAGATTTTCTGTTTAAAGTTTATATTCAAAAGTTTTGTAACTTCAAAACTACACAAGTTATTCACTTGAAACTTAGAACTAACCTTTATCATCAACTCTAGTACCAGGGGCAACATCACCCATAACTATGTTTTGTATTTTGACAGAGTTATGCCCCCTTTTCACTTAGATTTTCTGTTTAAAGTTTATATTCAAAAGTTTGGTAACTTCAAAATTACATAAGTTATTCGCTTGAAACTTGGAACTAACCTTTGGTATCAACTCTAGTATCAGGGGCAACATTACCCATGACTATGTTTTGTATTTTGATAAGTTATTCACTTGAAACTTGGAACTAACCTTTGTCATCAACTCTAGTATTAGGGGCAACATTACCCATAACTCTGTTGTGCATTTTGACAGAGCCCACGTTTTACAGACTTTGTGGTTAATATTTTTGTTCCAAAAATTTATAAACTATACAAGGCTTCACTTAAAAATATTGTATTTTAACAAATGTATGCCCCTTTCACTATCCAAAATATGTACCAACTGAAATACTTCGAATAGTCGAGCGCGTTGTCCTCTGACAGCTCTTGTTTAGTTTGTATACCTACATGAATACAATGTAAATATAATGTTTATAGTAGTTAAATGAAGTATCAGAGTTTGTCTATGATAAATACATTACCTGAAACATGATGTGCATTTATATCATAAATGAATCAGTTTAATATCCAGTTTATTTTGTGTGTGACGAGTAGCCCCTATCTAATCTGCATACACTCCAAACGAGGCTCCAGTGTACCTTATTGACATTTGACATATCCGATTTATCTGTCTATGCAGTAATGCTGTATATGCATTGCTATCTTCTTTCAGATAGACCAGTAAAGATCTATGTGCATAGTAAACACTCTCCATGCAAAAAGCGTGGACCACGTTTTACGACTTCGGTTTTTGGCAGACGACTTGCCCATTGTTTAATTCACACATTTGTAGTCGGACCCTACCTCCCACAGTGACGTGCTGTGTTTATTTCATAACAAGGGTCTATTGCTTAATTGACAGGTCGATAATAGGCTCCACTTACCGCAGGGATGCTCCGTTTATGACTGTCAGGTGTTACAAACAGAAAACAGCGATATGATCGACGCATTTCTAAATGTTGTTTTTTGATTAATAAAATTGAAAATCCACAAATTTAAGTGCCCAAGAAATTGTCATTTTTTAACAAACCAAGAAAGTTCATGCCGACGAATATAAATGCTTTTGCAGTATGTGCTCTTTATTATGACATAATCAGACATTTCCACATCCGTCTTTTGAACAATGCTCTCTACCTTTCAGATCTTAGATTTTACCAGAAGTTGTTTACATGTATCTTGACTTAATCTTTGTTTGGATGCATTTCTACCTGCAAACAAATATTTCAGAAAACGTCGTCTGGTCCGACAATATCCGGGCAGTACAAGAAAGACATGTGTTTTCCCTTCGATTCTGTGGAGGCCACTCAGCCGCTGTTAAACAAACGACGCCGTCTGACGAAGCACGATGTCGGTAAGTGTTCGCACCTTATAGCTTTCGGTGTACTGGTATGAGATGAGTGCCTGGTCACTGAATGTTGTGCAGGTTTTATGGAAATGTTTGGGTAATTTATTGCTTGTTTAATATATGAGACATGTCGTGGGAAAACCAGGCTTAATGCATGTGCGTAGTGTCGTCCCAGATCAGCCTGTGCAGTCCGCACTTTCCGCTTTTATGGTATTTTTTGTTTCAAGGAAGTCTCTTTTAAACATTAATCCACTGTAGGTGGACAGTGTTGTCCTGGATTAGCCTGTGCAGACTGCATAGGCTGATCCAGGACGACACTTTACCCACGTTCATTAAGCCCTGTTTTCCCTCAACATGCCTTATATACTTTTGGAATGGAATTCTGTACACCTTTGGGAATGTTGTAATTAAGTAGTTGTTGTTTTGTACTGGGTACAGTTAAAACATGGCAGTAAATGTGAAACATTTAGGACATTGTATGATACATGCAAAGAAGATTCAATAAAAAAATATATATTGAATTTTATTGAAACCTGCAAATCATTATGTTGGGTCAGGCACATGTTTCTTCCTCCCGGTTGAAGTATCTTGTTAAACAAGGGTGCTTAGTAATTTGACCGGTGAACTGTTTACATAGCAATATAGTGCTTAGGAGAAATATACACCTGTTTCAGTAGTGCTTATTGTTGTAGAAGGAATAATTTGCGTACTATATACATAAGAATTCAGCAATTACAAACTGACATATCTTGTTTAGACTGTGCCCGAAAGAAAGTATTTGCCACTGCAGAAAGATGATGGTGCTCAGTAATGTATTTGCGTATTGACCCAGAATATTTTGAATGGGGCTTTCATTTTGAGATGATGAAATCATGATTGTAAAAAAATATTTTACTGAAAGACCTTGTTAATTGATTTCATTGAATGACTGTTTTACAAATGAAAACGAGTCTTGAAAAGTTAGAAGAGAACATTTTGCAATGAAATTTTGGTATCGCATTTGTACTGTTGTCTGCCTGTACTGTTGATGTATAAATGTGTATATGTATTGTTCACATTGTATCACATTGTTGACGAAAGTATTCCATCACTGAATGTGCAAGCCACGTTAGAACATGTCAGTCTTTTTCCTTTCTCATCTGGTATAAAGAAACACCATTGTATTTGATGCAAACCAACCTTGCTTTCCACCGGTTAAATGTTCCTAACGACGACCCAGATATACTTCTCGTACTTCTCGCATAGAGCCTTACACTAGATTTGTTCCAGTAACACGTCAGCTTGTGGGCTAGTCTTTTAGCATGCTATTAGCAAAATCATTACACCGTCTGTTTAACCGAACGTGTTGTCCATTGTATTTTTTTTTTCTTCAAATTTTTTAAAACCGTCAATTTCTTGTGATTTTTGTCAACATCTCTTGTCAAACCCTGTCTTGTGTGGAAACTGTACCAGAAAGTGTACTTGCTTTTACTACTATTTGTTTCTTTCCCAGATGTTAGAGGGAAATGATGACAAAACTGCAAATTTACTTAAAACGAACAAACAAGAAATAACTATCTATCAAATGAGTATCTTACAAATTTGGGAACAATTCAAATCTTCTGCAGTTTAAAAAATCAATTTTAAACGACAAAAGACTTTGCACAGCTAGGAAAATAATGATTTCCATTACTTTAAGCTTCTGAGGAGAGTAGCATGGAGGTTTATGATGAAGCAAGTGTACTTTAAGGTACTTCATGTTGTAGTCCGTAGATAGATATTTCTAACTGCAGTTGCTTATTTCAGCTATAAACTATGATTGTGGAGGGCTCATACTTGACATTTTTGCAGTTGGCTTGAATTTTGACCAGGCAGTATTTTGTTGAACCTGGATAAAATACCTGTTTTGATTCTAATTTTCTGATTTTGATTCAACTTGAAAGCCTTTGACCAGACAACCTTTTGCAATGTATTTTGTGCAACCAAACAGGTATGTTTGATGTTTTGCATTATTTGGTAACACAGTACAGGGAAAGATTTGAAAGTAGCATCGATAGTCAATATTGTTGCTAATTTCAAAAGCATTTATTAAAAATGGTTACTGTTTTCGCCTCTGTCCATCTTACCAGCTAGGATTGACTGGCAGTGTCGCCATAAAATGTTTATTTTTGTCTCAAACACTTGTTGGGCTACAAATGTGAAAGTTTGGCGAAACAGAACATTTTTTGGGCTAAATCGTTCTGTCTGGTACACAAAATGTGTAGGATTTAAACGTCGTAAGCCTAATTTGGCTAAAGACAATTTTAAGCCAGGGAAGCCAACAAGAAACCAGCCTAAATCTCAAGTATGGAGCGGCTTGGTAGATATTTTTATTTTGTTATAATTTCCATGTTTGTAGCGCTCTGTATCTCATCTCTGTGTGCTTGTCTTCCTAACATCAGGTCCCCATGGTTACAAGCCGTACGGGGCCAGCGGGGCCAACCGTCGCAACCGCTGGAGCGATTCAGGTGACCGGCCCTTCTATCCCAGCATCCCTTGATTTCCACACACGCTCCATGATAACTCTTTATAACCCTTACACAGCATAACACAGTACAGGAATGGTTGCTTTCCTGATAGGGTCTGAAATTCCTCATGGCCAAATGTTTCTTTTTTTCTGCACCATTTTGATGACCATACATGTATATGTTATGCCCAATCTTACTGTAACAGTATATGCTGATATTACTTACCTGTAGAATATTTGCAATGTTTGAACTAAACTTTCTGAAATTAATTGACAACATATTCAGTTTCTTTACCGGTATATTCTTATGCACATGTTACCTTTATATTGCTTTTGTCCAAATGTTATATTATTTCTATCCCAGGTTTTATCTCCTGCCGTGCAAAACCTCTGCCCCATTGCAAATCCCAGAAAACATGCACAGTCTTCCCTGTCTCAATAAATCCAGTCCAGCATTTCAAATCATAAATAAACAGAACCATTTGGTATTGAGAGAATGTATACACTGGTTACCGTGGCAATTGGTACAGGTGTTTCTAGGGTGACTGTTTCTCCTCATTCTTTACTTTCCTTGTTAACATCTGCATGTTTTTCCCCACTAATAAGAGTCTAACTTGGCAAGTCTGTTTTCTAATTTGCATGTTTTTCATACTAGGGACTTAAGACCACCATTATGTGATTCCACTATTACATAGTTCATGTGTTTGAATAAAAAAAGTAAAAGTACAGTGTTATTAGTTTGTGAACTTTTATCGGAACTTAATTGTGATGTGTTGTGGTACAGATTTAATTCTTTTAGTAAAGAAATAATGGAAACATATTTTAGGCTTTAAAAGGCTTTGTAGTAGTCCACACAAATGGAATGGTCAAGAGAAATCCCTAATATGAATTTAACCACACAGGAATGCTTAGTTTATAGCTAGCTGTTCATCAGTATTTGGTTTTTGTGTAAATGTGTTATTTTTTCGTTGGTGTGCTTTACATATGCAAACGTCAGTTCTCGTTTCACAAACATCGAGTCATTTCAGTCTGTTTGTGTAAATAATGATGTACTCGGAAAATATATATCTCATGCATGTGTTTGTAGTGTCTTTGTTTGTTTTGAATCTTTATGATAGTCCTCAAAAATCACCCCTGTAGGTACATGAATATGCGAAGATTTAAATATTTAAACCAATGTAAA
Source organism: Congeria kusceri (assembly GCA_027627225.1). Taxonomy (NCBI): domain Eukaryota; kingdom Metazoa; phylum Mollusca; class Bivalvia; order Myida; family Dreissenidae; genus Congeria; species Congeria kusceri. Next base: position 30,952,259 of record CM051024.1, read on the forward strand.
ACGAGTGTAAAACTACTGCTAGAAACTAGGTTTAGAAAAACAACATGACTGGATATTTGTTACCATTTACCTCTTGTCACTATCTTGCAGTGTTGACCCTCTTAATGTGTCAAATTTCTTGTGAAGTATACTGTTTGTTGGGACCATCTTAACTATGCACCTCCAAACCTCCCAACCTTGACTCGTACGAAAAATGCGCATGTCGAAGACCAGTGTGTTGTACTGCAATGTTAATGTCTGTATGTGTGTATTGCAGGTCAGATAGAGGCCTGGAGAATCATGATGTCCCTGAAGTCCGGTCTGATAGCCGAGAGCACCTGGGCTCTTGACACACTCAACATCCTTCTCTATGACGACTCCACGGTGACATACTTCGGGCTCGGACATCTGCCAGGCCTTCTAGAGGTGCTGCTAGACCACCTGCGGCGCTGTCTTATTGAAATATTCGACTTGTTTGAAGACTCTCAGATCGGATCAGGCCACGACGACTTTAAGGAAAATCTCGTTCGCATGGCTATACTGGAGTCTGCGAGAAAGCAGGAGGAGGATGAAAGTGTGGAAGAGGAAAAGGAGATCAACAGAGTGAACAAATCGTTGGTTAAAATTGAGGATACTGAAGAGGAGCATGATGAGAAATCTGAGGTGGGTGATGAGGTGGCAAATAAGGGTGAAAATGGTGAGGTAATGGAGGGGGAGAGTGGAGGGAAGGAGAGGCAGCCCAAACCCAGAAGGAACTACAGCCTCCAAACGCGGCATGGGAAGGAGGTAAAGGTGGAGGAGCACTCGGACCCTAACGGCCTGCTGGATGAGAAGTTCTGGGATGTGTATGGGGAGTTTGGAGAGCAGACGGACAACTGGGAGATCGGTAAGGGAGATCTCACTGAACATATATTCACTCACTTGGAGGACTTAAATGAAAACAAGAACAATAGCAAACGTTTCTTCTGTCGACCAATGAAACGAAAGGCCGATTCAGATCTAGATCGGTCAGATTTAGTGGAAGACTCTAAATCAACAGAAGGTGCAATCAAACAGGAGAAAATGGAGACTGAGGTGGATGACTCAGCATGTAACAAAGACACTGATTCTGACAAGTGTGAGACTAGTTCCAACACCACGGACAGCAGTTTTGAGAAGGATCATACATGTAACGCATTTATTAAAAGTGAAGCTTTGAAATCGGAACCCCGAGACTTGATACCCGAAAAGAATGACTCTAATGATAGCCCTTGTGATGAAAAACTCTGTGAGAACTCGTTCTATAAAGACGCTCCTAGAATAAAGCTTGCAGTGAAATACGAACTTCTGGATAACGATGAACTTGTTCAGGTGTGTAAGACACAGTTTGGATTGAATACGGAGGGTGAAAGATGCGGCGTAGAAGATGAGTCCTACCAGCGCAATGAACCACCGTTGTGCCTTACCTCTGAGGCACAGCATGAGATTGCGCGCAGGTGCATTTGTGTGTCTAACATTTTCCGTAACTTGTCATTTATTCCTGGCAATGATTTAGAAATGTCAAAACATTCTGGACTCATTTACATTCTTGGTGAGCTGCTGCTACTTTATCATAAACATCTACCTCGATCTCGGGTGCGGCGTAAGTTTGACCGCGACGATGTTGACGAGAACATGGTGGACACAACTCAGGGTATTGACGAATGGTGGTGGGACTGTCTGAGCGTTCTACGAGAAAACACGCTGGTGATCTTTGCTAACATTTGTGCTCAGTTAAAACTGGACGTATTTCCAGACGAGATCTGCATGCCCATTCTGGACGGCATGTTGCACTGGGTGGTGTGTCCGTCTGCATGCGCGTCAGACCCCCTCCCTACGGTCGGCTCCTTCTCCGTCCTCTCTCCCCTCAGACTCGTGCTAGAGGCGCTCTGTAAACTGTGTATTAACGACAAGAACGTCGATATGCTCCTTGCTTGTCCTCCTTATGAACGTATTGTGCAATTATTCAGTGTGTTGACAAAACTGCTCGCAAATAAGAGCGAGCAAGTAACTATGGAGTTTGCGATCGTGTTGCTCTCTGAGCTAGTTCGCGGTGGCAGCAGTGCTGCTCGGGGTATCGCCCTGCAGCATCCAGTCATCTCGCTCCTGATAGACTTCCTAGAGACGGCCGAGCAGAAGGCCCTGCAGGTGGCCAACATGCACACAATACAGATGCTCCGGGACAACCCCGAGATGATGGGTACCAGTCTAGACATGCTGCGACGTGCCGCATCCGTTCTTACGCATTTAGCTCGTGTGCCTGAAAATCGTAAACTGCTTGTGCACCACCAGAGCAGGCTGCTGGCATTGGTCATGTCACAAATCCTGGATCACAACGTGGCTGCACAGCTATCCGATGTTCTGTTTCAGTGTTCAAACGTGTCGTAGTACATGTTCACGTGCAATCATTCCCGTACCTACGTAAACATTGGAGTGTGACGCACGCAAATGTTAATCACCGATTTTGATTTGCTCGTGTTCTGTAGTGAACAGCGTGATAAGCTCAATATTTTTCTTTCAATTGTGAGTGACTGTGTCATGTAATGTACAATGTAGGCCATGTTTAACATGAGCTTCATATCTTCGGCTTCTCAAAAATCACAAAAAGTTGTCATCTCATGACTGTACATAAACAAACTTGTAAATATCATGGAGTTACTTGCATCAGCTTTTTTGGTGACTACAGAATGTTTCATGCATGTGTTATGCCTTGTTACATAAACAACAATAAAAATGATATCTCATTTTGACAAAAATGAAATTCATTTTTGTAATATCGCTAATCCATCTGTTATAAGTCTTATTTCATTTCATATCTTGCATATTGTGTTACATATGTCTGCATTTGTTATTTAAATTACTGCCTGCATTAAAATAATGTTATTACTCTGTTTTGTTATGAATATGTTGTGATTTGTGAATATTTCAATATGATATTGTTTTATTTTTGTACACAACATTACAAACGTATGATAGTGTCTGACACAGGAGCATCAGAAGCTATCACTCCATGCCATTATCTTTTTAACCAGTCTAATCATGTACTGCAATTAATCATGAGCAAGTTATGTTATGTCTGGAGTGTTACCGTAATTACTACTAATTGTTTGAGGTCAGTCGTTTCTTGATTTGTTTGGGTAACAATTAAAAATACTACGTTTCGTTGCATATCTTTAGTATAAGACTATTGAACTGGAATAAAAAATGTAGATATTATTCAATTGCATCTAACATTTTGTGTGGTGAATATACATTCTCTCAAATGGGTTATTTCCTGAAAACTTAACTACTTAAAATTTTCATGCATTTTACCAATATTCATGTAAATTTTATAAATTGCGAAATTTGTTGGTTAACTTATTTTTTCTATAATAAAAAACTGTGTTATTTTGAGCTTAAATTGTATGCAGAATAGCCGTGATATATTTTCTAAGGAATATTCTTGACATTATGACTTGATATTTAAATTCTCCATAACTCCTGTTACATTCCAGTGCGGCAGTGACATTTTTATCGGCTAATTTATCTTGCTTCTTACGATGCCAAACGCTGCGTTGCGAGAAGTGAACAAGTGCTTGTTTGTGGGCATCGTAGCCTGCAATACTTATACATACCTGCTGCATTGTAATTAGGCATGTAAAATATGTTTCAAAACATTCTGTAAATTTATGTTTTCATATTTAAGCCAGATTTGCGAGTGTTTTTGTGACTTGCAAACATTTTTCTATAGCAAATATTTAACAATGTATTGAAATTCATCTTGAAAATTACTAACAACTGTTGTATTTCTTGCATATGTGCAGATAGCTTTATTATGATGTCAGACATTGAAAATGTGTAAATAAATTATGAACAACACCATTTTGTTGCTTGTAGTCTACCGAACTTTGCTTAACACTGGTTTTAGTTGGTGGTTCTTCCTAACTTGCACTTCTGTGGAAAAGTAAAAACTGGTTGAAAATCATATTCTTAACAATGAAAGTTGGTGCTGTTAATTCTTCCAATGCTATTCATAGTACCTAGGCAGGTAATGAAAACTAGATGAGGCGTGTTGTGGAAAAACCTGGATTAATGCATGTGCGTAATGTCATTCCAGATCAGCCTTTGCAGTCCGCACAGGCTAATCCGGGGCAACACTTCCCGCCTACAGTGGATTTATGTTAGAAAAGACTTCCTTGAAATAGAAAATGCCATAAAAGCGGAAAGTGCTGTCCTGGATTAGCCTGTGTGGGCTGCACAAGCTAATCCAGGACGACACTACGCATATGCATTAAGCCCGCCCTACAGGACGAGTAGGTTTTCTCCAGGTACTTCGGGGGATGGGGAGAGTTCCCTAACTGCTTAATATCCCACCAAAAATATATTTCTGTAAATGATTGGAAATTTCTGCAAAGGTTTAAAATTCATTTCAACTCCTGACACACTTGGGTCCAAACACCTGATACACTTGGGTCCACACACCTGACACTAAGGTCCACACAACTCCTGACACACGGGTCCACACTCCTGACACTGGTCCACACAACTCCTGACACCGGTCCAAGCAACTCGTGACACAAGGGTCCACACAACTCCTGACATACTTTGGTCCACACAACTCCTGACACTTTGGTCCACACAACTCCTCCTGACACACTTGGGCCCACACACCTGACACACTTGGGTCCACACACCTCCTGACACACTTTGGTCCACACACCTCCTCCTGACACACTGGTCCACACACCTCCTGACACACTTGGGTCCACACACCTCCTGATACACTTGGGTCCACACACCTCCTCCTGACACACTTGGGTCCACACACATGCAGCTTAGTGTGCAAAATGAACTATATCTACAAAATCCTGTCTTATCGTACAGTTTATTTGTGTTTATATCCAAGTAGTGCAACTAAATACTGTTTGACTGGATATGTATGATGATTGTTATGGCAGAATGCAATGATGGTATTTATGTTAAAACAAAATACATGTAAAGGTTACTGCCAGTCTTGGTCATATCAAAAATGGTATGATTGAATATGGTAACTAGAATATCGATGCGACTGAACATGACAATCCAGTTTATGGTATGATCACCAGTACGAAATTATCTACTATTCTACTGGAGTCACTTCTACCTAAATCAACTGTGTATCATTGTTATGGTTAACTAAGACGGCCCTTGGTTTAATGTCATTATCAACGTAATTGGTCCCGATGGTCAGTATAATAATATGAGTGCATTCAGTTGTACCATTTAGGATATGAAAACCGCTATCATTGTTAGTTTGATCACGATATCTTTTGATTGGTTATTCATAATTTTTCATAATATATCGCCATGTTGTATACCATTACACTCCTCGTATAAATCGTTAGGATGGCTGTAAATAGAGAATATTAGAGGCGTAGAAACAGACGAGCAGGAGGCTTGCAGAGTGCTCAAATGTATCGTGCCGAGCATGATAAACTTCATCTTTATCCAACACTCACCTAATATTCTATTTATCCTATTATGCTATGCTTATAAAACATTTAACCGCGTGAAAATATGTCCAAAAAAAAATTATGTTGGTTTTAAAACTGGGTTTTTTGTTAACTACAAACTTCATCATTTTGGAATAACAACACATAAACATGTGCTAAAAATAGCCATAGGATAAAATTGTACTTTAATTAATGGGTTGTTATTCGATCGATTCGGCTGTAGTAATAGGATAAATGACAACCGTATCATGATAATGACCAAACTAAAAGCCATGACAAAGATATTTCCATTCTCTTTCAAATGATGTACTAGTTTCAGTGAGTCCACATTGCTTTTAGCTGGACTATATGACAAAGAAAGCACGCCACACAATGTCTGTAGAATTCATTTAACAATATTCGACAAACAGATACATACAGTACATTCTTATTTCGGAAAGCATCTGACATTCAACAAAAAGGACCACAATGGAAATAAGTTTCCTTGAACTGTTGACTAGCATGGGCATTTTAATCCACACATACAACACTTACAATACAGTGCATACGATACAGTTGCCTGCATGTTTTTTGCCATGTGAGTACACAATAAATGTCGAAATAAATCTATCCATCTACAAATATGCAATCAGATTCCTCGTCAGACAGTACCAAGTTAATATGTGTCATAGGTTATGAAAATGACACTGGTTTGAGAACATATACGTAAGATGGTATGGTGAAGTTACATATAATGGTGTTTTCAATCTGTTAGTGAGCAAAACAAACAACATAACAAACCCTGATTGTGAAGACAGCAAGTCCTCGGCTATATTTAATGCACCAAGTCTGAAACAAGAGCTGTCAGAGGACAGCACGCTCAATTATTCAAAGTATTTCAGTTGGTACATATTTTGGAAAGTGGAAGGTGCATAATATAAAGCTGAATTATGGCAATTATTTCATCAATGTATCCAAATTTCAGCTGAATACCTTATGTTTATAAGAGATTTGTAGACTTTGTAACCCCAAAATGTATGTGAAAAGTGGGCGTACCTCTGTCAAAATACCAAGCAGAGTTATGAGGATTGGTGCACGTGATGCTGGAGTTGATTACAAAGATGTATTCTAAGTTTCAAGTGAATACCTTACGTAGTTTTGAAATTATAAGACCTTGAATAAAAACTTTACACTGAAAATCTATGTAAAAAGGGGGCATAACTCTGTCAAAATACCGGTACAAAACAGGGTTATTTGGATTGTGACACCTTATGCTGTTGTTGATGACAAAGGTATATTCCAAGTTTCAAGTGATTATCGTGCAAGTTTTGAACTTTTGAATAAAAAATAAATCTGAACATCTATTTGAGAAGAGACATATTCATGCCAAATACAAACCAGAGTTATGAAGAATGTTGCACCTGATGCAGGAGTTGATGGCAAAGGTATATGCCAAGTTTCAAGTGAATAACCTATAAAGTTTTGAAGTTACAATAAAAACTTTAACCCAAAAATATGTGAAAAAGGGGCATAACTCTGTCAAAATACAAAACAGGGTTATAGGGAATGTTGCACTTAATGCTGGCGTTGATGCCAAAGGTACATTTCCAAGTTTCAAGTGAATAGCTTATGTAGTTTTCAAGTTATAAGACTTGAATATTAACTATAAGTAGAAAATGTGAAAAAGGGCTGTAACTTTGTCAAAATACAAAACAGAGTTATAGGGAATGTTGCACCTGATGCTGGAGTTAATGACAAAGGTATACACTATTCCAAGTTTCAAGTGAATAACTTGTGTAGTTTTGAAGTAACAAAACTTTTGAACATAGACTTTAACCAGAAAATCTATGTGAAAATGGGCATAACTCTTTCAAAGTACAAAACTGGGGAATGTTAAACCTGATGCTGGAGTTGATGACAAAGGTATATTCTAAGTTTCAAGTGAATAACTTATGTAGTTTTGAAGTTACAAGACTTGAATATCAACTTTAACCAAGTTCAGACACGGATGCTGACGCCGGGGCAAGTAGGAAAGCTCACCTATTCTTCGAAGTCTAGCTAAAAATGACTACGATAATTTAAACCAGTAATAATACAATTTGCAAGAGATACATCAACATATTAGGTATACATTTGTTTAAAAATACAAAATCTTCAGATAAAAATATAAACATGTATTGCAATTATATGCATACTTGAATAAACAAAATTGAACACAGATGAAAAAAGAGACTGAACACATTACTGGTACATTTTTATTTAATGAAGCAGAACACATATACTTTAGAAAAACAAGAACACAATTTTTTTGCAAAAAATACTATGACCAGTTAAAACATTAGCTGCCTCAATTGTGTACATTTGTTAACTCAGGCATTCAGCATAGCATCATTTTTACTAAATTAACATCAAAGGGCCTCCTGTTTAACAATGTTTTCTCAATTCTATTATTGGAAAAGGTGTAATTTCATATATATTGTTGAGGAACATAATTCCAAAATGTTTGCTCACATCTGAAGATTTCAAGAAAATGGGTAATATTGACAGTAATCTAATTTCGATACCTTTTTACTCGATGTCCACTGGTGTTCTTAGGCGTAAAAAAAAATTGTTTCAGGTTACCCACCTACAGTAAAAAACTACATTTTATTGAGTTTTTCAGATATTTTTTTGTTTTATTTACCTTTTTTTCAATAATTAAATGTATTTTGGATAAATAAGGGTTTTGTTTTGATAGAATCCACTTATAAACAATGTTTTAGAACATTACTGATATGTTTTGAATATATATTCTGTTTTAGAATTTTCAAGTTGACCCCCCCCCCCCCAAAAAAAAAATTCTCGACCTACTTACCCTAATTTTTTTCAGCATGTAACCTGCAACAAACATATTTTTTTTACGCCTTACTGGTATTTATTCTTCATATGACTGATTAAGTTATAAAATGTGACATATGCAACTCTATGACATCAAACAATCAGCTTGGCCAACAAAACAAATTATTGTCTAATTTCCAGTTACAATATCTTTACAATTCTACTGCAAGCAAGTTAATATCAATTATATACCCCCCTACTCTAGAAGATCAATAACAAAAAAACTCATGCAGCATTAACCAATCCTTGAAAATAGTCATCATTCACTGCTAAAGGCTCCTTAAACATCAATTACCAAATTGTTGCATGTAGCCTTAATTATTGAATACTTTATTCATCAACACTGAGTAATTCATTCAAGCTTTTCACTGGGGTAACTTGCACACTGTCACCCTTTTTTGCTCAACAAAATAGCTGCATGTAGACTTAACTGATTATTAGATTCATTATTTGTCTTCAACACTGAGTAATTCAATCAAGCTTTTCACTGGGGTAACTTGTACACCCTCCACCGTTCCATGCTCCTATAACATCTACAACAAAATAGTTGCATGTAGCAATAACCAATCATTGAATATATTATTCATCAACAACAGATCTGTGCTCCTAAATCAACCAAAGAGTTATATGTAGCCTTACCCGATTATTAGATTCATTATTCATCTTTAACACAGAGTGAGGCAATCAAGCATTTCATCAGGGTAATTTGCACACCATCCACAATTCTGTGATCCTAATACATCAACAAACCAGTTGCATGCATAAATAAATGATTATTAAATACCCATAACCAATTATTAGAGTCATTATTCGTCTTCAACAATGAGTGATTCAATCAAGCGTTTCACAGGCGTAACTTGCACACTGTCCACCACTCTTTGCTCCTGGGAAGATTTACGTTTCTGCGGAGTTGACCCTGCTGACCTTAGAACGAACCCAGACGAGTTGGCAGTGTCTGTGCTGGAGGGAGTGGGTGGGGTTCTGCCCATGCTGGGTATTGTACCTCTGTACTGCGGTGAACCATGTTTATCCTTGCCTTGGTCATTGACTGTATCTACTTCATTGCCATTGGAAGCTTTTCGCATCATTCTTTCAATGTCAGCCAGGTCTAAGGCCATGTAGTTCTCATCATCGAGTTCCGACCACTGACTTGTGTTGGACACGTTAGATATTTGCTTCTCTGTATTAAGATGAGAAGGAAGGAAGTTAATATTCTTCTTAACACAAGCACTGCCAGGAGTCTTCCCATCTTCAATACGGCTGTGGTTGGCTACACTTTCCTCACTTATTCTCAGGTATTCATGTTCATCTATTTCGGACCACTGCGAGAGCATCGAGTCAGAGTTCTGGTGTCTTATAGACTCGCATCTGTCCGACACATCCGCCGGTGACTGAACAAGGCTTTTGCTGCCGTCTTGGAGCCAGGACAACGAGTCATTGTAGCCCGGGGAAACTGGAGAAAGACCTGTACGAATATGACAATGGAACCTAGACTGTTCATTTTCAGGAAATGGGGAACTAGTCGTTTTGGTGGAACTCTTGAACAGATGATTACGGTTTATTAAGGGCGTAAAAGGCAACTGTTTCTGCATTTCACTGGAGTCAGGGTCCATATCAACATCAGACTCAGCAGTTGTACTTCCTGACTTTGCTTCAACAGTTTGAACATTGCATTTGCTTTCAATGCCTGTGTCCACTGTTGGCACCTGGTCTTTGTCTATATTTGCATTTCTTTGGACCCATGATAACACTGTCCTCTGTTTGGAGCCCCTGGTTGCTATTCCCAACCCTGACCCGCCAGGCGGTCGGGACATCGATGGCCGGATGGCGGTGAAGACAGGCTGGGTTTGATCCGAGTCATAGTCCTCTATTAGATCTTCACTCCCATCATGGTCACAAGCCAAGGAGGTCAACACATCTGCAACAGTCAATGAAAATAAATGGCTATTTCTTGCTCACCAATGTTTACAGTTTAGTTTAACTTGATGAAAATATTGTGAAACATTTGATGTCTGCAGGGTAGATTTCCTCCTTGTAGTTATTGTAAAGTCATACACCTGTAAACTGTTTGTTTTACTTTTCATTTGCTTTTAGGAAACATTAAACAGAAAAAAAATCATAAACAGCCTCGAAGTCGAGTGGAAAATTGCAGTATTTTTGCATGTACACGTAGCTCTTTACTTTCTGTATTATGTTTAAATCTAACTGTTCTGAACTGTCAGCCTAACCTGTGACCAGTTTGGTATTGTTAAGTGTTGAGTCATCCAACACGTTTGTGTCCATTGGCCCAGTCTCTTGGTCACATGACTTTCGCTGAATCTGATTGGTCGATACTTGTTTTAGTGGGGACACTGTCATTTTGGCTTGAAAATGCTTGTTTTTCTGGTTTTGGGTGAACAAAAGGCAAATTCAATCAATGTTTAATCTTATATCAACATACACACTTTCAAATGATACAGTTGTAATGCATTGGAAAGTTGTAGGATATAATATAAATAAAATAAAATTAACAACTTGTTTCATGTAAAAAATAAAACACAACAACACACACACTCAAAAACTTCAATGGTAAAAATTATTTAATTAATTACATTCTTGTGTCAGTAAAAAAAATTGCTACAATTTTATGTTTAGTATTGTGGTAATACTGCTTATATTATTGAACATTATGAGCATAATGAAATCGATTATCACAAATAACATGAACAGAATAGAGAAGATAAACACACCTGGAACATTTCCACCAACTGTTTCTTCAGACTCGTCTGTCGTTTGGTCTCAGATCTCTTGATGGTGCTGCGCAGAATGGAGTCCTGGCCCACGATGAAGACGGACTTACGCCCCCGGGTAACCGCCGTGTACACGTGCTGCCAGTTCTGTCTCCAGGTGCGACTACCAACTATGTACACCACATGGTCCGTCTCCGATCCCTGTCATACCAAAATGAAATATAAATTTTCTTTCTTCTGCAGAATCATTTTTGAATCCTGACCAGGTTTTCAAAAAAGAGTTTGGTTTTCAAAAGGTTTATACGCAAATATTAAATTGATGAACTTGTGTTGTTCACTTTATACATGTTCTTCAAAGAATAAAGGCATAAAACACATATTTTGAAGAAAACCATTAATAACGTTTTCTTCTATCACTATTTCTCCAATGCATTAAATGTAAGTTGGTTAGTTGGACCACCCTTGACAAGTCTTCTTAAATATTAGTATAACAGGTAGTCATTTTTGTAATGACCTAAGTAGAGTTAACTGACGAATCAACTCCCATCATTCAACATTTGTATGCCAATTCAAAGAGAGGTATCAAATGAGAGCAGGGTGCAGCACCCTGCTATTTCACTGTAGATCTGTCACAATCATTGCTGTCAGATACGGTACATGTCAGCAACAATGAAAATACTAACTGACATTTATTTGAAAAGCATGAAGAAAAACACTGAAAACCAGGAAGAATGACACTCCTAGACCTTTATGGCAAGTTCTCATACTAATCCCACCTGAAAAGTGTGTATGGTTCGCGCACAGGCGTGTCATATCTTTCACTTTTTCAGCAGCATTAATACAATTAAATATGCATAAAGAATCACATTTCTAGACCATTATAACATGGTCTGATATCCCACCTGAAAAGTGTGTATGGTTCGCGCCCAGGCGTGTCGTATCTTGCACTGCTTCCTCAGTTGCTGCCGGTCCACCCAAAACATGAACTCCCGATCCTTGTCCTTGTCAGTCAGCTGGAAATACGTGCGGGACTGGCTTCGGGAATCCAACTCTGTCTTCTCCTGAGACACGGGAGTTGAACATATGAAAATGATGACCTTGTTGCTAAGACATGACCTGGGCTCCCCATTGCTGAAAAATTTCTTCAGCCAAATTAACCTATTCTGTAGAAAACAGGCTAATTTTCACTAATTTGTATAGTTTTTATAAAGAATTTTCTTAGCCAAATATTCTAATTTGTAGCCAGCAGCTGATTTGATGAATAGAAGTGTAGACAAATAGTATGGAATGCTTGAATGAGAGTTGATTAATGGGAAGATCCAAAGAAGAGATAAACGGTGTACTACTTTGTTGTTAGCCATGCCAAGAATTAACAAACTGGGTAAATCATTGTGCACTCTTTTAAACAATCAACAACCTGAAATGCTTTTCTCCTATGCTTTTAGTTTTCTCTACTGTAAGTTACATAGAGGATATTTGTTGGTTTCCTAGAATATCGATTTTAATTCACAAGTGATCATAGAAATTTATAACATATATATTTTGTATAATCACAAGTGAATAAAAAGTCAATATTCTACCGAAACCAACAAATTTTCTTGTTATTTTATGCTTTTTCTATTTTATTCTTTTCATTCTAATTGCTATCTAAGTGGGTTTTATTGGAAAATATTGTGGAACTCATTTGACAATTTTAAGTCTGGCATCGTTAATGGTTCGTTTCATTTACTGTTTTAACTCAGGAAACAGCAAGAAACAATGAAAATTATCAGAGTTTTACCGTTTTAAAACCGTGAATTACCAATTTTATTTAACTGATATTTCTCAATAAATTACTGGAAAGCACATAATAAAACATCTTAATCATCATTTAACAATATCCTACCGCCAGAATGTAGAATATTTCGCCATTGCAGAGTCTGATCTTGTCCTCCTTGTTCCCAGACTTGCCCTGTGTGCCGGGCTGGGTCTGGGTCATGCCCTCCATCATGGAGATGTCCGAGCCCTCCTCTGCCTTCACCGCCCTCTCTACACCGCCATCCTGGCCGCAGGCATCACCACTGAAATGTACACGGAGTATATTGGCCTTGTTTCTGACATATTTTGGGGTAAAAGTACAGACCTTTTTTTTCATACCTTTTTGGGAAAAAGTACACATGCCTTTTTCTTACTTTTTGGGGAAAAAATACATGTCTTCTATGACTTTTGGGTGAAAAAAATACAAGCCTTTTTCTGACTTTTAAAAAAATACATGCCTTTTCTGACCTTTTGGGTGAAAAATACATGCCGTTTTCTGACTTTTTTTTGGGGGGGGGGAAAATACTTGCCTTTTCCTGACTTTTTGGGGGGGAGAAATACATGCCTTTTTCAGACTTTTTCAGGGAAAAAAATACATGCCTTTTTCTACTTTTGGGGGGAAAAATACATGCCTTTTTCTACTTTTGGGGGGAAAAATACATGCCTTTTTCTGCACATGCTCTTTTATGTAAACTAGGTTAACAATTTAACAAGGCAAAAATCTGATACAACACAAGATTAGTTTGCATGTGATTTACATCTGTGGTAAAGTCTCAGGGCTCCCCCCGGCCAAATTTTTCTTTAGCCAATTTTATAGAACTTCATTAATTTTCTAATCTTTTGTGGGTACCGAGTATTTAATACACTTGAACAAAAAATTCTGGCCAAACAAGATTTTTTTCAAATTTGCTACTACTGGCTAATCTGGCAAATGGCAGAGTCAGCCCTGGATCTATACCATTGACACGGTTCACCCACCCATCTACTTTCCGGCTGTTGCTGGTCATCCCCTGCCGTGTTTCCTCGTACTTGTTCACATAGCCGTTCTTGGTGCAGCACACCTTGTCTCCGGTCCGGAACACATACTTTTTCTTGTCGTCACGGATACGGTGCCCACTGTACTTGCAGCAGCAGACGTCGTTGATTGCCTCACACACCATCCTGTAGCAACAAACATTGTAACTTGACATCTGAAAAATGCAACTACTTACTGTGCAGCAGATATGATTGATTACCACACACACTTTCCTGTAGCAACACGCATTCTAACTTGACATCTGAACAATGCAACTACTTACTGTGCAGCAGACATCATTGATTGCCTCACACACCTTCCTATAGCAGCAAACAATGTTATTTGACATCTGGACAATACAACTACTTACTGTGCAGCAGACATCATTGATTGCCTCACACACCATCCTGTAGCAACAAACATTGTAACTTAAAAACTCGACATCTGAACGATGCAACTACTTAATGTGCAGAAGACATCATTGATTGCCTCACACATCTTCCTGTAGCAACAAATATTGTAACTTGACATCTGAAAAATGCAACTACTTACTGTGCAGCAGATATGATTGATTACCACACACACTTTCCTGTAGCAACACGCATTCTAACTTGACATGTGGACAATACAACTACTTACTGTGCAGCAGATATCATTGATTGCCTCACACACCTTCCTGTAGCAACAAACATTGTTACTTGACATGTGAACGATGCAACTACTTACTGTGCAGCAGACATTGATGCTTGCCTCACACACCTTCCAGTAGTAAGAAACACTGTAACTTGACATCTGAACAATGCAACAACTTACTGTGCAGAAGACATCATTGATTGCCTCACGCACCTTCCTGTACCAACAAACATGATAACTTGACATCTGAATGATGCAACTTCTTACGGTACAGTAGACATCATTGATTGCCTCACACACCTTCCTGTACCAACAAACATTGTAACTTGACATCTGAACGATGCAACTATTTACTGTGCAGAAGACATCATTGATTGCCTCACACACCTTCCTGAAGCAACAAACATTGTAACTTGACATCTGAACAATGCAACTACTTACTGTGCAGATGACATCATTGATTGCCTCACACACCTTCCTGAAGCAACAAACATTGCAACTTGACATCTGAACAATGCAACCACTTACTGTGCAGAAGACATCATTGATTGCTTTCATGCACCTTCCAGTAGCAACAAACATGGTAACTTGACATCTGAACAATCCAACTACTTACTGTGCAGAAGACATAATTGATTGCCTCACAGACCTTCCTGTAGTAATAAACATGGTAACTTGACATCTGAACAATGCAACTACTTACTGTGCAGCTGACAACATTGATTGCCTCACACACCTTCCTGTAGTAATAAACATGGTAACTTGACATCTGAACAATGCAAATACTTACTGTGCAGCAGACATCATTGATTGCCTCAGACACTTTCCTGTAGTAAGAAACATTGTAACTAGCTGTTATGTATATTTAAAGAGACATTACCCTTTTAAAAAGGAAATAAATGCAAAATAATTAGCAAATATAGCAGGTATTTATAAACATTAGTATTATGAGCAAGTATATAAAGTCAAAAATAATCAAAGGTTTAACTTTGATATGCAAAAAAGGTTAATGTCCCTTTCAACTGCACCCACTGTGTACCTTGTGAAGCTAATGAACTGTGAGGAGGAGTGCTCCTGTAGGTCAGCATGACTCAGCATCTGCTGTACCTCCATGATGATGTCTGCAATCACAGGCGGAGGCAGTAGAGAGTAGTACATGACTGTGATACACTTACCGTGAGACCATAGGCCTCATAGGAAATGTACAAAAGAAAATTGTGTAGACATATTACCAGTAATTATTATCTCCACTATGATGTATGTTATCACAGGCTGAGGCGAGGAGTCCAACACAGCTACCTTGGGACCACAGACCTCATAGAACATGTAAACAAGGAATCATGTAAAGACACAGGGTGTCCAAAAGAAAGATAACAATTTCAGAATGTTGATTTTACTACCGTTAGTAGTTGTTAAATCATTTAGTTTTGGTTGAAGAAATGTCAAAATATATGTGGTGCGTCATGGGAAAACCGGACTTAATGCATGTGCGTAAAGTGTCATCACGGATAGCATGTGCAGTCCGCACAGGCTAATCCAGGACTGCACTTTCCGCCGACAGTGAATTTATGTTTAGAAGAGACTTCATTGAAACAGAAAATACCATAAAAGCGGAAAGTACCATCCCGGATTAGCCTGTGCGGACTGCACAGGTAATCCGGGACGACACTTTATGCACATGCATTTAGACCGGTTTTCCCATTTCCCACGACGCGCCACAAATATATAAACAACTGGAAAGCACTCATTGAGCTCCGACCTTCACCAAGGCAGTTCATTTCTCCCCTTTCTTCAACTGTTGAACATACAGCCAGTAAATAAAGAAACCTTTGAGAACTTTCAGGATCTAGACAGTGATTCTGATCACCACAAAAATCTTATCATTGGCTCATTTCCAACCCTCCAAGAAAACATTACTGGTTAGCGACCCATTTTCGCCCGGAAATGGAGTTTTTTTCCGTCATACACGCGTCTTACATACAGTTTGTAATAAAACTTGGCACGAGCAATGTTAGTCACCTTAGAAAATAAACAATAACTTTTTTTTTCCAAATCCATTCACACAGATCAAATTTTATCACGTGCGAAAAACCCCTGTATTCGAATTCATAATTATTAACAACTGTACCAATTATTCGCCCACCTTAAAAAAATGCGTTATTTGAAAAGCAAAGTTTAAAATATTTGCAGTCATATTATTTTATTTTAGTAAAGATTTGTAAGATCATTTCATGTTCAAATGTGCACGCAATCGCTTTGTACATGACAAACATCTGAACATGTCACAACAGTGAGGCAATGTACAATTTTCTCGATACTCAACAAAATATATTGTTTGACAAACTGCTTACATGTATTTTTCTATAGGATGATACTCCATAAACCACATTATTTTTGTTTACATTTCACTTCTAATTAGGGATGGGACCGAATAATGAAATCAATATTCGAATATTAGTTTTAGGTATTCGAATATATTCGAATATTCGTTTTGTAAATACTACTATATACTACTATCTACGGCACTCTGTCAGAATATTACGGTGTTGATATAATGGAGAATAATTTACAAGTGACGTATATTAAGATTGACCGTGCTAATTTTGTTAAAGAAATTGATTGGCTGATAATGGATTCATTTTGATTAGTTTACTTAGAGAGTAATTGTAATTTACTGTAAACAAGTTAACCGTATAAATGTCACTTAAGAATAATAAACAACAATGTACGCCTTGTGCAAACTGTGAAACCGTTATCACAATATGGCCCAGTTTTGTTATTTGTGGATACAATGTGTCATATTCGCGCCTCCTACAAACCATTAATTCGCGGCCCTTGTAAAGATGTGGCCTCCCTGCCAATTATCAATTGTCGTTAATTGGACATGTTTGGCATGTGTTGTAAAAACGTTACACTGCCCCCCCCCCCCCCCACCTGCTAGGCAGGAAATACGACTGGAGAGCGTGCGTGATGACGTCATCCCCCGCGTGCTCCCGACAAAGCCAGTAGTGCATTGTTTGTTTACATGGATATTATAATACGGAATACTTACAGATCCCTGCGATAATCGACTGAAGTTTAACAAAACAACAAGGCAAATCGACTCCAGTATGGTTAAGAGTATTTGTTTGTTGTTTTCACTGATTATCAGTAGTGGGCAAATAATTGGTACGGGCGAAAAAATGGTCGCTAACCAGTATGCAAATCTGGTCCTGATTTTGCGTAAAGCTGTTTTCTTACAAACAAACACCAGCAAAACATATCCTCTTTTTTTATTATTTAGAGGTTTCAAAGACATCTTAGAAGGGGAAACTACCCCCTTCCAATCAAATCGTTCATCATCATTCAGCTTAGAGGGTCCTGCAAATTCAAGCTCTGTTACAATTATAATATCAAGCACTGACTAGGTGATATATATCTGAAACTAAGAACATTCATACCTATTTGTTTTATCAGTTGTCAGCAAGTAACATAACAGTTAGCATGTCACTCTAAAAAATTTTCACCAAAGAAGTTGCTTCAATTCTACCACTAACTGAAACAAAACTAGATATATTCTTCCCTTCATATTACACGTTAAACAACACAACATATAGGTCTGCTACCATCAGAAAATATCAATATTAAAGTTAAGTAAAGGCCGATATTTATAGAAGACTTAAGCATTGGGATGCAGAAAAGACATGTTTTTAAAATTGTGAGGTTTGCTATTGTTGTTGTTGTTTAAACTAAAACGAACATAATTTATATTACAAAACTAAAGCTTAACAATACTGAAATCTGAACGTAAATTGAAAAGGTACCTTGAGAGAGATAGTCGTCTCCAGTCTCGGTTGCGTTTCCTTCTGGAAGCCTCCGGAACATGAACTTCTCCCGGTGGAAGGTGGGGTGCTGCTTCTTGGATATGAGCGTGGAGTTGTCCACTATCAGCTGGGACTCTGCACGGTGGTTTGTCCTCAGCTCCACCGAACAACCTGCAGCAACCAACCAGTATCCAATGTTTGTCATCGATAACATATCATCGTTGACATAATTTGCGGCATGTCGTGGGCAAACCAGGCTTAATGCATGTGCTGATCACAGGCTGATCTGGGACGACACTTTACGCGGATCAGCCTGTGCAGTCCACACAGGCTAATCTGGGATGACATTTTCCGCTTTTGTGATATTTTCTGTTTCAATGAAGCCTCTTCTAAACATAAATCCACTGCATGTGGAGATTGCCATCCCGGATTAGCCTGCAGACTGCACAGGCTGATCTGGGACCACACTTTACGCACATGCATTAAGCCCGTATTTCCCACTAACGCCTCATTTGTTCTCGACTAGGTCAAGAATATGTTTAGTTATATTTGAGTGTTAGTTGAGAACATGGCATGTTTATACTAAATGTACATAGAAGTTATTGGCTGGTTATTATGACAGAGTTTTCACAAAACCCATACCAGTAAGTTGGCCTGCATTGAAGAAAAAATACCAAATTGAATAAACTTTGCTTTATTTCAACAACCATGCTCAGTTTTAGATGATTTTACTTTCAAGATGTCATTTTTTATTGTTTTTCTTGTTATATCATGTTTTCAATTGTTTATTTTTAATACAATAACAGCCAAGGCTTGTCACAGGATGTGACATATGTCCCAGAAGGATATGCTTGTCAGAGGAAGGCAAAACAATGTCAGAGTGCAATATTATGCCCTGGACAAATATCTTGAGATTTCAGCAACACAGCTGTTTGTTGTTGTGACACACTGCCTCATAATGATCTTCACTCCCACCAAGTTATTACATTCCTTACATTTTGGCAAAAATGATGCTTCCTACAAAATGTTCATTCTAATATCTGACCTTTTAAGTGTAACCTGGACCCACAGACCTTGACCGAGGAGCATGTAAGTGGTATGTGACACATCATCTGGTCATGGGAAATAATAATCTGATGTAATTTTATCCGTCCAAATGTTTAGAAGTTATGGTGGAGAAACAGATATCCTTGACCTTTGACCTTGAATTATGACCTTGACCTTTGACAGATGTGCATGGGAGTTGTATGCGACACATTGTCTGGTCATAGAGAATAATAATCTGAAGTAAAATTAAAATCCCCCCAGACATTTAGAAGTTATGAAGTGGAAACAAAAATAATTGACCTTTGACCTTGAATTGTGACCTTGGACCTTTGACCGACCATCATGGGAGTTGTACGCGACACATTGTCTGGTCATGGGGAATTATAATCTTAAGTTATATTACAATCCTTCCAGACGTTAAGAAGTTACAGAGCGGAAAGAAAAATTCATGACCTTTGACCTTAAATTGTGACCTTGACCTTTGACCAACGAGCATGGGAGTTGTACGCGACACATCGTCTGGTCATGGGGAATAATAACCTGAAGTTATATTAAAATCCATCCAGGCATTTAGAAGTTATGGAGCGGAAACAAAAATTCATGACCTTTGACCTTGAATTGTGACCTGGACCTTTGACCGACAAGCATGGGAGTTGTACGCGACACATCCCCTAGTCATGGCGAATAATAATCTGAAGTTATATTAAAAACCATCCAGGCATTAAAAAGTTACAGAGCAGAAACAAAGTCTGGACGGACGGAAACACCCACCCATCAATACGCCTGCCCACCCACGCACCCACCCACAGACGGACGATGCAACTACTATATGCCCTCCTTCGGGGCCATCAAAATTATGAGATAAACAGAATAGTCACTTGTGGTTAAGATTATCTAAGATTAACTTTGTTTTGTTCAAAACTAACCTAGTATTGTTCATATTCCTGCTGCTCTAAATACAGGGGGTCATCAGTGAGATGCCCCATCCAAAAAGGTTTCCGTAAATCATCATTTACATGTCCAGTTCAGCTGAGCAAATTATATAAATGAGGTGTGTCATGGGAAAACCGGGCTTAATGCATGTGCGTAAAGTGTCGTCCCGGATCAGCCTGTGCAGTGCGCACAGGCTAATCCAGAATGGCTCTTTCCGCTTTTATGGTATTTTTGTTTAAAGGAAATCTCTTCTAAACATAAATACGCTGAAGGTCCAAAAGTGTCATCCTGGATTAGCCTGTGCCGACTGCATCAATCAATTAATGCATTCTAAGAAATATCTGTGGAAAGCTGAAAGAAGAGTAGAAGAACAAGCAGAAACATACATCTCACACCTCAATCTCATGACAGGACCTTGAGCTGAGGTCAGATAACTGACTGCTTCAATGCATGGACAGAGTTACCGGTGCGCATGACCAGACCTTGAGCTGAGGTCAGATAACTGACTGCTTCAATGCATGGACACAGTTACCAGCACATGACAGGACCTTGAGCTGAGGTCAGATAACTGACTGCTTCAATGCATGGACACAGTTACCAGCACATGACAGGACCTTGAGCTGAGGTCAGATAACTGACTGCTTCAATGCATGGACACAGTTACCAGCACATGACAGGACCTTGAGCTGAGGTCAGATAACTGACTGCTTCAATGCATGGACACAGTTACCAGCACATGACAGGACCTTGAGCTGAGGTCAGATAACTGACTGCTTCAATGCATGGACACAGTTACCAGCACATGACAGGACCTTGAGCTGAGGTCAGATAACTGACTGCTTCAATGCATGGACACAGTTACCAGCACATGACAGGACCTTGAGCTGACGTCAGATAACAGACTGCTTCAATGCATGGACACAGTTACCGGCACATGACAGGACCTTGAGCTGAGGTCAGATAACTGACTGCTTCAAAGCGTGGACACAATTACCGGCACATGACAAGACCTTGAGCTGAGGTCAGATAACTGACTGCTTCAATGCATGGACACAGTTACCGGCACATGACAAGACCTTGAGCTGAGGTCAGATAACTGACTGCTTCAATGCATGGACACAGTTACCAGCAAATGACAGGACCTTGAGCTGAGGTCAGATAACAGACTGCTTCAATGCATGGACACAGTTACCGGCACATGACAGGACCTTGAGCTGAGGTCAGATAACTGACTGCTTCAATGCATGGACACAGTTACCGGCACATGACAGGACCTTGAGCTGAGGTCAGATTACTGACTGCTTCAATGCATAGACACAGTTACCAGCAAATGACAGGACATTGAGCTGAGGTCAGATAACTGACTGCTTCAATGCATGGACACAGTTACCAGCACATGACAGGACCTTGAGCTGAGGTCAGATAACAGACTGCTTCAATGCATGGACACAGTTACCAGCAAATGACAAGACATTGAGCTGAGGTCAGATAACAGACTGCTTCAATGCATGGACACAGTTACCGGCACATGACAGGACCTTGAGCTGAGGTCAGATAACTGACTGCTTCAATGCATGGACACAGTTACCGGCACATGACAAGACCTTGAGCTGAGGTCAGATAACTGACTGCTTCAATGCATGGACACAGTTAACGGCACATGACAGGACATTGAGCTGAGGTCAGATAACTGACTGCTTCAATGCATGGACACAGTTACCGGCACATGACAGGACATTGAGCTGAGGTCAGATAACTGACTGCTTCAATGCATGGACACAGTTACCAGCAAATGACAAGACATTGAGCTGAGGTCAGATAACAGACTGCTTCAATGCATGGACACAGTTACCGGCACATGACAGGACCTTGAGCTGAGGTCAGATAACAGACTGCTTCAATGCATAGACACAGTTACCAGCAAATGACAGGACATTGAGCTGAGGTCAGATAACTGACTGCTTCAATGCATGGACACAGTTACCGGCATTTTAAATTTTGATGCATGGGGATAAGGAGTGTACCAGTATATGAATTCATGTCTTACAAAATAACACCTGCAGAATGAGAAAAAGACAAACCCCTAACCAATACTGTTGAGAGAAGAGAAAGTGTCGAGAAGGAAGTTTCCGGGCTCGATTGAGGGCAGCTGTCTCACGTCTCCTAGCAACACGACGCGGCGTAGCTTGGCATGCTTCATGAGCAGCTCTATGAGGAAGGCGAAGGTTGACACGGCAACCAGGCTGCATTCATCCACCACCAGAACGTTCACTTCCTTGTGCTTCCACTCCTGATCTGAAGACGAAAGTTGACAATGGAAGGTCATAGGGCATCAACATTTATTTCTAGAATGTCCTGTACAGCTTTAGTATTGTTATAATGTTCTTTTTCTTTAAAAAAAGAACATCAAAATCAATCATAAAAATCTTAAACCTAATTTTCACGACACCAATAAAAATATTTCAACAACTGGCAGATAAAACAGCATGTTTTTACAATGAATTTGATGAATGTTTGTAATTAAGAAATCTAGCTGTCACAGGGTCTGGTTCTAACCTGGAAATAGATACACAAGCATATGCCTAAATGTAAGACAAAGTTAACATGCTATGAAAACAGTATAGAGTAACAAAAGCTACTGACGTGGTGGATTATTCCGGAAGCTGTAGATGACCTGGTGCAGAGTGTAGGACGGGAGTCCAGCCCGCTTGCCCAGGAGGTTGGCGGCCTTGCCCGTGGGCGCCGTCAGGAGCAGCTCCACCAGGTCTGGGCAGGGGGGCTCCCGCTGGGCATCCAGGTCCTGAATCTGCTGCAGGGTCTGCAGGACATGGTCGTGAGTGGAGTACCGGTATTGGTTATATGCATGCAAACTGTGTTCTTAAGTATAAGGATGTTGTGACTGAACATTTAATATTCATGAAAAAGTGCTAACAAATCAAGCTGAAAACAACTTTGATGAAGTTTTAATTGACATCTTATTAGTATATAGATTTTTTTAAATCTTTAATCATCATTCACAATTTATTGATAATGTATGCCATATCATAAACAACAGGGCAATGCTGGCCCAAAGGGCTCAACTGAATACTGGCAAAGATGAAGACCTTACTGTTGTGACAGACTTGAGTAAATGTTATACCATAATACTGTCTTAAATCATTTGCTGATTAACTGTAACTGCTTTAGCTCCTTGGCTTGCCCTTGCGTATCAAAAACAAACAAGATTACCTGTGATCTCTATGGTCATATACGAACTGTTTAAGTTTAGTCCTGCTTGTGTGATTACTGGACCCTATTGTGCGAAAAGTAATTTTTTTGCATTTATGAATATAAATAAGAGGCAATAACTACAGTAACTGTGGCCTGATCTGGCCCAATGGTGGCTTCTGCTGAGATCTTATGGTCATACAAAACCTGTGGAAGTTTGATCAAGATTTGATGAAAAATGAAGTCTTTATGCAGGAAAAAACAGGAGGTCTCCACCTCGTACTGCAGACGTGTCGTAAACACACCCCTCGGTTGGTATACGATTATCATAAAACAACAGGTGGTGACTTCACACCACACAAACGTTTACAGGACTATTAAACAAACAAGATATCACAACAATTATGCCAATTAGGTGCATCCCTTTTGATAAGCGATGGTTCTCTACCAATTAACGATGCCAATTAATGTCAATTATCGATGATTAGACCAACTATTATAATCAAATGAATCCATTGTTAACCAATCATTTCTCATCGACAAAACTTAAAAGACTGGTTTATCCAGTCAGTTCGCATCTAATTATTATTACTGGTATGTTTTCTAACTTTATTCTTTTACAAACCAGTGTATTGTGCAGACGGAAAAATATCGCAACATTATTAACTTCTTAGTACATTCAACTTATGGGATTAACTATGCCTCCTAAGATTCCATCTGACATGTGGAAACATTGCAAGCGTTCGGCTGACAAAACTTCTGCAAAATGCAATCTTTGCAGTACGGAATTAGGCTATTGGAACAAATATTACAATTACTAATTCAAACATTGTTTATATCACGCAAATTTGTATTCAAGCCACTTTCCCGTTAAACTTCGCATTTATGTTTGAAAGGCATAACAACATTGCAAGCTACACAAAACAAACAAAACACACAATTTACGAACAGAAGTCCACGTTGTTTGTTACATGTACTTTTTTCAATAAATTAAAACTATTGTGTTTTCAAAATAGAAGTATCGTAATTTAGTAAAATATGATTCGTCTAGATGTGAACTTCATTGTGCAACTTTAACATGCGCCCGATTCCGGCCGCCAATGCCAATCTATATGGTTATCCGGATAGTATCCGGATATTACATACAAATATCCGGATACCAATTCTTGTATCCGTTGACATCCCTAATTAATATACCTTTATTCAAGACTAACCTAGTTAGTATACTATTTAGCCCATTTCCTTCAATTTGGAAGATTTGCATTTCATTCAATGTGGGTTATTTTGTCAATGCATGCATGACGACTCTGGTGGAGGGTGGTCAAAAGAATCACTCTGCAATTGCCCAAATTAGCCACTGGCTTTTACTTTCACCATTTGGCTAAAGAAATTTTTATTTGGCTACAACTTTCATAAAACCCTATCAAATACCCAACATTTCAACACAAGACAGTAAATTGGGCTACACAAATTTTTTAACCAGGGGAAGCGCAGTGATATACAAATACAATGTGAGGCTTGTCGTGGGAAAACCCGGCTTAATGCATGTGCGTACAGTGTCGTCCTGGATAAGTCCAAACACGCTAATCCAGTGCAGCATTCCTTGAAACAGAAAATATCATAAAAGTGGAAAGTGTCGTCCTGGATCAGCTTGTGCGGACTGCACAGCCTGATTCAGGACGACAATTTATGCATGTGCGTTAAGCCCGGTTTTTCCACGACACGCATCAATGTATTTTTATCTCAACAAAACCTACCTGAGCACATCCATGACCTTGTCGTACATGACGCCAGTGTGCCCATTCTCCTTGGTCTCTTTCTTCAGGTATTCGTACATGTATATGGCCCCCCGCATGTCCTCCGGTACCCGGGACATGAGTCCGGACCGTGTCAGCGCCTCGCTGGAGCTCTCCATTCCCAGCAACCCACAGTGCTTCTTTAGCAGCTGAAAAAGGCAGCAGTCATACATTTTTCACGACCCACAGCTGCTAACAACTTCAAACTGTTACATTTGGATTTTAAGCATGTAAAGTTATTTTTTTTCCCACTACACCGGTGTCAGTGAGAGTGGCAATGTAGGAGTGAAATAATCTCATAACTTGATATTGGGAATTTGGCGATTTGCTAACATTTTCGTATGCTAAAAGTATACATTTTGACATTTTTCGCAAATTTTTTGACATGCTGAAATATCAACTGATAGAGAACTTGCCAGTTAATTCAGCATAGATGTGCACATTTCGATAAAACACTTAAAGTTTTTCGTCCTTACATGGGACTTTCATGACTAGAATTTTGAAAGTCCTCTGACAAAAACTGGGAGTAAATTACTTCCAGATTTCCATTATGCAAGCCCTGCTCAATGGCTATAGAAATATTCACCAAAGAAATCAACTATCCAGGTAAAATGAAACATACAAAAAGGTTTCACCCAACCAGAACATACATCTTTGAATGCCAGAAAGCCTGGTTCCTCGTCTATGAGTCTGTTGAGCTGCTCGAGGTGTCGTCTGCTCACAGTGAGCCCCTTGAGGAAGTAGCCAGGCAGGAGCTGGGACATGTACCTCATCAGCTGGGGGAGGGCCCGCGCCACACTGATGTGGCTGTACTCCTCTAGGGCCGTGCAATGGAAAATATTATACAGTCTAAATGTGATACTATGAACTGGGACAGGTACCTCATCAGCTGGGGGAGGGCCTGCGCCACAAAGATGTGGCTGTACCCCTCTAGGGGCAGGCTATGGAGAATATCATACAGTCTAAATGTGATACTATGAACTGGGACAGGTGCCTCATCAGCTGGGGGAGGGCCTGCGCCACACTGATGTGGCTGTACCCCTCTAGGGACAGGCTATGGAGAATATCATACAGTCTAAATGTGATACTATGAACTGGGACAGGTGCCTCATCAGCTGGGGGACGGCCTGCGCCACAATGATGTGGCTGTACCCCTCTAGGGACAGGCTATGGAGAATATCATACAGTCTAAATGTGATACTATGAACTGGGACAGGTACCTCATCAGCTGGGGGAGGGCCTGCGCCACAATGATGTGGCTGTACCCCTCTAGGGACAGGCTATGGAGAATATCATACGGTCTAAATGTGATACTATGAACTGGGACAGGTACCTCATCAGCTGGGGGAGGGCCTGCGCCACAATGATGTGGCTGTACCCCTCTAGGGACAGGCTATGGAGAATATCATACAGTCTAAATGTGATACTATGAAATGGGACAGGTACCTCATCAGCTGGGGGAGGGCCTGAGCCACAATGATGTGGCTGTACCCCTCTAGGGACAGGCTATGGAGAATATCATACAGTCTAAATGTGATACTATGAACTGGGACAGGTACCTCATCAGCTGGGGGAGGGCCTGCGCCACAATGACGTGGCTGTACCCCTCTAGGGACAGGCTATGGAGAATATCATACAGTCTAAATGTGATACTATGAATAGGGCCAAACAAAAAATCTGTTTCGGGTAATCCGACCCTACCTGGCGAAAAAAATACAACCCTAAATTGTTTAGCGATTATTGTTTCCATGGAATCCATATTCGTCAAATTTCTGATAATTTTTAATGTTTTTTTACCGAAATGTGTCTTTACACACAAAAAGTAAAAGAAACAAACTTAATCCCAACCCTACATAACTTTTTTGAGACTGTTGCCCAAAACACACAGTTTATTTTCCTTTGGCCTAAGCAATGACACAGATTTGTTCATAGTATCAAGGTTTTTCATAATTTTGCAATTTTTGGAAGTACATAGGTAATATAATCTTCTTACATTAAGTGTTAATTCATTTATAGTAATGAATCTATCTTTAAATTGGAAATTCGTAGAATCACATCGTTTTTTAGTGAAACCAATCTTTTTTTGGCTAAACCAATAAGGAAAATGGACAGGACCATTTGCCTTATTCATAGTATCCCATCATTTTATTGTATCATGTTTCAACTGTACATATTGAGAAGAAACATGATAAACATGATAAACAGATGGAATACACTGTGCAGAGCCTCTCATTGCGGTGTACTCGTCTAGGGATTTTCAATATAAAATATGTCATAATGGTTATTATGGGTAGTACCGGTAAGTGTTTAGAAGAAAACAGAATCAATACAGGAATAAGACTTTGCTGGGCCTTTCTTCTGAGGTAAGAGACCCTTGCAGAGCTTTTTTCAAAAGGGGTGCATAAGGGCCCAGGCCCTCAGATTTGGGGGAAACCGTGGCAAGATATCTGCAAAAGGTAACAAACACACCCAGGTGTCAAGTGAAGTGCACAATTTTAAAGAAAAACTGTTTAGGAAAGACACCTACATAAGGCCATTCTCTTGCTATATAAGGTAACAAAATATTGAATTTGGGAATGTATCACACTAGTGATGTAAACGTGCTTGCAAACTCATTCGAATAAAGTCACACTCGGGGGAAAATGCATGATTTTTATACATGACACTCGATGTTTAAGTCTTAAAGAAAGATGAAAATGTAAGGTTATTGAGGGTCAAAAGCCCTGCATAAAAAAGCATATTATTTAACTATTAACGTATGCAGCATAATCATATTCTTTTCTTCATATGCAATACAGATTTAAAACACAAATTTATCTAAGATTTAAATAATGTGACCATGAACAGAGCTGAATGTGGTTTACCAGACAGCAGGACAGCATCTCTGAACTGGTCACCGCGGTGACCCTGTTGTGCCATTCCACTGGAACCCATGTCACCGCCCCCGCCTCCAGCCTCGTAGCCTATCCCTACCTCTCCATCTGATATACCCTCGACCCCACCATGACCTGCCTGGGACTTCATATGCTCAGCAAACTCAGTCACATGGGTCTCTAGGCTGTCCAGGTCCGACTTGTCCTGCAGTCCTCTAGCACTATTGACAGTAGGAAAAAATCAATGGACACCAGGTTGAAGATTACATCAACTTTTGAAACAATGTTTTGCAGCTGCTTACTGAAAAATCAGGGTCCAATTGCTCAAAACAATCACTCCTTACCCTCTTCTACTAAAAATGACCAATAAAAAATAGTATAAATGTTAAATGTGTTGAGAACAAGTTTTTTTTTTGGAATATTGATTATTCATAGTAACATTATACTAAAAGAATTACATTTTAATTTTTGAAAATAAAGTTGTTAAAAAAACATTGATTCAATCTTTGAACACATTACCAGTGGTTCAAAGCATGTTCAATGAAAATCATGAAACAAAATCATAAAAAAACAAGAATCTGATGTTCAGTAACCAACATGACTGTTTACCTCAGATACTCATAAAATTCGTTCTTAAGGGGTGTCAACCAAGACTGCTCGTCGGCATGCCTTCCTTCATAGGCACTGGCTATCTTCGTCAACAACATGTCCGCATGGCGCTCGGCCAGCCTATGTGTGTCATCTCTCAGCTTGTAACACAAGGCGTTCCAGTCATTGGCCTCAATGGATTTGTCCTTGTTCTTCTTCGTTCGCAGGATCACTGTCTGCCACCAGGGGTCTTTCAGGTGAAATGTGCCTACAACTCTCGTCCTGTATCCTGTCTGTATGTCCAACAACTCCCCTGGAGACAGTGAAGCATTATTAACGTTAAATAGCAAGTTGCACATCACAGTAAGCTAGGCCAGCAGACTCACTCTGACATTTGGCAAACAAGCCAATGGCTACAAAATTCAACACTGAGGCACGATGTGGGAAAACCGGACTTAATACATGTGCGTAAAGTGTTGTCCCGGATTAGCCTGTGCAGTCTGCACAGGCTAATCCGGGATGGCACTTTCCGCATTTCTGGTATTTTCTGTCTCTTCTAAACATAAATCCACTGTAGGCGGAAAGTGCCGTCCTGGATTAGCCTGTGCGGACTGCACAAGCTAATCCGGGACGACACTTTACGCACATGCATTAAGTACGGTTTTCCGATGACGCACCTCCACTTGACTATATAAATTTCCATTTCGCTATAACATTTCTTCATAAAACTACATAAGGTTATAAACATCTGGGCCCGTATTCACAAAGCTCCCTTAGGGAAAAATTAAGACATTTTCTTAGATTCATAAAATTCCTTAAGTCTTAAACTGTTTCATGTATAAATCATTTTACTTTAAATGGTTCAAACTAGTAAATATTGCTAAGCTCTATCATGTTTTACCATTGTGTAAACAGAAATCATTAGATTTCGCATAAAAAAATTGATCTGAAATTTCCACATAAGTTCAACTTAAGTTAAGATTTTCCTTAGTAGCTTTGTGAATACCGACCCTGGATTAAGGAGAATTTCATTGCAGTATTGTTAATTTGATTAAAGCAAACTTCATGAAACTTGTCTGTAAGATACTGAATGGTACAGTATCAAGTCTTAAAAAAAAAAAATGTTTGTTTCAGGTAACATTCCCAAAAAAATTAGGGTAGGTAGGTCGGGATTTTTTTTTTTGGGGGGGGGGGGGGGGTAAATGGTCAACTTTAAGATTCTTAAACTGAATAAATATTCAAAACGTATCAATAATATCTTTAAACATTGTTTATAAGTGGATGCTATCAAAACTAAACACTTATTTATCCAAAAACACATTTAATTATTGAAAAAGGTAAATAAACCAAAAATCAATCTGACAAACCCAATAAAATGTTCTAGGGTCGGGGCATTTTTTTAGGGTAGGTCGGGTTACCTGAAACATATATTTTTTTACGCCTAACATATATTTATATACATAGCATTACACACCCTTGATCAAAGTATTAAGTTTTTAACTTAATTAAAAGGCTTGCAAAGTTTGCGCTCTTTGAATCGGCGATTCTCAAATCACAGAAATTTGTAGGAAGTGGAACTGGTCTTTGTTAATACAGCGACAAATATTTTATGAACTTCAAAGTATCTTGGTAGTGTTCATGCGTTACCCTTCACTCTCTTTGGTTTGCATGGCGGCACCAGCTGAAGACTGCCAGCCAAGTCTTTCACGTCACTATACCCCACCCACTGTATTTCCGAGTCTCCTTCCTCTTCAGAGTCATCACCATCAATATACAGCTGAAAACATGGAACTTCAATTATAACAAGAGCTGTCTCAGGAAAGTGTGCTCAACTATTCATAAATCTTTGTCGGAGTTATGGGCCTTGGTCAGTGACCTTACATGATGACCCTGAAGACAAGTGTGAATTTTCACTTGAATATTTGTAGTAGTTACAGAGATATGTACTTGAGTGCAAACCTTAACCTGAACTTTCTAAGTAGAAAAAGGGGCATAATTCTGCTCAAATGCTGGTCACAGTTATGGGCCTTGGCCAGAGGCCTTATAAATGACCCTGAAGACATGTGTGAAGTTTAAATAGAATATCTGCAGTAGATATAAAGATATGAACTTGTTGCATGCAAACCTTAACCAGAGCATTATGCCGATGAAGTATGTCGGACACATGCCCTCCCAATAATGTTGAGTCAGGCGGACATATGCTCTACCGGATATTTGCCACCCAGGACACATACCCCCCCATAAATTTTCCTCCCGAACACTGGTCCTCCCATAACTTGCCATTCGTCTGAGACGTTTAACAGAGGTGAAGTGTACTAGATACTTCACACCCGGCACTAAAAGACCCAGGGTCGCCTCTGTAATTGGGTATCTCCTGTATCTTGCACTAAACCCCAAAACACAACACGTCTTCTGGGGGGGAGATTCACGGTGCACGCGATAGAAACACCTGGGCCTCCCACTAAGTTTAAAATATGAGCAAGCAAATATGGTATTTTTGTAAAAAAATTTGATAAACATATTTGGTTGTCTACATGTATACCTATTTGTTTCAAAATAAAACAACCTGATACATGTAAGAATACATGTATGACAACTACTAATTAAGGTCTACTTTATTTATTACGATCTGCTTCATTTCATTAACTTTAAATATCATGCAAACGCTTATATGCAGATGTATGCAACCCTTTATAACTTGTGAAAACATCAAAGCCCGGTCTAAAAACTTCATCATACTAATATACACTTATGATAAACCTTCAAAAAGACAATTAATACAACTTACATATTATTCCCTTTGTATCGTCAACTTGTTGTCTTGCTTTTTAGATAGAAATGACATTCCTTTGACCTTATGAGTAAGAGACAATCAATTAATTAATTAAGGACTCTGCGATGACACTTTAATCATGTTACATCTTTATTGATAAATGTGTTAAATTTAGCACTATTTTGTCAAACTGTAAAAAATAAGTTAAAGGATTCATTACATTTAAGCATAGCAGGAGGGCCCAGGTGGCATATTAACAGGAGGGCATATGTCCCTTGATGGCATATGTCCAGGGTGGCAAATGTCAGGTTGTGGGGGCATATGCCTGCCTGACAAAAAATTATCAGGAGGGCATATGTGAAGTCATAATATTGCGGAAATTTTACATTTTTTTGTCATTTACGCACGTTCTAAGAAACATAATCAAAAGGGTCAAATGTACCAATTTTATAGTTCAACCATAACTTATAAATCCGAAAAAAGAAATGATGTCCCTAGGCTGAAAGTAAAATGTATCGATGCATGATGCGAATAAAAAAAAAAAACAACAGAAATCAATAGAAAAATATGAATATTTAAATGCAGACTCCAAAATACTGGTCTTTTAGGGTTTTACCAGAGTCAATTTACCGTTTCTTGGATTTCTTTAAAAATTCCAGTAACTAAACTGCTGGTTTCTTCCATTCTAGCATGTTAGTCTGACGGCTGCCATTAAATTACGAGGTTTTAATGACAATTTTTAAAACAAGGGAGCGAACTCAAGATGAACTTGAACGGCCAAATTTTCATATGAGATTATTTAAACAGTTTTTGTTTTATACGAATAGCTTTAAGAACATTTTAAATCCGAATGTACAAACATATGATTTTATTTATTATTTGACCATATAAGCATACCATCATTTTATCAGTAATCTGTGACCGTTATGACTATATTCCCGTTTTGTCTTAAGCTCGTATTGGTTTTACCCACTTGTAACTGGGTATAAACATCCGGTTGGATCTGTTGTCACTTGCCCAAGAATTTTCTGGAGAAACGGTTGCTATAGACCGTAAGAAATCTGCCGTTGGTTGTACTATAACGTTCAGTAAAGGTAAATTTTGTTTTCTACAGTTGTGATTATGTCGTAGATAAACAGGTTTCGGTATTGAAATCACTATCAGGCAAAAAAAAGCAGCTTTTTTTCGTTTTTATCTAAGATGAAGATTTTTAATCATGAGATCATAACATTTACATGTTTATATGTTAAAAACTAAATTCTTTAGAATTAGTATTTTTATATGACCTTACGTGTTAGCGACCAATTTTTTTGCCCCCACCAATTAGTGAAAACCAGTCAAAACAACAAAAACTGTTAACCAATCTGGAGTAACGTGGTGATTTGCCATGTTGTTTTGCTAACCTTGAGCAAATTATTGCGGGAATTCATAGGAATTCCATATAATTATATCCATGTAAACAGACAATTCACAATTGACGATGCCAGGATGATGCAGTTGATGGCGTCACCAGGCACAAGCTCTTTTTTTAAATGAAACAATATTACAAAATTTTACAGGGACCTGTTCACAAATTTGTCGGCGTAGCCCTCGGCAAGTATTTATAATGGGTTCGTGAAGGGACTGTAGTAACAGAACTATATATCAAAGATATATATATATTTACTAAGACGTTGCTCGTATGGCAGTCAAGTGGCAAATGCCTTAATATAAACAAGCATTACAAAACAAGTATTGACGCATAGATATCAATTAGCATTAAAATAATAACACAATACGTTGCAATTAAATGCAATTTACAGCAATACAAAAGTAATTAATAAGCTATCACTAACCTGTAATAACAGAACTATATATCAAAGATATATATATTTATTTACTAAGACGTTGCTCGTATGGCGGTCAAGTGGCAAAGCGAAGTCACTTCCACTTGTCACGTGAGCAATGCCAAAGTTATGTCATGCGTGACAGGTTGTGATGAAAACTGGTTAGACTTGTTAGTATAATAACGGTAAAGAAGTATAGAAAGGAATTATAGTTGATAGTTAAAAGACAGATGTAAATTGCGCATTTGAATATATTTTACGGGCAATAATAATTAGTTCAATCACTCTCTGACAGATTGACGAATTGACAATTTTCAACTTTTTATCTCCAAAAATAAAAGAACAATGTATACAAGGGAGCTAAGTAACACTACTGACCTAGAATTATACTGTAAAAGCCGTTTTGTTCATGAGTAAATTATAAAGCATTTGTAACGCTAAATGATGGAATAATTTGGAGTGTTTCTGTTGTTTTTGTTCAAATTGTTCACAACAGGTGGAACACTTACATGAAGTAAATAATGCAAGGTGATATACAGAAATACTTTTCTTGTTACTATACTTGAGCGTTTTAGTTCCGATGCTTAAATCTGTCAAGTTAATATGTTTAGTAGAGTTTAATAGATAAATTATTATAGTTCAAAATGCGAAAATCTGTGAACAAGTCCCTTTAAGAGATTCGATTAAATTTCGCACTTGATAGTATGCAATATGCGTTAATATATTTAAAAAGAAGTGATATTGTTCTTTGTCTTAGGTGACAAACGTTCTAGCAAGAAATCATGGATTCAATTCCTACTTTGCTAGCATTTAAATTATCTTCTCAAAAGATGCCAAGTACTGGTTCTACCCAGGAAATAGCCTTGAAAGTATGTCTGTAAGCCACAGGCTTTCAACACAATCCAGGCTTTCAACAAAATCAAGCTAAAAATAAATAGGTTCAAAATACTTCAAAGGAACAAACAGGTAGCTGATTACCTTGTATTTGTATTGTTAACTCTGTTAATAAGGTGTTGTCCAATATCTGATTTCGGTATTAACTTCTGTGCTTTTTTTCTTTGTTCAAACCACAGCCTGGTCTTCACTTTAATGTCTTTGATATCTGTTGGTATCATATTTCTACCTCATATCGCATAAAAAGCCTGGTGTGTCCTAATACTACCATCTACGTCACCTAAATTCGATGATGTTTATTGTCAGTATAATAATAATTTGAACATGAAACATTTTAATGATTTCTCGATGATTAGTATCCAAGACTGTAACACAATTTTACATGTTTCAATAAAAACAAAACCTCTTCAAATTTGGGGTACGTCAAATTTTGGATGCACTAAGATATATGTGTTGAACGAATAATAAACTGTAAAAAAAGACAGTAATTGAAAATCAAACCATTCAGCTATCATTTGAGGTTGTTTGTTTACAATCCATTATATCTGGTTTTTGTAACAATCTGATTTAGCATGAAATGTGTTCTGAACTTGAAAGTCACAGCATATTATACTATGTCAGACAGTTCAGTTAGACATATACCTTTGTTTTATTTTCAGATTATACAGCATGGTGAAGCTAGTGATAAAGAAGGGGGATGATGCCCAGTTCTTGTATGAAACCAGTGTGGATACACCAGTAGACGAAGTGATAGCGGATGTCTCTGCTATTTACAATGGAAGGCTTAAAGTGCACAGACTTTGTGCAGGTAGCGTATTTCAGAAACCTTAAATGAGACTAATACCTGATACCGTGATGATGAGTTGTCACCTGTGCACATATAATTATGAAACATTATTCACTGTTCGGTTCTCAAATATAACATGGGCTTACAAAGTTACAATGATCAGGAAGCATGACATGATCTGGGGTTGCATTGGTGTAATTAATTTCTTGTCTGCCAAACAATTCAAACATCATGAGCTAATTCTATGGAGCTGAGCATTAATATTCTTTATCTTACTGACACCAGTACTGGTTCTACCCAGCAAAAATACTTCAAAGTGTCTCTATAAGTACATGGCTTCCAGCACAAGTGAAGTAAACAAAATGCTGTAACTAACCATAGACCCAGTCTTAACTCTATAAATTAGCCAATAAACATAATACATATGAGGCCCGTCGTGGGAAAAACGGTTTTAATGCATGTGCGTAAAGTGTCGTCCCGGATTAGCCTGTGCAGTCCGCTCAGGCTAATCTGGGACGACACTTTCCGCTTTTATGGTATTTTCTGTTTCAAGGAAGTCTCTTCTAAACATAAACCCACTGTATGCGGAAAGTGCCGTCCCGGATTTGCCTGTGCGGACTGCTGAGGCTAATCCGGGATGACCCTTTACACACATGCATTAAGTCCGGTTTTCCCACGACGCACCTCATATTTGGTCAGACTGATATTGGCTGATATTTTAGTTTAGGAGATTAGGACGATGACTATATTTAAGAATATTTGTAATCACTGACAGGTGGGACCTCTTACATCGAAAATGATCGACTTAACTCAGACTCTTTAACACGACAATGATCTTAATGCATGAATATATAACAAATCGGTAATGAATAAAGTTTCTGTACTGAAATCAAGTTAAATTGATGAACGAGTAACCTACTGAAAAATACAGTTATGGTATCATTAAGTTTGTGAAACACATGCATAAACAAATCCAAGAAAATAAATATTGGAAACAATTATAGTACTTAATATGATGCATGTGTGGGAAATGCGGGCTTAATGCATCTGCGTAAAGTATCGTCCTGGATCAGCCTGTGCAGTCCGCACAGGCTGATCCAGGACAACACTTTCTGCCTACAGTGTTTTTATGTTTAGAAGAGACTTCCTTGAAACAGAAGATACAATAAAATCGTAAAGTGCAGACTGCACAGTCTAATCCAGGACGACACTTTACGCACGCCATGCATTGAGCCCAGTTTTCCCACGATACGCCTCATATATGCCTATAGAGTTCACTAGTGTCAGGTCAGTGTGTCCGAGCTATATCTGTTTATAGTGTGTTTTCACTGCCACAGAGATACAAGATCTAGCAGAGCACGGTATCACTTTACCCCCGAACATGCAGGGTCTGACAGAGGAGCAGGTGCGAGAACTCAAACTGAAAGACGAGTGGGCGGAGAAATGCACACCACAGGGCGGAGTCAGGGTCAATGAGGACAAGATTGGCAGGAGGAATGGGCAAGGTTAAATATCACTAACATTTTCAAACAGTTTAATTTATCAATTAATTAAAAATTAAATAAAAAACATATCATTTAAATTATTTGTATGGTTTAAGAAGTACACACAATATTGGTTACTATATTTTAAAAATGGCTTTATGTTGATCAAATAAAGCATGTTTGGTCATTAAGAAAATACACATTCTTGTTATAAAAAATATAAATATTTCTGACATGAAATTCAGTTATTAATGCATCTTGTTTACACATATTTGATGTATATATATTTTATCTGTAATTTCTAGCTCCCACAGAGAAGATGGCCGAGGTTTTAACAAAAACCTGCAAGGAAGCAAAAGACATGGTTTCAAAAGTAAGTTGATGTTGCTTGATTTAACGCATCTTGTTGTGATTTTTATAACAAATCTTCCTTGTATTATAATGACTTAGTTTGTAAAAGTGCAAAAATATTAACACATATTTGTAGAAGTTCTATGTGCGTACACCAGGTTCTAGATATGTAGCTTCAAAGTTCAATTCTGCAAAAATAATTTGAATTATTTGTGAACACTTTTCCCCAGAAAATGTGTAAATAAGCCACATTTGGAATAATTTTAGAAAATTTTGAAGCCTTTGCTATTTTGGCTGCTGGTAGCACCATTCATCGAAATAAGCAATTTGGCCAAGCAAGCATGAATTCCTGCTTGAAACAAGCAATTTGGCCAAGCAGGCATGAATTCCTGCTTGAAGCAAGCAATTTGGCCAAGCAAGCCTGAATTCTTGCTTGAAGCAAGCAATTTGACCAAGTAAGCATGAATTCTTGCTTGAAGCAAGCAATTTGGCCAAGCAAGCATGAATTCCTGCTTGAAGCAAGCAATTTGGCCAAGCAAGCATGAATTCCTGCTTGAAGCAAGCAATTTGGCCAAGCAAGCATGAATTCCTGCTTGAAGTTAGAAAACGTTACAAGACCGTCTATAAAAAAAATATTTGAGCAAGCCTTGTTCAAAATTTAGCAGTGCAGGGCTGGTATTCACAAAGCATCTTAAGTAGAATCTTAAATATTTTCACTTAAGTGCAAAATTTGAATGTGTTATATTTCTTAATTAATAAACAGATGCATATGTTGTTGATATATCTCAAATAACACTTTAAATGATGATGCCATTTTAACGTGATACTTAGTGCAAAACTGTTTCTTTATGAATTATACAGTTGAGGAAATTTCCAAATTTGAGGATAAGGATAGAATTTAACTTAAGATGCTTTGTGAATACAGCCCCAGGACTTTACGGGCTTGTGCTGTGTGTGTCAGCGTAGTTTTAACATACGAAATCTTGCCGTTTGCAGAAGAAAGTTCAAGCCAATGAACTGGTGACCCAGAAGACCTTGCAAGAGGCCCTGGACATTCTCCGAGGGGCCGTGACCATTGTGTACCCCATGGGGCTGCCCCCACATGAGAACATCAAGATGGAGTTTGAAAATAATGAAGACCTCACTGGGACACAGGTGAGAAATGCTACTTGACATTACTTGTTTAATTATTATCAATTTCTGTTTGTCTAATCACCAACACTAAATTTGTTCATTCATGTAGATCGACAATTGACTAAAATGTAGTATTCATCTCTTTATTTCTACATGTCATTGATGCAGTATATATTTAAGATGATTAAACAAAAATCACTCAGTGGCTTATAACTTTAGTGGGGTTCCTCATATCTTATTGAAACTATTTAGTAAAAGGTGAAGGTTCTCATTTCCTGAGTCAGCTGAGATCATTTATTATTTTATGTTAATCTTAAACATCCTAGTACCGTACATATATTGCTTCTTGGTGCTGATTAGGTCGGGGTGCCGACAATTTATAGTGTAGCCTGAGTGCTGATGGACTTCATTAACTACAAAATACCAGTACTACTAGTATACCACTTAGCTCACACAATTTGACCTGACACTCATGAACTTTATTAGTATTATTACACCTTTGAATTCCTATATTTATGCACGGTTTTGTTTTTGCACATGTGTCGTGTGTA
This sequence comes from Congeria kusceri, assembly GCA_027627225.1. Taxonomy (NCBI): domain Eukaryota; kingdom Metazoa; phylum Mollusca; class Bivalvia; order Myida; family Dreissenidae; genus Congeria; species Congeria kusceri. The sequence goes on from CM051024.1 coordinate 30,990,804, forward strand.
TATTGATACCACAACAGTATTTTTAGGGGATTACTTTTACAAAGATTTAACTCAAATTACAGACTCGTAATATATTCATGCATAAAGGTCAGTGTCGGGTTAATGTGTCCAAGCTGTACAATAAGAGCCTTTCCTTGTTGTCTACAGCTCACAGTGTAGACTATAAAAAATGCTTTCTTTAACGTTTCAGGCATCAACAGAAGTGATAGAGGAGCCCAATGCAGCCCTTTGGTTTTCTGGCAAGGAAATGCTACGTGGCAAACCTCTGAAAGACTTTGTGGGGAAAAACGAGAAAACCAAGGTCATTGCCAAACTGCAGAAGGTATTTACAGTCTCTTTATAGAAGAAAACAGAACATTTATTTGGACTTGGTAATATAAACTACACACAGCCATGGTATTATAAATAAAAATTCAGCTGAACTTTGTTTTAAAAAATTTGCCTAACATTTTGATGTTCCAGATATTTGGAAGTGGAAAATGGCTCTTAACTGTAGTCTTTATGATTGTATACGAAATATTTGCAAAAAACTCGAACTTTGAACTTGAATTGTTGGTTATATCAAAGCGTTTTCCTATCGCATCAAATATTTTCACACTAAATGCTCTTTTCTATCTTGAATAGTTAACCCCTGTGGAAAGTTGAATCAAGGCATAATCCATGATTGTCACTCATGACAAATATCTGAATGTATAGTTATGAAGTGATTAATTGTACATTTGGAATCCCCACTTTAGAAAAGTTATGCAGATATGTCATCCTTCAGATGTGTCATATTTAATACTATTTTAAATTTTGCAGATTTCCAAATTACAAAGTTCTGCTGTTTTTAGCTCACCTGAGCGCAAAGTGCTCATGGTGAGCTTTTGTGATCGCCCGTTGTCCATGTGTCTGTGCCTGCGTCCGTCGTCAACTTTTCATTCAAACAACATCTCCTCCTAAACCACCTGGCAGATTTTCACTAAACTTCACAGGAATGATCATTGGGTGATCCTCTTTCAAAGTTGTTCAAATCGTTACGGTTCGCTGCATATGTAGGTCACCAGAGCTAAAAATAGATTTTTAAAGTGTAAACTTGAAAAATCTGCTCTGGAACCGCAGGGCCCAGATGTTTCATATTTGAACACCCCTATAGTAGTCCTCTACAAAGATTGTTCAAATTATGCCACTGGGGTCAAAACGGGCCACGCCCCAGGGGTCACACGGTTTATATAGAATATATAGCATAATAACTTCAAAAATCTTCTCCTCTGAAACCACAAGGCCCAGAGGTTTCATATTTGGTATGTTACATCCTATAGTGGTCCTCTACAAAGATTGTTCAAATTATGCCCCTGGGGTCATTACTGGCCACGTCCCGGGGGTCACATGGTTTACATAGAATGTATAGCAAAATGACTTTAAAAATCTCCTCCTCTGAAACTGCATGGCCCAGAGGTTTCATATTTGGTATGTAACATCCTTTAGTGGTCCTTGACAAAGTTTATTCAAATTATGCCCCTGGGGTCAAAACGGGCCACGCCCCGGGGGTCACATGCTTTATACAGAATATATAGCAAAATGACTTTAAAAATTTCCTCTGAAACCAGAAGGCCCAGAGGTTTCATATTTGGTATGTAACATCCTATAGTGGTCCTCTACAAAGATTGTTAAAATTATGCCCCTGGGGTCAAAACTGGCCATGCCCCGGGGGTCACATGGTTTATATAAACTTATAGCAAAATGTCTTTAAAAAATCTTCTTCTCTGAAACCGCAAGGCCCAGAGGTTTCATATTTGGTATTAACATCCTATAGTGGTCCTCTACAAATATTGTTCAATTTATGCCCCTGGGTTCAAAACTGGCCACGCCCTGGGGGTCACATGATTTATATAGACTTAAATAGCAAAATGACCGCAAGGTCCAGAAGTTTTGTATTTGGTATATAACATCATAAAGTGGTCCTCTACAAAGATCGTTCAAATTATGCCCCTGGGGTCAAAACTGGCCACGCCCCAGGGGTCACATGGTTTATATAAACTTAATAGCAAAATGTCTTTAAAAATCTCCTCCTCTGAAACCGCAAGGCCCAGAGGTTTCGTATTTGGTATGTAACATCCTATAGTGGTCCTCTACAAAGATTGTTCAAATTATGCCCAATGGGTCAAAACTGACCACACCCCAGGGTTCACATGGTTTATATAGAATTAAATAGCAAAATGACTTTAAAATTCTTATCCTCTGAAATCGCAAGGCCTGGAGGTTTCATATTTGGTTTGTAACATCGTATAGTGGTCCTCTACAACTGTTGTTCAAATTATGCCCCTGGGGTCAAAACTGGTCAAGCCATGGGGGTCACATGGTTTATATAGACTTAAATAACATAATGACTTTAAAAATCCTCGCCTCTGAAATGGCAAGGCCCACAGCTTTTATATATTTGGTACATAACATTGCATAGTTGTCCTCTCCAAAGATTGTTCAAATTATGCCCCTTGGGTCAAATCTGGCCACACCCTGAGGGGTCACATGGTTTATATAGATTTAAATAGCAAAATGACTTTAAAAATCTTTACCCGAAACCGCAAGGCTCAGAGGTTTGTTCAAAATTGTTCAAATTATGCCCCTGGGATAAAAATAAGCCACGCCTCGGGGATGCAAATTCCAATTGGGTTACAAGGTCTCGGGTGAGCATCCTAGGGCCCTCAGGGCCCTCTTGTTTACATACATGTGTTGATTCAACTTGATTGTTGTGTTTACTGCAGTTTTGTAAAAGTATTACTGGGTTGTATCACTTATGCTCTTAACATTGGATTGCCTCCCCTATTGCACTGGATGGTCTGCTTTGTTGTACATAACATCAACAATTTCTTTTGCTTGTGTCATTCTTGTGTCTGTCATGATTGCTTTGAAAGCTAAAATTGAAATAAGATATGTAGATTTAAATGTATTCATGTCGTAATCAAACGATCATTTCCATGATATTCTGGTGCTCGTATTGTAAATTTCATTTTAAAAGCATTTTGATGTAAAAAGCTAACCCCGAGATTCGAACTCTAGTCAGTTGGTTAATAGGTAGACACGCAAACGACTATAACATCTCTCCTTGCTTAAAGCTATCGGTAACTTATACTATATTCAGTCGTATGTATAACTGGATATCAAATTAGTTGCACAGACAGACTTCGAAACATAATTTTGACTTCGTATTCAGCTCATGAATATTCTTGCATAAAGGTTAGTCTCAGGTCTCCCCCAATTACTGGTATACTAGTACTCGATAGTCTCCCCTTTTACAAAGTACAAAGTACTGGATTGTCTCCCCTATGACACTGGCTTGTCTCCCCTATGACACTGGCTTGTCTCCCCTATGACACTGGCATGTCTCCCCTATGACACTGGCTTGTCTCCCCTATATCACTGGCTTCTTGCAGAGAGGTCAGGGGTGTCCGTCCCGAGAGCCGGTGGTCAGTGAGGAGGACCAGAAGCAGATGATGGCCTACTACTACAAGAAACAGGAAGATTTCAAGGTAACCTATATCTACATTGGGTAGGAAAAGACCTGTGGCAGCAAGATTTTTTTAGGGCCAATTTTTGGCCAAAATGCCGCCCCATTCCCCTGCTTAAAAGGTATATATTTTCCCACTATATTTATCTTACAATAATATTTCCCTCAGAATGTAAGCTTCATTTTGAAAAAAAAAGACCAAAATCAGACAAAAATTGACTAAGATAGAGGAATTTTCGTAAACAATCGCAGCTGTTTTTCATCAAATCAGGTTGCTGCATAATCTAAGTTATCATTTGTAGCAAAGCAATTGATTAATGTTCTATAACAAAGTAGAAGATAAACCTGCAATAAGGCTTTCACCCCCCCCCCCCCCGAAAAAAAATCCCCTTTTGCCATAAAATTCCCCATCTGAAGGGCCCTGACACCTTTCCCCCAAAGGAGAAAAGAAACACTGGGCAGGGTGCATACAGATCCTTGAAAGTGCTTGAATTCAACATGGTTTGAACCTTCAAAATATTTTGAGAAATAAATCACTTATACGCTTGTGACACCAAAGTGTTTTATTTGCCTCCCCCCCCCCCCCCCCCCCACACACACACATTATTCAAATAAATTGTTTAACAGAGGTGCTGCCCAACATATCTTACAAATTGAGAATACAAACATTGTATACATCATAAATAAAAGCCTATAATACAAGTAAATATTGTAAATAACCTTTAGGCAAATAAAAAAATACCAACATATTGTGACAATTTTCATTATAAAATTAAAGTTGAGCTTTAAACTAAACTGTTATGCTTAAATTTCAAAACTGTTTCCATAGATATTTTAAACTTAACAGTTCTTGGATTGTAACTAAAAACAGGGGGGGAAAATGCGTACCTTAACTGCTTTTACTTATTTAAATAAACATTTCAAAAATTAGAGATATAGGTTGGCACTATTAATTTTTGTCAAGTACCAGCTTTCTCTTCTGCAATGTTTTTTTGTAATACTTGTTAAAAACAACAAAAACATCATAAAAAACCCACACAATCTTACCCTGATTGGGATACATAGGGCGTCACAATAATTCTGAACAACATGTTGTTCATTTTCGTTACATATATTTTGTGATAGAAACTTGACAAAGAAGCGGAGGATGCCTACCTCGACTCACAATGGGCTGACAACCAATCACTGAAGAGGAATTTCCACGGTCTCAAGGACATCAAATGGGGCCCGCGGTGATAGGAGCCGTTGCGGAGGAAGTCTCGTCATTCTCATTCTTGTTCATCCGCATTATCTATACATTTGGTATTGTGAATAGTCTGCACATGTTCGTGTTTCTGGTTTCGATAAGATTTTGTTGAGAAATGGAGTTTCTACTTGAATTTTACATGTTGAGCATCTTTTAGCATATCACCAGACTAAGTGACTGGAGCAATCAGTTATTCAGAATATATATTTTAAAATGTGTATCTTGAAATGAATGTTATTCTATGCATTGTTTGACAAAATGATTGCTTTTTTACCTTTTATCCCACCTGAAAATGTTGGTAACTGTTGATAAATGAGCCATTGGCGAAAATATTAAGAAATTGGCACAAGAAAATGCCAAGTCGGCTCAAATGCCCAAAACATCTTATCATAAGACTATATAAATGGTGCATTAGTTGCTAGTTTAAACACATGTTGATTAGAATGTTCTGTTCGCATATATGCAGGGACAAAAAATCCTGTATGGTTTCTTAGTACCTTAATGTATTTTAGACAACCATCCTTCCCGTACTTATCAATGCAAATCACAGAGCATATAGTTCAATTTTCCATCACCATTTACGTTGACTTCTTATTAACGTGTTATGTTAAAGTTTACTGTTTTGAAAAGAAAGAACAATGTTTTCAAATTATTATTTACATCCATCTAAATGTTGAATTGCAAATGAAGTCATTTGATACAATAAATTGTTGATTAATACTAATTATTATTCATAGTGTAAAGTTGTTAACGGTAATTCCATTTATAAGCATACATAATAGTATTGTAGTATTATGTAATGACTGGATTTGATGTATATTGTTAACGCCTGTTTACTTATGTACTAATTGTAAAGTTGTGAATGCTTTTGAAGATTTGTATTAAAAAGGTAATTTATTGATACTGGTCTGTTGTGTTATTCGGTCCATGTACAGTTGCTGGAAACCTTTTTCAGTAGCTGTTAATCATGAAAAACGCATAATTTTGTACTTGAGCATTGTATCGAATATAATAATATCTGTATACAGAGCAACAGATAAGGTCCGTATTTGCGTAAAAAAAAAATATTCTGAAACCCCATTTACTAAAAACGCAGAACAGATTTTGTTACAGGCCTAATTTAAGGGATGTCTGGCCACTTCATTGGGGTATTCCACTATGTGTATTGGTGCACCATAAAACTTACCATTATCAGACATCTTTTCTTTCAGCTGACTGGGCAATGGCTTAGTGCACTGTTTCAATTATCTCTACCTCTTCAACGGTGTATTGATCTCAGCTGATGAGGGTCACCATGCTGTGTCCTCGCTGTGACCACGGCAGGGTGCCAAAACACAGGAGTACAATACCTCAGATTGGGGGTTGGGGGGTGGGGTCAAATAAAGAAGGGTTAAACTAGGCCTTTGAGATTGGTAGTCATATAGTGACAATACAGCAGGGTGCCAATACACAGGAGTACAATACCCCAGGTTGGGGGGGGGGGGGGTCAAATAAAGAAGGGTTAAACTAGGCCTTTGAGATTGGTAGTCATATAGTGAACAAATGAGTTCAATGCAAGCTAAATATGACACGTTACCTGTAGTATTGTGATCGCATCTTTCGTGCATGGTTGTACAGTGGTAGGCATATTAATGAAATGTGTGTGTTACAGGTGTACTAAATTTGGGTATTTCCGACAATCAATTAATGTTAATCCTATGGAGTAACGTAATCTCAATTAAATAACTCAGTACTCATTTTTTCAATAATGATGGGGTTATACTAAATTCTGGCAAAACCCTGTTGCTATGTGCACACATGTGACCAGCTCTTTAAAAGACTAGGTTATAGAGGTTAATACCCGACGATCCATTGCATAGCGATGCATAGTAACAGACCGTGTGATATTGGGTTTACCCACTGGCTTTATACCCTAGTGGTCAAAGGTTCGAGTCCCTATTCATCCTAAACCACTAGTCCTTCTCACGAGACGTTTAACCTAGGTGCAGTGTACTAGATACTTCGTTGCGTACAGTAAAATAGTCTTGGTCCCATATCTTCAATCTTGCATTATGCCCTTTAAATACATTTCGGGGGCTGATCTGTTGTATCTGCTTAACATTTCTGCTTAACATTCCTATATCAGATACAGTAGTTTCACCCTCAACCCTCGCATCACCCACTTAGAGGGTTTCTTTTGTGCTGGCTCGCTTTGCCCAGTTTTAGGTCCATTCCACGTTAACTTGTTAAATTACTTTTTAGCTTGTCCCTTGAGTAGCATTTTGTTAAAAAGTTAACTGCAGATATTATGTGACTATTTATTATGAAGAAATGACCATATCTACCAAATCAGCGACTTTCAACCTTATATTTGTAATAGTTGTCCTTCGGTAACATCATATATACCGAGTTGTTTATCATTTTTGCCTGTCCGTGCATGTACATTGAACACTTTACTACAAAAACAAGACAGCCTTTTTCACAAAGTTTGCTACATAATAAAAGATATACATGCACCTGTATATATAATTATCTCGCTACTCGGAATAAAACTCCATGGCACGTTACATCAAAAATGATTTAAAAAAACGAAACCCGTTAACGAATTCATGAATGGTGTGTATTTTCAATAAAACATGAATTAGTTTATTCCAATTGAAATAACAAACTAGTGTAAAGATCCCCAATAAAACTAAAATCATTGTTAAAGAAACAACACGTAAGATACGTTACAGTAACACAATTGATGCGAAATTCATACTTTCTTGATGTTACGGTCATGATTTAGTACATAATGGTCATTTCCTCGTAGTAAATAGTCACAAAACACGTGCAGATAACATTTTTACAAAATGCTGTTCAGGGACAAAATAAAAAGGAATTTAACAAGTTAACGTGGAATGGACCTTTAGCTCACCTGAGCACGGCTAAGTTCGATTCGGACCAGGAACACCCGAGTTTTGCCACTCTATCATGAGAAAAACTGTGAAATGACCACAGTTACGCCGCTGTGTATGACCATAAGATCTCAAAATAATTTTAAAAAATGGCTAAGATTGGATCACAAACAGCAGAGTTGTTTCATCTTGTGTTGGAGAAAAAATGTGGAGGACAGAGACTCACTTTTCGTCTAATATCTTGACCAAACTTGGACTGCTTGTAAATACCAATTATAAGGTCCCAGTCGAAGTCAAATATGGACCAGATCGGACCCCCCCCCCAAAAAAAAACACACAAAAAACAACAACAAAACAACAACAACAACAACAAACAGAGTTATTGGCCCTTATTTGCGAAAAAAATCCCTAATTCGTCAACGAATGTCTTGCATTCACAATGGAGAATTAAGTTTTTATTCAATGTTGACTAGACTCGCACAGATTGTGTATGACCATAAGATCTCGTCTGGGTACAATGATGGGCCAGATAGGAACACAAAAGTTATTGCCCACTTTTACCAGAAAACTTTTTTAAAAGGACTGTGCAACATCGAAACTTCAATTCTTATATAATATTGACCTAGCTTGCACAGCTTGCGTATGGCCATAAGATCTCAGAATAAATTGAAGACTTGCCCTGATTGGGGTACAAACACTAGAGTTATCGTGACTTGTTTGTGAAAAAAAAGCAAATAATGGACAATGTGCAGGATAGAGACTTCATTTTCACTAGGGATGTCAACAAATAGCAAATAATAGCCGGTTAACTGGATATCATTTACCTAATAACCGAGGCAATAAAAACACAAACACATCAAGTACGACGGTCTTTGATCGATTAGTTATAACCGATAATATATACGTAACACTGAGGGTGTATTTATAGCTGTCACTCGCGACTGTTTTAATTATTGTTGTGTAATAAATAAGAACACATTACTGTATATCGTCCCTATATCGTCCATTGAAAGCCAGATGGTGGCATCATCTTTATGTGCAAAGAAGGCTGGTAACCCCTTCTGGCTGTCATGGAACGATATGGACTTCAACTGGGTACTTGAACCGCTTGTGATTGCACAGATTGGATTTTTTAATTTTTTTTCAACTCAACTCACTTTATTAAGTAAATAAAGGCCACTGGCCCATAATACACAATATAGTACACAAATCATAATAGATAAATGTAGTTGCATTCCAACATCCAACACTAATAGTAATACATGTTTAAGTATTAATAGTATTCATAAGATGATATAAAAATATGCATAATTTATGTATCGTTTCATTATTATTTGTACTCATCATAGTATAAAAATCACTGACAGTATTTCCACCAAAATACCAGTTGTAAAGAATTCTCGACGGATAACATCATATTTAGGGCAATGAAAAAAAGCGTGAAATTCACAATCAATAACTGATATGTTATTTTCATTGAAACAAAAGGTACATATTCTCAAATCTTGAGCAATATTTAACTGCCTTCCAAGTTCACTGTTTAATTTGTGGTTCGCACATCTAAATCTAGCAAAAGCAATTTTATATTTGAAAGGGATTTCTAAGTCTAAATATCGCTCAGTATTAAGCAAAGTCTTATAATATTTATAATGATTACATCTAGATGAATTATTTATATCATTATACCAATTTTGGGTAAAGCAATCAGTTATGCGTTGGCGAAAACTATAAATAAATAAATCAATGTTACCAACATCTTGTGAGATCCATATATATCCGTAGCCATACGTAAACAATAAAGATTTTACTTTTGTGGCCCAGCAAATACGCCCAGCGTCATCTATCGTCTTTAACATGTTATAACATTGTTTAGGATATCTATTGTTAGGCATTGTCACAAGCTTACACCAATACTTAATACAGTTAACAAAATATGTGACACATAATGGAAGCCGCCCATTCGCCAAGGATGATACATGTATTAGTATTTTTTTTAACATATAAATTTCGTTTGCAGAATTTGTTTTGGACTGATTCAATAATGTTTATATATTCATAACCCCAAATCTGTGATCCATAGCACAATATAGGTTTTACCATACTGTCAAATAGTACAAATAGTTCTTTAGTAGGGAAATTTCCAAAAGTCTTTTTGTAACTGTAAATTGAAAATATTGCTTTTTGTGCTTGCGCACTTAATTTATCATGTGCTGCATTCCACGATAATTTAGGCGTAAAAAGCAATCCCAGATATTTATAAACAGATGTTATATTTATTTTTATCCCACGAAAAGTCCAAGTTTCATAGTTTCTCAAAGGTCCGCCATTTCTAAAAACAATAATTTCAGTTTTTTTTAGATTAATCTCCATTCCTGTATTAATACAAAATTGATCTACGACATTTAAATGTTGCTGTAGTTTAATAGCTGTTTCCGCACAACTAGCGATATCATCAGCAACATAAGACATATAATGTCATTAATTTCATTGGAAATAAATATCCCAGATCCACAACTTTCACGCAGCATCACTGATAGTTCATCAATAAATAATGCAAAAATAGTCGAACTTGACTTGTCCCCCTGTCGGGTGCCAACGTTACATTTAAAAAGCTAAGTTATTGTTATTGGGCATGAGTATTTATATTTCGCAGCAGACATGTCATTGCCTGTATTTTGAACTTTAACGCAGGAGTAAAGTGAACTATACATTTGTTTTAAAATGCGGAGAATTTTACCGTCAATTCCTTTTCTCTTCAAAGCATAAAATAATACACTATGATTTATTTTATCAAACGACTTCTTAAAATCAATATATAAACAATAGAATCTACCCCCCTTTTTTGAGATATATTTCTGGACCATAGCTTGAAGACAAAATACATTATCTATCGCCGAATAGCCGGCGCGGAATTCCACGGTAATTTTCCGGCGTATATGTAGGTCCAGATTTATGTATAGGACTTATAATACTCTGGCCCCAGGACTTCGGAAAGTCACCCATATCAAAGATTCTATTAAAAAGGGAAAGTAAGTATGGTGCGATATTGTCTATTGAATATTTATAGAATTCAGATGGTATTCCATCTATACCGCTACTTTTACCACACATTAATTTATGGATTTGAAATTTGACTTCGTTGAGTGAAAATGGCTCATTTAGAGGAATCATAGTGTCATTCACGATATCTGTATTAATGTTAATATTTATGTCAATACGTGGTGCTTGAGCATCATATAACAAACCTCGGAAATAGTCATACCATTCATTTGCCTTGATATTTTTATCTACGTTCTGTCGAGTTTTGGCTTGCTTAATTTTCTTCCACATTAAATTAGGATTTTTTCGATTACTGATAAGTTCCTGCCTATTGTTTTTCTGTAGTTCTTGAAATTTAATATTGCAATAGTTTTTAAATGCATTTCTGTGATTCTTATATTCTCTTAGATCATATGCAGAATTTGAAATTCGAAATCTGCGTAAAGATGTGTACTTTTGCCTTTTAAGACTATCACATCTTTCATCCCACCAAAGTGGTTGTAACGATCTAAACTTATTATTTATAATTAACATCTTATTACCGGCAACACTGTATAGATCAGTTATCTTGTCAATCGCCGCGTTAATATTTGTATTTATAAGGTTCATAAGTATACGATTATTTTCATTAAAGATCATATTTATACGATCACGAAAAGTGTCCTCATATCTGGCTTGCCATTTATATTGCTTAACGTGTGATAATTCATTATTATCATTTGTATGCATATGACTGCTATTACTATATTCAAATTTTATTTTACAATTTATTGGAAAATGGTCCGACTCAGAGCGATCAAGCACCTTGAAATCAAGAATTTTCTCAAATAATTCCGATGATGCAATTATATAATCCAGGACGCTAGCTCCTTCATTAGAGGTACATGTAAAATGACCATTCTTATCGCCCTCAAATCTTCCATTCAAAATATGCATATCAAATATACAGCACATGTTAACTAAGGATTTTCTATAGTTATTTCCCCTTAAGGTATCTCTGTTTGCGCGGGGTAAATCAAATTCGTTACCTTCGTAATCTACATCCCCAAATACATACTGCAAATTATCAAACGGTATAAATTCTAGATAATTTAGTGTTCTACAATTAAGATCTCCTGATAGCAAAATAAGTGCATTGGGATAAGCAAACTTTAATTCTTCTAAATTAGAAGACATATTAATTATACCATTCTTCTCATCTCTCTGATTATAAATTGACGCCCCTTCAGGTGATATATAAGTGTAATACATAATAACATCTTTTGATTTGAACAATGTTGAAAATTTACAGTACAATACTACACAATCATTAAAACAAGTTTTTATACGTGATATAATATTTAACTTAAGTAAATGATTTTTTATGAAAACACATATTCCACCGCTGTTGCGTAAACTATTAGGATTAATCGGTCTAATATGATCAAAACATGTATATGATTCTAGCAGTGTGCTAAATTCATCATAACTGTTTGCCCATGTTTCACATAAATGAATAATATCAAAGGACAATAAATAAGATTTAAAATCCAAACTGTTTATGTGTTTACTTAGACCAGCAATGTTCCAACTGATAATATTCAAATTAATCGATTTCCCCATGCTATTATTGTCTATAGGGTCTCGGCCGAATTCCTAGTCCATAATTAAGGTGTCGGAGCTGACGTCATCCTCGTGTATGTTCGTATTACTTCTAATTGGTTGATCCCCAACAAGTGGAACACTTACATCATCATTCACGTGGTCCATTACATGACTACTATCCAGTTGGTGATCTGCAGTCCTGTTGTCATTAAGTTGTCCATGCGGAAAACCACGTGCTGCTACATGTGGCCGTGCCATCGTCCGTCGTGTACCAATTGATACAATAGACTGTGTAATGTCATTGTATTTATAGATCTGGTCATTCACAATCAATTTGTCATACCTCATAGTGGCATAGTTATTGTTACGCCGTTCTAACATCATACGTTCACCAAGATGCTTCCTGTGTTGTCGCACTTTATCACTAAAGTCTTGTTGAACGGAATATGCACGATTATGTTGAAGCAATGTGTTTGCCCGTCTCAGAATACGCTCACAGTCCTTAAATCGTGTGAATCGCACCATTATTATAAATTTGTTAGGGTCCCGGGACTTGATGCGGTGGGCACGGTCAATTTCAAGATTGTCGCTCCATGTAATGCAAGTGTGATGGTAAACATGTCGCCGACTGCTTGTCGACAGCATGTTCAAAGAATGTCTAAGCGTCTGACGATGCAGGCTTTCTAATTACGATAGTGTCATTTACTACTACTATATATATTTTTATTTTATTGGGCACTTGTCTGATGTTATGATGGTGTCCCTGTGACATTCATGTGGTGTTCATCTTGGACCCAACTGATTCGACGATAAACATATCGGTTGTTCACCTGTCGTTTGCCAGGTGAACAACAGAAGTAGGCCGGACAGGCATCTGTATAGCGCCTTTAGATTGCCATGTCAACAATAGTAAGAAATCTGGCTGTTGTAGGTCATTTTGTAGGCACTGACACTCAGATGTCATAGTTGATTGCTGTCATTGCCAGTACTCGGGTGAGCGCTTTGGGCAATCATGGCCCTCTTGTGTATGACCTGTCTTGATATGTCCCGCTTTCATTTAATCTACACCCATTGCCTGCTCCGTTAAACATTCACTTACCTGTCTTATTTCTTCTAACCCTGTAATGGTGCGCCCATCCCTGTTCTGTATTCAATTCCTGTGTAGTTTTATGACCGTTGTTATACTACTATCTACTCATTTCCAGGCGTCAATGTTCTGTCCAAAATAAGGTTAATATAAAATTGATCTTATTTTTAATGGCAATTATTTAAGACTTCTAGAAGTAAGTTAAGTCCAGTTTTGCAATTAAGCATAAACATTTATCTATATTTGTTAAGCTTGAACCATTGGTCTTTGAATCGGTATTTAACTAATGTCTTTAATTAATGACCTAATTGCTGTAGAGGTTATTGTAGATTTGTCACGCTTTGTATTTCATTGATGTCATTAAATTTCTTGAAATCGTAGTTCAGATGTAAGAGAACTCTTTTAAGATTAATATATAAAATAAAATCGGTCATGGGTATCAGGCACTTGAACTTAATGACGTTATACCGCATGGTTTCAACAAACAAGCCCGATTTGTAACCGGGCATAACCAATAAAGGTCTTATTTTCACTATTACTGCACCATGCTATAGCAGGGGCGTACCTATGCATACGCACGTGCGTACACTGGGCTGAAAAAACCCCCACACACATGAAATTGTCCAAAACGCCGTGTTAATAATGGGATATTCTATGACAATATTGCATATAAATTTGTCTCCAAATGACGTTTTATTTGATGTTTTACTTGTCAATGAATTCAGAACGTCTTAAATGAAAATGTTTGACATTTTCCCTATGTAATGGGGTATGCTGAATGCATATACAATCCAAATTGCATCTACGCCTGCCACTTTAGAAATACATTTTTAAGGGTATTATGCATGATGCAACCCTGCATCATTGCATATCTCAGATTCAACCTCACGCACACCTTTGCACGTGTGTAGTCGTTGTGGTTGTACACGAATATAATGTGGAAAATTGTAAACGCAACACAGAGTGAATATGTTTGCTTTAAACCGAATTCCGCTCGCAGCGACATCAGAGTGCGTTTCTCTGGTTAATGGTCACTCAATGTTTATCAACAATTGACAAACGTGTGACTTAGTTAATAATGGAAACATGTAATTAGATACTAGTAATGCCTCGGTCACATCCGGGTTACTTCGACCGCACGGCGAGAGTTGTGTAAAATACGTGCGTCGACCGAACGGAGACCGCATGTTTTTTTGTGCATCGCAACGCTTCCGCAGCGACCGCAAAGTGTTAGCGCAAGCGCTTAAGTTGATGCGGGCGACAGTTATTAACCGTACTGGCACCGTGAGGGCTCCTTTTGGAGATCGTGCGGTCAACCAACGGGCACCGTATGATTTTAGCTTCCGACAGACCGCAAGTTGCACTTGCGGAAGATTTACGGCTGCTTTGCGTATGTCGACCTTGCCATAAACGTAGCGATGTCGCAAGAATGAAACAGACATTTTACGCAATCGTGATACATACACTCTCTCCGGAATGCTCCGTAATATAGATCTCGTGTCTATCATGGAGCCATCTTGGCTTGATACACCCAACGCGTGATCCGCCTGTGTTTTAGGGCTATACACGTCTCGCGTTGAAATAGCACCACATTTAATGTCAAAAAGATGATGAAAGAAGAAACGTAGGTATGTCTTTTATAGGCATCTTGGGCTATTATCCAAAAGGCTTACTATGCAAATATAATTTCAAGAAATTATAATCCGGTATCGAAATTGACTCTAGTGTTTACAAACTATCCAAACTGAAAGTGAAACTAGACTTAATAGAGAAACAGATCTTAAGTTAAATTATACTGATAACACACGGTTTTGAGGAAGAATCAAATAAAGATAATGAAAATATCTATACAATAAGGACTTCCATTGCGTTTTACTACTGGCTTATGAAAAGGCTTTATTTGTCAGGTAAAATTACATGTTTTAATAATTGATTTATTGTTTTTGTAACTTAGTGTATTTATTTTATAAATTTTATGTTGTTAATGTTATTATCATAAAGTACATGTATTATGATATTCTTCAGTATATCCAGTTCGTTAATTTTTATACAATAATTAAATGTATACAATTCAATAGTATTTCTATTATTATTATTATTATTATTATTGTTATTTAAGTCTTAATAGCTTTATACTTTTTGTTAATATTTACCTTTACATCGCTTGCTGAATTACAAAATGTTCCTTAAAATTTAGTAACAGGTCTCTTTTTACAGGTGATTTGAATATTGCAAGTCTGTGATTAATATGGTCATCTCCCCAAGAATACCAAACCTGGCTGTGATTGGAATCCCTTTAAGTTAGAGCTCAATGAGAAACTTCAGTTTAAAAACTATACTAGACTGTAAATAATCTGGCAGACCAACCAAATATTATCCAAGGATATAATGAAGACTGCCAGTTTTATAGAAATACAAGGCTTTTTTTCCTTCTTTAGTAGAGGCCGTTATATAAGTCATCATCCCCTCAGAAATATTCTGTCAAATCATGCAGTTTTCCCCTAAAAATGATCTTACCCCAGGATTTTTCATTCTCCTGCTATGAAATCCCCCCCCCCTCCCAAATGCCAAAAATAGCAATTTTTCTCCCAAATGAGGGCAAAGGGCCCCATCCCCAAGAGGGGGAAAAAAGCCCTGAAATATGACTGTGATACTATGATAAAGTGTTAACTGAAATGAAAGGAACATAGGTTGAATTTACCATCATATACTGTGACAATTTTAAGCTGTTTTCAGCTGCTGTGTCCTGAACGTGCAATACCTCAATGATGTATTTGAAACACATATTTTATAACTGGTTGTAAATTTATATAGCGTTGAATAATGATTTAATAAATTTCCCATGTAAAATGTATATTTTTATATACCGGTATTAAGATATAATATTAATGTAACCGTCGTTATAACAAATGCGGTAGAGGGAAATTAGAATATTTTCAAAACACATAATCACTTACAAACTTGCGAAGTGATGAGAAAGAAATACAGATATTTTTTATGTGCCTGAACTGTGACAATATGACAATGTTGAAATGTATGGACACGTCCAGCAGCTGCATTTGGAATTAATGAAATCAGAAACTTAGCATCATTTCTACAAGAAAGAAAACAACCCAGACAGGACATTTCTTTAATTGATAGTACTCAGTTGTATATAGCCAGTAGAAACACATAATATAGGCCTTTTTTAAACAAGATTACCAATTATATTGTACTAGGTGATGTATCTGCAATGATGAACTTCGAAGGAAGCAGTATGCATCTGTATAGTGTAACGAAATGGTGATGAAGTGAATCACCTTATTTGTTGTACTTGTTTTTAACAAATTATAACCATTTAATTTCAATTTTCTCCTGAAATCATACATGAAAGTGACATTTACACAAAATATGAAATATAATCATCTGTACTCATTTGGTTTATTTAACTATATTTTTGTATGCATTTATATGTGCAATGCTTATAAACAAAATGAACTAGTGTGATTCTTTTGTTTTGTGGTACGATGTTTAAATTAATTCCCAAACTGGACTGACATAATTACTGTCAGTTGAATACATGGTCAGTGGGGATAAATGAATTTATTGATCTTAAGGTAGATATTTTTTTCAGTATTTTCTTGCATCCAATGTTGTTTTTATTTTTTATTTCAATTTTAAAAAATGTCAGGCTAATCCAGGACGGCACTTTCCGCTTTAATGGTATTTTCTGTTTCAAGGAAATCTCTTCTAAACATAAATCCACTATATGCGGAAAGCGTCGCACAGGCTAATCCGGGACGACACTTTACGCACATGCATTAAGCCCGGTTTTCCCACGACACGCCTCAGTTATTATATATAAGTTTCTTCGCGGAGAGAGAATGTCTAAGTTGTTGTGATGTTTACAATATCTAATTTTAGACAATTTTAAGGGGGCCTTACGCCGCTTCCGCCCCCCCTCTAAAACGCCTATGGAACCAAGCAGTATTATAGAAATTACAAAACACTACATGGACACTCATCCATTCTGTTTACTGATACACAATATTTCAATATTTGAAGTTCCCATGCAGTTACAAAGTTGCCTTGAAAATGAACACAAATGTCGACATGTGTACATAACAGCATCGAATTGTTGTAACAGTTTGTTAATGCGCAAATATTTGCTTGAAAATATCAACAATCAAATTTTATCAGCTTTTAGCTCTCTGTCGAGAATGTTTATTCACACGATTTACTGTGTACTCTTCGATTTTATTGTCATTTGTTTGGCCATTATAGGCCATTCAATACAATTATGAAAAGAAGTTTTTCAATTATTCGTTTAGTCCAATTTAACAACAATGGTTTCTAGTACTTAAATCCTGCATGTATGCTCAGCGTTGATTTGTTCGAGTGTTTTGATGAAGTTTAAGATTCGTTATTAAAGGGACTTGTTCGCAGGTTTTTCGTAGTTTTGAAAAATGTAATTTAATGTCTTAACTGCAAAAACTAAAGAAGTTGGACTGAACAAAAACAACTATTATGTAAAGAAAAAAATAAAAATAAAATGTCTTCGCCGGGACTCAAACCAAGTCCGCCGGGCTCAAAAATCTGTCGCTGTAACCACTAGGCTATTCTAAGTGCGGATCATTGTTATGAATTTTTAACGCTATGCATGTGATACACGTATTCGCATATTGTCGAATTGACAATTTCCAAAAGGTTTGTCACAGACTAAACAAGAAATGTCTTTTAAAAAAAGACAATCGGCGTTGAAATTAACATTGAGATGTCATTTTTTTGCCCTAAATATAATACCAGCGGACCAAGATAATCGGTTACGTGACTTCTCGGACCTCAGATTTTTTTCGATCCCTACTAGGGAGACTTCTCGAACCCCAGATTTTCCGGTTCCTACTAAAGAGGCATCTCGGACACCAGAATGTTAGGTTACCATACGAAAACATATAGGCCCCAAAATTAATTTGAGATAAACTCAGTCATTCTTAATATCTGTACCGTGAATAAAACCGATCATATACCGCCCCATATTTTCACCAGTGATACGTGAATATCCTAAATACTAGTAGGCCTAATTTACGTAAACATACTTGATACATGAATTTGTCAGGCAAATTTAACAAATTAACATTGTCAGAAAATAATAGCGTTAACGAATGAAAATTAATATACTGTATATATCAGACAAGTGTACATAGTTATGGTAAATAATATACTATATGTATCATTAGTATTGCACATAGTGTAATCATGCTACGCAAATGAAGTTACAGTAACATGAATCACATTTCGATGTATTTACGAGACTTCTTTCACCACATTTTACTTACATATAAAGATGTTGAACATTTTTATAACTTGAATAACATCTACTGGAGAAGTTGTTAGAAAGGTGCAATTATAAGTCATTCTTAATAAAACGCAACCACAATTCAAATACAAATTAACATGCACAGTAAGTTTATAAATATCAATTCCCCATTTATTCAGATTCTCGGGTTTAGGATTCTCCGGACGGTAATTGATGCGTGTGTATTATCACAGCTTTACCGCGCGCTATTTTCAGAATGATTAACTCTTCTGTTGGAGTGTGTTGTACTCGCTGGAATTAATTCACGGGCACGACAGTCGGTCACAACGTTTAATAATATTTTTACACAATGATACAATAATATAATATGAAATATAAGCTCCATCAAGTTTGCTAATATTTGTTTGCTTATTTATCATAAAAATACCAGAAATTTACCACTTTATATTTTGTGCTTGTCACAAGAAACCTTAACACTACTTGCATACAGACGTGACGCAAGCTCAACAGGCAACATTGTACGTTATTATACATCACCTTTTTTTTTTCCTTCTTTGTTCATATTAAAAAGAAGCAGTCAATAATTTTAAATATCACACTGCAATATAACCCGCTATGACGTCATAGCGATAGAAAGGTTGATCGGAGTTAAAAGGCGTTTATGAAACGGTGAGTAAATTACTCCGTGTTACAAATGCGCATTATTTATTGAGAAGCCCTGTTTCGGTATAATAAAATAAACACTGCATTCTTTGAGGGCGAAAGTGCTTCGCCTTGGGAAACAGTATTTCCTTGCATTGACAAAATGCACTGTCGACCTCAAAGAATGCAATATTTATTTTATTATACCGAAACAATGTCTACCGACATGACATTATACCAAAGCAAATGTCTACCGCCACGACATCATAGCAGGTGACATTGCTATGTCATATTTCCAATTATTTTGACTGTTCCGTTTGTATATGAACAAAGAAGGACAGAAGGGTGAGGTATAATAATTATATATTGTTAACGACTGTCGTGCCCGTGAATTGTAGCATTGTAATTTCTATTTATAGAGCGCGCCGATTATGTAGGCTAAACAAAATATTTATTTCATTACGTGAATGAATATAACATTCAGATCATGACATACAATGAGTAAAATTGTTCTTAATTATGTTCAGTTCTAGAGTGTATGTCGAAGATATGGTTATAATTTTAACCGCTTATGTAAACAATTATGTAAATTTTAATCCTCAAAAGTGTGCATCAGTTATTAGTATACATTAAACCCTTGTTGTAAGATTGCATTTCCTAAAATTAGAAAATTTGCCCAATTCTATTAGCATTCAATTTTCGCGCTGCATAATGCACCTATCAATATTTTCCCCCGGGGGGGGGGGGGGGGAGCGGCGGGCTGACCCAGGGGAATTAGACAAATGTTATTTTTTGGGGTCTTATTCCCTATCCTAGAGTCAAGCATATCTGTATAAATCCCCTCAGTGGGAGATGCTATATGTCTATCAAATGTATTACCAGGATCTAAAATCCGACCAAAGTCTATTACCTAGGACCCGGAATCATTCGGAATGTGAAATTCCCGCCTGTCGGGAATCGCTTTCAGTCTAAAGTCCCCTATATGCCCTCCGCTCCCCCTGGGGGACAACATTGATAGGTGCATAATTATCGCAAGAAATGTACGTCAAAAGTGATCTTAGACAGCTACGCCGAAAAAAAACAACACTAAAATAAAACTGTATGAAAAGAAGCGAAATTGCACTACTGACATAGAGATATTATAGTTGATCCAGTTTTGAAATAACGTTTCATTAATTAATGAGTATTGATCAGCTGGAATGGATACAATTATATAGCGTTTGTATCGCGAAACGATTGAATATTTTGGAGTACTTCTGCTGTTTTCGTTGAAATTGTCGGAAACACATGAATCACCAGGGCCCATATTTATAATAAAGATTCTTAAGCCATTCTTAACTTAAGTTGAACATAAGTCAACATTAGGATTTGTGTTTAAAACACTAGGCTTCGGAACATTTGCAGGACTAATGCTAGAGGTTAGTACACTTTCAATTATATTGCAAATTATGTGTCAAAATGTTCCAGAAAAGCGTTACTTTGTCAGAAAATCCAATAATTAAATTTGAGAATTTAAAGATTTTTCTTAATTTTCAACTAAGATTCTTTATAAATACCAGCCCAGATAGGCCGAGCGGTTTGCGCGTTAGACTTTTGATCCGGAGATCGTAGTTTGGAATCCCGGTGGCGGCACATTTTCTTTTCGTCTTTGTGAAGCCTTTTTTGTTATAATAATTGAGTTATTTAGTTCAGTTGCTTTAGTCTTTCCAGTTGAGATATTTAGTGGCATATTAAAGAAAATACAAAAAGCTGCGAACAAGTCCCTGTTAAAGTAACAGAAACGTATGCAATATAATGCGTAGATTATGTACTAGCGTAAACTGAATATTATCTGAATGAAATACGAAAAGATTACGGTATACCAGTAATACTTGTACCGGTCTATTGTTTGTAAGAATATCACTTCAACTGGAATCAGGATTTTTCATTATTGGAGGGGGGGGGGGGGGGGGGCGGTACGGCAAATTTACTGCTTTGGGGGAGTTCTGCACTCTCCGAGAGCTTTCTGTTGTTTGCATTTTAACACTATTGCCATAACATGGAATGCAATAAGCAGAAGAAGAAGAATGAAGAAGAAGAAGACGTAATTCATAAATAAATGAAAATGGTTAAGAATCGATCGTAAACCTGAACATTATTTCAAATACATGTATTTAACAATGTAGAAAGCAACGGTCTTTTAACAAATATCTCGAATTAATACAGTATGATATAATGTATGATGCTGATATTATGCTTTTCAAACATGTATCAGAAATTGCACTAATTCATCCTCTCTTCAGAACACAAAGTCTAAACAATAATAATCGGTATGTAGGTTATAGTTTTCCCAAATATGTGAACATTTGTTATACTAGGCACAGTACCTTTCCAATTGTGTCAACTGTAGGTATGAACATATCTTAACATTTTTAAGTATTTATATTAAACAACGCCTTTGCTTCTCTGACTATTTTCGAGTCTGTTGGTGTGTGCTTGCGCGTACTTGCGTTCTGCAGACGAGCGTTTTCCACCGAGTCCCGAACTTCCTTCGGGACGCAACGTCCCTCTTTCTTGTACCGATCCACTTCCGCGCAGAAGTGTTTTACCCTTGATTCGACCGTTTTATTATTGAAATTGCCATGCACACCTTTTATCTCACGTGATTCCTTCGCCGCCCTGTTTCGTGATAGCCTGGACTGAGCAACACATTCTCGAAGTTTCTCCGTCAAATTCGGACAGTCGTCAATACACTGGGTCTCTACAACCTCAATAAATGACTGCACCTGAGCGTCGGAAAACACGCACGTATAGTGGCCGCTATTGGCAGTTCCGGACTGTACCCTCGTGCACACGTATAGTGGCCGCTATTGGCAGTTCCGGACTGTACCCTCGTGCACACGTATAGTGGCCGCTATTGGCAGTTCCCGACTGTACCCTCGTGCACACGTATAGTGGCCGCTATTGGCAGTTCCGGACTCTGTACCCTCGTGCACACGTATAGTGGCCGCTATTGGCAGTTCCGGACTGTACCCTCGTGCACACGTATAGTGGCCGCTATTGGCAGTTCCGGACTGTACCCTCGTGCACACGTATAGTGGCCGCTATTGGCAGTTCCGGACTGTACCCTCGTGCACACGTATAGTGGCCGCTATTGGCAGTTCCGGACTGTACCCTCGTGCACACGTATAGTGGCCGCTATTGGCAGTTCCGGACTGTACCCTCGTGCACACGTATAGTGGCCGCTATTGGCAGTTCCGGACTGTACCCTCGTGCACACGTATAGTGGCCGCTATTGGCAGTTCCGGACTGTACCCTCGTGCCGTCTTTCTCGTATGTTTCGATAATTCGTTTAATGCTTTCGCATATAGCGCACTTATTGCTGTCGACAGTTTTTCTACGATTGGACGTCATTTTGGATTCTGGGTAAGAAGACGGTCTGGTCAGTGATTGACCGTATGATGGAGTTCTGATCCCAGTACACGTGGCTTTTATCGCGCTCATTCGATTTAAAAGTCTCGCACTTTTAACACGCATCGACTTTTCATTAAGCTGGAACCTCCGCTGTGATATATATTTCTCCTTCGAAACTAGATTTCGAACACTTTCCAATTTTGTTTGTTCATTTCTGTTCATCTTATTCGCCTTATATTCCGCGGCAGTTTTACAGACGACATCGCGGTTTCCGGTCAAAAGTGACGTCTGCAAATGTTCCGATTTTGTTCCCAATGTTATACTTGACGACACTGAAGTTCTCCTGGTTTCTACCGCCGAGCAAGAGTCGCTCTCTAGCAGACGACACGACAGAGTACTTCCCCAGACGCTTGATACACTACTGTGAGTACATCCGGCCATGGCGTCTTCAACTTCCGGCGCTGATGGACGGATCTCTTACAACTTAAACACTTATAACAAACAGCAGACTTTTGTTCTAAATGTTAAACGAAATGACGTAATTCGAGATCACAGTTTTGATATTTTGTCCTGGTTACGGCCCAATTTTGTTTGGAGCTCACATTTTCAAGTTATTTTACAATGTTGTTGCTGTCACGTTTGTAATTCCATGCATGTACACGCAAAATGCACACAATGACCGATACAATTTTTAAATATTGTTTCATATACAGTAGTTTATGTAATTAACTTGCACAAGCAATATTTTGTCTTTTTTTGTGTCAATGTTTTGATTCAGTTGATTGTAAGTATACACACCTTAAAACTGTTATTTTGTTAAGTACGCTTATAGATGTTTTGTTTTTCTTAACATGTATATGTGTTATTACAAATAACTATCTATAACAAATATCTACAACATCCTCGCGCTGTAGAATACCGAAATATGAAAATTAATTCATAAAATTCCGTACGTTGTACATACGGTAATTTACATTAAAATTCATCCAATATTCACCAGAGTTCGATTGCTCCACAATCACAAAGCAACTGCGCCGTCGCGATCTAAGTCCGTTTTACAACAGAAACAAACTCGCGACCACACATTATATATACCCAATAAGGGCGTGTTTCTATTAGCTGAATAGATTTACATGCTAATTAAACCGCGGTCGGTCATTTTACGATCGCTAAACTTCGGCAAATTGATTGATTAACTATCCAATAGTAATGCGAACACAATCGCTTGAGCTAATAATTGAGCTTTTATAGTAGAGAAGTGGTGAATTATATATTTGAGATTGAAAACGATTACATCGCAAAGTAAACACAGCCCTGCATGATTTTGCAACTTCTTCGACGCAAGAAGTAGAACCAAGGAAGGCGAGATTTTCTTTTAAAATAACTTCAATGGCTTGTTTGTTGACTGTGTAACTGTCGTTGTATTTGTGCAGTGCGTACTTGTCCTTGGACCCGTATCATAAAAGCAACGACTCCAATGTTGATTCTGAAAAGGACGTTCTTGTAAATTTGTAAATACTTAATTCAGGCAGTTTTGGTTCGTTTCTTGTATACTCAATTTGCACGTTGCTAGACTGGCTACATGTAGTTTACTTTTGGACCAAATCCGGTGTGTTTTGGACAATATTAAAAAAAAATTGATAATAAAAGGGAATCTTGTAGGTAATAGTAGCTTCGGTGATGCTGTCGCAGTGGTGGTGGTGTTAGTTGTAGTGGTATAGTTGTTGTTGTGGTGATCGTGGTGGTGCTGGCGCTGGTGGCAGTGCTGGTGGTGGTAGTGTTAGTTGTGGTGGTAGCATTGGTGGTAGTGGTAGCAGTGATGCTGGCGGTAGTGCTGGTGTGGTAGCAGTGGTGGAAGTTGTGGTGGTGTGTAGTGTTAGTTGTGGTAGTGGTGGTGTGGTAGCAGTGGTGGTAGTTGTTGTGGTGGTAGTATTAGTTGTGGTTGTAGCATTGGTGGAAGTGGTGGTGGTGGAAGCAGTTGTAGTAGTGGTGGCGGTGGTGGTAGTGTTAGTTCTGGTGGTAGCAGTGTTGGTAGTGCTGGTGTGCTAGCAGTGGTGGTACTTGTGGTGGTGGTAGTATTAGTTGTGGTTGTAGCAGTGGTGGTGGTGGTGTTAATGGTGATGGTAGTGTTAGTTGTGGTGGTAGCAGTGGTGGTAGTGGTGATAGTAGTGTTATTTATGGTGGTAGCAATGGTGGTAGTGGTGGTGGTTGTAGCAGTGGTGGTAGCCGTGGTGGTAGTGGTGGTAGCAGTGGTGGAAGTGGTGGTGGTTGTGGTGGTAGCAGTGGTGGTGTAGCCGTGGTGGTAGTGGTGGTGGTGGTAGCAGTAGTGGAAGTGATGGTGGTGGTGGTAGCAGTGGTGGTGGTGGTAGTGTTAGTTGTGGTGGTAGCAGTGGTGGTAGTGGTGGTGGTTGTGGTAGCAGTGGTGGTGGTAGTGGTGGTTGTGGTAGCAGTGGTGGTAGTGCTGGTGTGGTAGCAGTGGTGGTAGTGGTGGTGCTGGCGCTGGTGGCAGTGCTGGTGGTGGTAGTGTTAGTTGTGGTGGTAGCATTGGTGGTAGTGGTAGCAGTGATGCTGGCGGTAGTGCTGGTGTGGTAGCAGTGATGGAAGTTGTGGTGGTGTGTAGTGTTAGTTGTGGTAGTGGTGGTGTGGTAGCAGTGGTGGTAGTTGTTGTGGTGGTAGTATTAGTTGTGGTTGTAGCATTGGTGGAAGTGGTGGTGGTGGTGGTGGTAGCAGTTGTAGTAGTGGTGGCGGTGGTGGTAGTGTTAGTTCTGGTGGTAGCAGTGTTGGTAGTGCTGGTGTGCTAGCAGTGGTGGTACTTGTGGTGGTAGCAGTGGTGGTGGTGGTGTTAATGGTGATGGTAGTGTTAGTTGTGGTGGTAGCAGTGGTGGTAGTGGTGATGGTAGTGTTATTTATGGTGGTAGCAATGGTGGTAGTGGTGGTGGTTGTAGCAGTGGTGGTAGCCGTGGTGGTAGTGGTGGTGATGGTGGTGGTGGTAGCAGTGGTGGAAGTGGTGGTGGTTGTGGTGGTAGCAGTGGTGGTGTAGCCGTGGTGGTAGTGGTAGCAGTGGTGGAAGTGATGGTGGTGGTGGTAGCAGTGGTGGTGGTGGTAGTGTTAGTTGTTGTGGTAGCAGTGGTGGTAGTGGTGGTGGTTGTGGTAGCAGTGGTGGTGGTAGTGGTGGTTGTTGTAGCAGTGGTGGTAGTGCTGGTGTGGTAGCAGTGGTGGTAGTGGTGGTGGTAGTGTTAGTTGCAGTGGTGGTGGTAGTGGTAGCAGTGGTGGTAGTGGTGGTGGTAGTGGTAGTTGCAGTGGTGGTAGTGGTGGTGGTAGTGTAAGTTGCAGTGGTGGTAGTGGTAGCAGTGGTGGTAGTGTTATCAGTGGTGGTAGCAGTGGTGGTAGTGGTAGCAGTGGTGGTGGCGGTAGTGCTGGTGTGGTAGCAGTGGAGGTAGTGTTAGTTGTGGTAGTGCTGGTGTGGTAGCAGTGGTGGTAGTTGTTGTAGTGGTAGTATTAGTTGTGGTTGTAGCATTGGTGGAAGTGGTGGTGGTGGTGGTGGTAGTGTTAGTGGTAGCCGTGGTGGTAGTGGTGGTGATGGTGGTGGTGGTAGCAGTGGTGGAAGTGGTGGTGGTTGTGGTGGTAGCAGTGGTTGTGTAGCCGTGGTGGTAGTGGTGGTGGTGGTAGCAGTGGTGGAAGTGTTAGTTGTGGTGGTAGCAGTGGTGGTAGTGGTGGTAGCAGTGGTGGTGGTAGTGGTGGTTGTGGTAGCAGTGGTGGTAGTGCTGGTGTGGTAGCAGTGGTGGTAGTGGTGTGGTAGTGTTAGGTGCAGTGGTGGTAGTGGAATCAGTGGTGGTAGTGGTAGCAGTGGTGGTGGTGGTAATGTTAGTTGTGGTGGTGGTGGTAGCAGTGGTGATGGTGGTAGTGGTAGTGCTGGTGTGGTACCAGTGGTGGTAGTGTTAGTTGCAGTGGTGGTGGTAGTGGTAGCAGTGGTGGTAGTGGTGGTGGTAGTGTTAGTTGCAGTGGTGGTAGTGGTGGTGGTAGAGTAAGTTGCAGTGGTGGTAGTGGTAGCAGTGGTGGTAGTGTTATCAGTGGTGGTAGCAGTGGTGGTAGTGGTAGCAGTGGTGGTGGCGGTAGTGCTGGTGTGGTAGCAGTGGAGGTAGTGTTAGTTGTGGTAGTGCTGGTGTGGTAACAGTGGTGGTAGTTGTTGTGGTGGTAGTATTAGTTGTGGTTGTAGCATTGGTGGAAGTGGTGGTGGTGGTGGTGGTAGTGTTAGTTCTGGTGGTAGCAGTTGTGGTAGTGGTGGCGGTGGTGGTAGTGTTAGTTCTGGTGGTAGCAGTGTTGGTAGTGCTGGTGTGCTAGCAGTGGTGGTAGTTGTGGTGGTGGTAGTATTAGTTGTGGTGGTAGCAGTGGTGGTGGTGGTGTTGATGGTGATGGTAGTGTTAGTTGTGGTGGTAGCAGTGGTGGTAGTGGTGATGGTAGTGTTATTTATGGTGGTAGCAATGGTGGTGGTAGCAGTGGTGGTATTGGCGGTGGTGGTGGCCGTGGTGGTGATGGTTGTAGCAGTGGTGGAAGTGGTGGTGGTAGTGGTGGTAGCAGTGGGGGTATTGGTGCTGGTGCAGTCGTGGTGGTAGTGGTGGTGGTGGTTGCAGTGGTGGAAGTGATGGTGATAGTGGTGGTGGTGGTATCAGTGGTGGTAGTGGTGGTGGTGGTGGTAGTGTTAGTTTTGGTGGTAGCAGTGGTGGTGGTAGTGGTGGTTGTGGTGGTGGTGGTAGCAGTGGTGGTAGTGCTGGTGGCAGTGGTGGTACTGCTGGTGTGGTAGCAGTGGTGGTAGTGGTGGTGGTAGTGTTAGTTGCAGTGGTGGTAGCGGTAGCAGTGGTGGTAGTGGTAGCAGTGGTGGTGGTGGTAATGTTAGTTGTGGTGGTGATGGTAGCATTGGTGGTGGTGGTAGTGCTGGTGTGGTAGCAGTGGTGGTAGTGGTGGTGGTAGTGTTAGTTGCAGTGGTGGTAGTGGTGGTGGTAGTGGTAGCAGTGGTGGTAGTGGTGGTGGTACTGTTAGTTGCAGTGGTGGTAGTGGTGGTGGTAGTTTTAGTTGCAGTGGTGGTAGTGGTAGCAGTGGTGGTAGTGTTAGCAGTGGTGGTGGTGGTGGTGTTAGTTGCAGTGGTGGTAGTGGTGGTAGTAGTGTTAGTTGCAGTGGTGGTAGTGGTAGCAGTGGTGGTAGTGGTAGTGTTAGTTGTGGTGGTAGAAGTGGTGGTAGTGGTAGCAGTTGTGGTAGTGGTAATGTTAGTTGTGGTGGTACAAGTGGTGGTAGTGTAGCAGTGGTGGTGGTGGTAGTGTTAGTTGTGGTGGTAGAAGTGGTGGTAGTGGTAGCAGTGGTGAAATGGTAGTATTAGTTCTGGTGGTAGAAGTGGTGGTAGTGGTAGCAGTGGTGGTAGTGGTAGTGTTAGTTGTGGTGGTAGCAGTGGTGGTAGTGGTAGCAGTGGTGGCAGTGGTAGTGTTAGTTGTGGTGGTAGCAGTGGTGGTAGTGGTAACAGTGGTGGTGGTGGTAGTGTTAGTTGTGGTGGTAGAAATGGTGGTAGTGGTAGCAGTGGTGGCGGTGGTAGTGTTAGTTGTGGTGGTAGAAGTGGTGGTAGTGGTAGCAGTGGTGCTAGTGGTAGCAGTGGTGGTGGTGGCAGCAGTGGAGTTGGTGATTGTTGTTGTTGTGGTGGTGGTAATGTTAGTTGTGTTGGCAGCAGTGGCGGTTGTGGCAGCAGTGGTGGTGGTGATTTGTGTTGTTGTGATGGTGGTGTTAGTGTTAGTTATGGTGGTCGTGGTAGTGGTAGCAGTGGTGGTAGTTGTATTGGTGGTGGTAGCAGTTGTGGTAGTGGTGGTGATAGTGGTAGTTGTGGTAGTAGTAGTGGTGGTGGTAGTGTTAGTTGTGTTGGTAGTAGTGGTGGTGGTGGTAGTGTTAGTGGTGGTGGTGGTAATGGTCGTTGTAGTGGTGGTGGAAGTGTTAGTGGTTGCAGTGGTGGTAGTTGTAATGGTGATTGTTGTTGTTGTGGTGGTGGTAGTGGTCGTTGCGTTGGTAGTAGTGGTGTTGGTGGTGGCACTTATGGCAGTTGTGATGGTGCTGGTAGTGGTGTTGCTGGTGGTAGTAGTGGTAGCAGTAGTGGTAGTGGTGGTAATAGTGGTAGTTGTGGTAGTAGTGGTGGTGGTGGTGGTGGTAGTGCTAGTGGTAGCAGTGGTGGTAGTGGTAATGGTGATTTTTGTTGTTGTGGTGGTGGTGGTAGAGGTAGTTATGGTGGTAGCAGTGGTGGTGGTGGTGGTGGTGATGGTGGCACTTATGGCAGTTGTGATGGTGGTGGTAGTGTTGTTGTTATTGGTGGTAGTGGTAGCAGTGGTGGTGGTGGTAGTTGTAGTGGTATCAGTGGTGGTGGTGGTGGAAGCAGTGGTGGTGGTGGTATCAGTGGTGGTGGTGGTAGTAGTTGTGGTGGTATCAGTGGTGGTGGTGGTAGTGACAGTTGTATTGGTATCAGTGGTGGTGGTGGTAGTGGTAGTTGTAGTGGTATCAGTGGTGGTGGTGGTGGTAGTTGTGGTGGTATCAGTGGTGGTGGTGGTGGTAGTTGTGGTGGTATCAGTGGTGGTGGTGGTAGTGACAGTTGTATTGGTTGCAGTGGTGGTGGCGGTGGCACTTACGGCAGCTGTGATGGTGCTGCAAGTGTTGTTGTTGGTGGTTGTACCGGTAATGGTGATCGTAGTGCTGTTCGTAGCTGTGGTGATAGCGGTGGTTGTAGTGGTATCTGTGGTGGTGGTGGTGGTGGTAGCTGTGGTGATAGCGGTGGTTGTAGTGGTATCTGTGGTGGTGGTGGTGGTGGTAGCTGTGGTGATAGCGGTGGTTGTAGTGGTATCTGTGGTGGTGGTGGTGGTGGTAGCTGTGGTGATAGCGGTGGTTGTAGTGGTATCTGTGGTGGTGGTGGTAGCTGTGGTGATAGCGGTGGTTGTAGTAATCACAGAGGTTCATTTACTATCATTAATGCGCTATTTTGTGTTTAAAGTATTTGTAGACAAACGACGGCTCTCTAGGTGCGCCCAGGATTGTAATCAAAACATAACGAAAAGAGATGTTAGGGACAGTGAACACACACCTTCATTTGCCTTTAATCAATATCAATAAACTTTAAGCCGCGCGCCCCACAGATGCAAATTTCCGCTGTCAGAGTAATAGTATACCTATTACTTCGTCTGTGCTTTCTGTACGTACACGTACTGGTATATCATGTACGGTATTTCAAGATATTGTTAATTATTGTCAATGAATTATACGATGGACTTTAAAAGTTAGACCAAAGAAAGAAAACGCTGCTGCAGATGTGTGCTGATGAATTTGATGGCACTGTGTACATTTAACAGTGCAGAGTATTTGTGCGACGACTTCGCTAGTAGACGCTACCTAAGTTGTTATTCGTCGGCGGACCTTTGCAACAGTCAGACATGTACACGGTTTTTTAATTGTCCCCTCACACCCGAGACCACAGGATGATGATGTGTTTTTGTCAGTAGACCTTTGTACCTCCAATAGAAAGTCGTCGATGTAAACGGGCATTATATCCATCCATCCCTTCATCGAGACAACATGACACCAATCAAAATAATTTATTCAAAATTATTCCGTAACAACAAGCTGGAAATTGCAGTTACAACTCAAAATGCACCCCCCTCATTCGTCTAAAAACAAATGTCACCTATGTAATTAAAAATCATTCTAAATAAAAATGCAATAACTGAATAAAAAGTAAGATTCAAATTAACGGTCGTTTCAGAGCAAAACAGTGTTAATGATGGGTTGATGAAACCAGGCCCAATGACCGTATTTCGGTATATGTAAGACGTTTGATCTATCGTAGTGTTATTAATCAGTGTCCAAAATTTTAGTCGATTAATCAGCAACAAGTTCTGACTAAATAACCGATTAATCAGGATTCTTGAAAGTAAAGGAAATACACCATAGACTGCAACGTTTGCAACGTTTGCATGATTTACATTGCTTTAATTAGTTTTTCAATAAATATGTGTCTAATTTATATAGCAATTAAGAAGGAAATAGGCAGTAAATACAGTTTGTCAACTGCATTATCCTACATCCTAGATCTATCATGCGTTGGCTGTCTTTCTTCTGAAATCTTGCATGGAATCCATAATGGGGCCAAGTCGGGCCAGAAACACTAGAGTTATTTCGCTTTTTTGGAGGAAAATGCAAAAATTGCCTTTTTTCAAACAGAGAAACTTCATTTTTCATCCTATCTGGACCAATCCTTCAGTTTGTGTGTAACAGTATGACATATGCCGATGCCATAAAAAAAACATGAACATGGAAGTTGTCACCCTTTGTTTGATGGACAAAATATAACAACAATTGTCATTTCCAATGTAGAGACGTGCCGTATATGTGGCCATAAGATCATAGCAGTAACTACGGAGTTATGACCACTTGTTTATGAAAAAAACTGCCAAAATTCTAAGACAGTGACTTAATTTTTCATCAAATCTTCATCAATTGGTTTACGCAGTTTGTGTTGGACAATATAAGTATAATATCACAGCAAATTCTTAAAATCCAGCAGATCAGACAATAACAACGGGGTTAGTGCTCGGGTGAAAATAAATGGGAAAAAATGGACTTAATGCGGGCTGGGTACCGGTATTACATTTTCCACTCAATCGGTACCAAACATCTTTATTTGTCGATGACCCCATATCTCAGACAAATTTGAATATAGGAATTGTAGATGATAGTACAGCTTCACTCTGAGTGCGATACCAGGGGAAAGAACATATACCTGGGTCCGTACTCATTAATGGCAATTATTTCGTTTTTGATAAGCAATGGTAAAATGGTGACTTAAAGAAATATGACAGCTAAACAGCTAGAAAAAAGAATACAAAGACCATAATTTTTATTTTTTTTATTTTTACATTTTATAACTTTTATTCAAACCTTTCACAAAAGTAATATCTCCATCTTTAACAATACTTAGTGGAGCCATCAGGGACTTCTTGGTTTGTAATTAAGAAATAACAGCTTTACTAGAGACGAATATTAGTTCTCCAAATCATATTAAATATATAAATTTATACATTTTATTCTGTTGAACAATAATTCAATTATATGTGCATGTGTGTTATTAAATTATACTATTTGGTCACTGAAACATATCAATGAACCGGATAACGTTTTCAAGTCAAAAGAAAGGGATTGGACATTTTTCAAGAAGAAAACTCATGCATATACATCTTCAATTAATCAACTTATCCCAAATTTTAATCGACTAATTAATCATTACCTATTAGTCGTTGATTAATCGACGAAATGATTAATCGGCACAACACTAATCTATCCAAAGTATTTGACGAATTGCAATGCACATTGCAGATGCTATTTAATTTACACCAATAGATGTTCGGTATTACAAATGTGCCGCCGCTTTTACAGCTACGAGATTACCACAATTGGTATAATACATAACTGAACACTGATATTTATACCATTATCTACCCGCATTAGTTTTATTATAGTCAATGGTATAATATTGTATCAAGGTGGATCCTTTGTCTAGTAAGTGGAAACGCACTGGCTTCACAATCCAGGGGTCGCAGGTTCGAGCTAACGCCACACCCTAACCTACCAACTCGTCTTTCGCATGAGACGTTAAAACGAAGTGCAGTGTACTAGGTGCTTCACACCGGGCACTAAACGACCCAGGGTCGCCTCTGGAAAGGGGCGCCTCCAGTATGTTGAACTAGTTCCCGTAACCGATCTAACAAGTCTACTGGGGGCGATGGCCATATTGGAGAGAATCCAGGTTCACTCGATAAAACCGTACTGCACACAAACATATTGTATTAACAACTTCGATATAATGAATTTTAGATCCTTACACTCATTACATGTTTGTACCTCATGTTATAAAGTTTCCATGATCTAAGTGAAATTGACTTAACATAACAACCATTATCCGTCCAGTGTCTTTTAAAGGGAACAGACCGATGTCTGAATAGCTTTTGAGAATTCATCATTCGCTCATTTAATAGACCTTAGTATAGTATACTTTACAATCGCGCAAAACTGCCATGCATATTTATTAGTGTGATTTACGCGTTAACAAAGCCATATAATGTTTACATTGTAATGTGTTTTGTATCGCCGTACAGTCGGCCGAGATTATTCCAACATTTCATTTAAAATATTATCATGAAAATGATATATCAATTTCGTGAATCTAAATCCATCGCAAAGGACTAAAAGCGGTTGTAAATATTCTAGATAATTGAATCATTACAACTGTTAATAACACACATAGAGAAACGCGTAAATGTACGTCATACCCATTGAAACACGATGATTAGCGAGTTTTGCATTCAAACGGACAAATCCGGATTTCTATTTCTGCCATTAAAGCCAAAACCAAATCTTCACATACAATCAGCAACAGCAACAACAAATTAAAACACTAAACCTGTTCTTTTTGGTGTTGTAGAAACGAATTTTAGTCTTTTGATGCCAACATCATTTTTTAAGTGATTCGTTTACATGTTGTTTTTTAAGATTTTGAATAAAAGTTACGATTCGTCATAGCTGCCAACTAACACAGTATTTAAACTTATCATCTGAGGCATTAAATCAACGAAACACATTAAACAAAGAAGTGAAAGCGTCGGATCGGGAACCGACGAATACAAGTTTAAAAGTAATAAATCCGCTACGATGACCAATTTACAATCAAATAAAGTTCTTTTGTTCAGTTGTTGAATCTGTTACCATGCTTTTGTCGTGTGGAATTCCTCCAAAAGGCTTTAAGAGTTTTTTTTTGGAGAACCTGAACCACACCACGGGAACTACTTTTTAGACTTTAGACTAATTTCCAAAACAGGTCTCGCGGAAAACTACTTCTTTTCTTTGCAGGCTATTAGTAAGTAAATCGAAACCAGAAAGGGTCCTTCTTCAAAACAGCAAAATTTCACACCCGTTTTCTTACATTTTAAATGAACTTATGACGCCCCTACTTTTTTATTTACTTGTATGTAACCGACAAATTCTAGTGTCCTGGAATAAGACCACCAAATTAATGCGCTATATCGGTTATTTTTGATTCGTTGCGAAAGCTTTTTGTCCTTGTTACCAGTTCTCATTCTGAATATTTTGACAACAAATTACTGTAATTTATATATTTTAAACTATACTATGGAAAATAGAGAGCTTGTATCGTTTGATCTATTTTGACTCAGTAGGATACGAACTAGAAATGCGTCCACAGACACGGATGCCCCCACCTATGCAGCCAATGCCACATGGCGCCGCTTTGTCTGTATGCATAGAAATTATGCAAAAGGAGAATTGTCCTTTTATATTGTACTTTCTGCTAATGTATACTCTTATTCTGTAAAGTAATTTGGATATCACAAAATAGTTTCATTCCTTACAAAAACAATCAATAAATGGTAGTAATTAAAACTGTAAGGCAATTATGAGTTATGGTTCTTGTATGCTTCACTTACTCTTGCTATCTTAAATCATTTTGTGCAAAATCAACAAAATGCCTTTTATCATTTTTGAATTATGCTTTGCACACTCATGAATAAAGGGAAGTAATCCACTAACTTCACAAGTCAGGTTCGTGCATGCAACACATCATCTGGTGATTGTGATAATTTCTGCCAATTTATCTGAAAATCCCTGCATGTATGACAATATTATGCTCTGGAAAATTATTTGACCTTTGACCTTGATTAATGACCTTGACTTTTCAGCTACACACCTGATTCTTGAACGCCACATGCCGTCTCATAATGCTTACCACTTCTGCCAAGTTATTTGAAAAATTTTCATGCCGGACAAAATTATGCTCCAGACAGAATCCATGGACTTAATTTTTATACTTGATATTAGACCTTAAGTGTGACCTTGACCTTGGACCTATTTTTTGCGGGCGACACATCGTCTTATAATGGTTATCACTTTTGCCAAGTTAAAAATCCATTGAAAATCCTGCAATGCTGGACAGAGTTATTGCCTGGACAAGAATCTTAACATACATACATATACTTGACCTTAAAGTGTGACCTTGACCTTGGACCAAGGCACCTGTTTCTTGCATGCGACACCACCGCATAATAGTGATCACTTATGCCAAGTTGTTTGAAAATCCTTCTCTTCTGGAAAACATTATGCTCTGGACATTGTCTATGGCTTATATTTGACCTTTGGCCTTTTAGTGTGACCTTTTTTCTTTTTTCTTTTTTTTTCAATGTAGATAAGTTTTATTTGTATATATACAATATGACAGTATACAAATATCAGCAGCAAACATTCAGACATTCATCAGCTTATATAATTCATGAATGACAAGTGAAAAAATGGGATAAAAGGACAGGAAAAAATTACAAATAGAAAAAGGTGAGAAAAACATATTAAAAAAAGTTAAGTAAAAAAAGAACGAAAAAACCCCCAGAAGGATAGGATATGGATTAATTTTGAAATACTCCATATCACAACGGTACAAACGATATTTAACAAAGACAGTAGCTGCTTGAAAAAACATTTTGGGGATTTAGGCAGTATTACTGAAATATCAGATCGTAGAAGAACAGATATCAGCATAATATACATTTTTTAGTTGACCGACACTACAAACAGGCAAAAACAAGACATTTATGTTATTAATGTTAGAGCATAGGATACTAATTTTTGTGCAGAGGTGAATTTTAATAACTAATAAACAAAAAAAACGTGTAATGCTGAATAGTTTAGCTTCGAAACAACATAACATTCATAATTACCGGAACAGCAAATATTTGAAATCGTTTCAATGGACAATTTTTATATCTAACAATACTTTCCCTTAATACCGGAAGCAATCACAACGTTTACAATCAGGGGAAAGAGTTGTATTAACGCGCACAATTAAAAAAAAAACAAAAAAAAAACACTTGTAGTAATTTATTGTGTACGAGCAGATAAAGCCTTTTTTGAGGGAGATACAACAGCATTCGTCTTATAGGTTGGAAAAGGGGTGATAGCTAACATTTGAGTTTATGAGTGAAAAACAAAATTGTAGTCAATAGTGGGAATGCTTTATCTAAACTACATGTCTGATCTAAAGAGTAAGATATGATGTTTTATCCAGAATATCTTTCCATGCTGATTCAAAATTATTGATATAGTTTCCTAAAAGTGCTGCATTCTTCTGATGTTCGAATTTCAATTTTATGTATTTTTTTGCACCTTTAATAGAAGGCAGTGATCCAGACATTTTGCACTGGTATATGTAAAGTTTAGTATAAACAAACAGATTATTAACTGCATCACTTTTTGGGTCTGCATAACCAAGAATAAAGTTTCTCATGTTACAGTAGGGGAACATTGTAATTTGAAAAATGTTGCTTATAATGTACTTTGTAGTGGGGCACTCCCAGAATAAGTGTTCTATAGTCTCCTCACACCGTTTACAAAAGGAACATGTAGGGGATTCTGACATTTTCATTTTATAAAGTAAATAATTTGTTCCAATAATTCTGTGGTTTATTCTATATTTAAACCATTGACATTTTGCTTCTTTATTGATTTTAAAAGGCAGAAGAAAAATCAGTTTCCATTCGTCCTCACTAATTAATGAATTCAATTTACTAGACCATTTTTGTTTTATTGGCATTTGAATTTCTGTTCTTTTTAAAACGTCATACATTCGTTTAGCCCCGGATTCCGGTTTCAAAATTATTGTAAAGGCTGGACGTATAAAAGGTCTTTCCATTTTTGAATGAGTTTTGTAATTTTCCTCCATTTTGTGTATTTTAAAATTTGTAAATACGGCCTTTTTAACACCTAGGTATAGGAGAAAATCAATTTTAAGATTATATCTGTCATTTATTTCATTTAATGTCAAAACATTTCCATTACTATCAAATAGATCCCCTATATATTGCATTCCTGCACTATACCAGGAACTAAGGTAGATACTTTTGTTCCCTATACAAACTTCTTCATTATAAAAAAGAGGATAATAAAATGTCAGTTGCATTGAAGGTCAACTTTTGTCTTGGCATAAAACAAAACATTTAAGTACATCTTTCCAAAAAGGATTAGTAATTGTATTTGTTAACTTTTGTGAGTAATGTTTTCCGCAACGTACAAGCTTGCTAAAATCTACATATAATTTGGCAATGTGCAACCACTTTCCATTCGAGACATTTACTCGTTTTAACCATGTTAGTTTCATTGCTTGAACAAAAGCATCAATATTTATTATTTTAAGCCCCCCCCCCCCCCCTTCGCAATATTCCTTACATAACGTATTTGATTTAATCCCGCTTTGTCCACCCCATATAAAATTGAGAAATATTGTAATTAAGTTTTTAATAAAATCCGAAGGTGGATTAGGAAGGGAAATAAAGAGGTGATTGAATAGGGATATTATTAGAGTTTTTATTACTGTAATTCTGCCTATGGGCGTTATATTTCTTTTTTTCCAACTCTATAGTATAATCTCCATTTTCGATATTTTTTCTTTATAGTTAAGGTCTAAAATCTTATGTAAATCTACATGAAAATGGATGCCTAGCATTTGAAAACTTTGTTGATTCCATTGAAGTTTCCATTTAGTTTTTATACTGTCGGAACTGAATTTTTTTTTTCCAATCCATATTACCTTTGTGTTATCAAAATTTACGTTTAGATCAGATATATTTGAAAAACTATGCAAGTTGAGCAATGTTTCATTAAGAGAATTTTCAGTTCCGTCCAAGATATTGGTTATGTCATCCGCAAACTGTGACAGTTTATGTTCAATGTTATTTATAGTAATACCTTTATTATCATTATTATTTCTTATATTAATAGATAATATTTCTGCACAAAGGATAAAGATATAACAAGACAATGGGTCACCTTGTCGACATCCACGCTGAATAGGGAAGAAATCTGATAAATGGCCACACTGTATAACAGCGGACTTTGCATCCTTGTAAAATATTTCAAACCAACGCTTAATGTCGGGTCCAAAATTAAAGAAAGAAAGTGTGTTCTGAACAAATGACCATGATAGAGAATCAAAATCTTTTTCGAAATCAATTAAAAGCAGTAGACCAGGAATGTCTTTCTCTTCAGTAAAGTTCATAATATCAAAAATAAGCCTAGTATTTTCACCTATGTACCGTCCTTTGATAAAACCTGTTTGATCACTATGTATAAGTTTGTCCATGCATTGTTTCATCCTGTTTGCAATTACACCAGAACCAATTTTTAAATAGTATTTAAAAGCGTTATAGGTCGCCAGTTTTTCAAAAATAATCTAGACTTGTCACCTTTTGGAATATTATTCCTTGTGTTTGAGTAACCGTTAGTTTTCCTTCATGAAATGCTTCATTTAGAGACCTGACCACAAAAGTACCAATTTGTTTCCAAAACACCTTATAAAATTCTGCAGTAAAACCTGAACTACCAGGACTTTAATTATTTGACATGCTTTTTAAAACATTAGTTGCTTCTGATAAGGAAATATTCCCTTCCAGTAACTGCGCTTCTGTATGACTTAATTTTGAACAATTTAAATTTGTAACAAATTCTGAAAATATCGATGTTTCACAAGTATTTTTTGTTTTGGTAAAGACTTTGGTAAAAACTTGCAACCTTATTTAAAATTTCTTTTTGGTCTGTAGTAATATTTTCATTATCATCTTGTAATTTATAAATAGTTTTTACTGCCGCGCATTGTTTTTTAAGATTACAGAAGTATTTGTTGGTTTTTCACCTTTGAGAATCCACTTCGCTTTTGCTCTAATGAGATGACCTTTCAATTTCTGTTCGTTTATGTTTTAAAATTCTTGTTTTAAAATTTGCAATTGTTCAATATTTGCCTCGGATAAATTTTATTCTAAAATTATAATTTTGTCTAGGATCATTTTTTCATTAATTGCATTTGCTTTCTTATTAAAAGATCCGTATGATATTGATTTTCCCCTGAGTTCCATGAGGAGTAACTCCAAAAAGAGTTGGTCATTGGTTGTAAAGCATATTTCGTTATCTGGAATAAGCTCCATGTTATCGACATTATAGGCAGGTAGAGCATATTGTTTTTTAATCTAAGTAATTTTATTATTAAATTCATTTATATAATTTAAATCTGAGAGAAGAGAATTATTGTGTTTCCACAAGCCGGATGCATGTTGAAATTGGGAAAACGTCAGGTCTAACATTATCAAAGAGTTGTCAGACTGCAGACTTGGCTGTATAGAAGTGGAATCAAAAAAAGCAAAAACATCAGTAGAAATTAAAAAGAAATAAAGTCTTGCTTGCTGTATTGGATTCGATCTGCGCCAGGTATATCTTTTAGTGGATGGATACTTTTCACGAAAAGGGTCTACGAGATTATACGTATTTATACATTCTACAAGTTTTTCCCTGGCTTTAGGGTTATTCAGATTTTTATAATTGAAATAGTCTATTTCTGGATTTAAAACCATATTAAAATCGCCACATATTATTAATGAAATATTTCCAATATCATCTATCACTTTAAATATGTTTGTATAAAAGGATGGAGCATCAGTATTTGGACCGTAAATACATAACAGCGTAAAACGATTTTCCTCATTTGAAATATCGAGTGCTATATAATTTCCACTATCGTCAGAGATACAATGATGCATTTTATATTCAAAGTCAAAGACACAAGTACAGCCGTGCCCCTGGAATTTGATGTGCCGTAACTTACAAAAACGTCACAACCCCAGTCAACGTGGATATCATTATACATATCGTTAGTAAAGTGTGTGTCTTGCAAACAGTAAATATTACATTTTAATTCCTTTAGAAAGTTAAATACTTTTTTACGTTTAAAGACACCATTTAGCCCTCTGCAATTTAGCGATTTTTAGTTTATCTGTCATTTAGTAGGATGGAAATGGTAAATATATATACTTTTTTAATGTACAGCTCCTATGCTCTAATATGCCTGTTCTATCACAGTTGTGCATGAAAGTGCTAATAATCCACAGAATGTTAATTAACGTAAGAGAAAAAAAGAAAGAAATAGAAGTACATTTTTAAAAAAATTGACTATTATAGGTTCTGCCTCAAACAGCACATACATACCAGTTTTATACAATTTTATTATTTATCAAAACTTAGACTGAGAAGCAAAATAAAGTGCAGTTGCATGTGTTCAAATAATGAATAATTTAATGTAAGTTTTTTTATTTTACTTTATCTTGAGGGAAAACAAATGCATAAAAAGATAAGTAACTCTTTTTGTTCACACATTAATTAGGCCAATACCGTTTTATAATATACTTAATTTGTGGATGTTCCAAAAAATATTTCAGGTACAGTAACAAATATTTGCTAAGTATAGTAAGTGTTTATAAGAAAACAACCTCACAATTACATACATATACAAACACAATATACAACACAGCACATTAACTTTGACAGAAAGCATTAAAAAAAGAACATATATTGACCTGCACACAACTTTAAACATCATTTAAACATTGACATGATAATTTTGTTTTTCTTGTATAATACCAAATAGGCAAGAAGGAAGAATGTATGCTAGTAATTTTTTATTAAGTAAGTTTTTGGTCCCACATTAAATAAAGCTGTACATTATAATAATAATTTAAATTTAATCTGTAGAGGTTTAAAACATGGCTAACAGGTACTTTATAAAATTAGTTACAAAGTATTGTATGTCTGTACAGAAATCTTAAAAAAGAAACTGGCAATGATAAGCACATACAACTCTAAATTCAATACAGCACAGTAGATTTTTATTTATTCAATAACAAGTCTAGAGCAGCATCAGCAGCAGCATCAGCGGAATTCTCATCAATATATATATATATATATATATATATATATATATATATATATATATATATATATATATATGCCTAATTACCATAATTTCGTGGGTTACCATAATTTCGTGGCCGTTTAAAACTAATAGAATTTTCGCTCGTGCATCCGAAAACATTGTCCGAATTACTATAACTGTTAAGTGAATTGTATATTTATGCAGTATCTGAAAAGGAATTCCTATTAAATGTCAACCAGTAAGTGACTTGGTCATTTAAATCACCAATTAATGACATTAAATACGCAAATTATTCACTATCGTACAACTATTTTGGAATTAAATTCATGAAATTTCGTTCTAAAAAATCGTTCTAAAAAATAGTACAGTTTTCCAAGAATAATTGCATGTATGATTATCTCCCTAGTGTTTATTTCTCTGTAAGAAAAATACTAAAACAATCCCCCTTCCCTAAATTTGACTGACATTTTCAAACTTTTAACTTTAAGTTAGCATTCCTACCCACGAGTCGCTGCGTGCAAGTTTAGCATTCATTTAATATTTACGAACAATAACTAACACAATAGAAATATTTATAGATTCACGAAGCCTTACGTTAAACCTGCACAAAGAGAATTGAACAAGTGTGTAGATTTCGTCAGGCCTATAATGTTACCTTTAAAAAAATATGATAAGGACTGTGTATTTATAATGATAAAATTAAAAAAAACAAACACTAATTTTCATTAAGTTTTCGTTCTTTCATCAGCACAGGCTCCAGCACAAACAAATTGAAACTAAATTGATGCTATAAAAACACTCTCTTCCAACCAAAGTAGGCCAGCCAATCAGAATCCACGAAATTATGAGAAGCTTCCAGACGATACAGATCAGTAGGGTCAGGTTCAATAACATAACATATACATGAAATAGCAACAAAAATCGGTATTTTAATTACTTTGTTTGCAAAGAGCACATTGCAAGTTTTGTTTTATCCAACTCAGAGGTGAGATAACGCGCATGTGCCACAATCGTAAATAAGACCCACGAAATTAG
This sequence comes from Congeria kusceri, assembly GCA_027627225.1. NCBI lineage: Eukaryota > Metazoa > Mollusca > Bivalvia > Myida > Dreissenidae > Congeria > Congeria kusceri. The sequence goes on from CM051024.1 coordinate 31,032,313, forward strand.
GGTGACACGGCATATGCCTAATTCCCATAATTTCGTGCGTTACCATAATTTCGTGGCTGTTTAAAACTAATAGAATTTTCGCTCGTGCATCCGAAAACATTGTCCGAATTACTATAACAGTTAACTTAATTGTATATTTTTGCAGTATCTGAAAAGGAAATCATATTAAATGTCAACCAGAGAGAGTGATTTGGTCATTCAAATCACCAATTAATGACATTAAATACACAAATTATTCACTACCCAACAACTACTTTGGAATTAAATTCATGAAATTTCGTTCTATAAAAATCGTATATTTAGAACAGTTTTCCAAGAGTAATTGCACAAGTATGATTATCTCCCTTGTGTCTATTTCTCAATGGAATTTTGCTATTTTCGGTAATTTTTTTATATAAACAACCCCCCTTCCCTAAATTTGACTGACATTTTCAAACTTTTAACTTGAAGTTAGCATACCTACCCACGAATCGCTGCGTGCAATTTTATCATTTATTTAATATTTCAGAACAATAACTAACACAATAGAATATTTATAGATTCATGAAGCCTAAAGTTAAACCTGCACAAAGAAAATTGAACAAGTGTGTAGATTTCGCCAGGCCAATATTGTTACCTTTTAAATATATGATAAGGAGTGTGTATTTATAATGATAAAATTTTCAAAAACACTAGTTTTCACCAAGATGTTCGGTTGTTGATCAGCACAGGGTCCAGCACAAACAAAAGTGAAACAAATTGAGGCTGTAAACACTCTTTCACAACCAAAGTAGGCCGGCCAATCAGAACCCACGAAATTATGAGAAGGTACAATAACATAATATATACATGAAATAGCAACGAAAATCGGTCTTTTAATCACTTTGTTTGCAAAGAGGACATTGCAAATTGTGTTTTATCCAACTCAGTGGTGAGATAACAGAATGTATTAACACGCATGCGTCACAAACGTAAATAAGACCCACGAAATTTTTTGGGTGACATAGCACACACAAAATCAGCATTCAATCATTATATATATATGGTGACTTACGGCAAGGGTACGCTTCCATACATTTAAGTACGACAAACATGTTTAGAAAAAACAAACAACAGGAGCAATTTTTATGTATGTTAACAGATATAGAAAGGATACGTTGCAATGCAATATAGTACGACAAAACTGTCTACAAAGTACGAGTATACTAACTTTGAGTAATGAAGAAATACTTCATTAGCTATCGTAATCTCAATATCCAATATAATTTATAAATTATACTATTCTAAAATGATAAATTTATGATCAAGGGAGGTAACAATATCAATTAGTTCCAAAAACAGGGGAGTTAAGCGTCTTATTCTCAAGTCGAGACAGTCGCGTAGCTTGCCTGTAAATATTGGTGAAATGTGCAATCAATAACTGTCGTTTATCGTTACATTAATATTTTAGTCACTTTTTATATAATATTTTAGACAAGAGTCACTTGTCTACACTATTGTAGAGTGTAGCCTCTGACAGCACTTATTGTAAAATATTTAGTATGTTAAAAACTATTTAATTGTGGCATTGTTCGGTCAGTTACGTTTAGGTGGCGATCTTCTTAAATTCGAAGCACGTGCATTTCCAACAGACTGTGAGTAGCTTTTTCGGGGCCAAGGTTTTTCTAGCCAGTTTTTGTAGTCAGCAAATGTTACTTGCACTGCATGCTGATTTCCCCTGAACACGGCATAAATTTTGCCCTCAAACGACCAAACTTTCTCGACATTATCTGGATTCTTGAGGCGCACGGAAGCCAGCACTTCGGCGTTTGTTTTTGTTAAATCTTCATTTTACGAAGATTCCAGACCCTTTAAAAAGTTTTGCTTTTTTCAGAATGTCACTTTTTATTTGTGTCCTAACGAACTTGATGATGACAGGTCTGTTCTCACCGTGTTTAAAACTGCCCAACCTGTGCGCTATGTCAATGTCGTTATGGTCAATCGGTATGCCTAGATATTCGTTGACTAGGGCTACGACTTGGTTCGTTACTGCAGCCGAGGACTGTCGATCTTGATCGCCGGACACCCCGGTTATTCGGAGATTGTTTCTTCTACTATATTGTTCAGCACTATTTGCATGTTCTTCGAATTTCGCCTTTTCTTTGCTTTTTTCGGATTCTGTAGTGTGGATTTTGGCCATCATTTCATAAAGTTGCTTATTTTTGGATTTTATTTCGCTTTTCAGAGCGTCAATGTCATTTCGTTGTTCAAAGACCGTTCCTTCAAGGATTTCAATTCGGTTAAGAACTTTTTCATTTGTTCTAAAGTTTCTTTAATGATATCTTTAATGAAGTTTGAGTCATCTTTTGTCAGCACTTTTGAAAGTTTTGCGTTTATTTGGTAAAGCTGTTTCTCGATGACATTCTCTGGTGAGCTGTCAATTTCAGCGGGGGCATTTGTAACAAAAGATTGTATAGTTTTCTGTTTCTTCGAGTCTGGTTTAGCATTTTTCTTTTTGCTTTTCGTCTTGACGTTGTTTGCGCTACTTTCAGGCTAGTGTCCGCATTTGTAGCCTCGCTTGCAGTGAAAGAATGCGCCCGCTTGTTCATTTTCCGACGAAATAGAGGTAAATTAATCCAGGATTAAGTTTGGCCTAGCGTACTTGAATAACCAGTCGCATATGATAGTCGTCGTATATCACAATACGCAATAACTTCAACACGTTTGATTATTCATGCGTGACGAGATGACTGATTGATGACCTTGATGACCTTCCCGCACAACTCCTATTGATCATGAGTGGACATTTACCCCACCCAATAATTTTAGCGTTACTGTTTTGAGAGATAGTTTTTTTCTCAATTATACGATAAGAAAACACTTTGTACATACATATATCTATAGCAGCTTATTCCATGTTATCCATTCGAACCACACTTTGTTCACAAACTGGAGTTATGCGCTGTTTTGTTAATAAATTTGTACATGAATATTTTCATCGTAACAGTGTAAACCGGAACCGGAATTGGTAAATTTAGTGTGACCTTGACATTATACAAAGGGACCTGGTTCTTGCGCGCAACACACCGACACATCATGCTTAGCACTTCGGTCAAGTTAGTTTAAATCCTTCCCTGTTGGACAAAATAATGCTTCAGACAGTATTTATGGCTTAAATTATTATATTTGACCTTCGACCTTTAAGTGTGACCTTGACCTTGGACCTAAGGACCTGGTTCTTGCGTGCGACACACCGTCTCACCGTGCTCAACGCTTGTGCCAATTATTTGAAATTCCTTTCATGCTGGACAAAATTATGCTCCGGACAGGTTTATGGCTTAAATTCTTATATTTGACCTTTGACCTTTAATTGTGACCTTGACCTTGAACCTAGGGACCTGGTTCTTGTGCGCGACACACCGTCTCACCATGCTCAACACTTGGGCCAAGTTATTTGAAATTCCTTCCATGCTGGACAAAATTATGCTCCGGACAGGGACATAAGGCTTAAATTCTTATATGTCACCTTTGAACTTTAAGTGTGTCCTTGAGCTTGGACCTAGGGACCTGGTTCCTGCGCGCGACACACCGTCTCATTATGCTTAACATTTCTGCCAAGTTATTTGAAAATCACCCAATGCTGGACAAAGTTATTGTCCGAACATACGTACACACGTACATGTGTACACAAGTACATACGTACGTACCCACGGACAGGGTAAACTCTATATGCCCCCCATCATTGATGGTGGGGGCATAAAAATGCTCTACAAATAAACATGTTTATTTATAGATATTTGGCTACGAATCACTAACAATCGGTGCTCCTAACTACAACGCTTCATAGGTTATTCTGTCCCGTTGCAGATTGACTTGTTAGCTGGCAAGTATATAATTCCGTTTGCATAACTTGAACTTCATTTAAACAAATGTTTCCTTTTTAGCAACAATGCACTCATAATTCATATGATTTTAGTTCTGTTGTCGCCAACAGTCTTTCTACGCTGTCAGAATTTTTGATTTACTCTGCAGGCTGAGTCCGTAAATCGAAACTAAGAAGGATACCTCTTCAAACAGCTAAATCTCGGCATGCCTTTTTATTACATTCATATTATTTTAGATGTTGCATGTCACTAATAACCGTTTCTGAAAAGTCAGTTTTATAAAATAGCTACTTCAAACTTAGATAACTTTTCTGCTTTCGCCCTTTACTTGCAACCGACACATTCACCGGATGATCACTAAATTAATGCGCTTCAGCGGCTATTGTCGGCTCGTTGTTATTGTCTGATATGAATGCGTCGTCTGACACAGAATTACTCGTATTTTATTTAGTAATTAATTTTAGAATGAAGTTGGAACTCGATAGGCAAACTCAGCACAGCAAATACCAAACTATTGAAAGTAGGGCATTATTGAACTAGAGTTTTCTTTTGTACAAATGACGTTACAGAAATTCAAATTCATTCAAACAAATGTTTCCTTTTCAGCAATGCACTCATAATTTGCTTTAGATTACTTGCTTTAGATTTCTTTGCTCGCCGACAGTCTTTCTACGCCGTCAGAGTTTTGATTGAAAATGGTCATTGTGCTAATTTTTGAATAGGTCAGCGTGTACACATCGATCACTACAACTACAACTACAACAACAACAACAACAACTACTACTACTACTACTACTACTACTACTACTACTACTAATACAAATAATAATGATAATAATAATAATTCAGATAGAACAAAAACATGGATAAGCAAGGATAATAAACCTGAACATTTTGTTCAAACACGTGTATTTAACAATGTAAGAAATCAACGACCTTGTAACAAAATATCTCGAGTTAATACCTATTGATACAGTGTATATTTTAATAGGATGCTTTTCAAAAATATATCCGAAACTGCACTATAATTAAACCATATTAATCAAGTCACACGACAAAATATAAAACATTATTAATATAACCCTTAGTCGGCATCTATGTCGGATTCCACACCAGTAAGGCGTAAAAAAAATATGTTTGTTTCAGGTTACATGACCAACAAAATTAGGGTAGGTAGGTAGGGATTAATTTTTTATTTTTGTATTTAGTAAATGATCAACTTCAAGATCCTAAAACTGAATGAATATTCAAAACATATCTGTTATATCTTTAAACATTGTTTTAAAGTGGATTGTATCAAAACTAAACACTTATTTAACCAAAAAAATAATTATTGAAAAACATAAATAAAACAAAAACAATATCTGACAACCCCAATAAAACGTTTTAGGGTCGGGGCATGTTTTTAGGGTAGGTCGGGTAACCTGAAACAAAAATATTTTTTACGCCTAGAACCAGTTAGATACCAGTAAATCCAATTCCCATAGGGTCCAATTATAAAACGGCAACCTTTCCAAGCATTGTTCTAGACTTTCGTTTATTTCAGATTGTGCAAGTCTGGTATCAATATAAAGATGAATTTTCCCTCTTCTCTTCCAAAAATCGCAATAAAAAAAGATATGTTACTTTTAAGGAAATGCGTCTCATTTGAATGCAGACACCGGTAGAAAACAAGGTTTCGGCAGTTATATTTCGACAAAAGCCCCATGCCACAGTAAACCAACCCTAAAATGCACCTTTCAAGTTAGCCTCCAGTGAAATGCACCAAAATGTCCCAGACACACATACTTTATTAGAGATAACCACAAAAGGTATGACTGAGATTGTTAAATGGCTTTAAATTACCAGAAGATAAAGGAACTCTTTAGTAATAGGCACTACTTTCGACCACGGAGGGATACACAATGATTCGCTGGTTTCCAACCACTATGGAAAAACACGATACCGGGTGACAGTCTGCAACGATACGTTATTAAAGGGACTCGTTCACAGATTCGTGTATTTTTGACATATGCCATTAAACATATAATTTGGGAAAACTACAGCATGTGACCTAAAGAGTTCAAGTATTATAACAAGAAAACATACAAAATAAAAAGAAAATACAAAGCTCGAACCTACTCAACCCGGGGCTCGAACTACTCAAAAGTCTGGCGCGCTAACCACTCGGTCAGTCGGATTTATTCATGAAATTGTATTCATGCCCATGCATTTTCCCTTTTGTACAAGTTATTTACGTGTTTTCAACCATTTCAACGACAACAACAGAATTACTCCAAATTATTCAATCATTTCGCGTTATAAACGCATTATATTTGTACCCATTTCAACTGATAATTACTCTACAACAAAAAATGTTACTAGTATTTTCAAAATAGTTCTATGTCAAGATTGCTATTTCGCTTCTTTAATATACACTATACGATTTATTTTTTAAATATATGACACAAAGTTGGGAAGTTGCCAATCTGTCGATCTGTTCCTTTATTAGTCCTGCAAAATACAGGTATATCACAATGTAAAATACCCAAATAGGGCACCAGAAAGGTAAGATTTCTACGCCGGGCTCCATTCTACACAAAAAACGGCTTAATGCATATGCGTAACGTGTCGTTCCGGATTAGCCTGTGCAGACGACACTTTCCGCTTTTATGGTATTTTCTGCTTCAATGAAGTCTCGTCTAAACATAAATCCACTGTGGGCGGAAAGTACCGTCCCGGATTAGCATGTGCGGACTGCACAGGCTAATCCGGACGACACTTTACGCACATGCGTTAAGGCCGGTTTTCCCACGAAACGCCTCATATGCATATTTACCAGGCTACCAGTCTATAACGATGTCATTTAAAAGTCTCACTTCCGGTTCATTGGCGGTCTTACAAAAGTTAACTTCCTGTATCCATGCAAACTTCGTATGGCGACGAAATATTTCACAAAAGCAAAATTTGTCACAATAAAATAAGTACACAAGCTGACCTTTACAAGTCATAATTGAAAATACGAAGTAAACATCGAGTATTCTTGAAATATTTATTTGCAGAAAAAGAATTATGGCGTCAGAGTCACCGATTAAGAAAGTCAACATTTGGCATTAGTACATACTCGAGACCAAGTTTTAGAAAAATAGTTTAATGAAAGTGGGAAAACTCGCGTTTTGATTTATATTTTTGCAATAATAGTAGTTTTCGGCTGTAAAACTAGTATATTTGGTAAATTCAGACGCGAACCCGAGTTTGCAAATAACAATAACAAATTAATAAGAAGAACAGTTTTTAACTTGATAAAGTTTCGAGTTTTAAGTGAAATTTGGGCAGCGACGAATTCCGAAAGTTGTGACTGTGTGAAATAATATTTTTTTTAAATGCCGACAAACGTCCGAAATAGCCAGGGCATCCGTTCAATGAACGAACTGTTTGCAATGAAGAAAAATCAAGCGTTTGAGACGAAGCTGATTGACCGGATATCCGCCATGAGTCGGGACTTCTACGGGCGTCGCGAGGTGATGAAGCAGGACATCCGGTCTGTGTACAAGGACCTGCAGGAAATCCGGCTCTCCACCGGATATAGTCTGGACAACGTGAGTCATGAAGTCGCCTTTTTTACTATGGTAGAATAAGGTTTCGTTGACTATGGTAGAACACGTTAATTTTCTTTGACAATATATAGTCGAATAAGTAAGTTTTCGTTTACTATGAACAAATAAGTTTGTTTCCGTTGACGATGGCAGAATAATTTAGGTTTCGTTGGCAATGGTATAATATGTTAGTTTTCCTTGACTATCGTAGAATAAGTTATTTATACAAAATCGATGAAAACAATAAATATTTTTCTGGTTGTGATATTTAATTATATTTGTGGTATAAGCAAATTAAGAATTTCTTTTACATAGTCGATTTATCTTTTTTTCGTTTGAACTATAAGAATTTTAAAACACATGTATACGTATTCTGTGTTCGAAACGGGCTCAGCCGATTAACAATGTAAATTGTATAGAATCTAGTGACCACGAGAGAAACTAGAGTGTAAAGCCTTAAAATGATATGTACGTATGTGTTTTTGTTTTTATTTTCGTATCTATTTTTGTTTTAAGAAATCAAATCTTCTGTTCTTTTTTTTAAGGTTAGAACGCCGTCTTCTGTACCGAATGGTCCGAAAATATACCTGCCGCCCATCGGCTTACGTCTTGTTCAGAAATACGTGGGGGTCGATTTCAAACGCACGTCTCTAGGCAACGGTGACCGAGGCCTCAAGGCTCTTAGCAAAGCTTTAAACCTGAAACGACCTTTCTTCCCGGAACCTGAAACCGTGAAACTGAAAGGTATCTTGAAATACGACGGCGAGCGTGGAGCTGAAAACGACACGGTAACCAACTCTAGAGAGAGTACTGCTGCTGTAAGAACTGATATTCACAAAGTTGACACATATTTCATTAATGAAAACGTGGTTTCAGCTGTCCAGCCTACACATAACAACAATGATGTGATGGGTGAACATAAATATGAATATCCCAAACAGGCATGTGACAATGTGCCAGATACGAACACAGACGCTGTAACAAAAGAAGCGCCTCTTGAAGAGTCTATGCTCATGCGTAGCAAGACAGCCCCGTCTGATCAAGAAATGCGCCATGAAACGAAGTCACGGAGGCCATTATCGAAAGACTCACATATACAAACTACTAAATCCACAGAAGGAAACAATCAAGGAGACGATGAAGTGTTTTGCGGAACAAATGTAAAGGAAATGAACAACGATGGTGACGAGGTTGATAATGACAGGCCAGAAACTGAAGGGAAAGTTGTTATTGAAACAAGTTATGACCTAGTGGAGAGAAGATCAAGTCGATCGACATTTCGAAAAAGGAACTCGGCGAGAATGTTGTCGCAGTCTAGCTTTCTTTCTGATCGCAACCTGGAGTTTATAGAGAGAAACAAAGGAAGCAGAAAATCGTGTGGTCAGACACAAGCGAGAAACAAAATTAATTTTAAGGAAACTCACTCAGTTGGAAGTTTCTATATTGATTATGGCGACGGCGTGTTGCATGACAATTTGGAAATACCTCGAATCAAAGACTGTTCGAGACCTTGGTGTAATCCACACTGCAAAACATGTCGTAACCGAACTACAAGTCGACCTTGCTTTGTGCTGGTTCCGAAAACGGCGGACATTAGAAAAAGTAAATTACCCGTGGACAAACGTCGCTCTTCAATGTTTCCTTTCTACGCCGCCGTAAAACATATCAAAGAGTGCAAACACGGAAACGAAAAGCCAAAAGACGAAACGGATGAAAGCAGTTTGCCAACTGCGATGAAAACGGAAAATCCAATAAAAAGTGAGAAGATAAATGTTGAAAATAAAGTGGAAAGCATTGCTAATGACAACATTGACGCAGCCATAAATCCTGTCGTTGATGAGAATGACGATCTTAAAGACGCAAACGGCAATACAGACGATGGTACGTCATTTGAAAAAGAAATCCAGCTACTTATAATGCAAAGAAAAGCGAAAGCTCAACGGCAGGGCTACAGTCGCAAACGCCTAGAGGAGCTGTCCCAGCCAAGGGGAGGACAACCGGCGGAGGTAAGGTTCTCGAAAATGTCCCTGAGGAAGAAGCAAGAGCAGCTAAAAGAAAACATGAGAACAAAGGAATTGTCCAAGCGTGAACAAGATCATCTTACGTATATTCAGGGGCAAATATCATTGTTCTGTGCGCTGATCAACGAACACGAGCTGTCTGGCAAGCCGGCGCCGTTGATTGGTATTTCTGCTGCTGGTGGAGCCAAAGGTGGGGATAAGTCTGCTGGGAAAAGGAAGAAGAAAACTGTTCTCATTAGTTCACCGCGAAGAGACTAATACAATACAGGGAATATCTCTGTGAGGTTAAAAATCCGAATAATCTGAATATTGTAATCCAAATCTAGAGTCTAACAGAAATGCTACATGTCACTGCACTCTCATTAAAATCATCTCCAGTCTGACGCTACTATATTCTCCGCTGACTGGAGAGGCAAGAAAAAGTGTTGTATAAATCCCACACACTAGCACTAAAGTGTTGGTATATATAACTCCCGATTTCCTCGTGCGCAAGTATCGGTGTAAAGGCCAAAAAATACTCAGTTTTGAGTTTAATGGATACTGTTCGGTGTAGTAGTAGTAGTAGTAGTAGTAGTAGTAGTAGTAGTGTAGTAGTAGTTGTTGTCATCGTTCATGTTGTTGTTGTTTATGTTTTTGTTTATGATGTTGTTGTTCTTCTTCGAGTTGTTGTTGTTAATGTTGTTGTTTGTGTTATTGTTGTACCATGTTGTTATTCGTGTTGTTATTGTTGTAGTTCTTGTTGTTGTTATTCGTGCTGTTGTTGTTCTCATTGTTTTTCGGGTTGTTGTAGTAGTGGAGTAGCAATTGTGGAGGATGTGGTGGTATTTTTTAGTTCTTTTAGTGGTTGATGTAGTTGCTGTTGTTGTAATTAGTATGATTGATTTTAATTATTCGGCGTCAAATAGCGTGTTGATTTCTCAAATATGAATTTCCTCGAAAATGTTAGAACATTGCTAGTCAAAATGGCCACGAATTAAGTTGTTTGCTCGTGCACAGCGAGCTTTTTTCTGGCAAGAACAATTATTATTGTTTTTTGCATGTATGAAGGTCGCCGGTATAAGTTTTCTAATACGGTAAACCAAACATTTATTATCTGTGGTCTAAGTCGGATAGACCCGCTCGTAGCAGCTGTATATGAAATGCATATTTATATTTATATAAATTCCATATACAGTCGCTACTCGGGGTCTATCCTATACTTATAAATCACAAATACTATGCACGAAATTAACGTGAACTTTGGATATTTACTCGCCTAAGGTACCATTATATCCATTGTTATCCGCGTGAAAATTCACTTTAAATGATTTATTCACGAGGATCAGCTGGAAATGCATCACTTTTCAAAAACCATGGCCAAACTTTGCTGTGCAAAAGGCAGTTTGATTGGGCGCAGCAGGGCTGATATTTTATTGTTCGGAAGGTCATTTGAACGTGACCGGTTATACGATGTCTTTAGATCCTAACAACGTTAGGATTTGATTTGAGATTGCATGTCACTAAAAAGTATAAAATAAATGCAGGAAATTTGTTGATTTTAATGTATGTTCGTATTTTCATGATGGGTCATAGGAAACATACTATTCTCACGAGTGGCGTAGTCACTCGTAAAAATATGAGTTTTTCTATGACCACAAATGAGTGATGGATGAGTAGTGTGGAAAAGCCACATTTATAGTTGGATATATTATACCATAGTTCAGGAAGTTTTCTTTGTTTTGCGGTATCCAATAACCTGTACCTTGTACTATATACCGTAACCCAACTAACAAGTTTTCTGGGGCGATGGCCATATGGGAGAGAATCCCGGTGCACTCGATCAAAATGTTCTACACGCACAGGCCTGAATGTATGTGGCTTGATGCAACGGTGGAAAACATTGCCAACGCCTTGATGGTGATTGTGGAATATGGGACTAAGTCATGTCAGTAACTAAAAGTCCACGTAGGTTCAGATCTGTATGAGTTTTGAGGTTACAAACTACTGTATGAACAATCGACAGATTACATAATTATGGTTACACATGCGCAAATAAATTCCTTCTTTGTTACATATAAAATATTCAAAATTTGATCTCACTTTTCACAATGACCAAGTTACTTTCCAACATATCACCATACATTGTTGGAAAGATGAGGACATAACCTTTTGAAAAAACAGCATGTCAAAAAATTATATGTGTTGTAACTCAAAATATTTACCTTAGAAAAAACACACCGGTTTTGACGGGCATGGAGGCCGCCATTTTGCGCATGAATAGATGGGCCAAAAGTTATGAAGCTGGGAACCATTATACAAACAGTAGTGCACAAAACAGCCTTTTTTCTTATTGCTTACATATATACCTTTAAAATGATACCAAAACATATCATTTAAACTGTATTTTACAAATTATATGCACTACACTCAACCACATGTGCTTATTATCTAACTGACAGCATGTAACCCTGAGGATGTGACTTCCGTTTTGGGGTAATTAGACCTTATATTAAGTTTGAAACGCAAAATGACTAATAAAAGCGGAAATGTTTTCTGTCTGCATGTTGTTCTCTGTATGCAATCTGGGTTGAAAAAATGTGTTTCATCTATTACAATTTACTAGCAGAACACCAGTTTTATAGTCCTTTTTGCGACTGTTTTGTTAGTAAGCTATCATTGTATTTTTGTTCTGGAGACCATGCGTTATATAATCGAAGGGAGTCACGCTCGTTGTATTTCAAAACTTACTAATGTAAGTTCGTATATGACATTAATAGAAATATTTTGTCAGGATATTACATAACAACGCTAAACTGAGTAATTTGTCGTGACTGTTAGAAAGTGTGTGTCTGAGTGCAAATTACGTCAGTTTTTACTTGTTTTGATAACGTTTTCATTTACACGTAAAACTGTATCAGGCTAAATTTTACAATTGTATACATTTTTTATAATATAAATCATTTACGCGTACTAGGGATACATATGGCGGTTCCGTAAGGGCAGTCGTTTGGAAAGATTTTATGCGAAAGCGGAGAAGTATGCAAATATTGACTACACACGTTCGAAATTTGTACATTATCGGCCATTTTTACCGGGAGGTCGCGCGTTACGTTAGCGATAACCCGTTCGTTAAACTGGAGGTCGGACCAGTGTGAGTCTACCTTGTGCATATGCATGTGCATACTATGTTTATATAAGATACCCACTAATCTGACATCAAAAAACTACCTTAATTTAATAATTATATAATGATTTTTTTTTTTAGAATTCATAAATTCCTTGTCCATTATATGTACAGTAGTTTAACCTGTATTATTTGCCAATATTAATAATTTATATTTTTTTTTTTACTGCAATTGCTCCTTTGGGGTCCTTTTCGTAGACATGGTCCATTTAATATCAATATTATACGTCTGTTAACGTTTTTTTAACGAAATGTATAGAGTACAAACATCGTATTCAAATGTTGATGGGGGGGGGGGGGGTCCCAGGTTGTAAAATCAGTAAAATCAATGAGGGTGTTTTGACCGGTACGTAAAATGGAGCGGGAGGGATTATGTCCGGGTGGGGGGGGGGGATACCGTCTTAGCATCTCCAAATGAAGAAGACCAAGATCTTAATTCTGTGATTGTAGATTGATGTCAATTCTCATGCGCATGAGATTTCCTAAATACCCTTAGCACTAGTTTTACCCAAACAGAGGCTCAGTGTCGATAAGTATACTGCAAATCGCTTCAAGGACTATTATATACTCAGCTGTAATGCACGTGCGTGAATACAAAATGGTGTTGCGATATGAAGTGCTAACATTGAATACTTGATGACTGAATAGAAAATTAAGATCAGTACGTGAGTGAATAATGCTAGAATTTGGCTGAAATGAATGATTGATCGAGTGAGTGGGTGAGTTAAAGAATGAATGAATGAAGGAAGGAGGAAGGAAGGAAGGAAGGAAGGAAGGAAGGAAGGAAGGAAGGAAGGAAGGAAGGAAGGAAGGAAGGAAGGAAGGAAGGAAGGAAGGAAGGAAGGAAGGAAGGAAGGAAGGAAGGGAAGAATGAAGGAAGGATGAAGGAAGGAAGGAAGGCAGGGAAGAATGAAGGAAGGAGGAAGGAAGGAAGGAAGGAAGGAAGGAAGGAAGGAAGGAAGGAAGGAAGGAAGGAAGGAAGGAAGGAAGGAAGGAAATAAATATAATTAAGTAAAAAAGTCAATAAATACATGATTATATAAATAAATACATAAACGAATGAATTAATAATGCTAGATTTTGTCGTGTCATCATTTCATGAATAAATAATATTTTAATTAGCTCATCACTAATTAATTGTCTTATTAAGATCAACCCTAATTAAGAGAGTAAGAAAAAATTATCACCTTTCTGTCCATCTGTTGATTATTTGATGCGGCAAAGATTTTCTATTTGTTTTTACAACATATAATTATGGCCAAGATATCGATCTTGACTCGCTACTGTCACTTAAACGCGCTAGACATATTACATAACATTCGTCGGCACGCGACAAAATTGTCTAGTCGCTCTTCTTTGTTGAAGTACAGAAGCAGCGATACTGATCAAAAGAAGGATTTGATTGGTCAATATCAATTCGGTCAGCCAATGAAACACGTTGTAAGTTGTGCCAACAGACTGTCGACATGAACAAAATGTCGCTGTCTGTGAATTTTAATATCACTTGGCATTTATGCAAATAGTACCATTTTCGAAACGTTACTGGATGAATGAGAAACACCAAAATGGTTTTATTTTCTCTAACACTTGTCCGACAGTAAGTCACGTTTTATTATTCGGTAGATAATTTGTTTTGATCGACGAAGACTTCACACTTGAACTTTTGTTGAACTTGTGTGGAGTTGTGAAACAAACTGCATCTCTCGATATTAATAATAATATGTTACAAACATACACCATTCACGTTAATTCTTTTTGCTAGAAGGTCATGTTTTCATACAGTTTGTACATAACCGGTTGACATTATATATAAAACTGTAAACATACGAAAGTGAAGTTGTGTCTATGCTTTACTGAGAGCTGCCATTTATGATTAGCTTAAGAGACTCCAAGTTTATTTTATTTTTCATATATATATGTGTGTGTGTAGTCAGCATTTTGAATGCAAAACCCATGATTTAATAGATATTGAGCAGTTAAAGATGCACATTCCATATATACTTAACCTGCATTATGTCATAGAGTTCCATTATTTCACTGCTGGTTGTATATAAAACACTGACTCCATAAATTACTGGATAAACTTTATTTCAAGGTTAATATTTTAATGTACCAAAGTGTTTCAATTTAACTTCTGTCTATTGTCATTTATTTGTGCTGGATGACATAAAACAAAGAAATAAAGACTTGTTATTAAATTTTTTTGTATCATTTCAGTGGGGAGACCATGTACAATAGAAAAGGAATAATCCAAGGTAAGAAAAACATTAATGCATGGAATCTTGGTCCACTCATGGCCTTCTGTCAGTTTAGAAATATATTTAAACATTAATGGTAATTCAGGGATTTCAATTGATGCAATATCCTGCTTTTTGATGCAAGCAATTTGAAATTTTCTCATTTTTGATTCCAGCAAATTATCTGCATTGCATCATATTGATGCAGTTATTTTCTGTAAGCCAACTTCAAAAGCACTCATAATAGTATATTTATTATACTTACTGTGTTTGTGCAAAGTTCTCAACCTTTATTAATATCAAGTAATCATTTATAAAACATATATTCTGAAACTAAATTCCTGTAACGTAGTATTTTGACCATTGCTTTTTCCAGTTTGACCCACATATTTTCACGCAAGGGGTCATGAAATTGCTAAGAATTAATTGTAATTATTGAAGTACAATTAAGTATGATTTAATGTTGCACCAAGGTGTTAATATAAATAAATTATCATTAATTGTAAGGTATGAAAAAAGTGCATGCTGCTTTTAAAAATCAGTTAGTATTGTGGCATGTTTAATATCAAATTGAAGTACATAGTGACTATAAATGTGAGCATATTGCATATATTTCCTATTACTTAACTTAGACACAAGTTATTGAAAAAATCCTGATTACAACGGTAGTTACAAAACTTTTCAAATGTACTCAGGGGAATTGTGTGCCGGTATGCCAAATAGACCTGATATTCAAAAGAATGAGTTTATTTATTTTTGTGAGGTCATAAGACAGATGAATATTTTCTGACTTATTCACTATTGCTGTAAGTTTAGTAAATATTAAAAAATATCCATGAAGTAAGCTAACTATCTTACTCTATTATTATTTTATATGTATAAAATTCTTGATGTTTATCGTGACGAAAAGGCTTTTCAAGTACCTGGTTGTATGCTTTATCGTAGGGCAGACAGACATTCCACTTTCAAGTTTTGGTGAGAGGCAGGCTGAGATGGTCGCAGCCCGGCTTCAGAATGAAAGGTTTACGCAGATTTTTTCGAGCGATCTTAGTCGTGCCAGTGAAACTGCAAGAATAATCTCTGAAGCCAACAAAGTGTGTCGGTGCCAGGTTACGTTGGATAAACGTTTACGAGAAAGGGTAAATAAGAGCGATTGTTGCATTGTTTCAGCGGCTCAATAATCAATTAATCTCAGACATTCCGAAAAGTGTTTGGGGATTACTGGACATTCAGTCCTGTGCATGTGTCAGAATCACAGGACCAAATCCACATTCACAGGACATAAAAGTGCATCTGATTATGAAACAGAAATATGTTCAAATTTTACAGGACATTCTCTCCTGCTACCTTAATTAGATCTTTTACAGGACTGGCTGGAAAATAATCTGTCAGGTCCTTCAGGCAGGCACTTTTCAGAATGTCTGTAATATTATTTTACTGTATGAAATAACAGATAAAGATCTGGGACCAGAAATGCTCACGGTGGGTGGGACAGTTAAATTACTTCTTTCATGTGATGAGCAAGTAATATTATAAAATTTCAATGCAGCACCGTGGCATACAGTATTTTTCTCTGAATCTTTCCCTAACCTAGGAGTACCATTATATCGCTTGAAGTTAATTCATACATTGAATCAGCTCTTCACACTGACATCGCAGTTGTGAACACAACACTGTTACTATGTTTTATAACCTTTCCAGAAATTTGGCTCTTTGGAAGGTAAGTCATCAAATGAACTCTTGCAACAAGTGAAGAAAGCAAAGAGGCGGTATGAAGATTTCACCCCATTAGGAGCAGAGTCTTACCGTGAGGTGAGCGTCTGTAGAACACATTTATGGCAGTATAATATCATTAAAACGGGCCTTCCAGCGTTCCTACTTTTTCCTACTTTTCTGCAAAATCACCCTACTATTCTTATTTTTTGAGTGTATTTAGTGATTCAGAGTATAATTTTGCCTGTTAAACGGGAAAAATGCTGTAGCTGATGCTTCACTGGCAGTGTAATCGTTTACAGATATTTTCAGGAAAATACTTTAATGCCTAAAAGTTTTTCGTCAGAAATGTTACTTTAGATGCATACAGTATGTGACTACAGCACATAAAATTTGGATGAATTTTTTTTTCAAAATCTATTTCGTTGACTTCAAAACCTGCAATTTTGTTAGTTTAATTAACGTTATTCCTCCTACTTTTCCTACTTTTTAGAACAAAATTATCCTGCTTTCTCCTACTTTTTGACGGAATATGCTCCTATTTTTTTCCTACTTTTTGGCTGAACGATGCTGTAGGGCCTGTTAAAACAGTCACATTGGTGTAATGAATATGGTGTCCTTGTGATCGGGAGATCATGCCATTAATCCCTTCCAGTGAGCATACCATGACCTTTCTCAAAAGACACCAAGTACTGGTTCTACACAGGAAATGGACTTGAAAGTAATAGCATGTCAAATAGCTTGGACTTTTCGACACAATCATGAGTAGATAAAACTAAATTAACAGTCCTTTATGTCTTAATTTAACATAGCTAATTATAATCTTAGTAATGAATGAAATGTTGAAGTTAGTAAAAAATATTGGGCTTGAAACCTACATGTATATATTTAAAAGAGAGAAATACAATTGAGGCATGTCGTGGGAAAAGCATGCTTAATCATTTTAATGCATGTGCGTAAAGTGTCGTCCCGGATTAGCCTGTGCAGACCGCACAGGCTAATCTGGGATGGCACTTTCCCCCTACAGTGGCTTTATGTTTAGAAGAGACTTCCTTGAAACAGAAAATACCATAAAAGCGGAAAGTGCCATCCCGGATAAGCCTGTGCAGACTGGTTTTCCCACGACATGCCTCAATTTACTTTATATCGCAACTTCATGTTACAATAGTTTAATCAATTGTTTGTTTGCCAGGTTCGTGAAAGAGCACGACTTTTCTTCTTGGACATTTGCAAAATGTGTGCTAACTATGAGGAACGAGAAGATGGCTACACTCCAGCAAAAATCAAGAGAAGGCACGGTGGGAGTCTAGGTAGACACAGTCGCCATAGCAGCAAGCGCCTTCAAATCAGTGGAAGGAGCCAGTCATTCTGTGGCTCAGGCAATATTCAAAATATCATAAATGAAATGAACATGGAATCGGAATCAAGTGATGACGAAAATGAAAACAATATTGTGACAAAATTGAACTTCTGTCAGAATAATAGTTACATGTCTATGCAAGAAGGCCCTGGTTTCGAACATTCTGACAAAGTTATTCCAGATTATAATTACAGAGAGTGCTTTCAGTGCAGTTCGGATGACTCAAATACAAGCGGAGATCTCAAACCTTGCGGCAGCATGAAATCTGAAACCTCCACTGGCTCTGAAGTGGATTCAGATCTCTCGCCGTCTTCACGAGGGACTATGGGGAACGATTCAGACAGCACCCTGTCTGGCTCGGGCAACTGTTCAGGACATGACGTGCAGCAATCTGGCGTAATCCAGACCGACGCCAGTAAACACAGGCGTATATTCGAGTCTCCGAGTCCTGTGAAGAGGACCATTGACGATTCTTACGAAGAATGCCCGAATGTTTCAATATCTTTCTCACCGAATGTCCAGAACTTTTCGAGCATTTCCAGCATAAGTTCTGGAAGAAACAGCAGTTTTGAAGACACAGACAGTCTTCCCCAGACAGTGGCAGACATACTGGTCGTAAGTCATGGTGGATTTATCAAAGAATGTTTGAACTTCTTTGTCGAGAATTTCGACTGCAAAATTCCTGGCATGCGAGGTCATGCATTGAAAGTATGTCCTAACTGCAGTGTGTCCAAGTTCAACATCATATTGGATGAGTATTCTGATAACCCCATAATGACCTGTGTAACTATCCATGACAAAGATCATCTCATTGGTTTGGACATGCCTTCTACCAAGGGTGCTTTCTAGCTTAATGTGACACATTGACAATTGGTATTTAAGCTCACACAAATAGTAACTACAATATTTCCTAACTTCTTAATCTTTGTTAAGATGGAAGGATAATTTCATGTGCATTTTCTGCTCACATTTAAGAATCTGAAGGTTTAGGTGTTTACAGTTGGTCAAACCCCACAATGTCAGACCATCTCTATAAATTGTATTGATTGATGATCTTAAATTTTAAAATCAAATTTATGGTGTAGTATTGTTGTATCTACTATTACTACTGTAGTACTTAAAGAGTTAATGCTTTATGTTATTGTTTATATGACTCTCTTTGATGTAACACAAGAATATACATGAAATTTATTTTAACATTTTATGTACAAAATATCACAATAATTATCAGATAATTCTTTAGCAAATATTTATATATTTTTGCATTACTTCATGCATAATCAATATTACAATGGTCAAGTACGCCTCAAAAGTCATTCTTAATGTCAGTCTTGTACATTTACTTGCAATACATTCAGAGGCCCAGCAGAAAGTTAAATGAGGCGCGTCGTGGGAAAACCTGCCTTAATGCATGTGCATAAAGTGTCGTCCCGGATCAGCCTGTGCAGTCCGCACAGGCTAATCCGGGATGGCACTTTACGCTTTTTTGGTATTTTCTGTGTCAATGAAGTCTTTTCTAAACATAAATCCACTGTAGGCGGAAAGTGCTGTCCTGGATCAGCCTGCACAGGCTGATACGGGACGACACTTTACGCACATGCATTAAGTCCGGTTTTCCCCCGACATGCCTCAAATATACTATTAGTACTAAGTAACAGTCTTGACAATATTTTTTGGAAGGACATTCAGGGTATATGATAGTTTTTAGCTCGACTTTTCAAAGAAAAGGCAAGCTATTCCACTCGCCCCTGCATCGGCGTTAGCATCTGCGTCCGAGCTAGGTTCAAGTTTTTCAGTAAGCTAGTTTCTCAGGAATGGCTTGAGGGATTTCATTCAACTTAAAAACATTTATTCCCCACATTAAAATGAACCTAGTGGCCAAGTTTGGTAACTGTAGTTTGAAATTTGTCAAAATTTGTCTAAATTTTGGGCTTTTTTACACATAGATATTGTACATATACAACTGTAAGCGATATGAACAGGTTAAAGTTTTTTGTTAAGCTGTTTTCTCAGGGATGGCTTGATGGATTTCATTCAAACGTAGAACACTTATTTCCTATATTATAATGAACTCACAGGCCAATTTTGATAACTCTAGTTTGAAATTTGTCAAAATAATGGGCCTTTTCACACGTAGAAATTTTACATATAAGCTATATGAACAGGTTAAAGTTTTTTGGTAAGCTGGTTTCTCAGGAATGGCTTGATGGATTTCCTTCAAATGTAGACCACTCATTCCATATATTAAAATGAAATCATATGCCAATTTTGATAATTCTAGTTCAACATTTGTCAAAATAATGGGCCTTTTATTCTTGGAAATTTTACATTCCCTTGGGTGGGGTGGCAGAATCAACTTTTGATTTTGCTCTCTAACTCGTGGATAAATCTTTATACAATGATACCCTAAAGCAATACTTTACTTGGAATTGCATTTCTATCACTGTTACTAAAAATAGAAAAAAACGGTTTCTGCTCAATAACTCAAGAACAAATTGAAATATTTCAATGAAACCCAATTGATAACTCTAGTTAGAAATTTGTCAAAATTATGGGCCTTTTTATACTTGTGGTTGGAATGACGTCTACTTTTGATTTACACTCTCTAACTTGAGAATTAATCTTCATACATAAATACCCTAAAGCAACACTTTTCTCGGGATTGCATTTGTGGTGGGTTGGGTGGGGTCAAGGTCAGGATCACTGTTACTAAAAAATAGGAAAAAAATCTTCTGCTTTATAACTCGAGAACAAATTGGAATATTTTAAAAACATTCAATTTATAGATTCTGTATAACGAGACATTGCATGAGATTGCATATGGGGTTAGTTGGGTCAAGGTCACTGTTTTGAAATTTAGAAAAATGCTTCCACTCAGTAACCAGAGGAAGAAACTAATTTTGTTTAATTGGCCCCTACTATACAGTTTGTTTTAGAAACAATGCCAGAAACTCTGAGAAGCACATGAAAAGTCGAGCGCGCTGTACTCCGACAGCTCTTGGTAAGTAAATGGAGTCATAGGGACAGAAAATCGGTGGATTATGATATATGTAGAGCAAAATTTCTGGAAGTAGTTGTATTTTTGGTAAATGCATTTGAGGTGCGTCGTGGGAAAACCGGTCTTAATGCATGTGTAAAGTGTCGTCCCAGATTAGCCTGTGCCGTCCGCACAGGCTAATCCAGGACGGCACTTTCCGCCTACAGTGGATTTATGTTTAGAAGAGACTTCCTTGAAACAGAAAATACCATAAAAGCGGAAAGGGACGACACTTTACGTACATGCATTAAGACCAGTTTTCCCACGACACGCCTCATTTGTTCTATTTTCATATTTTCATCCTTCTTGTACTTGCCCTTTTGGGCAGACAGGTCATTATTTTATTATTAACTTGTCTGGGGCTTGGGCCAAGTGGGCTATTTCGAAGACTGTAAAAAATAATGTTGGTACAGTTTGTTTTCGAATTCATGGAGTGGTTTGCTTTACTGTGATACAGTTGCTGGCATACTGGAATCTTATTTTGTTTTATTGTTTCATTACCATGGAAAGTGCTTTATGGTGGAACAATATAATTTTTTTAATCAGTATCTGTTAAATGGCAGTTTGCTCTGACTTTATTTGTTAGAATTTAGGTAATTTGCATGTTTAATAAATTCCCATAACTTATTATGTGCAGCTTTTTATTTGCCATACGTGTATCATATTTGTGTTTATACATATAAACTATATGTTTTGTTAATTTTTGTTACAATTTGTCGATATGACCTACGCAAACATTTTTGTACAAATCGTCTTTAAAATATGAAAAATGATAAAATTTTCATTTCATCTTGTTGTTGATCAGTGGTTTGATGTGTCAAGTTTAAAGTGTACTTACAAGAGGTATAGTGCTTAAATAAATATAACACAATAAAGTAAATTATAAAATATTTCAATTAAAAATCGAAGACGATAAAAATCCTTGCTTTACAACGCATAATTTGCTAGTTCTGTAATCACAATCCTTGCTGTAAAACGCATAATTTGCTAGTTCTGTAATCACAATCCTTGCTATAAAACGCATAACTTGCTAGTTCTGTAATCACAATCCTTGCTGTAAAACGCATAATTTGCTAGTTTTGTAAACTAATAAACTATTTTTGGACTGTGCAGCTGAAAATTCAAACACATGTATGCTGACTTTACATTTGTTTAAGGTTACAAAGCACTAGTAATGCAAGTCACCAAACGTGCTTGTTACTGATCCTATATTTTTGTGTGTGTTTCATTTAACTGTGTATTATTTGACAACAAAATTATCATTTTGTTTCTAACACTTTCTTAGTCTGTATTTGTAATCGACATCACTCCGACTATCTCTTGCAGCGTACATTCACAACCCACTTTTTATTGACATCAGTGATATTAATAATCTGAAATTATGTGGTTTTGTGATACTTCATTAATATACCGAAATAATTTGTTATGATTTTGCTAGTGGGAATTTAAACAAATGTAATTAACCGTACAATTTCTTCAATTTTCCAGAACTATGTTCAAAACATTAGGCTCTGCACAAGTTATTGCAGAATAATCTATACTTGATATCCTTGTTTGTGTGTGGAAAACTAGACATTAATCATGCTAGAATCATTGTTACTGCTGGTTCTTTATTTTGTCTGAAAATAATTGCTTTGAAAAAAAAGCATAAACTGTATGCAGACATAAAATATATTATCTAGTCTTCACAACAAGGATGCATCACTTCTTCATTAACTTAATGAACTTATGAGGCAAGATCTAGGAATAGAAAATGTACACAGGTTACACATGGCGTAATTACTCTATACTTAAAGAAGAAAGCCACGATGGCCCTAGGTCGCTCACCTGAGTTTAAGGCATAATGGCTAATAACAAGAGGGAAAAATGGCACTAGACGCCTTACCTGAGTATAAAGATCTGGGCCTTGCAATTTCAGATATCTTTTAGTCTATATAAACCATGTGACCCACAGGGCATGGTCACCTTGTACCCCAGGGGCATAATTTGAACAATATTTGTAGTGGACCACCTGTCAATGTTACATACCCAATATGATTCCACTGGGCCTTGCGGATTCAGAGGAGATTTTTCAAGTCATTTTGCTATTTAAATGTATATAAACCATGTGACCCCCAGGGGGTGGCCAATTTTTACCCCAGGGACATCATTTGAACAATCTTTGTAGAGGACCACTCCACAATGTTTCACGCAAAATATAAAACATCTGGGCCTTACGGTTTCAACAAGGAAGATTTTTAAGGCCCACTTGCCATATAAGTCTATATCAGTCATGTGAGGCCCTGGGTCATGGCCACTGTTTACCCCAGGGGCATAATTTGAACAATCTTTTTAGAGGACAACTATACAATGTTACATATCAAATACGAAAAAGCTGCGGTTTCAGGAGATTTTAATGTCATTTTGCTATTTAAGTCTATATAAGCAATGTGATCCCCAGGGCAGGGCCAGTTTTGACCAATGGGACATCATTTGAACTATCTTTGCAGAGGACCACTATAAAATGTCACATACCACATATGAAACCTCTGGCCTTGCAGTTTCAGAGGAGAAGATTTTTAAAGTCATCTTGCTATTTAAGTCCATATCAACCATGTGAGCCCTGGGGTGTGGCCAGTTTTGACCCCAGGGGCATCATTTGAGCAGTCTTTGTAGAGGACCACTATACAATGTTAAATACCAAATATGAAACCTCTGGGCCTTGCAGTTTCAGAGGAGATGTTTAAAGCCATTTTGCTATTTAAGTCTTTATAAACCTGGTGACCCCTAGGGTGTGCCCAGTTTTGACCACAGGGGCATCATTTGAACAATCTTTATACAATGTTTCCAACCAAATATGTAACCTGGGCCTCGGGGTTTGCAGTTTTAGAGATTTTTAAAGTCATTTTGCTATTTACATTTATATTAAGCATGTGAGCCCTGGGGTGTGGACAGTTTTGACCCCAGGGGCATAATTTGAACAATCTTTGTAGAGGACCACTATACAATGTTATATACCAAATATGAAACCTCTGGGCCTTGCGGTTTCAGAGGAGGATTTTTAAAGTCAATTTGCTATATAAGTCTATATAAAACATGTGACCCCTGGGGCGTGGCCAGTTTTGACCCCAGGGGTATCATTTGAACAATCAATCCTCTAGTAGAGGACCACTAGAGGATGTCAAATCTCAAATATGAAACCCCTGTCCAATATCTGGTACTAAAAAGTTGTTCTACTGAGAAGAGGTCCTTGGGTGGAGGCTGCCAACAAAGCATTAAGACCTTTGTTGGAGAGACATGATCTGTGTGTAGTTTTGTGTGTGCTTCACACATTTAATTAAACTGTACAAATGAAAGGTTTAAAGTAAATGACTAGACTTTAGGCTCTATGCTACGTGTTTCTGTACAAGCTGGTGAAAAAGACTGCAGAGTCAGATCCGCAGACTCGATTGCAGCATCATTTTGTCTTACAAAAAATTGTGCAGTTCCACCTAAGTTAGACTACTTATAGATCTAATGCTATCATTTCATATTTGGCATTTCATTATTAAATTACAAATATACACTTTGTAAACAAATTAAATGTAGTAGATCAAAAGTGAAAATATATGATATAAGACGGTCTTATATACCAAGACTATGTCGTGTACTGTATAGATTTTTGAGTGTTGGAGGCTTATTGAAATTATAGTGCTGTAGTATAAACAATGTGACCCCCGGGGTGTAGTCTGTTTTGACCCCAGGAGCATAATTTGAACAATCTTTGTAGAGGACCACTATACAATGTTACATACCAAATATAAAACCTCTGGGCCTTGCGGATTCAGAGGAGATTTTAAAAGTCATTTTGCTATTTAAGTCTATATAAACCATGTCACCCCCGGGATGTGGCCAATTTTGACCCCAGGGGCATCATTTGAACAATCTTTGTAGAGGACCATTATACAATGTTAACAACCGAATATGAAACCTCTAGGCCTTGCAGTTTCAGAGGAGATTTTTTAAGTCATTTGGCTATTTAAGTCTGTATAAACCATGTGACCCCCGGATTGTGGCCAGTTTTGACCCCAGGGGCATCATTTTAACACTCTTTGTAGAGGACCACTATGCAATGCTACATACCAAATATGAAACCTCTGGGCCTTGCGCTTTCAGAGATTTTTAAAGTCATGCCAGGGGCATCATTTGAACAATCTTTGTAGAGGACCATTATACAATGTTAACAACCGAATATGAAACCTCTAGGCCTTGCAGTTTCAGAGGAGATTTTTTAAGTCATTTGGCTATTTAAGTCTATATAAACCATGTGACCCCTGGGGTGTGGCCAGTTTTGACCCCAGGGGCATCATTTGAACAATCTTTGTAGAAGACCACTATACAATGTTACTTACCAAATATGAAACCTCTAGGCCTTGCGGTTTCAGAGGAGATTTTTAAAGTCATTTTGCTATATAAGTCTATATAAACCATGTGACCCCTGTGGCGTGGCCAGTTTTGACCCCAGGGGCATCATTTGAACAATCTTAGTAGAGGACCACTAGAGGATGTCACACATCAAATATGAAAGCCCTGAGCCTTGCGGTTTCGTAGGAGAAGATTTTTAAAGTTGTCACTTTTTAAATCTATTTTTAGCTCTGGTGACCTACATATGCCGCAGCGGACCGGAAAGATTTGAACAACTTTGAAAGAGGTCCACCAAAGGATCATTATTGTGAAGTTTGGTGAAAATCTGCCAAGCGGTTTAGGAGATGTTGTTTGAATGAAAAGTTGACGATGCACGCACGCACACACGCACGATGGGCAATCACAAAAGCTCACCATGAGCACTTTGTGCTCAGGTGAGCTAAAAATGGTTGTTTTTTTGCTGTCCCGATTGTTAGATGCAGAAAAAATAACTACTGTGAATGTGTCCCAATATTTAGAATCTGCCATTAACATGACAGCTTGATCACAAAGTTCGATGTTTATCACTATTAAGGTACTAAAATTTAACCATATAAATGGTTAATATAATTATCAAATAATCAAGATTAATATGAAAAAATGAATATACAATTCGCTTTTCATTAATTTCAGTAATAAGAAGATGGATACATGCATGTTTCTGACATTATTTTGTAATTGTTCATCGTTAGATGAGCTATGAAGTTAGGTAAACGGACATAGCCCTGTAGCGCTCTACTTGCAGAAACAGTAGATGTATGAAGATCTGGGCCTGGCGGTTACAGAGAAGTCATTTTGCTATTTAAGACTACATAAACCATGTGATGCCTGGTGCGTGGCCAGTTTTAACCCCAGGGACATTATTTTAACTATCTTTGTAGAGGACCACTATATCATGTTACATACCAAATACGAAACCTCGGGGGTTTGCAGTTTTAGAGATTTTTAAAGTCATTTTGCTATTTTAAGTCTATATAAACCATGTGACCCCAAGAGCGTGGTCACTTTTTACCCCAGGGGCATTATTTGAACAATCTTTGTAGAGGACCACTATACGATGCTAGATACCAAATACGAAACCTCTGGGCCTTGCGGTTTCATAGAAGTTGTTTTAAGTTATTTTGCTTTTTAAGTCTATGTCAACCATGTGACCCCGGGGCATGGTCAGTTTTGACGCCAGGGGCATTATTTGAACAATCTTTGTAGGTAACCACTATATTATGTTTCATACCAAATATTAAACCTCTGGGCCTTGCGGTTTCAGATATTTTTAAAGTCATTATGCTATTTTAGTCTATATAAACCATGTGACCCCAGAGCGTGGCCAATGTTTACCCCAGGGGTAAATTTGAACAATCTTTATAGAGGACCACTATACTACGTTACATACCAAATACAAAACCTCTAGGCCTTGCAGTTTCAGAGGAGACTTTTCAAGTGATTATGCTATTAAAGTCTATATAAATCATGTGACCCTAGGGGTGTGGCCAGTTTTGAGCCCAGGGGAGTAACTTGAACAAAATTTGTAGAGGACCACTAGAGGATGTCACATATCAAATATGAAAGCTCTCAGCCTTGCGGTTTCTGAATTTTTAAAAAAATGTTTTCAATTTAAATCTATTTTTAGCTCTGGTGACCTACATATGCAGTGCACCTGAATTATTTGAACAATTGTGAAAGAGGGTCACCCAAGGATCATTCCTGTGAAGTTTTGTGAAAATCTGCCAAGCAAATAAGGAGATGTTGTTTGAATGAAAATGTTGACACATGATAGACAAAAGGTGGTCACAAAAGCTCACCATGAGCATGTTGTGCTCAGGCGAGCTAAAAATGCATCGACGGACATTAACCCCTTACAGATTTTGCCAGGGCTCATGTCCTACTTGGAAAGGGCTTATGTCCTACTTGGAAAGGGCTCAAAACCTCCTTCAGGGGCTTATATCCTACTTGGAAAGGGCTCAAAACTCCCTTCAGGGGCTTATGTCCTACTTGGAAAGGGCTCAAAACCCCCTTCAGGGGCTTATGTCCTACTTGGAAAGGGCTTACTACTGGTGAATGTATGTCTTTGCCTCACACGCATTTCCATATGTTACAACTTACAACGCACATTATATTGGAAAAGGAAAACAGATCATGGTAAAAAACAACAAAAAACACTCGGACAACTTATAAGACATTTTATTAACATGAGGTGTAGAAATCAACATACAGGTAAGGATTGTTGATAGTACATGGATAATATTTTTTTCAGAAGAAAGAAATAACAAATCACACGCTTCATTTACACAAACAGGCTAACACATACACACTTCTTTGCTGTTCTAGCATTTTTGTTTGCACATACCAGCTGAAGCAAATGTTTAAGTAGTTATTACCAAATCGATAGGTTGCACATAACGTACCAAATGAAGCAAAATTAATGTTTAAAGTATTACAAAATCCGTTGCCTTTAATTTGCATATGAACATCTATTGCTATAGCAGGTACTTATTTGCATGACAAACTGCATGGGTTTAGTAATTATATAGCTACAGAAATACATCACTAATAATTATGCTGATAACACGTGTATTCATTTAAGGCTGTTCCAGGAAAAAAAGGTGATGAGCGGGTGGAACGCTGATGTATTAAAATTTGGTGGGTGGGGGGGGGATTGAGGGGATAAAACGGATTATCAATGACTTTGAAGTTCTGTTGGAAGGACCCTATATTAGGACTGGTGTCCTGCCCCAATCACCTTTTCTCCTGGAACAGCCCTTAAAAAAAAAAAAAAAAAACTACCGGTAGTATACAACTACAATATATATACATACATATTCACATAACCGACATTTAACAAATTCATGCACATTATCTATCCTCCGTCATATTGTATATTATGCACAGGCGATATGTAAAATATTTGTAATTTGTTTAAAACCTCTACATGCGCTACAGAAATAGGAATAACCTGCCGAGGTATAAATCACTATGTAGATAACAATAGCCTGCACACATTCAAAAGTGTTTTGGGATCCCTGGACATCTATCTTGTGGTCAGGTTAGAATCACAGGACAAAATCCACTCACTTATTTGAAACATTAATTCTTTGTAATGCAAACACAACGTTTAGGTCAAATTCTTGTATAGGTATGATGTTCTTGCTTTAAGTAATAGTGTATATCAAATGTCTTTAATGTCGGCCCAAGTGCAAATCTTACTAGGACATAAGGACATTCGAATGTTCGTAAGTCCAGCTTTTAAAAGAACCAGTCGGATCCTTCAGACCGGAACTTTTTAGAATGTCCTGAGTGCAGTTAGTATAGACCCACTTTGTCCTGCATAGTCCGTTGATAAGATCTAGTCACCTTTCATTCAGACATTTGAGGCGTGTCGTGGGAAAACCGGGCAGTCCGTACAGACTAATCCGGGATGACACATTCTGCTTTAACAGTATTTTCTGTTTCAAGGAAGTCTCTTCCTAACATAAATCTACTGTAGGCGGAAAGTGCCATCCCAGATCAGCCTGTGCGAGCTGCACTGGCTGATACGGGATGACACTTTACGCACATGCATTAAGCCCGGTTTTCCCACGACATGCCTTGTTTAGTTACAGTTTCTGTAAATGGCTAAATAATCCATTCTACAAAAACAAGCTTGTCATGGGGTTGATACTTGGTACTAGGACAATGCAAGATTCAAATATGTTTACAAACATTGCAAATATTCCACTCATACCCAGACAAGCATTGCATAGTAATTGCATATGACACGAAACATCACAGAAAGCTTGGTAAATAGAAAATCATAAGAACTTTTTTATCTAATGTCTATCTAAAGTAATAATTCTAACATAAACAAATACATTTTACTTTTTTTTCTATGTTTACAGTACACATTAAAAATAAATTTTGCGTGAAATTCCAACTGCTCAATGGGAAAATATGATAACTGGCAAATAAAACATTGTTGTGTGCTGTGCTAGTGTATGAATTGATATGATTTATTTTTTCATTATTCAATCTAAAAATACTGCTGATATGTTCTATACAAACTACCATATGTAAGAATACATAACACAATCTGTGTTAGATCAACACTTTGGAAGAATGAGGCCATGCTTTGGGAAATGGTGGAACTGTTCAAATCTGTTTCCTGGGCAAGTACTTAATATCAAAGATCTCTGGAAAACAGTCCCGATAACCATAACTGATCTTTTGACCACCTTTATGAGAAGTAATCAGGCATGTCGTGGGAAAACCGGGCTTAATACATGTGCGTAAAGTGTAGTCCCGGATTAGCCTGTGTAATCCGCACAGGCTAATCCGGGATGGCACTTTTCGCCTACAGTGGATTTATGTTTAGAAGAAACTTCCTTGAAACAGAAAATACTATAAAAGCGGAAAGTGTTGTCCTGGATCAGCCTGTGCAGACTGCACAGGCTGATCCGGGATGACACTACGCAGATGCATTAAGTCCAGTTTTCTCATGACACGCCTCATATTAACTTGAGATTTAACTTGTTATCGAGTAATGTTCACTTATTTTATTTATGCATTTTATGTACACTACAACCATCCTATTGTAATACTGTTTAAATATAATGGAATGAGAAAAAAAGTAAACATATTTATTCTTAATGAAAAATCAAAATGATAAACACTCTAAATGCAGAACATACGAATCATGTTCTGAAGGGAAGCAAAGTCATAATGCCAAATGTAATGTACATATATGTATACCAGACATAAAGCAATACATGTACCAGAAAACCATGTCAAGTGCACCATGATAACATCCAAAGCATACTGGTATATATGCCTGGAATTTAAATGTACAAAATACACATAGTAGGTGTAAAATAGCTACAATCTGTTTATTTTAAGAGATCTTTTGCAAAGAGTGTATAAATATTTAGCTAATATACACTCATCAGGTTTGTACAAATAACTGCTTATGTTGCAATTAAACAAATTTGCAATAACAGTTTTACACTAAATATAATGCATTTATCAATATTTCCCCCGGGGGAATCATATACAGGCGGGAATTTCACACGCCAAATAATTCTGGGCCCCAGGAAATAGACTTGGGTCAAATTTTAGATCCCGGTAATATTGGGTCCCCGGGCATCTGCCACTGTGGGATTTACACAAAAATGCTTGGCTCTAGGGTGGGGAATTAGATCCCCCAACATATAATTAGTCGAATTCCCCTAGGTCAGACAGGGGGGAAAATACTGACAGGTCCATAATGGGTTTAGTTCATGACAATATTGTAGGCAATAACATACTTTGCATAAACCACACACAAGAATAAACAGCGTAAAAAAGATTGGCATACCGGTAACTAGAACTACGTATTACTACAAATTTCCAAATAAATAAACATGACATGATATGTTCAATCAGAAAATGCACATCCACAATTCTGAATGACTGAGCAACAGACAAAAAAGAGTAAAGTGAAAAAACACACAGAATCAGAGCAAAGTGACATGAAACAAAGGTTATAGTTAAAACAATGCCATAGAGCACTTAATAAAACTCATATTTTCTAAAATGATTTGAAAATCCTACGCCTGAATATCACCAAATGCTTTGTTGCAAATAAATGCTTTGTTTATACAATGCTGGTATAGGTGTGCAGTGCAAAAAAAACAATACATGTGGTCGACACTCCCAGCCACAAACACAGGTTTGATAATTTTACTTGATACAATAAGCCCATGGCATTACACCTCATCAAAGTTATAATTATGGCCACCTAAGAGTCTTATAGTAACTGTTGTTGTTGTAATGAAAACAGTTCAGGTTAATGAAACCAGAATATTGCTACTGTGTATGTCTTCAATTATAGTCAAATAACATCAGTCAGCTAGAAAAAAATGTATTCCCAATTTTGCATATTTGGTAACAACTATTGACAACACTGGTATATAGCATCTTTAATTTGATAAATATAATAACTATAATATATCTTCGATAGCTTCTTTATATATCATCTTTATAAATTATGTACATATACACTTTTATACTAAATACTTTAATACTAAAATACTACAGCTATCTACTATTAAGAGGCTTCAGTTAGTTTGAACACATCCGGTTCATAATCCGATTTCTCCTTCCTATCACCCTCGGCACCCGGAATCTCTCGTTCCCTATCAAACTTGCTCCCGTCCCGGACATGCTGAAGCCTCACCGGATCCCGGTACGGATGCAACTCTCTGACGAAAGTCTCCCAGTTAACATTTTCAACGCCAATGGCTCGGATTTCCGACATCTTTTTTTCCACGTAGGTTACCGGATCGTCTGGGCATTCGATCATCAGGCAGCTGAGAAGGCTTTCAAACATCTGTGGAATCTGATGGCTGGCCAGGTACAGCTTGGCTGCCTCACGTGCATTCACTATGTTTGTCATCGTGTATTTGTTTTTTCTTGTTCAATTCGAGCACTACTTTTTACATGTATTTTCTTTACCTGAAAAGAAATTCCAAAAATACTGTAAACCTAAAATCATCTCTAGTTCTTTAATGACTCTTGAAAAGAAACTTAAAGAAATAGTGTAAACAAAAAATCATCACTTTAGTTCTTAAAGGTATTTAACTGTATCTGTAAAGAAATTCAAAGAAAGACTGTAAACAAAAAATCCAGCATTAGTTCTTTAATATATATATTATCATTATTTGTAAAAGAATTCAAAGAATGACTTCCAGCTCTAGTTCTTAAACATATATATTTCTTTTTTACTTGTAAAGAGTTTGAAACACGTATTTTAAACATGTTTAAACATGTTGATATATTAACACATTTACATTTTACAGATATTTTTACAAAGACGAAAATATAATAAGTTTGTATTTATAGGTTTTGGGTACAAAAGTGTAGAAGTCAAGGTGTTAAATGTATTTTTATAACAACATTGTATTAAATAAAATTCGAATAACCATAAACAGATAGTGAAACATGAATAACGTGATATATTACGTGATATAAATATATGAATCATCAAAATATGACCCATTTAGGTGCACGTGGGAAAGCTGCGGTGCTTATGTGCTTCTACCTGTAATTTGTTTATACTATTTATACCCTTGGCAACAAACTGGACAGCAGCTGGTGTGTTAAACAGAACAACTGGGATTATCCATGTACGGATACTAAGCAATTGCTCAATACTTCAAGACATGCAACATGTTGCACGAGACACAGATGTATGGACCATAAACAACATATGTTTCATACACACTACATTGAAGTTTCATGAGAAACCAATAAGTGTGGATATTACAACAGTTTTTTGGTAAGAATATGCACTCTCCTTCAACTATTAACAAGATTCTATAAAATTATTATTTCTCACTCTTTCCACTCCATTAATTCTTATTAGCATATTCATTGCAGAAACTCCCACAACAACAGCTTTTGTGTATGGTAATGACAACTGTTAAATGTAATATGTACTCTAAGAAAGGAATTTGAATAAATGCTTACCTATACTGTTAGAAGTTTATATTTGTGCAGTGAATAGTTTGTATTAAGATAAAACTGTGGAAATTTTGGCCTTTCCTTTGAGAGAAAATGTATTAACAATACAATCCACTGACTCAATATATTTATAGTTTTTAAGTTAATATCCCAAATGTAATTTTTTGTCCTAGCCCTTGGATCATGTGAATTGCACCTATCAATATTTCCTAGGGATGCAACAAATCCATTTTCTTTCTTCGGATCCGAATCCCAATAAAAATTACAAATGTTCGGATCTTTGGATCGGATCTTGCAAGTAATTAGAAAAATATTATGTAATTAAATATGGGTAATGTGGGTCTTTTATTAAACAGGTTAAGTTATATAATATCATAAGGTCTATTTAACTTGCAGAAAAACATAAGTTGTGTCATACCGTTCCCATGAAAGAGAAGCAAAAAAAACAAAAAAAAAAACAAGTTATTTATCATTTAAATTTTAAATCAAGTTTTTTGTTTATATATAATTGTTTAGTAAGGTGACATTTTGGCTGACATTTTAAACACAGTCTTATAAGTACACAGACCAGCGAATTTGCTTTCACAAATATATTATTTACACATGTTGACATGGTATATGTTAGGTTATCATTAGCATAATTACAGTTTTCTGATATCTTCAGTTTCACTTACTTCAATTAATTACTTCCTAACATTTTAGTAAACACAATTCTTAGTACAAAAACCACGCTTTGCAAATGTCAGGATTTCCATGTGAAATACACATGTCATAGGGCTACATATACAGTATGATAATTTGTATATAACGTCCACATTTGCCAAATAAGGTGAATTTCCAAAATATAACATGTTCGCGAAAACAGGTGACAATTTCCATTTTTGTATAAAATTCATCCGTAACAGTACTAAGAATTATATTTCATTTGAATTCGGATCCGATCTGAAGTTTCACAGCGCTGACGGAACCGGAATTTTAAATTGGATTCTATCTGATTGGATATTTCGGATACCCGATGCATCACTAATATTCCCCCCCAGCCCAGGTTAGGAGCGACAGGCCATTTCATACAACCAGCATCTTCCACTGTGAGGATTTGGACCAAAATGCTGGGCTCTAGGGTAGGGAATCTGACCCCGATCATAAAATAAGTCATAATATAAAATAAGGGAGCGTTCTTGAGATCTCCCCCAAAGACACCAAGTACTGGTTCTACCCAGGAAACGGACTCGAGAGTGTCTCAATAAGCCTAAGGCTTTCGATCCAATCGAGCTAAAATAAATAGGTTTAAACTAAAATAAGTCAAATTGCCCTGGGTCTGCCCTCCGCTCCTTTGGTCATGATTAATGATGTCAATTTTTTGGGGGGGGTAGAAATATCACCAACGTCAGATCTGTGATTTTTAAGCAAAAGTGTAATTTATTGACAATCATTGTTATGAGGATGGACAATTAATTTATCGATCAAATTATCTATACATTTTGAACAACTCTCCGTCTAAACAAAAAACACCAACTTGACCAAAAACAAAACAGAATAGACCAGTTTTGTACAACTAATCATTACTTTTAAGTTAAGACACATGTCAAGAAATAAATACCTTTTCATTCAATAGAGTTCTTAAAAAGTCATTTCTAAGTAACAGCTTGGAAAATGAATGTAGATCTACTTTTTGGTTTCCTTGGTTTTCATGATGCAGTCATAAAAAGCTAGCATTAATTTTGTTGACGAACTTTGAACTAAAAAGTTTGTTTTAAACATTTAATGATATTTATCATAAATATTATAATAAAACAAACTGTTAAAAACATTGTATAAATATTGTAAAAATAAATAGATAACATCTTTTAATGCTGTCACAATAAATGCGAATATACGTTTACGCGTCAGTATTTCCAAATGTTTTGATTTTCTTTTCTAAATTGTTTCTGCAATAACAGGTAAACGTACAAAATCTAGTAAAGGCTACCAATATATATGCATATTAGAATGCACTCGTATATATGCACGTCAAATTTCGTTAAGTGAAATTTATTCTACAAAAGAATTACGCAGAGCAACGTGTTTTCGCGACGAGAAGTAAATTCTTACAAAGTTTGACAGTTAAAGTTGTTATTCATTGTTGAATTAGGAATTGATGACAGTACAAAGAATCTTTAAAAAATGCATCGAGCTATCCTGTACTAAAACATGTTTTACATGTCTTTTCAAAAATAAACTTTCAAAGTAACAGTTTTCAGTCACTCAGAGTCAGAAGAAGTTTTCAGTCTAGTTTGCTTTGCCGCAATTAATGAATGTAATACATTTGACACAACTGACTGATTTTATGGCACATATCAGAAATACTGATTTTGTTGAACATATCAGAAACTTCTTGCATGATCTGTTTATACAGTACGCTGTACCTATTCAGATCCCATCTCTAGCATAACTTGATAGCTGTTGGCCAGATAATGAGATATTCTATTTTCCAGATGCACTCATTTATTTTAGATTGGTAAATTTACTTCATTTAAGGATTACATAATACATGGAAAATAAAAAGATCATGTAAACTTTAAAAGTAATTAAAATAATGAAAACATAAGCATTAAATAGCTATGTACATCAGCACCAAGCAGTCTCTGTGAAAGACCGTCGGACATCAGACATTGCCGATAAAAATCCGTGAGGTCCGGATACTGGTCTCGTGTCCGCAGGGATCATCCTAGCCCAACATTTTAGGGAGGAGTGACCTCCTTTTGCCAAATTCAGGGAGAAGTTTATCGATAACTGACACTGGCGCGTAAAGCAGTTATTTAGCCAATCAATCAATTGAATTATGTATAATTAATTAATTACAAAGACTACAACCAGTAGTAATGAAAGATAAACACAAAATAGCTTAATAAGTTTTATTGGCATTAGAAACAGTATTTTAAAAAAACAAGCACTCATGTTTATGTTTATGACAATTGATACTTACACTTCATAAGGCAGTCACTGGTTTCCTTTAAAATAATGTCATGATACAAAGAGTAAATGTTACAATGTAAATTATTAACGCCCTTGATATTTCTCCTAATAACGCTACATGTTATACATCGCTCAGGTAGACAAGTACCGGTATTGTACACCACTTGGTTGTCAGCCAGCTGCAAGTGGAAATCGTGCAACATAACGTTGTAATGGTGTCGCGTGTTGTTCAATGCTTTTGTTTGGATGACGTAATTTACTACAAAATGGGAATTGGATTATCTGTTACTTTTCACACACGGTGTTTGTTGTTGCGGAAATGGAATTAATCAGTGTATCTTTTTGTTTTAATTTTAAATTAATTGTCAGTTCTAAGGTCAAACATTGCAATTAAGCAAACAGCAAATATTCATAGCCTGAATATAAGTTCTTTTACAGTACGAAAACGGTAATAATAACTCTGAATGACCGTAAATTCTAGTGTAAACCGGTTGATCATATCGCCCAGTGTGCACTTGCTTTCTTGGTTCCCGACAGCCTTTCCTAATAAACAGATTTATTTTGAAAGCAACTATGCGAAGTCGGGAACCGCAATTGGAATAACCTTGGCCGATTGGTTGATTGATTAACACAATTGATTATGGATAATTGTAGCATCGTTATCTCCCCAATCAGATAAACCATGACAGTAGTGGGCATAAGATTAGAGGAATAAGCATTAGTATTGTATTGAAAATTTTCGGCGATTTTGATTTCGCTTTGATCAGATCACAGGTCGAAGTCAGACACCATAGGGCGACGATTTCGCCCATGTCGCCCTCTAGGATAATCCCTGGTCTGGTGAAAATTTCGGGAAAAAATATTTTATAACAGCGATTGCTGTATCTGTTTCCACAACAGTCATAACGTCATACTTGAGGGTCACCGATTGTGTTGAAGAAGTTGAAGGTACTTTGACAAATACAATTTAGTTAATATATATCTAGCAAAATTAACATGCTGATAGTACATGTAGTAGCTGTAGTTAATAAAGCACTCTCAAGTGTGTATTGTTTTAGTTTTCTTCAAAGATATTGTTTTTCTCGTATTTAAATGTTTTCTTGCAAAAAATAAGTGGCCAGTAATATTTGGGCATAACCGGTCCTCTTGGCCAGTAATATTTGGGCATAACCGGTCCTCTTGGCCAGTAATATTTGGGCATAACCGGTCCTCTTGGCCAGTAATATTTGGGCATAACCGGTCCTCTTGGCCAGTAATATTTGGGCATAACCGGTCCTCTTGGCCAGTAATATTTGGGCATAACCGGTCCTCTTGGCCAGTAATATTTGGGCATAACCGGTCCTCTTGGCCAGTAATATTTGGGCATAACCGGTCCTCTTGGCCAGTAATATTTGGGCATAACCGGTCCTCTTGGCCAGTAATATTTGGGCATAACCGGTCCTCTTGGCCAGTAATATTTGGGCATAACCGGTCCTCTTGGCCAGTAATATTTGGGCATAACCGGTCCTCTTGGCCAGTAATAAATTCACGACTTTCGCGGAGACTGACCAAGGATGACACAATTAAATGCAAGCCCTTATTTTCATTGGAATGCGGGTCAGGATGGCCCAAGTCGTTGATGGCCCCAGCCATGACGGTCCAGTCCATGACAGTTCACTTTTTATTTACATGCTTTATATATAAAGCAACATAGAAAGTGATTGTGATTGACTAAAAATGTTAATCTTAAAAACTGTGTTTTTAATAAAAATGTTAATCTTAAAAACAGTGTGTTTTTACCAATTTTGCCAATGGTGTTAACAGATTAACTATTATACAAACAATTAATCGAAAAGTGTGAAAAACATATGCATTGTTCGCACCCTTGTTCATGATAAACATGTCTTTGAACTAGTTTCAATTAGGCATTACAAAGTTTATTTACACGAATTTCCTCTTTTTACTGTAAACCAATGTTTGAATACTAGAATGGTCAATTATATCAGTCTTAAACAACAACTCTCTTAGTCCATAAAGTTTCATTTTGGGTTGTCATGGTCCTTTCTGTCAACAACTTGGGCCGTCAACGACTAGGCCGTCCTCACCCTACATCTTTTATTGTGGTCCTTGTGTTGATAGCGTCATGACTAGAGATCTAGGCAAATCAACATTATGCTGTTAAATAAATAAATATGAGTATAATATATTGCACCTTAAGTAACATTACACGTGTAATGCATGCTCTTACCTATTTAATTCCCAAATGAATAATATTCCTAGCATGCAAGTGCATTTAGATATGTAGTGAAGCATGCATTCAGTAAAATGTTTAATATTTTTCTGTTATTAGTTATTACCATACTTACAATGATTCTAACTTTAAAAATGATTTAGACAATAGTCACTAGGGTATAAAATCAGGGATCATATTTTGTTTGGTTTTGCCGGTCTGAGACCGATTGGGTTTGGAAAAGACCGATTCAAATGCCTTTTCTTATATTCCACAGTCACTATAAAAATCGCGATAATCCCCTGAATTCAATACACACAACGCACATTTCATGGCCCCAATGCCCTGTAGGTGAGAAAACCAGTTGATCAGTGATGCGTCAGGGCCCTCAATCTATGATTTTTACCGCCGAATATCGGCCCCATTCCCCAACCTGAAAAGTATGGTTTTTTCCCCTAAAAAATGGAAAAATTCCCCCTTGGAGGTCTGCAAAAATAATTAACAGAAAACCTAGCTAAGATGCCAATAATCGTCCTCATCATAAGTATAGACGTTTTGGTCTAGATCTCTACATTGCTAATATTTCATTGACACGTGTTATGTGCGATAAACAATAACCCGATCCGTTCAACATCAGCATGAAACAGTTTGACGTTGTCAGCTTATATCGTGCGTGCCAACATGACAACGTGCTTTCACTGTCCACGTGGAGGGTGTACACAGTACCTGTATGTCATAAATCAATACTGACCTATCTGAATGACGATAACGTTATCGATACGGATTCCTTGTTTAAGAGGAAATGTTGACTGCACATCGATGGCGATAAAAAAATTTGGTTGGTATGCGCTACAACAACTTTTATTCAAAAGTAAAGAACCACAGTTCTCTGCGCTACAAAGTTTTTATATGGCCATCAATACACCCACGCTTTCCATGCGGATGATGGGATGTGTACATGTCAGCATAATTTTCGCGTGCGTTTCTAGCTGAACAAAGGCTTTTCATGGAGTACATGTGTATTTTGGTATATTAGCTAATCCGCTTATCTTATCGCTAATCAGTGTCAAATACCGACCCTATGCACTTGATGTGCAAGTGTGGACCGATCTGCATACATTAATTGCTCAGCTGGGGTTGTGAGCAAACATATCTTATACTGCAATTAGTACCTAATGTTTGTTTGTTTGTAATTTTGCAATGTATTGTGTCTTACTTAAACTAATTAGAGCCCCCAGTCTCGTCCATTAGGACACATATCTACCAATTCAATCTTAACGTTTTGTCTTGTTATGTTATGTTATATCTATTGCATATGTGATACCTTGTATATTAAATTTTGAATAACAAGTAATTAATTAAAGTCAGGATGAAGTGAACTCATATACTGTTTGGTTCTTAGTTTGTTTTTTTTAAACGAGAATGACAGCTATAAAGACGGCAGTAAGCGTTGGGTCGATTTGGGGTGTTTGGGGCTAGTCAATCGATTAGACCATCGATTCAGATATATTTGCTTAAGTCTTATAAATGGCATCCGGTTAACACGAATACCATAACCAGTAAACATGTTACTGATTTGCTTCTCATTGCCATCCGTACATTATATATTATATATATTTTATACATTACAGTCTATTTGCTATCTTGCACACTTATTAATATCTATTATTAATATTTTTAGCCCGACTATTCACTGAACAGTTCGAGCTATACTACTCACCCATTCGTCGGCGTTGCATCGGCGTAATGCTCTGGTTAAGGTTTGCGTGCAGCATGTCATATCTCTGTAGCTACTACAGATATTCGATTGAAACTTCTCACATGTGTTTGGGGTCATTATGTGAGGTCACTGACAAAGACCCATAACTCTGACCTGCAATTTAGCAGAATTATGCCCCTTTTTGTACTTAGAAAATCAGGTTAAAGTTTGCGTGCAACAACTCCATATCTCTATATCTACTGCAGATATTCAATTGAAACTTCACACATACCTTCAGGGTCATTATATAAGGTCACTGACCAAGACCCATAACTGTGACCAGTATTTTAGCAGAATTATTCCCTTTTGTACTTAGACATTCAGGTTAAAGTTTGCATGCAACAACTCCATATCTCTATAAACTTCATGCATAGATACCTTATAGCGAGGCCTCGCTTGGGATTGCATATGCGGTGGGTGGGGTCAAGGTCACTGTTACTAAAAATAGAAAAATGGTTTCCGCTCAATAACTTGAAAACGCATTGAGATATTTTAATGATACTTCATGCATAGATGCCTTATATCTAGACCTGGCTTAGGATTGCCATATGGGTTGGGTGAGGTCAAGGTCACTGTTACTAAAAATAGAAAAACGGTTTCCGCTCAATAACTTGAGAACACATTGAGATATTTTAATGAAACTTAATACATAGATACCTTATATCGAGATCTCACTTGGGATTGCATATGGGTGGGGTCAAGGTCACTGTTACTAAAAATAGAAAAAGGTTTCCGCTCATTAACTTGAGAAAGCATTGAGATATTTTAATGAAACTTAATACATAGATACCTTATATTGAAACCTCGCTTTGGATTGCATATGTGTTTGGTGGGATCAAGGTCAAGGTCATTGTTACTAAAAAGAGAAAAATGGTTTCTGCTCAATATTTTTCTTTGTTTGTGGTGATAAAGGCCCATAACTCTGACTAAGCGGTTAAATAGTCGAGCGCGCTATCCTGAGAGAGCTCTTGTTTAAAATATATAATGATTGTACGTAAAGTACAAGTTACTTTACTAAACTCTGTTTTTGGTATCATTTCAGAATATGGCAGCTTCAATATCTGAAGTATCAAAGCTTGTGAAAAGGAAGCTGGTGGCAGATGCCGTGTGCCTTTTGATATCCTTTGATGGACCTATAACAGCATTTGAATGGCTCACTAAGATAACTCATGTGTAGAATAAAAGGAGTTAACATCGTTTTGCATTTGTGCCAATGATTTGTATAAAGTAGAATTGAAAATATAGAACTCAATAGGAAGAAATTAAACATACTTTATTGAATTATCTACATGTTTTTCTATGCCACTTCCTGGTAAATATAGTGGGAATATCAATCTTTTGTGTTATATTTCACTGATGTTTTGGAATGTTTCACTACCACAACATTATAACTACAATATGTCAGCAGAAAAATAGAAGGTAGTAAAAAATCATTCAACCTTAAAAATAAAAATGAGTGACGGTAACACTTTTTCAAATTATGACTGGCAAGTGGAAGCCAAACATGGTCAGTTCAGTTGGTGCTCAGTTGTTATTGACAACCCTGAATACACGGTATTGAATGTGGTTTGTTTCCTTGACCACTGTCCAGTGTGTAGATGCAGATGACCTCAGTGACCATGCTGTGAAGACCAGGAAACATATCTGCCTCATAGAGAGACAGGGGGACAATGGGTAAGCAGGCGTACTTCATTATAACTCAGAAGGTCGAAGTCACTTTAGAACTGTCAATATTTACACTTCTAATGTTGAAGTGCATTTTAGTTCATTTCTGTACCTTATGTTGTTATACTTTAAATTAGTTTTCTGTCACTATTGTTTTATAAATTCCATACTTTTATTTCCTTCTTGTTTGATAAACACCCAGTTTTCTTTTTTTATTTTATTTGATAAAATCAATTTACAGGTACAATCATTGTGTCACTAAACTAATACACATAGTTTTTTTCAGTATTTTTGTCTATGTGAGCAAAGTGCCATGCTTATCAGTGGACGATCTTCGACTGGAGCAGGTTATGCCAGTGAATGATGAGCTCAAGTTCCTAACAGGTATGTGTTAGTGAAGACTGTCATTATTGTTAGACTGTCATGGCACATTTTCTGTAATAAGCTCTAGATTGTCATCAATTGTCTAGACAGAACTATTTTTGTCCATTGAAGTATATATATCCAGAATGAAATTTTGGTAAGTTTACAGTCGCAATATAAAATGATACAGTTATATGAAGCCTGTATCTAAAAACATTGTTTTCATTTTGAGTGACTTTAGAGTCAAATTTTATATACTTTTCTTAGAACTTGGTTGCTGAATTTATGGGCTATTCATAGAAATTTGAATTGAGAGCCAAGTTATGGACAATAACAACACAAGTTTTAACTAGACTATTTTGGACCATTAAAATATATTTTAATTGCATAAAAGCCAGGTAAAAAATCTGCCACAATGTGTTTGATATACATGCAACTATAAGAAACAGTACCAGCAAAACGTTAGGTTTGGGATGTAGGAAGTGGCTCTGCATTTTCAACAATGGCCATAATGTGTTGATATACATGCAACTATAAGAAACAGTACCAGCAAAACGTTAGGTTTGGGATGTAGGAATTGGCTCTGCATTTTCAACAATGGCCATAATGTGTTGATATACATGCAACTATAAGAAACAGTACCAGCAAAACGTTAGGTTTAGGATGTAGGAAGTGGCTCTGCATTGTCAACAATGGGTAGAAGTATTCTAACTTGTCTTTGTAGTGTGGAGGAAATATTTTGTCACAAAAATGTTTGAAAATGTCAATGAGTCTGTAAGGAAGTAAATGATTATTTAGCAATAGTTGCACACTTTTTTCTTAAAACTACATGTTGAAAGTAAAGAGAAAAACATGCTATTGTTGTTCATTTCAGAGTCACCAAGGTCTGGAACTCAAGGTAAATGCACAATAATCTCATTTTGTGACAAGTAAGTTGATGCTAACCTATTTTAATTAATATTTTAATAATACATGTATAAGATTTTAAATTTGCCAAGAAGTGTGTCAGTGTTCAGCTTCTTTTAAGTAGCCTTTGTCCCCTGTTCCAGAATACTTGTTTGTTGCATAAAGGTTTGTACAAGACACATACTGGTAACATGCACTTATTTATTTTAAATCCCATTAAAGCAGTTGATACACCTCATCCTGGTTGATACCTCATGTGAAAAACTACCAGTCTTCAAAATTAAACTTGATACAAGCACGTAGAAAGCTCACGAACACTGGCACCGCAGAATGGGGTGGGTGTGGGATCGGTTTCCCCTCACGACGAGAATTAAAAAAAATATGTCGATGTAATACTCGGCTTTTCCTACTTTTTGTGTGCTAAAAGTGGTGATTCAAGATATACATTTTGATTATTTATTTCATTATTTCAAGGTCAAATAAATTTGTTGATGGAATAAAGATGCAGGGTTCAACAATAGTATTTATTTTGATATCTTTTAGCATGTAACAACATTCAGGGTTTCCAGCAGGCCTGTATCGCTTGTCAGGCCCGACATGCCTTCAAAAAAGTTAGTCATTTGCCGACATGCGTAAATAACGCCGACATGCTTTCATTTTCAAAGCGACAACCCTTTATCCCCCTTTATATAATTACACAGATCTTTAATCGATGGGCCATAAACGCACGCCATATTGATCGATAAGGTCTCACCTCCAACAGTGTGATTGACACGGGACTGAACAGTGTAGTCCTGCCCACAACGATCTCATTAGCCAATCAAATACGACGATTCTAAGGGCAGAGTTTATACCTTACTATCAACTAAAGTGTTTCACAACTAATAGTAGCGCTTGCCAGGAAAAGCGAACAGGCATTTTAATACATTTCATTATTACATGTTCCTTTTTATTTTCATCCCTGTACATGCATTTCCCTAATCCGTTTCACAAATTTAAAATCAAAAGTATTATAACGAATAATATAATACTGAACCTAATTTTAAAACACAATTAGACGTCGTAAAACATCTTTTTGTTTGTATAACTACTCAATTAAGCACGTGAAAGGCCAGGGACGTCTATCTTGTGCATGGCGACATAAATTTTTACATGGATACATGACCGTCTTTTATATCCGTTAAGAACCGCCTATTGAAGTATTTAATAACAATGTTGACCTTTTTGGCTTTTTATGTCCGCATGTAGTTTGTGCGATTTTATTGACCTGGCAATCTCCGGTAGCGCTCGGCTGTTCTATTTTTATCGGTTTAACATTTAT
The DNA here is from genome assembly GCA_027627225.1 of Congeria kusceri. Classification (NCBI taxonomy): domain Eukaryota; kingdom Metazoa; phylum Mollusca; class Bivalvia; order Myida; family Dreissenidae; genus Congeria; species Congeria kusceri. The sequence goes on from CM051024.1 coordinate 31,076,331, forward strand.
CTGGCGTCTACAGAACGGATTTATAACCATATAACAAAAGTACCCGTGGACAAGCATCGGGAAGAATAGCGCGGTGGATAGTGTTTTAGACTTTGAATCAAAATGACCGTGGTTCGATCCCTGCCAAAATCTCTCTTTTTTATCATTTTCTTTTACTTTAATCATCACTTATTTTCATGACAGTTTTTCTTGATATAGATTACATCTGGAATCATGTTAATTCATTTTATCTATTTCAAAAGACTCTGTTTCGCTCACAGTATCAGTGCATATTTTTTCTGTGTCAGAATTCAGGTTGCTGATGAGATTCCGTGTCATGCCGTCAGCAAAATAATCAATGAAATAAATTAAAGATAATTAATAAATTAAAGAAATTAAAAGTGCCTGTTCTGGGATTCGAACCCAAAACCCACGCTTACAAACTTTGCGTGCTTACCACTGCACTACAGTATCAACTGTAACGGAGTCAAGATTTAATCAATACTAATTCGCGTCTATGTCTCCTATCTGAGTTAGTAGCTTAAAATAGATTTACAAAAATAAACTAAATATTCATTAGTGCTAGGTCAATAAAATCCCACAATATAACTGATTACGATTGATGTTATCTTTCGAATCCAAAAACAACGTATAAAATAAAAAAAGTTTTTGAAACAACGTTGAAGTGCGGTCAATTTAGTCGTCGTCAGAATTTAGAGCATTGTGGCCGATTTCGGGGAAGTGGGGTCGAGAATCACCGCCAATTTGGGGCACATAGGTTCGAGCATTGCGGCATGTTTCGGGCAGGTGGGGTCTGACAATGCTATGATTTTGAGGAGGTGGAGAGGGGGGGGCAAACGGAGCGGAACTGGGAGTGTCAGGGTTGCCGACATGCCTTCAAACTATCCTGCAGGAAACAACAACTTTTAATAACATCCGTTATCCTGCGGCCCCTGCTCCTAGGCGCCTTTAATATCTTATTAGTTAATATTACAAAAATGCTTCAAGACGCCCTATATAAAACTGACAGTCTGAGCAAGCGAAGTTCAAATTGACCAGCCCAGGACATACGGGCTTGTGCTTATTCCATCACTGAACTACTAAGTTGATTTTTGTGTAGTGGGACAGATCTTTAATGTGATTTCTGTATTGTGAAGCAACTGCATTACCACTGTACATCGGATCCACTCAAAAATGAATGCTACGAGTTCAAACTAAAGGTGTGGGTAACGGTCGTCACAAAAGACAAAACCTTATTAATTTTAAGCATATTATTAAATAACATGTGTATTGATTAACTATTGTACTACAGGCATTTTGCATACAAAGTAAATGTAGCAAATTTAAAGATCAACCTGTATTTCTTACGAATATACATTTGAATATAAATATATATTCAATAACTCAGTATAAGCGTGTTGTTTGTTTCACTGCAGGTATATTGCTGGGACTTCAGTGTGGAGGGATAAAATACCTGTTTGAATTGAAGTCTGGAACGGAGTCAACAGAATTTGTGTCAGAGCTGAAAATCAAGATTGCAAGTAAGTACATGTTACGATGTAGAGATGTTTTTTTTATAAATGGAGATTTTTTATTTGCCTACTTTTTTGTATCTGTTCTTTTTAAGCACTTCCTTCTTTCCACATTAGGAGTGTCATGATGTGAGAAAGCCATATCATGGTATACTGTGATATTTTAGAATTTGTCATGACTTAAATAATGTACATAATGTGCTATCATATGTTTTGCCCAGATCATATATATTATGAAAATATAAAAAAAGTATACGTGAAAAAAACACAGCAGGTGCAGTAATTTATAATGGCTTTTAAAGAGACCTATCGTCTACACTACACCGTAAACTTTATAAATAGTACTGTGTTTCAAATTTTTATCACCTACGTGTATCATGTTTTATAGTGCTTCAGTCAGTGTATTACATAAAGAAACGCAACAGACCAAATAAATACTAGTATGAACTTTCATGTTGTGATATTTTTGGGGAGATTTAATGCCACAGTATACCAGTATACTGATTTATTACGACACCCCTAGTGTATGTGTACATGTATTTGCACATCGTATCGTATACCTTTCCTCCATGCACTTTCCAGTTCAATCCCAGAATGCAGCATTTGCACTTCCTTCGACGTTCACGTGGTTGGAGAAGTATCGCCCAGGCGGTGTGTCCTCTACCCCGACCCATGCAGAGGACAACCCTTTCAGCAACGACATATTTGACCCTTTGAAACACATGAATATTCAGGATAGCAATTGTAAAGTCACCACAGAAAACAGTGAGTAGAAATACAGCAAGGAGACTGAGCACTGGCTTACCTTCTATGACACAATGTCTTCATATCCATACAGCTTACCTTCCATGACACCATGTTTTCATATCCATACAGCTTACCTTCCATGACACCATGTCTTCATATCCATACAGCTTACCTTCCATGACACCATGTCTTCATATCCATACAGCTTACCTTCCATGACACCATGTCTTCATATCCATACAGCTTCTTACTAAGAACTAAATTTCTTAAAGCTATCAAATACCTTATGCCTGTGGCTTTTCATGTATAGTTTATTTCATGTTGAAGGTTTTATAATAATATAGATAGTATACATAAAAATATTTGCTTTTAAAGTAACCATGTACACAATTACTATTATCTTGCATTTTAATTTTCTGCTGATTTGAACTTGAGGCAAATTTTTTCCTTTAGAACCTTATGGATATGGCTTCATATAATTTTTTTTTCCATGTGCGCACATTTGATGTTGTATAATTTTATAGTAATTGTTTCCTTTTCTAGATTAGTCCATCTCATATCAGTTAAATTCACAAAAATCAGATTATCCGATTTTGACCAGTATTATCATTGAACAGTTCAAATACAGCGTTGACAATAAATACAGCGTTCACAATAAATACAGCATTCACAATAAATACAGCGTTCACAGTAAATGGTTTGTATTTAGCTGTCAGCAAAGTTCTGTGACATCCAATATGGTAGTATCGCAATCATATGCATAGGTATGACAATAATCACTATAATCATTATGCAGTATAATGTGAGGTATGACAATAATCACTATGCAATATAATGTGAGGTATGACAATAATCACTATGCAATATAATGTGAGGTATGACAATAATCATTATGCAATATAATGTGAGGTATGACAATAATCATTATGCAGTATAATGTGAGGTATGATTATAATCATTATGCAATATAATGTGAGGTATGACAATAATCATTATGCAATATAATGTGAGGTATGACAATAATCATTATGCAATATAATGTGAGGTATGATTATAATCATTATGCAGTATAATGTGAGGTATGACAATAATCATTATGCAATATAATGTGAGGTAAGACGATGATCATTATGCAATATAATGTAAGGTATGACAATAATCAATATGCAATATAATGTGAGGTATGACAGTAATCATTATGCAATATAATGTGAGGTATGACAATAATCCCTATGCAATATAATGTAAGGTATGACAATAATCATTATGCAATATAATGTAAGGTGTGACAATAATCATTATGCAATATAATGTGAGGTATGATAATAATCATTATGCAATATAATATGAGGTATGACAATAATCATGATGCAATATAATGTGAGGTATGACAATAATCATTATGCAATATAATGTAAGGTATGTCAATAATCATTATGCAATATAATGTGAGGTATGACAATAATCATTATGCAATATAATGTGAGGTATGACAATAATCATTATGCAATATAATATGAGGTTTGACAATAATCACAATGCAATATAATGTGAGGTATGTCAATAATCATTATGCAATATAATGTGAGGTATGTCAATAATCATTAGGCAATATAATGTGAGGTATGACAATAATCATTATGCAATATAATGTAAGGTATGACAATAATCGTTGCACAATATAATATGAGGTATGATAATAATCATTATGCAATATAATATGAGGTATGAACATAATCATTATGCAATATAATGTGAGATATGAAAATAATCATTATGCAATATAATGTGAGGTAAGACAATAATCATTATGCAATATAATGTGAGGTATGACAATTATCATTATGCCATATAATGTGAGGTATGACAATTATCATTATGCCATATAATGTGAGGTATGACAATAATCATTATGCAATATAATGTTAGGTATGACAATAATCATTATGCAATATAATGTGAGGTAACACGATGATCATTATGCGATATAGTGTGAGGTATGACAATAATCATTATGCAATATAATGTGCAGTATGACAATAATCATTGTGCAATATAACGTGAGGTCACACGATGATCATTATGCAATATAATGTGAGGTATGTCAATAATCTTAATGCAATATAATGTGAGGTATGACAATAATCATTATGCAATATAATGTGAAGTATGACGATAATCATTTTGCAATATAATGTGCGGTATGACAATAATCATTATGCAATATAATGTGAAGTATGACGATAATCATTATGCAATATAATGTGAGATATGACAATAATCACTATGAAATATAATGTGAGGTATGACAATAATCATTATGCGAAATAATGTAGGTATGACAATAATCATTATGCAATATGATGTGAGGTATGACGATAATCATTATGCAATGTAATGTGAAGTATGACAATAATCGTTATGCGATATAATGTGAGACAATGATCATTATGCAATTTAATATGAGGTATGATTATAATCATTATGCAATATAAAGTGAGGTATGACAATAATAACTATGCAGTATAGTGGGAGGTATGACAATAATCACTATGCAATATAATGTGAGGTATGATTATAATTATTATGCAATATAATGTGAGGTATGACAAGAATCACTATGCAATATGGTGTGAGGTATGACAATAATCACTATGCAATATAGTGTGAGGTATGACAATAATCACTATGCAATATAGTGTGAGGTATGACAATAATCACTATGCAATATAATGTGAGTTATGATTATAATTATTATGCAATATAATGTGAGGTATGACAATAATCACTATGCAATATAGTGTGAGATATGACAATAATCACTGAGTAGTATTTCTGTATATTTGCATGATATGATTTCAGCTGCTGGGACGGAGAAAAGTCCGAAGTTAAGCTTTGACAATGACTACTTCGATAAGGGGTGGGTTGGTGTATTTTGAATTGTTTGTTTGTTTGGATTTTTTGCCGTATTTAACAGTATTTTAGTCATATAACAGCGGTCAGTTTACCTACTCACACTTTTCCTGGGCAAGCTGGATAACCAGTACTAAGCGCACATACTTATGCTAGTAACTGACAACTGCCCTACTTGAATCAGAGGTAGGGGGAGAATAGCCGTAGAAATAATTTCATGATCAATCCCAACGCAAGTTATGTGGCCGGGCTTGGGATTGAACTCACGATCCACGGATTGACTGTCCAGCGCTCTACCAACTGAGCTAGCCGGGCCTGTGAATTACTTTTACTAGCACTAAAGTAAATGAAAAGTTTATGTTATCATAGTAATTTAATTGGATTCAAAGTAATTAACATTTAAGGCATAATTTTCATGATGACTGCATATAAAGATTCTCTTATTACATACATGTGTGTAGTTTTCACAACTTTATAGCATATTGATTTTTCATAGGCGCTTTGGGAGCAGTTAAAACTGTTGGCCTGAGGTGTCACGTCTGACTTTGGAACTGTTGCATGAAGCCAACAGAAATGCGCATCATTCAGTTCAGCAGAGCAGGCAACAGTAGATAAAGTTTCACACCTCTATTAAATCGTACATAATTTGTCAAATACAGTGGAAAACACAGGTGAATGGTTTATATATACAGTTAGGTAATAATAACTACTCAGTTGAGTATTATCACTTTTGACCAATAGAAAATCCAACAACAGTTTCCCCTTTAGCAGCAACAGGTTGCAAGGTTATTGAAATAAATATGATTGTTTCTTACTAAATTACCAATAAATGTTTACAGCAGTGATTGTTTACAAGAGTCAATGGAGGAGGTGGCGCAGAGGAAGCTGGGACTCCAACCCGGGGTGCACCTTGCTGACGGGATCAAGCCCTTGACCGCTAGGGAGAAACTGGTGGAACATCAACTAAAGAACAGGCAGCGGGAGTTTGTACGCACAGAAATGTTTAGGTAGTTTAAGTGCCATTATATGTTTTCTTTCTGGAGACCTAATGGTTGAAATGATATTTTAGTTGCAAATACAGTCTAAACGCCATGCTACGAATAGTCACGGAAGACAAGAGTTTGTTCGTAGTATCGCGTTTTTCGTAGTATCGCATCTTTGAGAAATTCCGGTAGTAAAGTAACATTTAGCGTTAATTTGTCGGATGTCGAGGCGATTATGTTAATTAATGCACTTAAACTAAATGCATTTGACAATGCATTTGTGTATGTATTGGCATTATGAAGCAAAAACGAAGTATATAATCCGCCCAAAAAATCAAATTTGCAAAGACATATTGGTAATTACGAAAGTCCTTTAATAATAACCTCACACTGCACACCATTTAAAGTTGATAAATATGGGAATTATACCCGTTAACAAGGATGTTTGTCCATGGCGCAAAAAAAACCTGGCTTGGTGTCTGACTTGGCAGAGGTGTAAAATCTTCTACGAGAAGGTGTGAAAAGTCTCCGTGACAATCTGATTCGTTGTATCGTAAAAATATTTCATTGCAGACGCTATAATGGGACTGAAACATTTCGTAATAACGGATCTTTCGTTTAATCGCGAATTCGTAGTATCAAATCTTTTTGTAGCTAAATATATAAAGAAAACGGACGGGACGGGCCACCTTATTCGTAGTATCCTGTCATTTCGCAGTATCGCGTTTGGACTGTACTATGTACATGTATTTTCAGTGTAGTGAATTCCAAATAGGAATATTCCAATTTGGAGATTGTTTTAGATTTAAAAAAGCACACAAGAACAACAACAAACTCTTTGCTTGTGAAACAACAAAAAAAACACATGCTTTTAGCTTTTATAATTTAAAACTGTTCTCAACAGGCTTACAGCACAGTCAAGTTTTGATAGAAAAACAGATGCAAGCTGCATATTTATACTGTTTATATTTTTCTGTGCCTGTTTATTCATGGCCATGCATTTTAGATTATTTTATGGTAGATGTATCAATTAATCAGATTGTCAGTATTACTTAAAGCTTCCTTTACCACTTTAGGGTGTTTGTTGGAACATGGAACGTGAATGGACAGAACACAACTAACCTGGATGAGTGGCTGGCCTGTGATAAAGACCCACCAGATATTTACGCTGTTGGGTAGGTAGTATAACTCACCAGATATCTACGCTATTGGGTAGGTAATATAGACCCACCAGATATCTACGCTATTGGGTAGGTAGTATAGACCCACCAGATATCTACGCTATTGGGTAGGTAGAATAGACCCACCAGATATCTACGCTATTGGGTAGGTAATATAGACCCACCAGATATCTACGCTATTGGGTAGGTAGTATAGACCCACCAGATATCTACGCTATTGGGTAGGTAGTATAGACCCACCAGATATCTACGCTATTGGGTAGGTAGTATAGACTACCAGATATCTACGCTGTTGGGTAGGTAATATAGACCACCAGATATCTACGCTGTTGGGTAGGTAGGTACTATAGACCCACCAGATATCTACGCTATTGGGTAGGTAATATAGACCCACCAGATATCTATGCTATTGGGTAGGTAGTATAGACTACCAGATATCTACGCTGTTGGGTAGGTAGGTAATATAGACCCACCAGATATCTACGCTATTGGGTAGGTAATATAGACCCACCAGATATCTACGCTATTGGGTAGGTAATATAGACCCACCAGATATCTACGCTATTGGGTAGGTAATATAGACCCACCAGATATCTACGCTATTGGGTAGGTAATATAGACCCACCAGATATCTACGCTGTTGGGTAGGTAGTATAGACCCACCAGATATCTACGCTGTTGGGTAGGTAATATAGACCCACCAGATATCTACGCTGTTGGGTAGGTAGTATAGAACCACCAGATATCTACGCTATTGGGTAGGTAGTATAGACCCACCAGATATCTACGCTATTGGGTTGGTAGTATAGACCCACCAGATATCTACCCCATTGGGTAGGTAGTATAGACCCACCAGATATCTACGCTATTGGGTAGGTAATATAGACCCACCAGATATCTACGCTATTGGGTAAGTAGTATAGACCCACCAGATATCTACGCTATTGGGTAGGTAGTATAGACCCACCAGATATTTACGCTATTGGGTAGGTAATATAGACCCACCAGATATCTACGCTATTGGGTAGGTAATATAGACCCACCAGATATCTACGCTATTGGGTAGGTGATATAGACCCACCAGATATCTACGCTATTGGGTAGGTAATATAGACCCACCAGATATCTACGCTATTGGGTAGGTAGGTAATATAGACCCACCAGATATCTACGCTATTGGGTAGGTAGGTAATATAGACCCACCAGATATCTACGCTATTGGGTAGGTAATATAGACCCACCAGATATCTACGCTATTGGGTAGGTAGGTAATATAGACCCACCAGATATCTACGCTATTGGGTAGGTAATATAGACCCACCAGATATCTACGCTATTGGGTAGGTAGTATAGACCCACCAGATATCTACGCTATTGGGTAGGTAGGTAATATAGACCCACCAGATATCTACGCTATTGGGTAGGTAATATAGACCCACCAGATATCTACGCTATTGGGTAGGTAGTATAGACCCACCAGATATCTACGCTATTGGGTAGGTAGGTAATATAGACCCACCAGATATCTACGTTATTGGGTAGGTAATATAGACCCACCAGATATCTACGTTATTGGGTAGGTAATATAGACCCACCAGATATCTACGCTATTGGGTAGGTAATATAGACCCACCAGATATCTACGCTATTGGGTAGGTAGTATAGACCCACCAGATATCTACGCTATTGGGTAGGTAATATAGACCCACCAGATATCTATGCTATTGGGTAGGTAGGTAATATAGACCCACCAGATATCTACGCTCTTGGGTAGGTAGGTAATATAGACCCACCAGATATCTACGCTGTTGGGTAGGTAGGTAATATAGACCCACCAGATATCTACGCTATTGGGTAGGTAATATAGACCCACCAGATTTCTACTCTGTTGGGTAGGTAGGTAATATAGACCCACCAGATATCTACGCTGTTGGGTAGGTAGGTAATATAGACCCACCAGATATCTACGCTATTGGGTAGGTAATATAGACCCACCAGATATCTACGCTATTGGGTAGGTAATATAGACCCACCAGATATCTACGCTATTGGTTAGGTAGTATAGACCCACCAGATATCTACGTTATTGGGTAGGTAATATAGACCCACCAGATATCTACGTTATTGGGTAGGTAATATAGACCCACCAGATATCTACGTTATTGGGTAGGTAATATAGACCCACCAGATATCTACGTTATTGGGTAGGTAATATAGACCCACCAGATATCTACGTTATTGGGTAGGTAATATAGACCCACCAGATATCTACGCTATTGGGTAGGTAGAATAGACCCACCAGATATCTACGCTGTTTGGTAGGTAGAATAGACCCACCAGATATCTACGCTGTTGGGTAGGTAGGTAATATAGACCGACAAGATATCTACGCTATTGGGTAGGTAATATAGACCCACCAGATATCTACATTATTGGGTAGGTAATATAAACCGACCAGATATCTACGCTATTGGGTAGGTAGTATAGACTCACCAGATATCTACGCTATTGGGTGGGTTGTATAGACCCACCAGATATCTACGCTATTGGTAGGTAGTATAGACCCCCCAGATATCTACGCTATTGGGTAGGTAGTATAGACCCACCAGAAATCTACGCTATTGGTAATTAGTATAGACCCACCAGATATGTACACTATTGGGTAGGTAGTATAGACCCACCAGATATCTACCCCATTGGGTAGGTAGTATAGACCCACCAGATATCTAAGCTATTGGGTAGGTAATATAGACCCACCAGATATCTACGCTATTGGGTAGGTAGTATAGACCCACCAGATATCTACCCCATTGGGTAGGTAGTATAGACCCTCCAGATATCTATGCGATTGGGTAGGTAATAAAGACCCACCAGATATTTACGCTATTGGGTAGGTAATATAGACCCACCAGATATCTACGCTATTGGGTATGTAGTATAGACTACCAGATATATAGGCTATTGGGTAGGTAGTATAGACCCACCAGATATCTACGCTATTGGGTAGGTAGTATAGACTCACCAGATATCTACGCTATTGGGTGGGTTGTATAGACCCACCAGATATCTACGCTATTGGTAGGTAGTATAGACCCCCCAGATATCTACGCTATTGGGTAGGTAGTATAGACCCACCAGAAATCTACGCTATTGGTAATTAGTATAGACCCACCAGATATGTACGCTATTGGGTAGGTAGTATAGACCCACCAGATATCTACCCCATTGGGTAGGTAGTATAGACCCACCAGATATCTAAGCTATTGGGTAGGTAATATGGACCCACCAGATATCTACGCTATTGGGTAGGTAGTATAGACCCTCCAGATATCTATGCGATTGGGTAGGTAATAAAGACCCACCAGATATTTACGCTATTGGGTAGGTAATATAGACCCACCAGATACCTACGCTATTGGGTATGTAGTATAGACTACCAGATATCTAGGCTATTGGGTAGGTAGTATAGACCCACCAGATATATACGCTTTTGGGTAGGTAGTATAGACCCACCAGATATCTAGGCTATTGGGTAGGTAATATAGACCCACCAGATATTTAGGCTATTGGGTAGGTAGTATAGACCCACCAGATATCTACGCTATTGGGTAGGTAATATAGACCCACTAGATATCTACACTATTGGGTTGGTAGTATAGACCCACCAGATATCTAGCTATTGGGTACGTAATATAGACCCACCAGATATCTACGCTATTGGGTAGGTAGTATAGACCCATCAGATATCAACCCTTTTGGGTAGGTACTATAGACCCACCAGATATCTACACTATCGGGTAGGTAGTATAGACCCACCAGATATCTACCCTATAGGGTAGGTATTATAGACCCACCAGATATCTACGCTATTGGGTAGGTATTATAGACTCCTCAGTTATATACGCTATTGGGTATGTACGCTATTGGGTAGGTATTATGGACTCAACAGTTATATACGCTATTGGGTAGGTAATATAGACTCATCAGTTATAAACGCTATTGGGTAGGTTGTATAGATCCATTGGATATATACATGGTAGGGTACCTTATATGTGGCAGTAATATTAAGCCAGTTTCACAACTTTTGCTGTTGTGTGAATACCTTTTGTTTATCCATAATGTAATACAGCTAGCATTTGAAGCCTATACATTTAGTTTCAAGACTTTTAACTTATGGGCTAGCCTTTTAATAATATTGAGTTTGCCTGTTTCAACGATAGTTCATCCCAAACTGGCAAATGACTTGTCTTAAGACATTGCATTTGAAAGACACCGTATAAAATGCTTGGCTTGATTTTTCCTTGAAATGGCATGTTCATTAATAAAGTGAGATAAATATATATATAAGAAAATGTTTAGCTGGGAAAACCCTGCCAAATATTCAGTGTTACCTCATTTCCTCTGCGGCTTGCATGTTAATTGATCCCAAGTTTTGGGACTTGGCCTTTCGTTTACTATTAGCAAGTTCCAGGAGTTAGCGCTGGCCAAGTCATATTATTGCCTCATGACATCTTAGATTGAATTGATAACTATTTACAGGTTTCAGGAGCTAGATTTAAGCAACCAGGCATACATTTTCACAGACTCTGTAAAGGAGAAGGACTGGCAAGATGCTGTCTCCAAACACCTGCATCCAAAAGCCAGATATGCAAAGGTAAGCTTATATAATACAGGCCGTCATTCTAATCATAGTAAATTTAGGATATCTGAAAGTGGGGGGAAAATAATGGCGTACATTGTTGGAAAATCTAAATCAATTATTCATTTACATTAGCAATGCTTTATTAATTTTTATGTAAACTGGCATTTCTTAACTAACAGCACATTCTGTTAAATATAAGACCTTTTGCTCTGTTTTGTTCAACTTGTAATTTCCTGTTTGTCACGCATGACAAAAAGTATAAAAATTGCCTCTCAGTTCAAATGTGATAGTCTTTTATTGGATATAAATATAAAGTAAGTCCACTGGCACCACACTTCTCTCTCACTTGGTAAGTCCACTTGCACCACACTTCTCTCTCACGCATGACAAAAAGTATAAAAATTGCCTCTCAGTTCAAATGTGATAGTCTTTTATTGGATATAAATATAAAGTAAGTCCACTGGCACCACACTTCTCTCTCACTTGGTAAGTCCATTCGCACCACACTTCTCTCTCACTTGGTAAGTCCACTCGCACCACACTTCTCTCTCACTTGGTAAGTCCACTCGCACCACACTTCTCTCTCACTTGGTAAGTCCACTCGCACCACACTTCTCTCTCACTTGGTAAGTCCACTGGCACCACACTTCTCTCTCACTTGGTAAGTCCACTCGCACCACACTTCTCTCTCACTTGGTAAGTCCACTGGCACCACACTTCTCTCTCACTTGGTAAGTCCATTCGCACCACACTTCTCTCTCACTTGGTAAGTCCATTCGCATCACACTTCTCTCTCACTTGGTAAGTCCACTCGCACCACACTTCTCTCTCACTTGGTAAGTCCACTCGCACCACACTTCTCTGTCACTTGGTAAGTCCACTGGCACCACACTTCTCTCTCACTTGGTAAGTCCATTCGCACCACACTTCTCTCTCACTTGGTAAGTCCACTCGCACCACACTTCTCTCTCACTTGGTAAGTCCACTCGCACCACACTTCTCTCTCACTTGGTAAGTCCACTGGCACCACACTTCTCTCTCACTTGGTAAGTCCACTGGCACCACACTTCTCTCTCACTTGGTAAGTCCACTCGCACCACACTTCTCTCTCACTTGGTAAGTCCACTTTCACCACACTTCTCTCTCACTTGGTAAGTCCACTCGCACCACACTGCTATCTCACTTGGTAAGTCCACTCGCACCACACTTCTCTCTCACTTGGTAAGTCCACTCGCACCACACTTCTCTCTCACTTGGTAAGTCCACTCGCACCACACTTCTCTCTCACTTGGTAAGTCCACTCGCACCACACTTCTCTCTCACTTGGTAAGTCCACTTGCACCACACTTCTCTCTCACTTGGTAAGTCCACTCGCACCACACTTCTCTCTCACTTGGTAAGTCCACTCGCACCACACTTCTCTCTCACTTGGTAAGTCCACTCGCACCACACTTCTCTCTCACTTGGTAAGTCCACTCGCACCACACTTCTCTCTCACTTGGTAAGTCCACTCGCACCACACTTCTCTCTCACTTGGTAAGTCCACTTGCACCACACTTCTCTCTCACTTGGTAAGTCCACTCACACCACACCTCTCTCACTTGGTAAGTCCACTCGCACCACACTTCTCTCTCACTTGGTAAGTCCACTTGCACCACACTTCTCTCTCACTTGGTAAGTCCACTCGCACCACACTTCTCTCTCACTTGGTAAGTCCACTTGCACCACACTTCTCTCTCACTTGGTAAGTCCACTTGCACCGCACTTCTCTCTCACTTGGTAAGTCCACTCGCACCACACTTCTCTCTCACTTGGTAAGTCCACTTGCACCACACTTCTCTCTCACTTGGTAAGTCCACTTGCACCACACTTCTCTCTCACTTGGTAAGTCCACTTGCACCACACTTCTCTCTCACTTGGTAAGTCCACACGCACCACACTTCTCTCTCACTTTGTAAGTCCACTTGCACCACACTTCTCTCTCACTTGGTAAGTCCACTCGCACCACACTTCTCTCTCACTTGGTAAGTCCACTTGCACCACACTTCTCTCTCACTTGGTAAGTCCACTCGCACCACACTTCTCTCTCACTTGGTAAGTCCACTTGCACCACACTTCTCTCTCACTTGGTAAGTCCTCTCGCACCACACTTCTCTCTCACTTGGTAAGTCCACTTTCACCACACTTCTCTCTCACTTGGTAAGTCCACTTGCACCACACTTCTCTCTCACTTGGCCTGCTCACAGGTTGCGTCCATCCGGCTGGTAGGAGTGCTGCTGATTGTCTACATCAAGGAGGCCCACATGGAGTTCCTGAAGCTGGAGGACGCGGACAGCGTGCCCACCGGAATCATGGGAATGTTGGTAAGTTGCGTGTCTTAGGTTAGCGTAAACCTATTTATTTTAGCTTCATTGTGTCAGTTGTTTGTTTTGCGAGCCATAGGCTTATTGAGACACTTTCCAGTCTGTTTCCTGGGAAGAACCAGCACTTGGTGTCTTTTGAGAAGGATTGTTTGAATGCTCCCCAGAGTAAGGATTGAACTCACAACCTCCCACTCTCAAGGCTGACAATTTTAGGTTGTTGTGTTATAGAGTGGGAACAGATATTAGGAAAAACGAGAATGGGAAAATAAAATAAGTCACACCTGTACAATACTATTTAATGATTGTCTTACATAAACTCAATATTCACACACTTAGAAAGGAAACAAAAACTTAAGGCACTTGTATGGTACATTTATGATAGCACTTATCTTATATGATATTCACTGCTGAACCATTTGAGGGGTAGGATAATGTCCTTCCCTTAACTTTGTCTGCAGTCAAATTCTCTGTATAAGTAATACAAAAAAAACAACAAAAACATTGTTAGTAAAGGTAACATTTGTTGGGAAAAAACATATGATTTTTAAAGAAATGAAATTCAAGACAACAGTGTGTTATGAATGTCTTATATGAACTCAATTTACACAAACATGTACAGTCAATAAAACACAAAATCAAGATACGTGTATGATACCACTATATATTCTATATTCACCGCTGCTGCATTGTCACTAGCCCTTGTTGTCTCCCTTTTTTCCAGGGTAACAAAGGCGGTGTGGGGGTGAGGTTTTCCCTGCACGACACAACATTGCTCTTCATCAACTCCCACCTGGCTGCCCACCAAGACGAATACGAGCGCAGGAATCAGGTGAGCTTTTAGCAGGGTTGTGGAAATCCTATGCCAGACATGGGTAATTTTACTGTCGGACATTTTTCAGTCCAGTTGTCCCCGGACAAGTACAACATGGGTATGTTCAAATGATGAAAACATTAGGTGTTAATATTATTAGCTCGAATATTCATTGAATAGTTCGAGCTATACTACTCACCCGTTCGTCGTTGTTGCCATCGGCGTAATGCTGTGGTTATGGTTTGGGTGCAACAAGTCCATATCTGTGTAACTACAACAGATAATTAAACTGAAACTTCACACATGCCTCCAGGGTCATTATATAAGGTCACTGGCCAAGACCCATAACAGTGACCAGCATGTTAGCAGAATTATGCCCCTTTTTGTACTTAGAAAAGTCAGGTTAAGGTTTGTGTGCAAGAGAAAATTCAGGTTATGGTTTGCGTGCAACAATTACATATCTCTGTAACTACTACAGATATTCAATTGAAACTTCACACATGTCTTCGGGGTAATTATGATAAGAATGGTGAGATGGAGTGTCGCGCGCAAGAACCAGGTCCCTAGGTCCAAGGTCAAGGTCTTAATGCAAGGTCAAAAGTCTAATATAAGAAATCTATCCTTACCACATTGTCCGAAGTATATCTTTGTCCAGCATGGATGGATTTTCAAATAACTTGGCAGAAGTGATAAGCATGGAGAGATGGAGTGTCGTGCACAAGAACCAGGCCCCTAGATCCAAATTCAAGGTCACAATTCAAGGTCAAAGGTCAAATATAAGAAATCAATCCTTATCGCTTTGTTCGGAGCATATGTTTTTTCAGCCTAGGTGGATTTTCTCTATAAATCATTGAATCTTTACCCCTTAAAAATGCTCTCTTGGGGGTATCTTTGTGACAATGGCACTCTTGTTGTACTTATAAATATTCAGGTTAAAGTTTAAATGCAAGCATATATCTCTGTTACTATGACATATATTCAGTTGAAATTTCACATACGTTTTCATTGTCATTATGTAAGGTCACTGACAGAATATATACTATCAAAGCGGAATGAATTGTCGAGTGCGCTGTCCTGAGACAGCTCTTGTCTTATTAAATAATTATATATATGACAACAATATATTAAAATTGTGTTTAATTTATGATTTAATGACTTATTATACAGGAACAGCCAGAATAAAAACGTTTTTTATTTGGACAAGTGACTCATTACTAACAAGTAGATTTTGGCAATGAACTTGTCTGGTGACAAGTGAATAATTTTGATATTTCCACATCCCTGCATTTAGAATTTGGTCTAATACTACGAACCATAGTTATCACTGAAAACACTGATCATTGGACATTGTACAATCAAGTGGGTGTGAGATAAGTGCATTATGGGAAATAATGTCGCTGAACCAAGGTTATCGTCACTTTACAAATATCATACAAATGAAATTTTTCAGTCATCACCAATGCGGCTTGCAGTGTATTTAAGATAGTGGTACTTCGCCTTTATCTGAAAGCAGCCTTAAGCAGATAGAACCAGTATTTGTGATTTTATAACTAGGTTTATTAAATGAAATGAAGTTGTATGTCAGTATTCAGTGTGAGTAACAATGAACAGTACCACTCAGTGACCATTGATGTATCTCAATGATCTTTCAATGTACATCAGCTGAGGAAAAGTGTCTGTTTTGGTATTCAACAATAATTTTGCATGAACCTCCAATATATTTTGATATTGAGCACCCCCGTACTCTGAAATAAAGTTGAAAGATAAATTATCAACATTCAAAGAAGTGTACAATTGGGAACATCACTTTGCTTTTTGTCATTGATCAGTTAATATATATGTTTTCAGGATGCATTTGACATTGAGTCGAAAATGAGATTCAAGCAATTTCTGCCTCCACTTACCGTTCAAGACCATGAGTAAGTTTTTATGCCCCCGGCATCTTGATGCAGGGGCATATAGTGATTGTCCTGTCTGTCCTTCCATCCGTCCTTCCGTCCGTGACAAGGTTAAGTAGAATTTACTGTTTCGTCTAGCACCAACACTGCTTACTACAACACTTGGATACTTTCACAGTTGTTGCTTATGACCATTTCCTATCCACCCATATCACCCAACGTCACTTTGACCTAGACCTTGACCTAATTTGCACTTAGAGTAATACAAATGGGCTGTTTTTTGGTTAACTAGATTTTACCGTTTCATCTAGCACCAACACCACTTGCTACAACACTTGGATACTTACACAGTTGTTGCTTGTGACCATTTCCTATCCACCCATATCACCCAACCTCACCTTGACCTTGACCTAATTTGCACTTAGAATAATGCAAATGGGCTGTTTTTTGATTAACTAGATTTTACCGTTCCGTCTAGCACCAACACCGCCTGCTACAACACTTGGATACTTACACAGTTGTTGCTTATGACTATCCCCAATCCACCCATATCACCCAACCTTAATTTGACCTTGACCTTGACCTAATTTGGACTAAGAAATGGGCTATCTAGCACCAACCGGGGGCATGTGTGTTTATCAAACACAGAATCTTGTTCTGAATATCTTGCATTTTTCTCTTAACTTCATACTTTTTATTGAGTTATTAAAAATATACATCATTTCTATGCCAGGTTATTGGTTCTCCTCAAAACAGCTGATAGTTTGTTGCCGTCAATATAAAATACAGGCTTTGGATAAAATTAACTAAAGTAGCTTCAGTTAAAACCATGATTCTTATTATATCCATAATACAGATTATTCAGGCCTATGTAATGCCAGGGATGCAGATTCAATGATGTGTTTTCCCTGTTTCTTCTTCAGTGTGGTATTTTGGCTGGGAGACATGAACTATCGTATAGACCTGGACATCAACGCAGTGAAGAGTCTCGTAGCACGAGGCCAGTTCAACAAGCTCACACCCTATGATCAGGTACAATACACGTACAGTATGTCACCAGCAAAACCAATGGTCAATATGAGTACGAGCCCATTAGCCCTGGGCCGGTGTTCACAAAACTCCTAAGGGAAATCTTAACTTAAGTTGTACTTAAGTGAAAATTTGGATCAAATTTTCTTTGTGAAATCCAATGATTTCTGTACAAAGAAGGCTGTAATACTAAACATATAAGCAATATTTACAACATTTTAATGTTAAAAGATCTATACATGAAACTGCCAGGGACTTAAGGTATTTTATGAATTTAAGGAATTTACTTAAGTTTTCCCTAAGGAGCTTTGTGAATACGAGCCCTGCACTGGTAAATTAAACTTGGCTTACTCAGACAGTCTGTCAGTTTTAAATAGGGAGGCTGGCAACATTTTCTTGCTCTCAAGTAAAAATATTATAGTTCAGGGCTGGTATTTATAATCTTAGTTGAAAATTAAGAAAAATCTTAAAATTCTCAAAGTTAATTATTGGATTTTCTGACGAAATAATGCATTTTGGAAGATTTTGACACATCATTTGCAAATATAATTCAGAGTGTTTTAATATCTAGCAGTAGTCATGCAAATGTTCCAAAGCATAGTGTTTTAAACAAATTCTAATTTTGACTTATGTTCAACTTAAGTTATGAATGGCTTAAGAATCTTTATAAATATGGACCTAGGTTCTGTATTCCAAAAACATCTTAAGTTTATCTTAAACTATTTTTACTTAAGTTCCAATTTTTGTAATGTAATATTCTAAAAAACTGCATATAAAAGTGTGAATCCCTTTATTGTTAAGTAAAAAATAGTTAATAATTCATACACACTTTGCTAGGGAAAGATCTAGGATCACAAATGGTACAGGGTGCTGCTAAAAAGGGGCAGGGTGGAAATCCTGACCAGTCTGTTGACATTTTATAATAATTTGCTAAATCCATGGAATTTATCAGTCTAATGCTTGTGATTAAGGTTTTTAAGCATAGTCTATTCATTTGTCCTTGAATATTTTCAAAAGTGTATTAAATGTCAAAAGATCTTCAACATTTCTGTGTTGACCATCCCAGAGGAGCAGCAGGGGGGAAGCAAAATAGCAGGGTGCAGTACCCTGCTATTTTGCTCTAGATCTTTCCCTACACTTAGCACAATGTCATTTAAATATGAAATAAAATGTTATTGAAAAATGAAGATTTTAAGGTTAAAGATAAGATTTACTGAAGATGTTTCTGGAATAGGGCCACAGACTTGCTTGGTAAAACTGCTACATTTCGATGATTGTGAAACAAACATATTTCTCTATTTGCGAAGATTGGGTAATCATTTCAGACAATAGGGATTATGCTACCACAAAGATTGCACTCTGTTGTTGTTTTTTTCAGCTCAATAAGCAAATGAAGACCCACAGTGTTTTCAAGAAGTTCAAAGAAGGAGAGATTAAATTTGCACCCACCTATCGCTATGACACAGGCACAGACTATTTTGATACCAGGTACTGGCACTTGAGCTGCAAACTTTTAATTCTAAAATTTGTTCATTCTCTGCTAAATAAGCATACAACATTTTCTTTCATGAATTTGATGAATAGTTATTTGGACACTTGCATGTAAATTACGTTTACATTATGTTTTTGAGATTGCATTTAAATTTAAAGTGTACTCAGTCTGAGTTTTTTTGTTTCTAAGCACGCATGTTGAATTGTAGCTAAATATATCAGTTAAACATTCATATATACCTTTCATTGAATATAAAAGTAGAGACAATAGTGACATGCATGTGTATGCATAGTCACATCCTTGGGGCTTATACTGCATTTTGCCAAATTTATGGAAAAAAAATCCAATCCCCAAATCCTTAAGAAAACTCTAAAATGCACTCAAAAGGAGCAACAATACTTGTTTCGCTGAGGAAAATTATTTTCATCAGTTCAGATCTGCTTGAATGTGTATGAACATGTAAATGTGCTTAAAGAGTCCATAGGTTACCTAGAACTACAAATAAGGCGTGTTGTGGGAAAACTGGGCTTAATGCATGTGCTTAAAGTGTCGTCGCAGATTAGCCTGTGTAGTCCGCACAGGCTAATCCAGGACAGCACTTTCCGTGTTTAGGGTATTTTCTGTTTCAAGGAAGTCTCTTTGAAACATAAAACCACTGTAGGCGGAAAGTGTTGTCCTGGATCAGCCTGTGTGGACTGCTCAGGCTGATCCTTGACGACACTTTATGCACATGCATTAAGCCTGGGTTTTCAACGACACACCTCAAATAATTTCTTTATTCCACTCAGTGAGAAGGCCCGCAACCCTGCCTGGTGCGACCGTATCCTGTGGAAAGGGGAGGAAATCAAGCAGATTGTGTACAGATCCCACCCCGCACTCAAGATCAGTGACCATAAACCCGTCAGCAGTCTCTTTGATACCGGGGTAAGTCATCATAAATTGTGTAATCCTTGCTGTTACATAAATCTCTTTGATTGTCCCCCGCTCCAACCACCAACTCAATACATTAAAACTGTTCTCTGGTTTCTGTTTTATATGTGGAACAACAAGGCATTTTATACGGAAATGTGATTTATTGTAAAGACGACAGTGTGTATAGAATCACTAATACAATGGTACAGAGTAATAAATAAGAACAAATAATATTTAAGAACAATTAAATACATTTAAGTTGCCCTAGCTGATAATTAATAGTGGCATGTAGCCTCGTTGCTTTATCTTATTCAATGGAGCGGGCCATCTCTCTTTCGAGTCACATGACCGCGCACTCAGATGCTCAACAGTTGAAGAAGCAGAACAAAGAAAATTTTTGAAAATTCGGTCTTATTTTCAGTGTCGGCAGATTTGTTCCCCACCTATGTGGATATGTGTTATTAATTTCTCTGTACCATTGTATTGGTGATTTTATACAAACTGTCGTCGTTTACAATAAATGACATTTTCGCAAAAAAAGTTACTGGCAGTTGGGTTATCTATGCGGTTGCATAGATATATGTCTCTTAGATACTGGGTTAGGCTATTCACTGAAACTATGTATTCTGATAAAGTAATTGTCTGTAATTTGATCTAGTGACCTCATGTTCCACTTGTAAGCTAAAAGAAACTATTTTTCTGAAAGTTTCTCAGTGATTCAAACCAGTGACCCTATAATCTGACTGTCAGGTGAACATGTCTTGGACAGCCATATTTTGCTCCAGAATTTGCTTTAATCCTTTATGTTAAAACAACTACAACAAACTTTAAAAAGTAGGATTGCTTCGTAAATGGTTGTTTATATTTTGTATACAATGAATCAGACTTGTTTTCAATATACCAAAATAATATTTAGGAATTAAATTGACTTTATATACACAATTATACTAATTTAAACTCTATTTGCTAATTATTATCCATGAATTTCTAATAATAATATTATAATTTTTTAATTAAGTTAAAAAGACTTTGCTATACAACACATGGGACATACCATAAAAAAATGACCTGTACTATTTTTTTTTTCCTGTTATGTTACATGTATATCTACTTGATACTATTATGGCATTAATGAATGACTGGTGACTGCTGATTTCAATGGTTTGACTTGCGTTTATGTACAATGTGCTGGTAGTTGCTCTCTATCCATAAATGTATATGTCATTACAAATAAGGTATTGAAACACATGTCTCGTTAAGTACAATTTGTTAAGGACAATTTGTAATAAAGAAGGAAGTTTTATTTCTTCCTGAAATTTAGTTGTCTTTTTAAAGGGACAGTTTCTTTTTTTTTTGGTGTGAGAAGTTTTTTCTAAAACTGACTTTTTCCTGTTCTTTAATACATTTATTAATACATTTATTGTTCATATTTCAATGTTTGAAAAAAGCACATTGCATGTGAAAAGTTAAACTGTGGACTAATATCTTTTTTTTTCGAGAAAATGTGCTACCTGGTAGACATACCCTAGTATTTTTTACATAAAAGTCATGAGAAATATTAAAATTATCATGTTTTGCAACCTAAACAGAAAACAAACAGACAAAAAGTTTCAATAGGGATCTACAAATTTCAGTTTGAACATTCAATTTTTCAAGAAATGTTTTACCAACCCCAAACTGTGAAACTGTCCCTTTAAGTCTACATGTCAGCACAGTCAGATATCTATGTTGTGTGAAAGTGTCCCTTTAAGTCTACATGTCAGCATAGTCAGATATCTATGTTGTGTGAAACTGTCCCTTTAAGTCTACATGTCAACACTGTAAGATATCTATGTTGCAGATCAAGGTAGTTCAGCCCGAGAACTACAAGAAAGTGTATGAGGATATCATGAAGCAGTTGGATAGGCTAGAGAACGACTATCTGCCACAGGTCACGCTTGCTCACAGAGAGGTAGGGTGCAATTCCTTCTTGTGTTGCTGTGAATAGTATATTGAGCAATTTTTTTTCACAGCTTTGGGAATGGGTACGGTACCCATTAAATTGGGAATTTCGCGCCATGAAATGTTGCTATTGGGAAAAATTTGGGAATGGGTCCGGTACCCATTAAATTGGGAATTTCCCGCCATGAAATGTTGCTATTGGAAAAAATTTGGGAATGGGTCCAGTACCCATCAAATTGGGAATTTCCCGCCATGAAATGGTGCTATTGGGAAACATTTAAGAAAAGAAATTTATTATAAAACAATGAATTACTTAAATAAGTGTTACATTTTTTGAACTTGGTATTTTAATGGTGTTAACCATAACCAAACAAGTAGTTTCATGATTTACAACTTAGATTCACATTTTATATGTATTTGGGATTTTGTGACTTCAGATTTGGGATTTTTTTCATTCCAGTTGGGAAAAATCAACCTTTTGGGACTTGGAAATGGGTTCTTTTTACCAGACACTGTTAAATAAGGAAACAAAAATCACTAATAGTAAATACATGTAGTTCATTTTCTGTGAAGAAAGACAACTCTGTTCATAGATTCATGTTATAGAGTTTTGAGTAATATTTCTTTGCTCAAAGCAAGGTCTGAATGAGTAATGGCTGTCCTTGGTAGGATGTTTGCAACTTTTGAAGATAAAAATCAAAGCAGTGTATGTTATCCTTGTTTATGTGACACCTGAAAGTATATGTGTAGTTTTTTAGTTTGAAAAACGTGTCATAATTTCAGTTCATCTTTAAAAATGTCAAGTTTGGTGAGAAGCAAGACCAGATTTTAGCCCTTGCAAATATTGGACAGGTAAGTGACTGGAAATGAACCTAAAACTAGTGATGAATATAACACTAGCTAGTAACCAGGTGCATGCCTAGACTGATCTTGGCTGAAAACAGAAATTTAAAATGTCTTTTAAATGAAACCTCACTGTGGTAATATCTTATTAAATACCAAATCAGCATTTGCGCAATGCAAAAATAGTGAAAAACAATTTTAATATAAAACGTCATGTTGGAAATGGGATAGTTTACTAGCAGGTAATTACCATTGAATATTTTTTCTCAGCGCATTTCATAGTACCGGTATCAAAAGCGCAAAGTCCTAAAGCGCATTTTCACCATTCTAGAAACAAGACTACCACAGGGTTATGTCTTTCCATCACTGCATTTCCATCACTGCATACTATCTCACATCTGACCCCAAACTTGCGCCTGCTAGTGATGAACCTTAGATTGGCAATGCACCTTTCATGAGTGATGAACTTAAAATTTTGATAAATATTAATCTAGAAATGAACCTAAAACTATCCATGGTCTTTAATACTTGCAGTAAACCTATTGCTAGCGATTTACCTTGAAGTAACTGTAAACCTGAAATTATCAATAAACCTAAAATTAGCAATAAACCTTAAATTAGCAATGAATATAAAACTTAAAATTAACCTAAAATTAATGATGTAACTAAAACTTGCAGTAAGACTAAAACTATAACTGTAAACATGTGTACTGTGCAATGGTCTTATTTCTGTACTTATTGATTACATCTGATATGAATAAACATCCCCTATACTATACCCACTTCATTCATTTCATTATAACTTCTATAATTTTGACAAGAACAGCATTTTCATCAGCTGTATATTAACAACAAGATGGCGAGGTTGAGATAGCGCTAGCTGATTTTGATAGATGTATAGCACATTAATCTGAAAGTTATGAACTCTACAAGCATATGGGTAATTATGCGCTTGAATTATCTCCTATATTTACGCTTGGTTTTGTTCTGCACATATTAATTGACGTCATAACCGTATGTTCAGTTGAATACTCTTACGTTGATTAATTCCGGATCGCGATATAACTTGCCAGACAATTCAGTAGATATGCAACTTGATTTGACTGGATTCTATTACAGTAACTAATATACGGGGTATTCTAACATGATACTCGTTTTTTTTTTGTCTAGAAAAAGAACAAAATTATCATTGTTAAACTACCCAATAAACAACACAAAATGAAGTTCTGATTCTGAGCGGAGCATAGTAAAAAGTAGTTCCAATTACAATTGCAAAAATATGACAAATGTTAGAATCTAAATAATTTTCAATTTATCGTTGTTTATCGGCCAATAAACAACTGTTTGTCATTCTGATGCGTGGCTATTAAACAACTCGGGCTAACACCCTCGTAATTTAATTCCTACGCATCAGAACTCCAAATCATTGTTTATTGGCAACGATAAATCAAAAATTGTTTCTTCATTCATTGTAGCAGACTTGTAATATATTCCTGCATAAAGGTCAGTGTCAGGTTCATGTGTCTGAGCCATATCTTACCCTGGCAGGGTACCCAAAACACAGTTAACACTTATTATTATTAGAAAAAATCAAGATGAAGATATCATTCTTTTCATATTTAAGTCAAAAATGGTTACTTAATTGATGTTGTATGTATGTATGGTTACAGATACCAGTGACTTACGAGTTTATTAACAAGCCAAATGAGAACACGTTCTGCAAACCATGGCTGAAAGTGAATTCTGAGTCGTCAGTCATTGAACCAGGTTAGTGCAGATTGTTGTGACCTCATCACGATGTTTTTGGAGTTATTTTTTAGGTTTTCTTTCGTTTATTTCCAAGACAAAATATATTTTTAAATGGCTATGGCTTATTGTCCAAGTTTCTTAGCCACGCTAGATAAACTTAGGTACAGTTAATCACTACCTAATATTCTCTGTCTCTGTTAGTAAAAGTAATAGAATAACAGTCAAAATCTCAGTGCAAAACTGTGTACAATATAAGGCTTCAACAGTATTCTGCTCTGTTCCAAGATAATACATGTGTGTACTGGTGTAGTATGTAAATCCGGACACTTCTGCTGGTTTTTGGATGATTTCTCTGGATAATTGCACCAAACAATAATACAAAGTTAAACAAAATAAGTAGGGTTAAATCTAAAGCTTTAATCAAAATATTAGTGGAAACTGCTACCTTAAAGTAACGGAATTATGTGTTTTAAAATGGCATGTAACATGTATTAAAATATGGCTGGAGAGTACCTAAATCCGGACACTTTAAAAAAAATATATTTAATTTAACAAACTTAAATAGAAATAAACATTAAACTTCACCTTGTTCATCAGATTTCTAGTTTTTCTTCCTTCGTTTACCTCGTTCTGGTGCTTACTTTCAAAATTTTCTCTGTAACGCTTTATTTATTGGAGATACTGTTTTGATTTCAATCGCCCATGTGCAAATGTTTACATTTGAATGGAAGATACAAACCATAGTAAGTAAGTTAATTTAGACCCAATTGATTATGTTGAAAATATGGCATATTTTGCTGAGACAGGTGTGTGTGCATCGATTGATACCATAGAATTATTAGTCTAGATCTTACAACCACATTTTTTTCAGGATTTAGGTACTGTTCCGATTTACGTCCTTGGCCAGTACACTGTCTGCTAAAAAAGAAATATTTAACCGAGCTAAAAGTTTTTAAATAACACATTTGCCTAACAAAGTATCATGATTCAGATTGTCAAGGCCACTTTAGATAAACTTACCTTTATTCAACACTAACCTAGTAGGTCTGTTCCACAGGTGACAGATGTGAGATCTCACTGGAGGTGTGCGTAGATACAACCATCGCATACATGTTCATCAGTAGCTTTGACAACCTGCCAAGATCAGTAGATATTTTATTTTAAGAAGTATTTTATTCAAAGGGAGATAACTCTCTGATCAATTGGAGGTGTACATGGACGAGACCATCACATACATGTTCCACTGTGGCTTTGATAAGATAGACAATATCAGTAGATATGTTATAAGTATTTTATTCCACAGGAGAGAGTTGTGAGATCTCACTGGAGGTGTACGTAGATGAAACCATCGCTTACATGTTCAACTGCGGCTATGACAGGATAGATGATATCCTGGTTCTGCATCTACATGGGGGCAAAGACTTCTTTGTATCCTTTATTTAAACAAGAATACTCAACAAAAACCTATAACTAACGTAAGATGCAATTACTTGTCTAATGAGTTCTAATTTGGATTATTTTATCCTTTGAAACACAGAACAGTTAATCTCTGTTAAGATGAAGTTGTTTGATTGATGAGTAATATTTCAGAATACAAATTACCCCAGTTTTTCTTTGATAAAGGACTTGCATGTTTTGCTGTTGTTACATAGATATAATTGCAATGTTAGTACATACATGTATAATGCTGTTTTCTTTGAATCCTATATGCAAGCCAAAAAAAACCCCCAAAACAACAACATATAACTAATGTAAGACGAAATAACTTGTCTAATGAGTTTTAATTTGAATTATTGTGTCAATTATGTATAGCCTTGTATAGAAAACTATTTCAATCTGATCTTGTTATATAAACTGATGTTAGCTAAATGTCTTTGTTTATTCATATTAATAATTGTAAATGCATATTAATATCACATGATGTCGCGACTCGTTTTATTCCCACTTTGGACTGTTTTGCGACTAAAAAATTCCCAATTTGGTTGGTACCGGACCCGTTCCCAAAACTAAAAAAACACGCAGTTTAAATTTGTGACACAACTCGTTATCTCCAATGTTACCTTAACCAGCACATAGATACCAGTGAGTGGTAACTACATCATCAGCAGTTTTGGCTCATCTATAGAAGCCCTGGTCCAGATGCATGGGCCAATAAGGGAGGTGCCCACCGCACAGTTGATAGATCTGGTCAGTACTTGCAGATTTCAAGCGTATGTATGTATTTTCGAAGTTTAGGAGGTCCTTCCGTGCCGAAGCTGCGTAATGTGAGGACCGGGGGTGTGTCCCAGCGACCCTGCCTAATTTACTCTAAGACTCGTCGAAAGTTGGGACAAGATTTGAATCATATCTGCAATTTCCAGCTATTTATTGTTACTGGAATACTTTTTAATTTTGGTATGGTCTTGTGCTGTGGGGAAAGCCAGAGTACCCGGAGGCAACCCCACCTGTCCGGTATGGTGACCACCAACCAAACTCACTTGCGCCGAGTGGGGAGCGAACCCGGGCAGCCTAGGTGAGGAGCGAGTGTACCAACCACTGCGCTAGCTGGACAGCCGATATCAGCCTCCATATCTCTTAGCAGGCAACTGTACAGAGTTAATAATTAATGATTTGTGCACAGTTAGTGTTGCATACAGCAAAGCTGACAGATGTAGTCAGTATGCACATTGAAGTCATTAGGCAAGTCAGTTTAGATGCGACTTTTGTATAGTTATTAAATACATTAGATGTTTTTTAGAGTGAAAGAAATCATATTACTTTATATGACCATCTTACCAATGTACCTATTTTGGGATTGATTGTATTGTGAGAAAATGATTTAAATACATATTTTAGAATTACGGTACTTAATACATGTCTGTGAATTAAATATTTTATCATTAGATTATCCAATCAAGCCAAAGAACGGAATGTCAAGACATTTTAGATGGTTTGTCTTTACAGTGGAAATAATTATTGCCATTGCTGTCTAAATTTAACTCTTAAATTGCAACAGCTTTAAAATTTTGAAATAATGTGTTTAAATTACATCAGATGTTTAAATTTGATTGGTATTATGAAAAGAAATTACACTAAATTGCATTCTAATTGAAGTTGAGCACTTCCTGTTTTTAGGAGCTTGTTCAAAGCATCCTTTGAATCCATTTTATAATTTAAATGACTCCACTTTCCTCTGTTTGTTGCATTCTTTTGATGTTACTCTAAGTTTCTATGACACCACTTTCTACTATACACTGTTTATTCAAATGATTTAACTTTTACACCACGTCCCATGGTTTCATTGAAACGTGTTTCCTCAATGTTGCATTTGTATAAGACCCCTTGCTCTCTGTGTTGAATTCTAATGATGCAAGTCTGGACTGTGTGACTTCTTTCCTCTCTGTTGAAATCTTATGACGTTAATCTATGGTTTCCATAAGGCCAACACAAAAGTAAATTGGTCTCAAAAAGGTTAGGTAGGGTGTGGATTGAGGTTTTTTTTTAGGTTTTTTTTTGTAAAGTTTTGTAAATCCACATTTTAGTAAAAAAAACATTGAAAATTATCTAAATTCTGACGAATATGGATTTCATGGAAAACAATCATTGCTAAAAACTTTAGGGTTGGGGGGGGGGGGGCTTTTGCTAGGTAGGGTCGGGTTGCCCGAAACACAGAAATGTTTTTGTTGGCCTCATACCACTTGCTTCTCAGTATTGAGACCCACATTCCATGGTTTCACTAAAACCTTTTTCCCGCTTGTATTAGTGTGTTGAATTTTTATGACACTTGTCTGGTTGCCTGCAGGAGAGGCCAGGCAGCTTGGACAATGTTGACACACTGAAGGAGGGAACCAGGCTGTACGACTGTCCCAAGGAGATCTTCCGTCTTGTAGATCACATATGGCAATATGGCCGCCACCAGGTAAACTATTAACAGTGCCTTTTATGAAGTTAAATATTACTCACTAGCACTCTATTTTACCACTCAGTAGTACATTGTGACTGTAGTTACTTATAAAACCATGAGACAGCCTCAGCTGTTCTTTTCCTTGTTTGGGATACATGTCATTTTTCCATAGACTTATGAACAACAACCGTATACATGTACTACACAATTATCACCATTTCAGGAGGACCTTTTCCGAGAGCAGGGACTGGTCACCGAGATCAATCAGATAAGGGACTGCCTGGACACCGGGTCTCCTAACCAGATACATATCCTTCCACATCGTAATATTTCATGTCATTGTATTGTACTTTTTTCAAACGTAATGGTCATTATATAGCGTTACAGCAATATGTCATACTGTCAAATTGGTCATCATATATGGTCAAAATGCTTATTGCATGGTCATCATTATGGCTCTGCCTTAAAGTTAGCCTTGAATATCTTAGTGTATATGGGAACTAAAGGCGAAGGTTACAATGATTCATGTAAGTCATATGTAAAATGCAGGCATAGTGGTACACTTGTCTGGGATTAAACGTTTGTAGAGACATGACTGGCAACAAGCCATTGAGGGAGATATGTTTTTGTTAAAAAAACACTAATCTAGTATTATCAGCATTGTACATTATGTGTGTCATATTGTCATTGCATGGTCATCTTGATGGTAATTTCATGGTCATCTAAATGGTTACTGCATGGTCATCTTAATGGTCATTGCATGGTCGTCATAATGGTCATTGCATGGTCATCATGATGGTCATTGCATGGTCACCATGATGGTAATTTCATGGTCTTCTAAATGGTTACTGCATGGTCATCATCATGGTCATTGCATGGTCGCCTAAATGGTCATTGCATGGTCATCATGATGGTCATTGCATGGTCATCATCATGGTCATTGCATTGTCATTATAATGGTCATTACATGGTCATCAGAATGGTCATTGCATGGTCATCAACATATTGCATGATCATTATAATGGTCATGACAAAGGTGACATTATGGTCATGGCATGGTCTTCTTAATTGACATTGCAGGGTCTTCACATGTCTTCATTTGCTCATCATTAGTATTGTTGACCTTAACACTGTCCACCAGGAGGTATACATTCCGTCTGTGCAGCGCTGTGTCTCTTCCTCAAGTCGCTTGCCGAGCCTGTCATTCCATACAACATGTATGAAACATGCATCGGTTGTTCCAATAATTACCTACTGTGTACACAGGTCAGTAAAATATGGTATATACATTTACTGTTTAGGGAAAGATCCCGAGCGGAATAGCACGGTGCTGCACCCTTCAGCTTTTGGGCAGGACCCTGTATGTTTTTTTTTAACCTAGATCTTTCCCTAACTGTATTAAGATAACATTACACCCAGTGTGTATGTTCAAACATGCTAATACCGGTTGGGATGTGCTTTCAGAATACACATATTTTCTTAAGATATCATATGTTTAAAGTTTAAAAAAAGAAGCAATGTATATTTCACACATGTTGAATAATCTTTTATATTAATTAATATTAATTGTGTGGGAGAGCCTAAAATGTGTTATCCTTGGATTTTTGTTGTTAAAACATTAAAGTTCAGATAGATGTGTTGGAGATATAGAATGTCTGATATTTTGTGTTTTCCAGGCAATGGAGAAAGTTCCTTTTTGTCATAGACGGGTATTTCGATACCTGTGTGCCTTCTTGAGACAGCTCTTAGAAGAATCGAAATTCAATACTTTAGATATTAAACATTTAGGTAAGTTTCCTTAGAAATTCTTAACTTACCATATTATTAAACGACTTTAATATTAATATAACAGGCTTCGTAGGGCCTCTTTTGTTATGAATTATTACTTTTTAGCTCACTTGAGCACCACGTGCTCATGGTGAGCTTTTAGGATCACCTTTTGTCCGTCGTGCGTCAACATTTTCATTCAAAGAACATCTCCTCCTTTACTGCTGGGCAGATTTTCACCAAACTTCACAGGAATGATCCTTGGATGACCGTCTTTCAAAATTGTTCAAATCGTTCCGGTCCACTGCATATGTAGGTCACAAGTGCTAAAAATAGATTTAAAATATGAAAACTTTACACATCCTCTTCTCTGAAACCACAAGGCTTGGAGCTTGTATATTTGATATGTGACATCCTCTAGTGGTCCTCTACAAAGATTGTTCAAATGATGCCTCTGGTGTCAAAACTGGCCACGCCCCGGGGGTCGCATGGTTTATATAGACTTGTATTGCAAAATGACTTTAAAAATCTCATCTGAAACCGCAAGGCCCAGAGTTTTCATATTTGGTATGTAACATTGTATAGTGGTCCTCTACAAAGATTGTTCAAATGATGCCCCTGGGGTCAAAACTGGCCACACCCTGGGGCTCACATGGTTTATATAGACTTAAATAGCAAAATGACTGTAAAAATCTTCTCTGAAACCGCAAGGCCCAGAGGTTTCATATTTGGTATGTAATATTTTATGGTGGTCCTCTACAAAGATTGTTCAAATGATGCCCATGGGGTCAAAACTGGCCACACCCCGGCACTCACATGGTTTATATAGACATAAATGGCAAAATGATAAAAAAAAATCTTTTCCTCTGAAACCACAAGGCCCAGAGATTTCATATTTGGTTGGAAACATTGTATAGTGGTCCCCAGCAAAGATTGTTCAAAAGATGCCCCTGGGGTCAAAACGGGCCACGCCCGGGGGTCACATGGTTTGTATAAACTGAAATAGCGTAGCACTTTTCATTTCCGCTCTCTAATTGAGAACCGATTGAGATATTTTAATGAAACTTCATGTATTGATACCTTATAGCGAGACCTCGCTTGGGATTGCTAATGGGGAGGGTCAGGTCAAGGTCACTGTTACTAAAAATAGAAAAACAGTTTAAGCTCAATAACTTGAGAATGCATTGAGATATTTTAATGAAACAATCCATAGATACCTTATATCAAGACCTCGATTGGGATTGCATATTGGGTGGGTAGGGTCCAGGTCACTGTTACTAAAAATAGAAAAACGGTTCCCGCTCAATAACTTAAGAACGCAATTAGATATTTTAATGGCACTTAATACATAGATACCTTATATCGAGACGTTGCTGGGGATTGCATATGGGGTGGTGGGGTCAAGGTTACTGTTACTAAAAATAGAAAGAGTTTCTGCTCAATAACTTGAAAACGCATTGAGATATTTCAATAAATTGTTTTACATAGATACCTTATATCGAGACCTTGCTTGGGATTGCATATGGGGTTTGTGGGTTCAAGGTCAAGGTCACTGTTACTAAAAATAGAAAAACAGTTTCCGCTTAATATCTTGAGAACGCATTGCGATATTTTAGAAACTTAATGAAACTTAATACACATATCTTATATCAAGACCTCACCTGGGTGTGGTCACTGTTATTAAATATAGAAAAACAATTTATGCTCAATAACTTGAGAATATGCATTGAGATATTTTAATGGAACTTCATACTTAGATACCTTGTATGGAGACCTCGCTTTGGATTACGTATGGGGTGGTGGGGTCAAGGTAACTGTTATTAAAAATAGAAAAACAGTTTCCGCTCAATAACTTGAGAACATATTGAGATATTTTAATGTAACTTCATGCATAGATATCTTTTTTCAAGACCTTGCTTGGGATTGCATATAGGGTGGGTGGGGTCAAGGTCACCATTACTAAAAATATACTAAAAAATTTGTGCTGACTTTGATGCATTTCGTTCGAAAGATTTTGTTTTCGTGGAATTTCCACCTCTTGTAATTGGTATGTAATATTGTATAATGGTCCAAAGTGGTCCAAAGTTTCTTCAAATGATGCCCCTGGGGTCAAAACTGTAAAAAATGGCCACGCCCTGTGGGTCACATAGTTTATGTAGATTTAAATAGCAAAATGACTTTAAAACTCTACTCCTATCAAACCGCAAGGCCCAGTGGTTTCATATTTGTTATGTAATATTGTATAGTGGTCCTCTACAAATATTGTTCAAATTGTTTATATAGACTGTACAAATCTTCTCCTGAAACTGCAAGGCCCAGATCTTTATGCTCAGGTAAGTGCTTGAGTGCCATTTGGTGCTCTGGTTATAAGCCATTATGATGCCTTTAACTCAGGTGAGCGACTTAGGGCCATCATGGCCCTCTTGTTGTGGATGATAGGTCTGCATAGCATACATGTTTAAAGGAAGTTTAATACGGATGTAGAGCAGTTGTTTTACCTTTCTTAGATGGTAATATTCCTAAGAGTCCTTCGTATGGCATTTATATATCCCAGTTAGTTCGTCTTGCGAGAGCCTGTTCATGAGTAAATCATTTCAACAAACTAAACCTTTCTTAAGAAATTATTAAAACAAGGATTTTGTTTCATGAGCACCGCAAACAGTTTAAAAATATACTTTTGTTTGGTTTCTAGATAAAAATTTTCCTTAAAATCTTTATTGGTTAATGGAATTTCTCACCCATCATTTTATAGTGATGTTTTCAAATGTTGCGTAAGCATAAATATGCAAAATTGATGATAAAAACATTATTTTCAAACTGATACAGTCTTATCAATCCAAGATATAATTTGTCTATACTCAGTACACCTGCCTGTTAGTTTTGGATAGAAAATTTCGTTTAACTATAAATAATTTATCTATTCTTGTTGGGTAAATAGCCTTAAATATATATATCGATTTTATTTTAATAGTAACAGCTTTAAAACCTATCCCCAAGCGCATTTTATAACAGTTTAACAAGTAAGTTATCTACGGCACTTGGACACCCAAGATATTAAATTTTAGCATTTGATTCACCTTTTGTAGAATAAACAATTTTTCATTTACTGTTTGCATAGGTACATGTAGTAATGACCGTTTTAGTTTAATATTAACGTACTTTTTTAATTATATTAATTATAAATATTTAACATATACAACCATGCTATGTAATCTGGTCTTTTACACCACGTATTACGTAGTGATGCCTCTGGAGTTTCATAATTCCTATATTTGATAGAAAGCACATTATTCTATCAGCTGGTTAACCAGTACACATCAACATTTAAGGTAACTGTTGACTGGTTGTAACTGTTTCTTTTCAGCGCAATTATTTGGAAGTGTGTTTTTGCGGCCACCTCCAGTGAGGATGTCCAAGGTTCGAAGGTCAATGGCGGCCGGGGAAGACATGAAACGGGCAGCGTTCTTCTACCACTTCCTGACTCACGAGTATGATGGATAAACCGGCTACAAATCACTTGTTTGTGTTCATCATTTTCAAACATTATTCACTTGTTCAAATAAGTTTACATAGCTACTTTTACCATATATTGTGGTGCTTGATGTACTTTTAAAATGAAGTTAGCAAAGAATTATTTACACAATCGTGAGGTTTTGGTAGTGTCATAGAGTTCAACAGATAGGACAAAACCACTCGGTGAGAAACAAGTACATGTGTTTGAAACGAATCAAGTTTCACTGCTGTTGTGTTCCCTATGTGGATCCTACAGCCATCGTGCAAGCTTTTTAGGTGGTTTCTTGTAATTTAACTTTGCCATAACCAAAACAAATGTACCATAACCAAAACTTATCATGGTGGCAAATGGAAAAACCATTTCATTTAGAAGGATGGGCATAAACTATTTCATATAACACCCATGATGCATTAGTCTCAAATCATTTACTGTCATCTTACAAATGCAATTTATATTAAACAAATAGGTTAAGTACATGTGTTAAAAATACAGGCTGCTGTAGATATACTGCATTTTGAATTTGAAAACATAATTCGCTAACATCCCTCCCATCAGAATTATGGATTTATTTCAGTCATCTTAATACTAGAAAATTTTATGTTGAATTTAAAATAATTTTTAACCAATGTTTGAAATTATTCCTAACCATCATAGGTGATTTGTTTGTTACACGTAACTTGTGTTATCATCTGCTTTTGGAACAATTTTAATAATCATGTTTGAGGCGTGTCGTGGGAAAACGGGGCTTCATGCATGTGGGTAAAGTGTCGTCACGGATCAGGTCGTCCCTATTAGGGACTGATCTGGGACGACACTGTTCGCTTTTATGGTAGTTTCTGTTTCAAGTAAGTCTCTTCTAAACTACTTTAGGCGGAAAGTGCTCTCCTGGATTTGCCTGTGCGGACTGCGCAACCTGATCCGGGACAACACTTTACGCACGTGCATTCAGCCCGTTTTGTTTCCATGACACGCCTCTTATCATGTTTCATATTGTATTTATTAGTTTGGACAATGGTTTCGTTGTTGTATTTTGTATTAGCTAATCTGTGATACTAATTTTAATCCCTGGTTCAATTTTGAACTGCGTAGGACCTGCTTAATTAATGTATCCACCTTTCTGTAATATAACATACTATAAATAATACTTATATTAATAATCTGGATAATAATAAAAAAAATTAATTTTAAATGTATGCACCATTCTTGTAATAGAACAAAACAGAATGTGTATGTAATATGACATAATATATATAGTCATTAATAATAGTTTTAATAATTACAATATATTGTGTTTTTAAAAAATACTTAAATATGAGACAAAAGCATTTTGCAGTTCTTTGTGTTGTGCATGCCTGTAAAACGCTGATCGTATACCTAGTAACTTTAATAAGGCCAGCGATTTTTCACAGCTTTAGGAGTATCGCGTCATTAAATTTTGCTGATCCATAAAAGTGAAGAATGTCATTTAATTAAATCGTGCTTAAGCTAGTGATATATTGATATATTGTTGGAACTTAGAATTTTAATGTTGTTTTTTTAATAAACATATGGGTCATTTCATGATTTTGTAACAGAAATACACGTTTGCTGTGTAAATAGGATTTTGTAACTTTAGTTTTGGGATTATTTTTAATCCAATTAAGGAAAAATGTATAAGTCTTTTATACCGGAATCTATCAAATAAGGAATGCCTTATGTTTGTTTCCCTGTGATGCACTGCGTACGAGGATCAGTAATCTATTTATAGAATGCTAACATGAAGTCTTGAATCTCATTTTTAGAAATATTTCTCGCACGGTTTGCTGGGGTTTAATTTAGTTTTTTTTGTTTGTAAGTCGCCTTATTTGAGTAATTAGAATGAGCTTATTCAATACAAACATAACTATTACATGCTCATTTTCGTACACCAGTTAATACATGTAGTGAGGTCGTTATAATAAACATGTATTTACGCTTTTTTCCGTCACATTGCAAGAGACGTATTATGTTTGTAATTGACAACAACCACCACTAACATTTTAAAAGGGTACAAACCAACATATTTTGTCAACTTATATTAAACATTTAATACATTATATTGTTGTTGTTTCAAGCATACGTGTTGTTTTAATGATGAATGTTCACGTATTGCTTTTCAAAAAAGTCGCATAACATTTTTTTTTCAATAGTTATTCAATAAGTCAATATCATGTTGTATTTATGCAAAGTAGTGATTCCGTGTTATCTATTGATTAATTGGTCAAACGGTAAAAAACCTCAATTATATATTATTTTGTAATTTCGTGTATCCATGTGCTGCTTATTTTGATTTTTTTAAGCCATACGATCAAAAGTCACGGGCCTTTTAGTTACTTCATTGAAACCATAAATGCAGATGATCAGTGTTATGTAATTTATTAAAAGTTTATAGTTATTGCAATTAATCAATGTTTGCTATATCGATTAACAATACTCTTAATATACTCTAATACATACATTATTCACGGCGTGTGCCTTGTTGTTGTTTTATTTGTCATAATATTCTGTGGCATAAAAGTCTTTATACAAGTTTCCGTTCAAAAGGCTTTTTACAACATTAACGAAGATATCAAGAGAATAAAACGTGTAAACATAATAATTCCAATGTCAACCATATTGCGGGGAAATCAGCATACAAAAGACATGAAACTTTGCCTGAATCAAACACCATAACGTTAAAGCCATATTCTGAACTGACGTGTTTAACGTGTAAAGTCCAGTGTTATCTTATATTAATTCATTATTCAGTCAAATAATACTTTATTGCTTGTCCTTTATTATGCAGAAATACATAGTGCGAATTTGTAAGCTTTCGCATGTCAATGTTCGTTAGAAGTTCTTTAGTGTTTTATAACGTTCCGTCGTCTGTCGTATATTAGGTTTTTATGACGTTCCGTCGTGTCTGGTTGCGTTCCGCACCACGAGGTTAACAAGGGAAAATTTAGTCTTATAGCCCCTCACAGTGTAAGTTACCTGTAAAAATATTCTTTATCATGTTCATGTAAACAATTTGTAAAGTTAGTTTTATTCCAGATTATTGGAAAGTCCAGTTTTCGTATCAGAACTGTTTCGTACTCAGTATTGTTCGATCTCGTTATTATATTCGCTCCAGGTTACGCTGCATTTTGACTTCCCATTTCATTGTTTTGCTTACTTATAACTTAAGAAGTCAAGATGCTTTGATGCAGAATGTTGTCTATTATGCACTCTAAGTTTGATTCACAGTGTTAAGTGTTCTATATGTTTTAATGTTATTATACATTTGTACATTGAAAGCTGAAATCCTGTTCCATGTATTTTCAGTTTCTAACCGCCTTTCACGAATAAATGGTTAAACTGGATGCCGCGCCTCTCATACTCGGATGCGGTGGCATTATAGTTAGAAAACTGGCGGCTAGGCAGAGTGTGCAACCTCCTGTGATATGGCAAGTCTTCGCAAGTGCTACAAGTAACTGAAAAGAATAAGAACTCTAACTCCAAAAGCCATGGCAAACTATGAAGAGAAGGTGGATGCCTTCAGAATTAAGATCAAGTCCGTCACACACAATATAAACTCTTGTGTAGAAGAAAAACTTGATGAGTCTGATATAAAGGTGCTGACAGAAAGAAAAAAACGGTTTTTAGAATTAGTGGCAAAACAAGAAACCATTTTTGGTGAGTTTGAACAGTTTTTGGCACGAATCAGTACAGAAGAAAGTAGACAGCAATTAACAGATTTACATGAACTTGGGAAACAAACCAAAAATGAAGTTACTCAATATATGAACCACATCGACCAATTGATTGTTGTGTTTGGTGAAAATATGTCTGTAAAAGATTCAAAGAAAAGTTCTAAGAATAGTGCAGTGTGCAGAAAAAGGTTAGAATTGGCGGAGAAAGAAGTACAGCTGCTTAAACAAAAGGCAGCAATCGATTGCGAATTAATATTGCTCAAGGTCAAGCAGGAGAATGTAGGCATTGATGACTCGGATAGTGAGGTGGAACCAGAGATTGATAAACGGCTTCCAGTCCAAGATGAAACTACACAAGAAAAGGTGGTTCGATACTTCAAAAGTGATCATGTAGCCGGTGACTGTAGTACTAATACCAATAATACCTTCCCCATCAATGAAATTACAAAATTCCTGTTAAAAAAGGACATATTAGTAGCAAGACTTTCCAATTTCAATGATAGTCCCGAGACATTCCAGTCGTGGAAGGGAACTTCTGGATCAGTAATGTCCGAACTTGAGGCATCGCCTACTGAAGAGGCAGACTTACTCATAAAGTATCTTGGTGTGGAATCGTCTAAATCGGCTTTAAGCATAAAAATAGCAAATGCGTATGAACCAAATCTAGCCAAAGATGAAATTTGGATTCGGCTCGAAGAGATCTATGGAAGGCCGGAACTGGTTGAAAATTCAGTAAAGAAAAAATTGGAGAATTTCCCACACATATCCATTGACTACACCAAGCTATATGATTTGTTAGACATCCTATGTGAAATCCAATATCTAAAGGCAGATCCAGTGTACAAAATGATGTTTGCATATTTCGACTCATCATCAGGAGTGAATCCTATAGTTTGTAAACTACCATATAACCTGCAAGAGAAGTGGACATACAGAGCATCCCAATACAAACAGAATCACCAGGTTATGTTCCCGCCATTTAGCTTCTTTGTGAATTTTGTGCGTGAAATCAGTAGAACAAAAAACGACCCAGCATTTCAATATGGACCAAAGCCTAAAGTTGTCAAACCGCAGTCAGTAATCTCAAAAAAGACCCAAGAAGTCTCGTCCTCATTCCCTGATCAGGAAAATACAAGCGACGGAAGCTCGCATTCATTGAAACGTTGCCGTATACACAACTCACAACACTCATTGCAACAATGCCGAACATTCCTTAACAAATCCTTGGGAGAAAGAAAACGATTCATAAGAGAGAAAAACATTTGCTTCAAGTGTTTAGATTCTGTGAAACATTATGCTAGAGACTGTATAGCCTCGGTCAGGTGCACCATTTGCGGGCAAGGGCATGTGTCTGCTCTTCACGGCGGGGAGACACATGGTCTCCAAGATGTGGCATCAAAGTGTACAGCTTTGTGTGGAGATGCACTAGTCGGAAGGTCCTGCAGCAAGACGGTTCTTGTCAACATTTATCCGAAGGGACAATCTCAGAAGGCTATCGAAGCATACGCTATTATTGACGATCAGAGTAATTGTAGCTTGGGAACGAGAGAACTGTTTGATCAATTGGATATTGATGGACAGGTTAGACCATATACGTTATCATCGTGTAATGGCCGTGCTGCGAAGTTAGGTAGACGTACTAATGACATTTGTGTAAAGTCAATTGATGGTTCTGTAGAGATCGAGATTCAGCGAATAATCGAGTGTAACGACATTCCAAATGAAATGTCTGAAGTCCCCACGCCAGATGTAGCAAGAGCCTACAGTCATCTGCATCACCTTGCCGACAACATCCCACCTCTACAAGGAGGTAGCAAGATATCATTACTCATTGGCCGTGATGTACCAGAAGCCCACCATGTGATGGACCAAGCCACTGGACCCCGTGGTACTCCTTTCGCTCAAAAGTTAGGTTGGGTTATAGTGGGCGAAGTGTGTTCGGGACGCGTACACTTAAGCGAAGATGTCTCCGTCTACAAGACATACATCATGCCCAACGGCAGAGGCACCCACGTCAAACCATGCCAATTAAATCTAAATGCAAAGGAAATCCGGGGCCCAGACTTCCAGTCACTCGAGGATACCTTATTTGTTCGCACAGTTGATGATGATACTGCTGGTCTATCTTCAGAAGACAGAAGATTTCTGAAACTTATGGACTCAGAAATGAAACGTGATAGGGATGGCTTCTGGACTGGACCCCTTCCGTTCAAGGATCACAGACCTCCGCTACCCAACAACAGAGCACAGGCGTGGCGCAGAGCTAAAATGTTAGACAACAGTTTAAAGAAAAATCCTGTCAAGAAACAGCATTTTGTCGCCTTTATGGGCAAGGTTATTGAAAGCGGAGCTGCTGAAATTGCTCCCTGTGGTGTTCAACGAGAGTGCTGGTATCTTCCCCTGTTTGGTGTCTACAATGCCAAAAAACCTGGACAGATACGAGGTGTATTTGATTCATCAGCAGTTTATCAGAACATTTCCTTAAACAGTGTTCTTATGTCAGGACCCGACATGGTAAATAGCCTATTAGGTATTCTTCTCCGGTTTCGTAAGGACCCTGTTGCTGTTTCCGCTGATGTAGAGCAGATGTTCTATCGCTTTCGAGTCATCCCTGAGCATCGCGATTTCCTTCGATTCCTGTGGTATCGAGACAACGATCCTCACAAAGAAATCATTGAGTATAGAATGTGCGTCCATGTTTTTGGAAACTGTGCTTCCCCATCTGTGGCTACCTATGGTCTACGCAAAGCTGTGCAAACTGCTGAAAAAGACGTACAAGCTCTAGTGAACAATGACTGTTATGTAGATGACTGTTTAACATCCAAGCCTACAGCTGATCAAGCAATAGACATAGTGAAGCGAGCTCAAACAGCATTACGTGATGGTGGAAATATTCGGCTGCATAAAATCACCTCGAACAATACAGAAGTTTTGCGTGCCTTCTCTCCAGAGGATATAGGTGGTAATTTTGAAAACGCTAGATCTTAGTAATGACCCTCTTCCAACACAGCGAAGTCTAGGATTAGCGTGGGATTTGAAGAAGGATGCCTTCATCTTCATATCGAATTGGAGAACAAACCTCTCACAAGAAGAGGTATACTTTCCATGGTGAACAGTATCTATGACCCACTGGGGTTCATTGCTCCAATAACAATAACTGGCAAGGCACTACTTCGTGCAGCTACCCCTTCAGGTGTGGACTGGGATGACCCACTCCCACCTGACCATGAGGGCAAATGGCATGAATGGAAGAAATCTCTGCAAAATACCGAGGTAATATCCATTCCTCGGACATACGCTAGCATTCCTTTTAGTGCAGCAAAGAAGACCTCAATTTGCATTTTCTCGGATGCTTCTGAAGAAGCAATTGCAGCAGTATCCTTTTTGAAACTTACCTGTCAAACAGGTGAATCCAGTTCTGGGTTTCTGTTGGGAAAAGCTAAATTAGCCCCTACACATGGACATAGTATTGCCAGGTTGGAACTGTGCGGTGTAGTGTTAGCCACCGAGTTGGCTGTTATTATATCTAAACAGTTAGATATTCCTATTGCTGCCATGACTTTCTTCACAGATAGCAAAGTTGTGCTAGGGTACATTTGTAACAAAACAAGGAGATTCTACACTTATGTTAGCAATCGTGTTGAAAGAATCTTGAATGTATCTACACCAGAGCAATGGAAATACATCCCGACGACCTGTAATCCTGCTGATTGTGCAACCAGATGTAGACCAGTCTGTCCAGATGTTAGAGACAGTCTTTGGATTAAAGGCCCCCCTCTTTTGAAAGATCAAGTGCCAGAAAACTATGAATTGGTCAACCCTGCAAGTGACACAGAAATTCGACCTGAAGTTGTTACAAAGAAAACAGAGAGTTTTGAAGTCAGTATTTATAACAAATTTGACAAGTTTTCTACTTGGCAGGCTTTGGTGAGAGCTTTCGCACTTCTGAAAAGGTCATGCAAGAAGTCCAAGGAAGTTGAGAGACTTGATGTCGTAGCAAGCTACATTGAAGCCGAAAACTTTATTGTGCGTACAGTTCAAGGTCACAGTTATGGGAAAGAAATTCAAATGTTGTCAAGCAAAAAAGCTTTATCAAAAAGTAGCAGTCTGTCGAAGTTGAGTCCATTTTTAGATGTGAAGGGTGTACTGCGTGTAAGTGGTAGACTAACAAAGGCAGATATTCCATCTAACAGCAAACAACCTATCATTATCCCTAAGAAGTCTCACGTAGCTCTTCTTCTTGTGAGGTATTTCCACGAGAAAGTTCAACACCAAGGCAGATTACTTACGGAAACTGCACTGCGTAACAATGGCTACTGGATTATTGGTGCAAAGAGACTTATTTCCAGTACAATTCATAAGTGTGTCATTTGCAGAAGACAGCGAGGTAAATTCCAAACTCAATACATGTCTGACTTGCCGAAAGATAGAGTAACTCAAAGTGCCCCCTTCACAGTGGTTGGAATAGACACGTTTGGCCCATGGAGCATTGTTTCCCGCAAGACTAGAGGAGGGCTTGCAGAAAGTAAAAGGTGGGCCCTACTTTTTACCTGTCTGAGTACAAGGAGTGTACATATTGAATTGATTGAAGAGCTAAGTAGTTCAGCCTTCATAAATGCATTCAGAAGGTTTGTGGCCATAAGGGGACCAGTCAAGGAGGTACGATCTGACCGTGGTACGAATTTCATTGGGGCACTTGATGATCTTAAAGGCAAAGGCATTTCCGTCGAAGATGGACCTTTAAAGAGGTATCTTCAAAACTCAAAGATAACATGGACTTTCAACCCTCCACACTCATCGCACATGGGAGGAGTCTGGGAGAGGATCATCGGGCTTGCACGCAGAATACTAGACTCTATGCTCCTGAAGACACATGCGCAACAGTTGACCCATGACATTTTGTGCACCTTTATGTGTGAAGTCAGTGCGATTATCAACTCACGACCTATTGCTCCACTCTCTACAGACCCGGAGGATACAGAAATGATGACTCCAGGGATGCTGCTAACCCAGAAGAAAGAACCCTTGGAAGGATTAGACTCGAACCTGAATATGAGAGACATATATAAAGCTCAGTGGAAGTATGTTCAGGTATTGGCAAATGCCTTCTGGAAACAGTGGCGTAACGGATATCTCCAAACCTTGCAAATACGACAGAAGTGGCCAAGTGTGCAGGAAAATTTGAAACCAGGAGACGTGGTTCTTGTCAGGGATGTAGAGGAACATCGAAACCATTGGCCTCTGGGGTTTTTTCTGCGTGTCTTCTGCAGTAGTAGTGATTCAAACGTTCGTTCTGTGGAAGTGCGCATCGTTAGAGACAAAAAATGTGTTACTTATGTAAGACCTATCGCTGAGTTGGTGCCTCTAGTGGAATAGTGGAGTTTCTTATACAGTCAAGTGTACTTTCTCAGTCAAGTGTACTTTCTCAGTCAAGTGTATAATCATTATATCAGGATATAAGTTATTGTTATGTCCCCAATTTTATATGTTACATGCATCTATTTTCATATTGTTTCAAGGCATTAACAGTATTTAATATGTGTATCTTGTTTTAATGTCATAAGACTTAACTTTTGAGTAAAAATGTTATTGTTCTGGTGCCTTTTAAACAAGGGATAAGGTCAATGTTTTTATTTTTTGCTCATCAGTTCATAGTAAATGTTTCAGATACATATTTTGAATTACATTTTTGAATTTCTTAAATGGTTCTTTGTTTTAC
Organism: Congeria kusceri; assembly: GCA_027627225.1. Taxonomy (NCBI): domain Eukaryota; kingdom Metazoa; phylum Mollusca; class Bivalvia; order Myida; family Dreissenidae; genus Congeria; species Congeria kusceri. Next base: position 31,119,918 of record CM051024.1, read on the forward strand.
AGTCATATGGGTGTCTGGTTTTGTTTTCTGGTCTTCACTTAAAATTATTTGATTTTTAAGTTGTACGCAAACCTTTTCTATAACATATAATATGTGTGAATTATATTGAGGTTGCTTTGATACATTGATAACTTTGGTATTAGAATACCAGACGGGGACTGTACTGGAACCAGTGTTATCTTATATTAATTCATTATTCAGTCAAATAATACTTTATTGCTTGTCCTTTATTATGCAGAAATACATAGTGCGAATTTGTAAGCTTTCGCATGTCAATGTTCGTTAGAAGTTCTTTAGTGTTTTATAACGTTCCGTCGTCTGTCGTATATTAGGTTTTTATGACGTTCCGTCGTGTCTGGTTGCGTTCCGCACCACGAGGTTAACAAGGGAAAATTTAGTCTTATAGCCCCTCACAGTGTAAGTTACCTGTAAAAATATTCTTTATCATGTTCATGTAAACAATTTGTAAAGTTAGTTTTATTCCAGATTATTGGAAAGTCCAGTTTTCGTATCAGAACTGTTTCGTACTCAGTATTGTTCGATCTCGTTATTATATTCGCTCCAGGTTACGCTGCATTTTGACTTCCCATTTCATTGTTTTGCTTACTTATAACTTAAGAAGTCAAGATGCTTTGATGCAGAATGTTGTCTATTATGCACTCTAAGTTTGATTCACAGTGTTAAGTGTTCTATATGTTTTAATGTTATTATACATTTGTACATTGAAAGCTGAAATCCTGTTCCATGTATTTTCAGTTTCTAACCGCCTTTCACGAATAAATGGTTAAACTGGATGCCGCGCCTCTCATACTCGGATGCGGTGGCATTATAGTTAGAAAACTGGCGGCTAGGCAGAGTGTGCAACCTCCTGTGATATGGCAAGTCTTCGCAAGTGCTACAAGTAACTGAAAAGAATAAGAACTCTAACTCCAAAAGCCATGGCAAACTATGAAGAGAAGGTGGATGCCTTCAGAATTAAGATCAAGTCCGTCACACACAATATAAACTCTTGTGTAGAAGAAAAACTTGATGAGTCTGATATAAAGGTGCTGACAGAAAGAAAAAAACGGTTTTTAGAATTAGTGGCAAAACAAGAAACCATTTTTGGTGAGTTTGAACAGTTTTTGGCACGAATCAGTACAGAAGAAAGTAGACAGCAATTAACAGATTTACATGAACTTGGGAAACAAACCAAAAATGAAGTTACTCAATATATGAACCACATCGACCAATTGATTGTTGTGTTTGGTGAAAATATGTCTGTAAAAGATTCAAAGAAAAGTTCTAAGAATAGTGCAGTGTGCAGAAAAAGGTTAGAATTGGCGGAGAAAGAAGTACAGCTGCTTAAACAAAAGGCAGCAATCGATTGCGAATTAATATTGCTCAAGGTCAAGCAGGAGAATGTAGGCATTGATGACTCGGATAGTGAGGTGGAACCAGAGATTGATAAACGGCTTCCAGTCCAAGATGAAACTACACAAGAAAAGGTGGTTCGATACTTCAAAAGTGATCATGTAGCCGGTGACTGTAGTACTAATACCAATAATACCTTCCCCATCAATGAAATTACAAAATTCCTGTTAAAAAAGGACATATTAGTAGCAAGACTTTCCAATTTCAATGATAGTCCCGAGACATTCCAGTCGTGGAAGGGAACTTCTGGATCAGTAATGTCCGAACTTGAGGCATCGCCTACTGAAGAGGCAGACTTACTCATAAAGTATCTTGGTGTGGAATCGTCTAAATCGGCTTTAAGCATAAAAATAGCAAATGCGTATGAACCAAATCTAGCCAAAGATGAAATTTGGATTCGGCTCGAAGAGATCTATGGAAGGCCGGAACTGGTTGAAAATTCAGTAAAGAAAAAATTGGAGAATTTCCCACACATATCCATTGACTACACCAAGCTATATGATTTGTTAGACATCCTATGTGAAATCCAATATCTAAAGGCAGATCCAGTGTACAAAATGATGTTTGCATATTTCGACTCATCATCAGGAGTGAATCCTATAGTTTGTAAACTACCATATAACCTGCAAGAGAAGTGGACATACAGAGCATCCCAATACAAACAGAATCACCAGGTTATGTTCCCGCCATTTAGCTTCTTTGTGAATTTTGTGCGTGAAATCAGTAGAACAAAAAACGACCCAGCATTTCAATATGGACCAAAGCCTAAAGTTGTCAAACCGCAGTCAGTAATCTCAAAAAAGACCCAAGAAGTCTCGTCCTCATTCCCTGATCAGGAAAATACAAGCGACGGAAGCTCGCATTCATTGAAACGTTGCCGTATACACAACTCACAACACTCATTGCAACAATGCCGAACATTCCTTAACAAATCCTTGGGAGAAAGAAAACGATTCATAAGAGAGAAAAACATTTGCTTCAAGTGTTTAGATTCTGTGAAACATTATGCTAGAGACTGTGTAGCCTCGGTCAGGTGCACCATTTGCGGGCAAGGGCATGTGTCTGCTCTTTACGGCGGGGAGACACATGATCTCCAAGATGTGGCATCAAAGTGTACAGCTTTGTGTGGAGATGCACTAGTCGGAAGGTCCTGCAGCAAGACGGTTCTTGTCAACATTTATCCGAAGGGACAATCTCAGAAGGCTATCGAAGCATACGCTATTATTGACGATCAGAGTAATTGTAGCTTGGGAACGAGAGAACTGTTTGATCAATTGGATATTGATGGACAGGTTAGACCATATACGTTATCATCGTGTAATGGCCGTGCTGCGAAGTTAGGTAGACGTACTAATGACATTTGTGTAAAGTCAATTGATGGTTCTGTAGAGATCGAGATTCAGCGAATAATCGAGTGTAACGACATTCCAAATGAAATGTCTGAAGTCCCCACGCCAGATGTAGCAAGAGCCTACAGTCATCTGCATCACCTTGCCGACAACATCCCACCTCTACAAGGAGGTAGCAAGATATCATTACTCATTGGCCGTGATGTACCAGAAGCCCACCATGTGATGGACCAAGCCACTGGACCCCGTGGTACTCCTTTCGCTCAAAAGTTAGGTTGGGTTATAGTGGGCGAAGTGTGTTCGGGACGCGTACACTTAAGCGAAGATGTCTCCGTCTACAAGACATACATCATGCCCAACGGCAGAGGCACCCACGTCAAACCATGCCAATTAAATCTAAATGCAAAGGAAATCCGGGGCCCAGACTTCCAGTCACTCGAGGATACCTTATTTGTTCGCACAGTTGATGATGATACTGCTGGTCTATCTTCAGAAGACAGAAGATTTCTGAAACTTATGGACTCAGAAATGAAACGTGATAGGGATGGCTTCTGGACTGGACCCCTTCCGTTCAAGGATCACAGACCTCCGCTACCCAACAACAGAGCACAGGCGTGGCGCAGAGCTAAAATGTTAGACAACAGTTTAAAGAAAAATCCTGTCAAGAAACAGCATTTTGTCGCCTTTATGGGCAAGGTTATTGAAAGCGGAGCTGCTGAAATTGCTCCCTGTGGTGTTCAACGAGAGTGCTGGTATCTTCCCCTGTTTGGTGTCTACAATGCCAAAAAACCTGGAGAGATACGAGGTGTATTTGATTCATCAGCAGTTTATCAGAACATTTCCTTAAACAGTGTTCTTATGTCAGGACCCGACATGGTAAATAGCCTATTAGGTATTCTTCTCCGGTTTCGTAAGGACCCTGTTGCTGTTTCCGCTGATGTAGAGCAGATGTTCTATCGCTTTCGAGTCATCCCTGAGCATCGCGATTTCCTTCGATTCCTGTGGTATCGAGACAACGATCCTGACAAAGAAATCATTGAGTATAGAATGTGCGTCCATGTTTTTGGAAACTGTGCTTCCCCATCTGTGGCTACCTATGGTCTACGCAAAGCTGTGCAAACTGCTGAAAAAGACGTACAAGCTCTAGTGAACAATGACTGTTATGTAGATGACTGTTTAACATCCAAGCCTACAGCTGATCAAGCAATAGACATAGTGAAGCGAGCTCAAACAGCATTACGTGATGGTGGAAATATTCGGCTGCATAAAATCACCTCGAACAATACAGAAGTTTTGCGTGCCTTCTCTCCAGAGGATATAGGTGGTAATTTTGAAAACGCTAGATCTTAGTAATGACCCTCTTCCAACACAGCGAAGTCTAGGATTAGCGTGGGATTTGAAGAAGGATGCCTTCATCTTCATATCGAATTGGAGAACAAACCTCTCACAAGAAGAGGTATACTTTCCATGGTGAACAGTATCTATGACCCACTGGGGTTCATTGCTCCAATAACAATAACTGGCAAGGCACTACTTCGTGCAGCTACCCCTTCAGGTGTGGACTGGGATGACCCACTCCCACCTGACCATGAGGGCAAATGGCATGAATGGAAGAAATCTCTGCAAAATACCGAGGTAATATCCATTCCTCGGACATACGCTAGCATTCCTTTTAGTGCAGCAAAGAAGACCTCAATTTGCATTTTCTCGGATGCTTCTGAAGAAGCAATTGCAGCAGTATCCTTTTTGAAACTTACCAGTCAAACAGGTGAATCCAGTTCTGGGTTTCTGTTGGGAAAAGCTAAATTAGCCCCTACACATGGACATAGTATTGCCAGGTTGGAACTGTGCGGTGTAGTGTTAGCCACCGAGTTGGCTGTTATTATATCTAAACAGTTAGATATTCCTATTGCTGCCATGACTTTCTTCACAGATAGCAAAGTTGTGCTAGGGTACATTTGTAACAAAACAAGGAGATTCTACACTTATGTTAGCAATCGTGTTGAAAGAATCTTGAATGTATCTACACCAGAGCAATGGAAATACATCCCGACGACCTGTAATCCTGCTGATTGTGCAACCAGATGTAGACCAGTCTGTCCAGATGTTAGAGACAGTCTTTGGATTAAAGGCCCCCCTCTTTTGAAAGATCAAGTGCCAGAAAACTATGAATTGGTCAACCCTGCAAGTGACACAGAAATTCGACCTGAAGTTGTTACAAAGAAAACAGAGAGTTTTGAAGTCAGTATTTATAACAAATTTGACAAGTTTTCTACTTGGCAGGCTTTGGTGAGAGCTTTCGCACTTCTGAAAAGGTCATGCAAGAAGTCCAAGGAAGTTGAGAGACTTGATGTCGTAGCAAGCTACATTGAAGCCGATAAACTTTATTGTGCGTACAGTTCAAGGTCACAGTTATGGGAAAGAAATTCAAATGTTGTCAAGCAAAAAAGCTTTATCAAAAAGTAGCAGTCTGTCGAAGTTGAGTCCATTTTTAGATGTGAAGGGTGTACTGCGTGTAAGTGGTAGACTAACAAAGGCAGATATTCCATCTAACAGCAAACAACCTATCATTATCCCTAAGAAGTCTCACGTAGCTCTTCTTCTTGTGAGGTATTTCCACGAGAAAGTTCAACACCAAGGCAGATTACTTACGGAAACTGCACTGCGTAACAATGGCTACTGGATTATTGGTGCAAAGAGACTTATTTCCAGTACAATTCATAAGTGTGTCATTTGCAGAAGACAGCGAGGTAAATTCCAAACTCAATACATGTCTGACTTGCCGAAAGATAGAGTAACTCAAAGTGCCCCCTTCACAGTGGTTGGAATAGACACGTTTGGCCCATGGAGCATTGTTTCCCGCAAGACTAGAGGAGGGCTTGCAGAAAGTAAAAGGTGGGCCCTACTTTTTACCTGTCTGAGTACAAGGAGTGTACATATTGAATTGATTGAAGAGCTAAGTAGTTCAGCCTTCATAAATGCATTCAGAAGGTTTGTGGCCATAAGGGGACCAGTCAAGGAGGTACGATCTGACCGTGGTACGAATTTCATTGGGGCACTTGATGATCTTAAAGGCAAAGGCATTTCCGTCGAAGATGGACCTTTAAAGAGGTATCTTCAAAACTCAAAGATAACATGGACTTTCAACCCTCCACACTCATCGCACATGGGAGGAGTCTGGGAGAGGATCATCGGGCTTGCACGCAGAATACTAGACTCTATGCTCCTGAAGACACATGCGCAACAGTTGACCCATGACATTTTGTGCACCTTTATGTGTGAAGTCAGTGCGATTATCAACTCACGACCTATTGCTCCACTCTCTACAGACCCGGAGGATACAGAAATGATGACTCCAGGGATGCTGCTAACCCAGAAGAAAGAACCCTTGGAAGGATTAGACTCGAACCTGAATATGAGAGACATATATAAAGCTCAGTGGAAGTATGTTCAGGTATTGGCAAATGCCTTCTGGAAACAGTGGCGTAACGGATATCTCCAAACCTTGCAAATACGACAGAAGTGGCCAAGTGTGCAGGAAAATTTGAAACCAGGAGACGTGGTTCTTGTCAGGGATGTAGAGGAACATCGAAACCATTGGCCTCTGGGGTTTTTTCTGCGTGTCTTCTGCAGTAATAGTGATTCAAACGTTCGTTCCGTGGAAGTGCGCATCGTTAGAGACAAAAAATGTGTTACTTATGTAAGACCTATCACTGAGTTGGTGCCTTTAGTGGAATAGTGGAGTTTCTTATACAGTCAAGTGTACTTTCTCAGTCAAGTGTACTTTCTCAGTCAAGTGTATAATCATTATATCAGGATATAAGTTATTGTTATGTCCCCAATTTTATATGTTACATGCATCTATTTTCATATTGTTTCAAGGCATTAACAGTATTTAATGTGTATCTTGTTTTAATGTCATAAGACTTAACTTTTGAGTAAAAATGTTATTGTTCTGGTGCCTTTTAAACAAGGGATAAGGTCAATGTTTTTATTTTTTGCTCATCAGTTCATAGTAAATGTTTCAGATACATATTTTGAATTACATTTTTGAATTTCTTAAATGGTTCTTTGTTTTACAGTCATATGGGTGTCTGGTTTTGTTTTCTGGTCTTCACTTAAATTATTTGATTTTTAAGTTGTACGCAAACCTTTTCTATAACATATAATATGTGTGAATTATATTGAGGTTGCTTTGATACATTGATAACTTTGGTATTAGAATACCAGACGGGGAGTGTACTGGAACCAGTGTTATCTTATATTAATTCATTATTCAGTCAAATAATACTTTATTGCTTGTCCTTTATTATGCAGAAATACATGGTGCGAATTTGTAAGCTTTCGCATGTCAATGTTCGTTAGATTTCTTTAGTGTTTTATAACGTTCCGTCGTCTGTAGTATATTTGGTTTTTATGAGGTTAACAAGGGAAAATTTAGTCTTATAGCCCCTCACAGTGTAAGTTACCTGTAAAAATATTCTTTATCATGTTCATGTAAACAATTTGTAAAGTTAGTTTTATTCCAGATTATTGGAAAGTCCAGTTTTCGTATCAGAACTGTTTCGTACTCAGTATTGTTCGATCTCGTTATTATATTCGCTCCAGGTTACGCTGCATTTTGACTTCCCATTTCATTGTTTTGCTTACTTATAACTTAAGAAGTCAAGATGCTTTGATGCAGAATGTTGTCTATTATGCACTCTAAGTTTGATTCACAGTGTTAAGTGTTCTATATGTTTTAATGTTATTATACATTTGTACATTGAAAGCTGAAATCCTGTTCCATGTATTTTCAGTTTCTAACCGCCTTTCACGAATAAATGGTTAAACTTGATGCGTCGCCTCTCATACTTGGATGCGGTGGCATTATAATATTAGCGCGCGCAATTGAAAGATTGTTCTACGTAAAGTCCTCTTCTAATATTGTTAAGTTACATATAGTAAAAAATACTCCCAGGCCGTTTTACTGTGGGCTACACAACGTTGGACTTCTTTCCTCCTTCTAAGAGTCTCACAGCAATTAATACTATAACTGTTACACATGCTGTTCTAAAGAGGTTTTGTGGTGTTCTTGGAAATTCCTTGAGATAATTTGTTGTCTGTCTATAATATCAGATGGTTTTCTCATAATATGTTGCCGATTCTTTCTCGGGTAAAGTACATGCACACAACTTAAAAGGGAATTTCTGTGCACTTAATTGCCGCGTTTTATTAAAATGTACTGCTTTTCTAGGAAGCATAGGAAGAACTTTTGACATATTTATACGCGGATGTTTCAATGGATCTAATTATGTTCGGTAGTGGATTACAAGTGCATAATCTTCCTGCAATATTGCTCGCTTATTTCTTGTAGCCATTCTATTAATGTACTTCTTATTTTCTATATTGAAACGTACTTCTTATTGTCTATATTAAAACATATTTAATATAGACCAAGATCTATGTGGTTGGTCCCAAACGAAATTGCAGTGGCATTTGTTTAAATCTTAAGTTCCCATGTTTTACGACACATTATATATAGCAGGACTATTTAACCGGCCTCTTCGACTACATCTGTCTTCATCCTAGACGGTTTTGAAAATGAACAGAAGTTTTCAAGTATGGAAATGAGTATGAATTGGCTATAAATCTCAATAACATAGTTGTTTCAATGTCTGCAGCATCTGCAGTTTTTGACAACCAGCGAAATGTGGGGGCACCCGTGTCCTTTGGACACATGTCTAGTTAAATATTTAGCGATATGTTTTCATTGGTATTTGCCTAAAGGTTAAATGTTATAAGCTTGTACTTGTTGGTATGTTAACATATGAGAATCATTGTATGTGTGCTTTGCAGAATATTGTATGAAGTAAATTGTCAGTAAGTAGCATAAGAAAAAAATGAATGCATCGTTGCGTAGCAGTAGAAATTTACATTTTGGAACCTTGATGTCGAAGCGCAACCGGTTTGCCAAAGACATCCCGATAATTGACAAAACGTTATGATCGGTAAACCCTAATGATTTCTTCTATTTTCACACTGCTGCCTTCTGTAGTATCCACAAAGGTACGCACAGTACGTCAGTAACAACAGCGAGCAAGAACAACGTGAAACGAGTGGAAAGAAATGAGCCAAAGTAATGCTTGAAACTAATAACTTTGCATATCTGAGACGCGTTTATTTTAATGAAATACTAAGCTACCGGTATTTAAAATAATGCATGGTTTCCTTTTTCTGTGAATACTGTTTTGTTTGTTAATAAATTGTTTCGAATTGCTGGGTCCTAAAAATTGACTGACCGAAATATGCCGAATAAATATGATACATAACCAAGGTACTGCATATATATCGATGTCAAAAATATACAGTACTGTATTGTAAATCTGGCATTCATAAGACATTATTTCCGCCATAAAGCAAAATACCAGACTCATGGGACTATTACAGCATTGAAAGCAGACAATATGTTATATATGCATCCATATGGCAATATGTTTAATAAATTATTGCTTTGATACAAAATCCAAACCAGTCTGTTGACAAATTGTTTTACTGAGGTCAATGTATCTTGCAGTAGAATATTCAGTATTTGCATGTTTATAGAATAAGTCATTGGATGACAAAGTCTCCCATGCACATAGACCATTTATAAAATTTATAGTACCATAAACAAGATACAAAATTCTCAGGAAAATCTTTTCTTATTGTTGTTTCTCGATTGTCAGTGTTGAAAAAAAATTCCCGGTATCATACGAAACAAAAATTAGCAACACAATTTGCTGCGTTTTTGTCTGTCAATTTTTGTTCCGCCTTAACGTTTACATTAAAGTTATGTATGGAAAGAACATTGACGGGCCAAATATATCGCGGTAACTGGCAACATTTTATCAGCTAACATATTTTTCCCATATTCATTCTGCAACATTCGTTTGTTTTGGAATCCGCAGGTAGAAAGCATAGTCATGTGTGATCTACGCAATAGATGCACACATCTTTCCTCATTGACCTATATACGCATCGCGTTGTATTGTTCCTGATTTGTGTTTTGTTTTAATGCATTTCGTTTCATACATACATTTTACACAACTTTCTATTCAAATTGCTATTGAATAAATTAAAAGCATACACATTGTGAACAGTGGTGCGAAAATATCAAACTCAAGATATGAATCCACATCTGCATGTTGAAGCCAAAATCCGACCGTGTGTGAACATCTAATAAGCCATATTGCTCAGAACTTGTGGCGTATATTTATGTTAATATTTAGGATTTCAGTCGATACGTAATTCAATGTCCACGTACTGCATCCAGATAGTATCCGTATAAATGTGTACATCTACCTTCATGGTACTATTGTTATATTTTTAGCATGTTGGCACATCAACATGTTCGTACTTGAAAAGTTGTTATAAATTTAACTTTATGAGTAAAGTGCACTCCCATTTCATCGTTATGTATAGCTTTTAAACATAGTAACATTTAATGACAGGACGTGTTCTATCCCGGTAACACAATGGCGGAACTTCCTGCTTCCCAGACTGCGGCCAATAACTATTATTATTATACATGCTGTTTAAAAGTGTGTTGAGTGGTGCCCTGTGAATTACATTGAAATAATTTGTAATCAGACGGCTTCTCGAAATGATTATGTTTCAGATTCTCTCCCGGGTAAAGTACATGCACAAAACTCAAGGGAGTATTGTGTTATTAATTGTAGCGTTTAATTAAAATAAACTCTTTTCATGGAAGCACAGGAACGACTTTTGACTTATTTATACGCGGATGTTTCAATGTTTGATCTAATTATGTTGGATATTACAGTCCGTTGTTAGACATAGAGTAGTTAATTCAGTGTTACAAAGGTGCATAATCTTCCTGTAATATTGCTTGATAATTTCTTGTAGCCATTGTTAGTTTCCATTCTTGCACTTCTTATTTGCTATATTTAAAACTATTTGATATATACAAAGATCTGTGTGGCTGGTCCTAATCTAAATTTAAATGACATTTGTTTTTAAATCTGTATGCTTCAGATACACAATTATGTCATCATGTGTCGTTATGCACACAATCCAATTTCGCAGAAGCATTATCTTCTCCAAATTCAGGCTATTTTTGTATCCTTAACGTGTTTATGTTTTATGACATATTCTGGCATGAATATTTAACCCGCCTATTAGACTACATCTTTATCCTAGACGGTTTTGAAAATAAACAGAAGCTTTTAAGTATGGAAATGAATATGAATTGGCCGTATCTCTCAATAACATAGTTGTTTCGATGTCTGCAGCAGCACATTTTGAAGTCCTGTTGATATACACAGAAGGTTCAAATAATGGCAATGAATATGAATTGCCCTTATATCTCAATAATTTGTTTCGATGTATACAGCAGGCCTTATATCTCTATGAAATAGTTATTTCGATGTATACAGCAGAACATTCTAAGTTAGGTCGATATACACAGAATGTTCAAATAAAGGTAATGAGTATGAATTGGCCGTACATCTCTATAACATAGTTGTTTCGATTTCTGCAGCAGAACATTACGAAGTTACGGCAGAACATCACGAAGTTGCAGCAGAACATGACGAAGTTCTGTTCATCATAAACCTTCGCCTCGTGACTTTACTCCCAAACAAATTTCCGCTACATACCGTAGTCGATACTTCCAAAACACACATAAGCTAAGACGATGACTGTTTAGGCTACACAACGCCAATAAACAATTCAAATCCTACAATAGTGTTGGTTACCCATATTTTAACGTTTATAACGTGTGTTTGTTTTTTAAATAATATATACATAGTTTAAGACATATGTGGATATCATAATTTATAGTTACATTGAAGATTTACCAAACGAATCATATTCAATACGGAGTCCATGAAATAAATTAAACGGGTTTTAATAACGCAATCTCAACTGGTTTAACTGTTTTACTTTAACATTTGTTTTTAATTAATAAGCGACAGGTTTTCATAGGTATTTTCTTAATGTTCATTGTTATAAGCTGGTACGTGTGGGTATGGTAAAATATGGTAGTCATTACATTAGTGCTGTGCAGAGTATTGTATGAAATAAACTGTCTGAAAACACAGTAAATAGCATAAGAAAAAATGAATGCATGTTGCGCAGCAGTAGAAATTGACATTTTGGAACGTTGATATCGAAGCGCAACCAGTTTGCCAAAGACATTCCGATAATTGACATATACGTTTTAATCAGTAAACTCTAATGCTTTCTTCCATTTATGTTGACACTGCTGTCTTCTGTTGTATCCCCAAAGGTACGCGCAGTACGTCAGTAACTACAGCGAGCAAGAACGAAGTGAAACGAGTGAAAAGAAATGAGCCAAAGTAATGATTGACACTAATTATGTTGTATATCTGAGACGGGTTTGTTATTTAATTACCTACTAAGCTACCGGCATTTAAAATAATGCATGGTTTCCCTTTTCTGTGAATACTGTTTTGTTTCTTAATAAAATGTTTCGAATTACTGGGTCTTTAAATCGACTTGACCGAAATATGCCGAATAAATATGATAAAGAACCAAGGTACTGCATATATATCGTTGTCATCTATATTGATGTCAAACAATTTACAATACTGTATTGTAGATATGGCGTTCATAAGACATTATTTCCGCCATAAAAACAAACTCTCGGAACTATTTTTTTTATTCAAAACAGTCATTATATTATGTCAATTCATTTGACAATTTGTATGATAAAAAATAGTTGTGACATAAAATCCAAACCAGTGTAGTTGATACTTGTTTTTGTTTAATTTCATCGTGCCTCAGAAAGCTGCAATTCTGCTACTCTGGTTTGCATCTAGCCATTGAGTAATTAAATGGTAATTAAACAGAATAGTATTCTCTTTTGTGTTGCTGTTTAATTTGAATTGCGATGCTTGAGGTTAATTTTTATTTACACTTACATGTTTTGTGAATAATACAGGCCAAGTGTGAGGATCGGGCGCCCGTAAACCGGTTTAAACCCCCAATGCTTTTCATTGACCGTTCCAAGGCGGTGACCCCAGTTTTATTCATGTGTGTTTTGTGTTTGTTATGTGTTTCTGTAATGTGCTGTGAAGTTTTTTGGCAATCGGTCACTTGCCATAAATAAGGACCTCGGGCTGCTAATAAGAGTTCTCTCCTGCTGTCGCATTTGGAGTTTCGCTTTGTTTGTATTTGAACCAGTTGGTTTGCTGAAGCCAATAAATACTTGCAGTAGAATATTCAGTATATGCATATTTAGTGGCTAATTCATTGAATGACAAAGTCTTCCATGCACATAGACCATTGATAAATTGATAATCACAGAAAAAAATGCTAAATCTACAAGAAAATCTGTTTCTTGATTGCCAGTGTTGAAACGCTGCGAGTAAAGAAAACAATTTACGGAACAAGGCATGGTTGATTTACAATAAGAAACAATGCAATAAAAACAACAACAATGCAAAGTTCGTTGAATGAAAGCGTATTTCTAAAACGGACGCGTGATATTAAAATAAAAATATACATTGTGATATATATAACGCGTTTTTGCCGGTAAATTGATATTTTGTTTTAACTAATATAACATAATTAAGCACACATACAGTGGACCATGGTACGAACTGTTAAACGTGTGCATTATAGACTTGAATCATTTTTGTATTAGTTTAAACATATTTATTTGTTCATGAATGTACAACATAATTAACATGTGCATATACAACAATGATATGGTATTTTATGGATTAGAAAACAAGCATCGAAGATGCTTATGCGAGTTCTTTTCCATGCTGGAGTTTACGAAGATAATTTGCACATTTAATCAGTTGGTTATGAGTGTATTGTAGTTGCAGAAGAACATTGTGTCGCTTGGTTGGATACGGTAGTTAAGTTCTAAGTACTATGACAGAACAAAATGTGCTTAACTTTTAGTGAAAAATATCGACTATTCTGAACTATAAGTAAATTCAATATCAAATGAATTTCACATTGTCACACACCTTAAGGGGGTCGGGGAGGATCGATCCAAAACACCGTCTACGCGTCGAAGCGTTTAGTTGCTGCAATGAAGCCATGGACACGCTGGAAAACGTATTTATTTTCTTCAAATGATAACCGGTCATCTCCAAAAAGGAGGTTGTTTAGAGTCATTGGACATGGCAGGGCAAAGGAGAAGGTAGTGGGTTGGTGTTTCTTCTTCACCACAGGAACAGAACTGAGTGTCTATTATGTTCCTACGATACAGCTCGTAGTTCAGTGTGCTACATCCCAGGCGAAGGCGACAGTGATGAATCTGTAATGTTCTATAACCAATGCTATAAAGGGTAGGTGATCTTGTGCTTTGCTTTTTCATAAGCTTTCGCTTAAAGTCTAGCACAGTAGTTGCATTACGTGTGGGCGATGGGAGAGCATTCCATGCACGTATAGTCGAGGGTAGAAATGAAGACCCATGCAAAAGATAAACGGTATGTCGTGATAGCTACGAAGTGAATTGGTCCGGTCAGAATGCTCAGGAATCAAGTTAGACAGTATGTTGGGGTAAGATTATTTCATCTTGAATAGAAGTAGAAGTTTATGGTTTCGTCGTCTTTCGGCTAGACATTCCCAGTTTAGATCCGACAGGAGACGATCAAGGTTACAATACTTGGTGGCTTTAGTTACGAACCTTGCAGCTTCGTTTTGGACTGCTTCAATATCGTTGATGAGTTCGTTAGAACAATTGTCCCATACGACATCGGCGTACTCTAACAGGGGTCGAATAAAGGCTACGTACATACGCTCTAGGCTTGCGCGGGATAGTACATACTTTAAAGAACGGAGGATTCCGATTCTCTGCCAGGCCTTGTTAACCATGACTGAGATATGAGATGCCCATTTTGCATCCTCTGATAGAGTAAATCCTAGATGTTTATGTAACCTAACTTGAGATACTGGGACGTCGTCCATAAGAAGATCCGGATGATTGGGTTTATTTCGTTTACGTGAGAAAGTGACGGACTTTGTTTTTGCTGGATTGAACGAAACCAGCCACGTATTTGACCATTCAATAATTCGAGATAAATCAGTGTTTAACACTTGAGCAGACAGAACAGGATTTTCAACAATGACGTAAAGACTTGTATCGTAGGCAAATAGACGTATGCTGGCACCAATGTCATTGACGATATCGTTTATGTAAATTAAAAAGAGTAGTGGGCCTAGGGTGGATCCTTGAGAAACGCCGGCGTTAATAGAGGACCAAGAGGAAGATGTGTTCGCAAAGACAACACCCTGTTTTCTGTTCGACAAGTAGGAGGAGAACCAGTTCAAAAGAGAACCACTTATGCCAATAGAAGATAATTTAGAAGCCCTCGATGCCATACTCTGTCGAATGCTTTAGATATATCACAGAAGACGGCGCGGACTTCTTTATCGTCGTCAAGTGCCTTAATAATATCGTCATACAGGTATACAAACTGATTAATGGTAGAGTCGCCCTTTATGAACCCTGATTGAAATGGTGTAAGAATGCGATTTGAAACTAAATAATTGTATATACGTTTGTGGACGCAGCGTTCCATGAGCTTGCCGATGCAACTGAGTAATGAAATGGGACGGTAGTTGGACGGATCGGAAGGATCTGCTTTTTTAAAGATGGGCGTGACATTAGCCAGTTTCCACGATGAAGGGAATGCAGAATTAGACAAGAGCTTGTTAAACAAGAGACAAAGCGGAGTTACTAGTTCGCTGGATCCTTCTTTTAAGAGTCTTAGACTAATCGAATCCGGACCACTGGCCGAGGGATCGAACACAGAAATGGTATCTTTAACATCTTGACCCGAAATAATAAAGGTTGAGAGAAAGGACCCTGTAGAATTAAGAAAAGTAGGGGGAGAATGATTGCCACTATCTAGAGTTGATTGTTCACAGAAGTATGCATTGAGTACTGATGCCTTGTCCTCGTCTGATATTGCTTCCTTGCCGTTGTCAATCAGTGTTGGTATGGAGTTTGAACTGTGTCTAGATGTGAGACGTTTCGCCAGTTGGAACCATTTCTTGGCAGTGATATTGTCCGAGTTAATCTGATCGATGATCTTTTTCTGATGTTCGGCTTTTGCTCTTCGAATAATGGAGGTTGTTTGATTTCTCGTATTTCGAAAGTTGGCCCATGCAATTTGATCATTTGATATTTTTGCGATTCTATGTAGTCGTTTGCGCTTCCGTATCATGTGGCGAATTTCACTATTGATCCATGGTATATCGTTTGGTCTAATGGAAACTGTTTTGTTTGGAATTCTTAGTGAAGCTGCAGATAATATGACATTAGAAATACTTTCTGCAACTAAGTCCAGATTGTCACTATTCAAAGCTGAATTCCAATTGGCAGAGTTGAGATGATGCCTATACTTGGTGTAGTCGGCTTCTTTGTAATGCCAGATGTGACGCTTATAACAGGTTTGAGCTGGTTTGGAGAACTTTAAGACAGAGACAATGGGGCAATGAAAGCGTATTAGATCTGGAATAAAGGAATCTGCAACAAAACTGGAAAGGACGTGTTGTGTGTGTCTTACAAACATGAGGTCTACAAGTGAACTAGACTGTTCAGTAAAGTGAGTCGGAGAATTGATAAATTGTGTTGCATTGTATGAATTAATCAGTCTACTAATTTTGTTGGACTGTAAGGCTTCTATGTTTATGTTGAAGTCGCCGGTTACTAGTATATTATCGTAGTGTTCATTAAAGGCCTGGTCGAGACTGTGCTCCATGTTCAACCACTGTGTGTTGTTTGAGTCCGGTGGACGATACATTCCAATCATATGTATTGAATACTTGTTGGTAGATGGATGTACACGTGGACGTTGCATATTTTACATAGTATAAGATACATGATCAGAATTACTTAGTCATGTAGGCATAGCAAGCAAAATAATTGATTACAAACACATTGAAATATTTTACACCACTTACATAACACAGGTCCGACTGTCAATACTATATATTGATATCATTTGGAAATCACCATAACAAAACATTTCATTTTATACAAGTGGTGTTTATTTTTTATTGAACAATGTAATACGCACCTTAAAATTATGAAAGCATATGGGCAAAATATTATTTTCATTATTTTGATATTATAAGAAAGTAGAAACGAACGAGTTGCTTCGACTCTAAATTTAGTCCATGGGCATTAATTTTGCAGCAACAAGCTTTATGCAACTTATAGCATATGTTAATGAGTATTACACAAATTAAAAAATGGATGTTGTTCCATATTCTTTAAGAAGAACGCTGTTTAAAATTATGCATTTATGTATCAATTTATGTTGGAAAGATATTGACAGGATCTCGCATGTCGGATAACATTTGGAAAGAATGTACGGGCATCCAATGGTTAATGTAAGTTCGGAGTGTGTTGGTGGTTAATATAATTGTCTTATTTCCATGCGTCTTCATATATTTTCCTTCCAACTCCCTTGTGGTATCAGCATACCCTTCACAATATTAGCTATTGCCTCCGTCGTGAATCCATTCTGCAATGATGTACAGTGAACAAACTAGCAAGCGCCATTTTTCAAACCGAGAAATATAATACTTTCTTGCAAAAAAAAGTAGACTATGTATGAATAAACAACTGGGCCCAGTTGCTCAAACCTTTAACAGCCGATTAAGTTAACTTCAGATGTAAATAAAAATGTATTAATATTACAAGGAACTTTTTTTTCTTTTTTTAATTACTTAATAATAACAATTTATACAAATGAACTCAGGTTGTAAAATTATAATGTTTCTCGTTACATAAATAACGTCATCCAAATTCTAACGGCTGTAATCTTAATCGGCCGTTAAAGGTTTAAGCAACTCACCCCAGATCTATCGATGTATTGTTTTAAATTCTGACGGAGAGCCAGTCAGCTCTTCTAAAATAACATTTATTCGGTGTGCTGTAATATAAAACAAAAACAAGTTTCTAACAGCCATCTTACAATTAGCTGATATTTACGATTAGCAAATTTTCCATTGCGAACACTGTTTGCATAAAATGTAGACAAATGTCTGCAATATGACACAAATGGCGATGTCTCGTACTCCGTACGTGGTACATCTGTTCGATTTCAAGACGATTATCAGACTAATGTACTAGTTTACGAATACGTTATAAGACAGAGACATGGTCATCATTGTACTTGCTTTACTAGCTATTGCCTTATGACAATGTCCTCAGCAATGTAAAAACTTATTATTGTGAAGACAAATACCTTTAATTTGTTATATAATGGTGCGTATGTTATTGAGAGGTACAATTGAAGTACGTATTGTGAATAAACTTTAACACGCACTTGAAATAAAACTTGAACAAATACAAACCTGTATTCACCTTATTCATGTGTGCGTAACGCATTCATCTTATCAAACGCCTTTCTGTGTGCGATGTTTCGTCAATTAATGGATCTGTTATAACACGACACATTTCTGTATTCAGCTTATATGAAGCCATTTGTCTTTAGACAGAGAATAACTTCGCCCCTTGAAATACTTCATAATGTCCTAATGTGCAGGCTTACATGAACATGCCAGTACCTTCCCACATGCAACATTTTTTCTACAATTTAGGGCAGACAATATTTTTTATTATTTATCCTATTTTTAGAATGAATACTGGCGTGACATCGTAAAAGATTTAGTATTTGTTATCAGACAATTAATAATTAAAATACGGAACAACCAGTATCACAAACAAAATTAGAATTTAATGTCAATTTTTCCGAAGCCAATACTGCGTTAACAATAATGTTGCCGCTAGGAACGAAAATAAACACGTTTAGATTAAACAAGTTTAATTAGCTTTGCATGATAATTCATATAAACTGGTACACGTATTTGTTCAAAGTCAATTTTAATATCGGACAATGTGTGTAAAATAAATGCATTTCATGCGCAATATAATTAGAAACTGACTGGTAATGTAACCTGTTCCCCATGTGATTACATTGGGCGTTATGTCATTCTATTACCTGTCCGCAATATAATTCTATTATGTCATTCTATTACCTGTCCGCAATATAATTCTATTACCGTAATGTAACCTGTTCCCCATGTGATTACATTGGGCGTTATGTCATTCTATTACCTGTCCGCTATAGTTAGGAGCGAATAATTGTGATATACCTTCTAGAAATGTACTTACGGAATATTGCAGCATTATTTAGAGGTTAATAATTAGTTGCTGCTAACCATTATCCGATAAAATCACTCGAATATATCCACAATGGTCTGAGGGCCGTAGGCATGTCAATGTGCATATAACTATGATATTTCGCGCCTTGAGAGCCAGAAGGGCTTATCATTCATTTTTGCACATATGCTGACAGGATCTTTTGGCTTTCAATGGACAAATTGTGTTTCTTATCCATTTGACGGGATATATACCCAATATTGGGATTGAAGCGCAAATCTACATATGGAATGAAAATCTGCATATAAATTAACATCTTAACAGATACACCAGTCAACCTTATATCAGCCTTTTGGGATTGTCTTCCTGAACATACAGTTTACGATATTTCTTATATGACATCGAGGCTACAATCGCAAAACCGAGCTGAAACAAACAGAACTGGCCAATCGCTTAAATAGTAAAAATCATTGCTCTCGGTGTACTTTCGTTACGTCATGTAATATTGATTTCTCGATTTTTCGAACAGCTTGAATTGTTAAGTAGAGAAAAATTAACGTGGAAAAATGGACAGTTTCCATGTTGTTGCTTGAGGCGTAAACAAATTATGTTTGTTTCAGGTTACATGCCCCCCAAAATTAGGGATGGTAGGTAGGGATTTTATTATTAATATTTTTATTTTATTTGGTAAATGGTCAACTTCTGAATTCTAAATTCTACAATCTAAAACTAAGTGAATATTCAAAACATTTCGGTAATATCCTTAAACATTGTTTTGAAGTGGATGCTATCAAAGCAAAACACTTATTTATCCAAAAACATGTAATTATTGGACAAATGTAAATAACACAAAAACATATCTGACAAACGCAATAAAATGTTCTAGGGTCTGGGCATTTTTAGGGTAGGTCGTGTAACCTGAAACAAACATATTTATTTTTTTACGCCTGATTGACTATTGTACGGATTTATTTCTAAACGTGATCTAGAGTTATTTCAGAGACTAGACGGTTAGTGAGTTTTTGTCGATTCATTTTTATATAGGGCAAAACTGAAAAGGTTCTGCTCCTCGCTTTGTGTTTTTTGTTTGTTTAAAAATCTGCCAATAATTTGAAAATGTTTATTTGCACAGCAGATCTCTAGACATTTCCTATTGAAACGTAAAATCCTTTAGCAATATCATGTAAACTCATAACTCTGGAACATGGATGGAATACATCTGCTTCAAATGCTAAAACCTAAGAATTAAACTTTTTAGATGAATTATCTGGATCTCAAAAGGAACATTGAAACTTGGAAGGATGGATGGATGGACAGTTGATTAACATTTTTTTGAAGAACATTCAAGCTGTGATTTTTTCAGTCGTTATGTTCTTGAAAATAAAGTCATCATACGATATACATGGATTTAGAGGTTAATGATTAGTTGCTAGACATTATGCAATAATCACCCGAATACGTTACATTTTAGCCTGAATTATCCCGTCTAAATCTAACAGGCGATTTGATAGCGACTCGAGTAGTCTCTCCGACGCAATTTTCAAAGCCACGGATAGTTGATGACGTGTACAGTTGCACGTGCGCGCCTTCGCTCGATAATTATGCATAATGACCACGTTGGTTGCGACCGAAATCGCATAATACGGGAAAAACTCGCATAAAGGCCTTGTAGACCAATCAATTTTGTTACAATATATAGTAACAAACATATTTAGTGAAGTTAATAATTGGCAAAAACAATTTGAGATTTTTTTCTATTTCGCGATAGCAATGCAATAGGCTTCGATAGGACGAACGTGGCCTATTTTGGCAAAGAAAGGTAAAGTCGTCATTTTGCTATTTCTTTTTTTATTACGTAAAAATCTAAAGAAGTGGACGTACGTAGTTATTGTACGGTGTTCCGTTAGGGCCATCGCGATTTTGAATTGAAATATAAACCCCGATGGCACGATGAAACGATGGTACGATGTCGATGACACGATTGTACGAGGACGATGGTGCGATGGTACGATGGTGATCACATGATGGTACGATGGCACGATGACGATGGCACGATCGTGATAGTGCGATGTAACATCGTGTCATCGTCATCGTACCATCGTGCCATCGTCATATTGCCATCGTACCAACGCACCATCGTCATCGTACCATCGTCATTGTACCATCGTGTCATCACCATCGTACCATCGTGTCATTGCCATCGTGTCATCACCATTGTACTATCGTACTATCGTACCATCGTCATCGTACCATCGTGGCATCACCTTCGTACCATCGTGTCATCACCATCGTACCATCGTGTCATCAACATCGGGTCGCACTAAAACGCGGACCCATCTGCGGACGATATAGTTTATATTGGAAAGTGCGGACGACATAGGCAAATTAGCATTATTGGGAATCTGCGGACCATATGAACAAAGAAGGAAAATGCGGACCATACGGGATGTAGGATAAACAATTATAAATGCAAATATATTCTTATATATATGTACATTTGTATTTAAAAATGTTAAATATAATAATTATACTTGTCGAATAATTCCGCTTTTTTAATATTTCAAACAATACTATACAAACTGAAGTTTATTTTAACAAATACATTGCTCAGTACAGATACAATTAGTTACAAATGCAAAATTTACCATCCAGAACATGATGGGCACATGAATTCTTTATCTTTATTTTGCTATACGTTTAATGGGTGCGATAATATCAAGAAACTGCGGACCATATGAACAAACAAGGAAAAACGGACGATATAAATAAAGAAGAAAACTATTATTGTTTTCTTTATTTTACTAAACGTTTGATGGGTTCGCTAATATCGAGAAACTGCGGACCATATGAACAAAGAAGAAAACTGCGGTCGATATGAATAAAGAAGAAAACTATATACGTTTAACGGGTCCGCTAATATCGAGAACCTGCGGACGATATGAACAACGAATCTCTCCATAACTTTTTGAACGATCAAAAAGTGTCGGATCAGATCGTCCATAATTCACACATTGTATTTATTCCACTACGCATGCGCCAAATGAAGGCGGTGGTACGACCACGATGACACGATGGTACGATGATGATGACACGATGGCACGATGACGATGAAACGATGGCACGATGACGATGACACGTTAGTACGATGACGCTGACACGATGATACGATGACGATGACACAATGGTAAGATGATGATGGTGCGATGATACGATGATGATGACACGTTGATAGGATGGTACGATGACGATGGCACGATGGTACGATGGCACGATGTCGATGGTGCGATGGTACGATGACGACGGCGCGATTTAACATCGCACTCTCACCATCGTGACATCGTGTCATCGTGCTATCACCATCGTACCATCGTGTTATCGTCATCGTGCCATCGTATCATCGCACCATCATCATCGTACTATTGTGTCATCGTCATCGAAAAATCGTGTCATCGTGCGACATGGTTAAGATTTCTATTTAAAATCGCGATGGTCCTAGTGGAACACCGTATCATTACGTTTGTATCAGCAATTTACTGCAGGTTAATGAAACACATCTTGACACTTCTATAAAACAGGTTAAAATTCCCAATCACTGACAGTTCCAATGCGGTGACGGTAGTTGTAATCCTGTGTTTTTGGCTTCTTGCTTTTTTGGGTGCGGGTTTTTGTGAGCGATTGGGCACTTGCCTGATATATAATAAAATAATTAGGCATTGTTTAAGCGTGTCTCTATTGTTGTGGAGCTTTTATTACTATGCTTGATTTTTAATCACTTCTTCGTATAGAGATTCTGTATTACTCACTTGATGAGAATTGAAATCACTAAGCTTCTACAATATTATGTCAAAACTCACAGATGTATGTAATTTTAAAGTTTGAGATTCATTACAAAAATATAATAAGGCCCACAAATGCCAGTAAAAGTAAGCATGCTGTAGAAATAACGTTGTAATTTGCCTGCGTCCGTCGCCTAGTTTCCAAGCCCATTATCAATAAATTGCTCAGTGGAAATCAAAAAGATTTAAAAGGTTTTCGACACTAAAAGACCGAAGAAAAAGCATATTAAATACAGAAAGCTGACAATGTATTTGTACGCTTGGTACAGTATTGTGTGTTATCAATTATTTGAAAACAAAGTTAAATGAATGCATTGTTGCATGTCAGTTGACATTTCAACTTTGCAACTATGCAACCTTGGTATTGAAGTACAAATCAGTTTGTTAAATGTGTCCCGATAATTTGAGACGCGTAACCATCAGATAAATACGATGTTTTTTTGTATTTGTTTTGTCAGTGACGTGTGCTGTTGTATTCACAGAGGTTCCAACGCGACGTCAGTAATAACAACACGCACGAAAAGCCTGCAGCAAGTAGCAAGAAAACACGGAGAGCTATTAATAAACACATTGGCTACTGTCTAAACTGTAATAAACAACGGGAAGAAAATAGTTCAAAAAAATGACATTATTTTTTCAGTTGTCATCTATGGGATTAGACATGACACATGTATACTACATAATGTTGTATTACATAGTGTATGTTCCATTTCTCATACCAATGTCAAATTTGCTTTGACGTATATATGACATTTATAAAATGACAGTCATAAATTGTTGTTATTAAGCAAATTAGCAGACACTCGGGCCTATTACATTATTAAAACCAGACTTTTACAATAATATATCTATCCATTTAATAATTTCTGTGATAAAAAATGATATAATATACACACCAGTTCTTTGACAAATTGATTTGCAAGGCAATATATAATCGTTTTCCTAAGTAGATTATTCGATATCATCATATGTATTGGACAAATCGTTGGATGACAGCAACTGCCATGCACGTATGTCATTTGTCCTAACACGATAACATTAATTTTTAATAATCATTTTTATCAAATACAAACTTCTTTTACACTGCTGAAAGTTTTACAAATGTAAATAAAAGCGTGGTTTTTTTTTTACAAATTTCAGGTATAATTGTCAATTATTTTTATAAAATCAGGCATACACTGAAATAGTACAAATGCATGTATATAAGAATATTTGAAAAACTAGGTGCATTAACTACTGATTAGATCGCTATTTAGCAGTTCTGTTAGTTTAGTAGAACAGCCCAAGCGCTCTGCATGACTATAATTTATTAAATTATTATCAAAGTGAGTTTTTTGGGGCGATTTATAACAAAATCTCGCATGTCGGACATGATTTGGAATAAAGGACAAACACACATCAAATTGTTAACGTGAAGCTGCGTGTATTGGCGGTTACTATAATTGTCCTTTTACCCACTGCAGCTTTCCTTTGTTGTTTCCTTCCGTTTTTAGTAATGAATGTGTAATATTTGTGTCAGTGTGGTACTATGTGTGCGTGTGGTACTATGTGTCTGTGTGGTACTATGTGTCCGTGTGGTACTATGTGTCCTTGTGGCACTATGTGTGCGTGTGGTACTATGTGTCCGTGTGGTACTATGTGTGCGTGTGGTACTAGGTGTGCGTGTGGTATTATGTGTCCGTGTGGTACTATATGTGCGTGTGGTACTATGTGTACGTGTGGTACTATGTGTGCGTGAGGTACTATGTGTCCGTGTGGTACTATGTGTACGTGTGGTACTATGTGTCCGTGTGGTACTATGTGTACGTGTGGTACTATGTGTACGTGTGGTACTATGTGTACGTGTGGTACTATGTGTGCGTGTGGTACTATGTGTGCGTGTGGTACTATGTG
Organism: Congeria kusceri; assembly: GCA_027627225.1. NCBI lineage: Eukaryota > Metazoa > Mollusca > Bivalvia > Myida > Dreissenidae > Congeria > Congeria kusceri. The sequence continues at coordinate 31,144,550 of CM051024.1, forward strand.
TCCGTGTGGTACTATGTGTCCGTGTGGCACTATGTGTGCGTGCGGTACTATTATTCCGTGAGGTACTTTGTGTGCGTGTGGTACTATGTGTGCATGTGGTACGATGTGTTCGTGTGGTACTATGTGTCCCTGTGGTACCATGTGTGCTTGTGGTTATACATTCCGTGTGGTACTATGTGTGTGGGTGGTACTATGTGTGCGCGTGGTATTATGTGTGCGTGTGGAACTACATGTATGTGTGCGTGTGGTACTATGTGTGCATGAGGTACTATGTGTGCTTCTGGTACTATGTGTGCGTGTGGTACTATGTGTGCGGTACTATGTGTGCGTGTGGTACTTTGTGTGCGTTTGGTACTATGTGTGCGTGTGGTAGTATGTTTGCGTGTGGTAGTATGTGTGCGTGTGGTACTATGTGTGCGTGTGGTACTATGTGGGCTAGCGGTATTTTGTGTCTGTGTGGTACTATGTGTCCGTGTGGTACTATGTGTCCGTGTGGTACAATGTGTCCGTGTGGTACTATGTGTGCGTGTGGTACTATGTGTGCGTGTGGTACTATGTGTTCGTGTGGTACTATGTTTCCGTGTGGTACTCTGTGTCAGTGTGGTACTAGGTGTCCGTGTGGTACTATGTGTGCGTGTGGTACTATGTGTGCGTGTGGTACTATGTGTTCGTGTGGTACTATGTTTCCGTGTGGTACTCTGTGTCAGTGTGGTACTAGGTGTCCGTGTGGTACTAGGTGTCCGTGTGGTACTATGTGTCAGTGTGGTACTAGGTGTCCGTGTGGTACTATGTGTCAATGTGGTACTATGTGTCAGTGTGGTACTAGGTGTCCGTGTGGTACTATGTGTCAGTGTGGTACTATGTGTCGGTGTGGTACTATGTTTCAGTGTGGTACTAGGTGTCCGTGTGGTACTATGTGTCAGTGTGGTACTAGGTGTCCGTGTGGTACTATGTGTCAGTGTGGTACTATGTGTCGGTGTGGTACTAGGTGTCCGTGTGGTACTCTGTGTCAGTGTGGTACTCTGTGTCAGTGTGGTACTATGTGTCAGTGTGGTACTAGGTGTCCGTGTGGTACTATGTGTCAGTGTGGTACTATGTGTCAGTGTGGTACTAGGTGTCCGTGTGGTACTATGTGTCAGTGTGGTACTATGTTTCCGTGTGGTACTCTGTGTCAGTGTGGTACTAGGTGTCCGTGTGGTACTAGGTGTCCGTGTGGTACTCTGTGTCAGTGTGGTACTAGGTGTCCGTGTGGTACTATGTGTCCGTGTGGTACTATGTGTGCGTGTGGTACTATGTGTGCATGTGGTACTATGCGTTCGTTTGGTATTATTAGTCCGTGTGGTACTATGTTTGCGTGTGGTACTAAGTGTGCGTGTGGTACTATGTGTCCGTGTGGTACTATTTGTCCGTGTGGTACTATGTGTCTGTGTGGTACTATGTGTCCTTGTGGTACTAGGTGTCCGTGTAGTACTATGTGTATGTGTGGTACTATTTGTCCTTGTGGTACTATGTGTCAGTGTGTTACTATGTGTGCGTGTGGTACTATGTGTCCGTGTGGTACTATGTTTCCGTGTGGTACTATGTGTGCGTGTGGTAATATGTGTGCGTGTGGTACTATGTGTGCGTGTGGTACTATGTGTGTGTGTGGTACTATGTGTCTGTGTGGTACTATGTGTGCGTGTGTTACTATGTTTGGGTTTGGGAATATGTGTCCGTGTGGTACTATGTGTGCGTGTGGTACTATGTGTGCGTGTGGTACTATGTGTCCGTGTGCCACTATGTGACCGTGTGGTACTAAGTGTCCGTGTGGTACTATATGTGCGAGTGGTACTATGTGTCCGTGTGGAACTATGTGTCTGTGTGGTACTATGTGTCGGTGTTGTACTATGTGTCCGTGTGGTACTATGTGTGAGTTTTCTATTAATTCACAGACGTTTCTGCTTTCACTCAGTGGACTCCACAACACGCGAAAGTGACTGTATTGATACGGGAAAACGTCGCCTATAGTAGCTGACCACGTATTGTCAAGATCAGCTACATGTAATTTGCGCACGCAAGAATGTTCTTCTCATATATAACTTTTAGCGAACATGAATTTTATAAAATGAGTACAACATAAGTGTTCAGTAACTAAAAGATGTTTAGTTACTAACAAAAAGTTTGCTAAAATGATTATTATTTAAAGCGTGCATGATAAAAATGTGCCATTATTTAAAGAACACATATGTCTTGTTTATTTTAGTAAAGCTATCACATCCTGTTCTGTTGGTTTTCCTGACATAACAGTTTGGTTGATGTGTTTTGGTTTTCCCAACTTATTAAATTTTAACTTAAAATCGATAAAGTTATGAAATAATTTCTGTACTAAATTTTGGCTAAATAGTCGATGTGCATAGACTTCTTTGGCAAGGCTCTGCACGAACGTTTGGAAAGAATCATACGTAGACCTATTATTTATTATCGTCCAATCTATTTCCTATTAAACATGCAAATATAGAATATTCTACTGATGTATAACAGTATATATTGGTCGTAGCAAAACAGTTTGTCAAAGGACTGCTTCTAGATATTACAGAAAGCAATGTTTTCTCATATAAATTGTCAATTGGACAGATATTATGCTGTTAAGTTTCTGGTTTGAATGATATAATAGACCCGATTGTCTGGTACTTCGCTAAATAACAAGCATTATGTCGTAGAGGGGCTATTTCTACAATACAGTATACATATAGTTTAAAGATGATATATATTTTGCACGCTAACATGGGACATAAAAAAGACAACGAAAGTTATGTATTTTATACTTTGCTTTTCATTATATGTATAACGAAAACAGTTAATGGGCCACACCCACACCATTATCAACAACAGCATTAACAACAAATACTTCTAAAACTATAATGAAAATTATTTTGTAAATCATAAATGTTTACATTTAATGCTATAAAACACCGAATGGTATTAAAGCAGATACATTATATTAAATAGTCCATAATGATATACATCGTTCAAAATAACATATTTCAATATCTAATAGTGCCCATAGAAATGTTGTCATAGATATATTGTTGTTAAAGCTGTAAGACTATCAAGTACACTATATATGCTCCGAAACAGGTCAGATACGATATCAGCTGTCATTATTACTTCGTATTGTTACGTAAGCACGTCATGAGATGAATGTATTAACTAGTCCTATACCCTTCCATTTGTTTCACAGTTTAGTAAATGCTGTGTATACGAAAATAAGAATAGTAGCCCATGCATTATTTAACAACTCCAAATTATTTATTTCCACTTATTGCGCATTGTTCGTGCTGTTTGGTATAACTGATGTCTCGTTGGGACTTGTGCGAATATCGCAGCACATAGCAGTGTCAAAATCATGGAAGAAAGCATCGCATTTTTCAAATGATTACGCGTTTCTAGTTATCGGGACGCCTTGGCAAACTAGTTTCTTCTTCAATTCAAGGTTTTCAATTTAATATAAATCTATACAGCGTTACTAATTTGTATCCAGATTGTTGATTGAATTACAAATTGTTGCAAGCGTATACATTATTTTTCATAAATTTCATTTAATTTTTAAGCTATCAAAAGTTTCTTGATGCATTATTGTTAACGTGCAACCATTAGCAGTTAACATAATATAATTTCATTGCAATTATATATACCAAATACTTAATGGTATCTAACATCGTTTCCGGTTTTAAAATAGCGAATAACATATGAAGATTCGTACATAATAGTGTAGTCTAGAATTTTGAATTAAATTCTGTATTTCTGACCTTTTTTCTTTCAATTTTATACAAGTTACATATCATTAGCATTTGATCGGCACATTTAAACTTAAGGATTGTCAAATTTGTGTGAATTTTCTTATATCAATAAAACTAGCACATTAATGACTACATTGTCATCTACTTAAGGAAACAAATATAATATGTCATTATATGATCAAATAAGACATTGGAAAACAAGTTAACCGATACATCTGGTATACAAATATGACATATACTACAATTAATGGAAACCTATCACCTATACATTAGTAAATACTCTATTTTACCAACTGACAGCAGCCATTACTGTTGTTATAACTCATTTGCTTCTGTCTATCGATACCGATTAATCTTCTCGAAGATATTGACCAGTTATTAGCTGTCATATGATCCAAACCATGATTTGTTCTTGATTTGCAGGTGTCAGTGCACCGAATATAAATCGTAACTATATACTTACTAGTACTGTATACTTATTTGTTGTTCACATGTCCATTGTATCGCACGACACCCACTTTGCTGACATAAGTCTGGTAAAATGTAATTATCTTCTACATTTTCCAGCTGTCGCCCCTACAAGAGACATCGTTTGTGTCAACTATGTTCATGCCCTACACAGATAACCTCTTACACGTAAATATATCTCACAGATATTGAAAGACATTACAATCACTTATGCAATATTACGTAGCCGAGGATACCATATCCATAATCGTCTTGGTTACAGATTTTATATACATGTATTTGCTTAATGTTTTATTTATAATTTTACATCAAATTTCTAGGGATCGAATGCATGGTTGCAATTACAAAATTCCATATAATATTTTTCTCTTCAGGTCTTTCATATTGAATACATATATAATACAGCATACTTTCAGCATTTATAATATTTAATAAAAAAACATTGAAAACATTATTAATTAAACATAAACATATCAAACCTCGTTTCATTTGTTTAATTAAGTTAACACCAATGCAGCACTATGCAGATGTTTGGTTTTGCGGAATGGATTTATATTTCATGCAATAGTCAGTGATGCAAATAATGATTACGTTCCATTATTAATGCACCAGTCATTAATAATAAGTTCAAAACAAAGATTAGTACAAATAATCATTGTTATTTTGATTAACATTATTATGATATGATGTATTCACTGATTTTGATTATCTTATTGTCCTGTTATCTCTCATTTAAAGTTTCCTTTCATGAACATTTTATTGGCTTTCATTTTGCGATGTCATAAGCGTTCAAAATGAAATTCTCAACACAGCATGTGCTACAATACACACATATAAATATTTCGAAACACTTAAATAAGAGACGCGTTTATTAATGTATTTTTCACAAATAAAGTTGTATGTGTTTAAACAATATTAATACTATTTACACATAAACACAAACCAAATCACTGAAGAAACAAACTATCAGTAAAGAATGCTTTAAAGACGAACGACACTTCCATAGATGAATTGATTACTGGGCGTCAATAACTACGATATATTTTGATGACATCTTTAGAAAAAAACACATTACTTATGACAAATGTAATGAACGCTCTCAATGCGACATTGACTTATTTATAGATCATAGCTTTATACATATCCTAAAAATTTTTGATCATTGAAATGAAATAAACCTGTTTTATGATTTAAATAGCATATTAGGTGTACTTTTTGCGATGAAAAAATAATAGAAAAATGTTTGACTATTTGCCTTCAATCAGCATGTGATCTGTATGTAGCTGCCCGTTTAGACCTAATTTGTCTTAACTGAATTCATGAGAGACATGATTTAGTGAGTTTTGTTTTAAGTTCAGTTGTTTCTTATTTTGTAAACTGCACAATAAATATGTTTGCGCTAGTCACAACGAAGGAAACATAATAAATAAAATGAATGCATTGTTGCATGGCAGTAAACATTTCCATTTGCAACCTTGGTATCAAAGTACAAACACGTTTGCAAGAGACGTCCCGATAATTGGCGACACGTAACCATCAGATAAATGCGATGTTTTCTTCTATTAATTTTGACACTGCTGTAGCTGTAGTAATAGCAGACGTTCCGACAAGACCTCAATAATAATAACATACACGAACACCGTAGAACAAGGGGGAAGAAAACATTATGAATAAACACATTGGTCTATGTTTAATCTGTAATAAACAACGGGAAGCAAATTTTTCAAAACTGACAATTTTTTCAGTTATCCGTGAGCTTAGTGAGATACATGTATGGTACATGCATAATAGTCTGAATTAAATTACACATTCTACATTCTATTTCTCCATTAGTACTAAATATATATCAATGTCTTAACATATATATTGTATATTTACTTTGGTATGACATTCATAAAACAAAATTTTCGTTATTAAGCAAAGTAGCATACTATCGGGTCTACTACATCGTTCCAACCAGACATTCGATATTATTATATCTACCCATATTACATTTTACAAGAATATATTGCTTTGATATAATATCTAAACCAGTTCTTTGACAAATAAACGTCTGCCTTGGCAGAATATTCAATGTGTCCAAATGCATTGGACAAGCCATTGCTTGTATTTGTATAGTATGATAAATACACATGTTTATGGTCATTTTGTCGTTTTTAAATAGTTTTGCGGTTGTTGTGTAACTTGTGTACGTTTTTTATAAAGGAGGGAATTATAATAAATATAACAAGACTAATTTCTAGTTCTTTTTTTTGTTCATTTGTTCTCAGATGACAGAACATCTCAGGCAAGCTTTTATAAGCTGGAAAGCTCCATCCGGAAATTGTAAAACATATAAATGCACAATATTAACATTACAGTTATAATAATCATATTATTATTATTAATATATGCTATTACTATTAATAATAATAATATCAAATACGAATTACTAGTGTCATGTTATAGTGTCATGTTCTAGTGGCTTTACAATTACACCTTACATCAAACATGATTTTACCATAAACTAATTATATACAAACAAACAAATAAAGCAACAAACAAATGTGACATGGCATACAACACAGAACACACATTTCCATTACCAATTTGTGGAATCAAATGGTTTCTTTCCTCCTGCTCTCCTTCCCTCCACTCACTCCTTGGTGACTGCTGTAAGTTAACCATGCAAAACATATTAAGTGCACATTCTAGTAATTTGTTAAAACCGCGTCAAATATTAAAATACTAAAATAAAGAATTATACTCATTGTGCAACCATTACAATGTTCGCGAAAACATATGACTTTACGTGTCATACGTGTTAGATCTTTCATTTAATACAAAACAACAGTTACAACGGAATGAATGCAGTTTACCACAATCAAAGACAACATACCAACCAGTGAGAATCTAGTTGAAACAAACAACAAAGGTTTTCTCAATGTCATGAGACAAAACCGGTCCTTCCTCATTCAAATTTCTGCACAGACTGATCAGCTGACCAAAACCCAATACCCAACAGTACAGAAATAGACCACAAGAGAATTTTAGGTTACACAATACCATAAAAAAGAGTTAAAAACCAGTCGGGTACATACTCCCCCACTTTCCTAAATGACGTCTCGTCATTAAGTATTCGTACGTCTATTCAATGTTACACTAAAATACTATTGCCTTTCTATCTACTATATGCACTATACTTTATTTACAACTAGATAGTCCTACTAACTACTGTAACACTACTGAGAATTTTACATACACTAAATTCTATAGTGTTCATACAAACTTCCTCACTTAGCTACATGTATACTTTGTACTTCATACAAGGTATTACAACTCATAAGAATTTGAACACTCTCCACCCCACAACTAAAATTGTGACCACACAATTACAATGGCATTAAATCACATTAATTGGATCAAAGGCAATTTTTAATAATGATAAAAACACATGCTAAAATTATGTACACTTTATTTCATAAATGAAGTACATTTTATTTCATAATAGCTCCAATTATCTTGTGAGCTATGTTGTTATCTACATAATCTAAAATACCCGCATTAAACAATACAGACAGAGCTTCAATTTTACAATCATGTGGTGTTTGAACCATCTGATTAATATAATAATCTCTAACTCTTGTTGGTGGATGCCTTTCTCGGGTTGATCTTCTGGGTAATGGGACAGGAGCTTCTCTGGCTGTATCAACCGTTACTGGCTCCCTTCCCTCAGTCCTGACAGAATCTTCCTCTCTTCTGGCATCCTGGCCTGTATCTATATGGTGTTGATCTTCTCCAGTATCTTCTATACGTTCTTCTGGTGCCTCAGTACTATTGCCAATAAGTATTTCAGCACCTTGACCAGTCACTTCAGCTGTTTCTGTACCTGATTTTACTTCTACTTCTTCTACAGGTTCAACTGTCGTTCCCCCTGTCAGTTCAGCAGAATCTGCTTCTTCTAGGTCAGTCTGACTCTCTTCAGCTCTTGGATCCTGGGCGTCCCCATTCTGTCTTGTAGTAACTACAAAACCTAATCCATCCCTAGAATCTTCTTCTTCAGTGACGTCACTTACTCTCACATCTGTTTCTTCTTTATCAGAATGCACTTCTGAAACCTTTGAACTTCTCTCAAGTTCCCACTTTTTTGTTCCCCCACTATCATCTACATCATTCTGACTATTAATCAGAATCAACAAATTTCTATGGAGAACCTTTTCCCTACCTGAACCCATTTCCTTGACTTTGAACACTGGAATATCTGCTTGTGGTTGTTCAACCACTACATATTTTTGTTCTTCAAATCTATCAGCAATTTTATGTTTCCCATCATACGACACCTTTCTTACCAACACATGGTCACCAACTGATATCTTAACAGCTTTTGCTTTTTTATCATATTGTTTCTTTTGCTTATGTTTTGCCTTTGTAACATGATTTTCTACAATTTGTTGGGTTGTTCTTATTCTCGATCTTAAATCCTCTATGTACTCTTAGGTAGTTTTGTTTGCAAATTCATCTCTGGATTTCTCAAATACTGCGTCAATGGGCAGCTTCGGTTTTCGACCGAACATTAATTCATAGGGAGCAAATCCAGTTGACTCATGCGGAATGCAATTATATGCGTACACTAACGAGTTAATGTAGTTTTTCCAATCACACCTCTGTTCTTTTTTCAGAGTCCCTAACATGTCTAAAAGTGTCCTATTAAATTTTTCTGGCCCTGCATTTCCCTGAGGGTGATATGGGGTTGTGTGGCTCTTTTTTATGTTTGTCAAATTACACAACTCTTTAATAATTTCACGTTCAAAATTGGCCCCTTGATCAGAATGTAGGCGTGTTGGTATCCCATAATGAACAATAAAATTGTTGTAGAATGCCTCGGCTGTGGTTTTAGCTGTCTGATTTCTAGTTGGTACTGCTAATGCATATTTAGTGTAATGATCTGTTATGACAAGTATATTGTCAATGCCACATTTGGCTGGTTCAAGTGTCAGGTAATCAAAACATACCAACTCGAGTGGATATGTTGTATTAATGCTCACTAGTGGAGCTCTCTCATTGCTATTGTGTTTTCTTCTTAAACACCTTTCGCAACCATTAATCCACTCTTCTATGTCTGCTGCTACTCCTGGCCAATAAAACCTTTCTCTCATTAATTTAGTTGTTCTTTCCTTTCCAGGGTGTCCTACACTATTATGTAATCCTTTTAATATCTCTTCTTTGTAACAGTCTGGTATAACTAACTGTTCAATGTGTCTATCATCTTCCTGAATAATTCTAAAAAGAATGCCTCTCTTAATCTTAAATGTTTAAATTGTTTTCTCATTATTAATCTTGTTTGGAATTTGACTTTGTTGGTATTTTATTATCAATAACAGCTTTTCTCCATCTATCAACTAAGGGATCTTGTCTTTGCTTCTGCCTAATTTCTCTGAACTCTTTCTGTGCCATTCCATGACCCAATTCCTCTGAAGCTTCTACAATATTAATACTGGCCATTGGCAGTGTCTCTATTATTGCCTCAACACTACCTGTATCACTGTTACAAATAGCCCTAACTGTTTGGTCATCTATCTTAATGAAATTTTGTTCTTTAGAAGTAATCTTTTCATATGGGTATTGGCTTATTCCATCAGCATCCGCATTATTCACTCCTGGCCTGTATGTAATACTAAATTTATATTGTCCTAAAGCTGCTACCCACCTTTGCCCTGTAGCATCTAACTTGGCCTTGGTCAGAACATGTGTAAGGAGGTTGTTGTCGGTTATAATAGAAAATGGTTTCATTGATAAATCTTGTCTTTGTTTCTGCCTAATTCCATGACCCAATTCCTCTGAAGCTTCTACAATATTAATAATGGCCATTGGCAGTGTCTCTATTATTGCCTCAACACTACCTGTATCACTGTTACAAATAGCCCTAACTGTTTGGTCATCTATCTTAATGGTTTCATTGATAAATCTTGTCTTTGTTTCTGCATAATTTCTCTGAACTCTGTCTGTGCCATTCCATGACCGGTTATAACAGACAATGGTTTCATTGATAAATAGTCTGAGAACTTCTCTGTTACTGCCCATTTTAGTGCAAGGAATTCAAGCTTGAATGCACTATAGTTGCGCTCCGACTTGGTAAGAGCACGACTGGCATAAGCTATGACTCGCTTTTAATCACCTTGTTGCTGATACAACACAGCGCCTAATGCCTTATTAGAAGCGTCTGTGTGTTATTCAAAAGGACTCTCAAAGTCTGGATAAGCAAGAATAGGTGGTGAGCATAGAATTTCTTTCAACTTCTCAAAAGTATTTTGTTCCACTTCAGTCCATTTTCATTCTTTTAAACGTTTTGATTTATTTTTGTTAACTGTTGGAGGCAAAGGTTCACTCAATGGTCGTGTAATCATGCTAAAATCTTTGACAAAGCGCCTGTAATATCCTGCGAAGGCTAGAAAGGATCGCAATTCATCTGAATTTGTAGGAACTGGCCAATTTTTAACTTTCTCAATTTTAGTTGGATCTGTTTCAATACCATTACTGCTAACAACATGTCCTAAGAAGGTAACTTTGGGTTGAAAGAAATAACATTTCTCTGGAGCAAGTTTCAAATTCCAGGACTTTAATCTATCTAAGACAGTATTTAGCCTTTCTAGATGTTGTTCAAACGTTTCACTGAAAATTATTAAATCGTCGAGGAAAACAATACAAATCCGCATATTCAGATCTTGCAAACACTCTTCCATAAGTCGTTGGTACGTAGCTGGGGCATTTGTGAGTCCAAAGGGCATCTTATTGAATTCAAAAAATCATACTGACCCGACTGTAAATCCTGTCCTTTCCTTGTGATCTTCCTCCACCTCCACTTGATGAAAGCCTGACTTTAAATCTATAGTTGAAAAATATTTAGCCCAATTTAAACAATCAAAAATTTCTTCAGTTCTTGGCAATGCATAAGAATCTTTAACAGTCCTTTGATTTAATATCCTATAATCTACACATAATCTGAGTTTTCCATTCTTTTTCTTTGCAAGTGCAACATTACTGGTCCATGGAGACTTAGAAGGTCGTATCACGCCACTGGCTAGAAGCTGCTCAAGATGTTGCCGCACCTCTTCTCTCATACCTGGTGGAATTCTTCTATGGCGTTGTTTGAATGGTGTGTCATTTACGAGGTCAATCCGGTGTTTTATGGTATTACATTGCCCAATGTCAGTGTCAGATACAGAAAATATATCCTTATGTATTTCTAATAATGCTTTTAGTTTATCCTTTTGTTCATCAGTAAGTATATTATGTTCATATATTTTTAATTGATCAAGTACTTTCTTTCTTTAGTCATCTTCAATATTTTCAAAAACCTCCTCCGCAACAGTAACAGGTTGCAATTCACATAAAATAGCTCTTGGAGCAATAGTAAATGTATTTGTTGTCAAGTTAGACAGAGTAACATTCACTTCTGTATATCCATTTTTCTTAAACTGAACAGCAGCTGGTGCAACATCAAAGTATTCAGGTAAATTGCTCTGATTTGATTCATGTAAAATAGCAGTTGTATCTGGGTGATTCAGTTGTTTATCCAAAAACCCTTTAATATCTAAGGATTGATTTGGTTTCAGAAGTATTTTATTTGGTATGGCACTTCTGACTATAGCAATCCTGGGAATTCTGTTTAATTCCTTTTCTCTCAATACCATAGTTCGCAAACTCAGATACCATGGTGTGTACATATTGGTCTTCTGTAAAAACTGATCACCATATTGATCTTGACAATCTTCTTGTAATACGTTGGTTCCTAAAATCACTGGTGTTTTGTTTGAGTACTTTGTATCAGGAACAACTAGCAAAAGACAAGTTCGAGTTTCAGCTTTAGGTAAACCATTTTTTATTTGTACTTCAACTTCAACATATCCCTCATATGGTAAACTATTTCCATCTGCACATTCAATATTTATCAAATTTGTCAATGGTTGTATGGTAATTGAAGACAAATGAGTATTATAAAAATATTTTGATATAACACTTACGCAACTGCCTGTATCCAGTAAGGCACTGGTAGTAATATTGTTTACCATTATTAACGCCTCATTAGTATCTCCAACCAATTGTGGGTCCGTTCCTTTGTGCTCGAGTTTGACCCGTCAACTTGAGCACTTAAAATTTTGGGCAATTCATCTGCCTGTGACCTTTTTCATTGCATTTATAGCAAATGATTTCTCTGTCCTTATTCAGAGGACACGTCCTTACAGTGTGACCTTTCTGGTTACACATGTAACATACACCTTGAAATGTGGTGCCAGCTGTTGGGCGTGTAGGCCTATATGTGCCACGTCCACGATTTGTGGTACTAATTTTACCCCTGTAAGCACCACGGCTACCTAGTGGGTATCTATTTTGACTCACATTTGGCGGATTAATTCTCTCCTTTTCTAAATTTGCAATTCTATCATTTAATTGCTGCAGCAATGATTTCAATTCAGACAAGTCATTATTTTCTGGCGGAGTAACTTTTGTAGCCGCTTTACATGGCTTTTGTTCTTTGACAGGCTCTTTCAACACTGTTTCAATTTTCCGGAGTTCCCGTTTGAACTCATAGTAATTATCCATTTTATCACATTGACAAATGGACATGTGTTTCAACTCCTTGATTAAACCAGCATGCAATACTTTCTTAAGTATATCTGTGTCAGTCCTTTTGACAGCCTTCAACCGTACCGCTTGATCAAAGACTTCTTCCAGCCTCATAGCATATTTGGCATTCTCTTGCTGTTGACTTGAGTAAAACTTTCTCATTATACTTTCTCGGGATTCAATAGTTTAATGCTCTGTGAGTGAAGTTTTTTTTAATAAACCTAGGTTTATTTATTTGTATAACATGTGAAACTATTTGTACTACTTAACTAAGACAAATCTGCACTGCAAAAGCTATATTTTCCCATCTAAAACTTGGAATTCTACAAAGCTAATATGTCTTTAGTGTAACACTTACAGGACTATCAAGGTCAATAGGTCATATACCCAAGAGTCTTGTAATTTAAGAAGGGACAATGGGTATACAATTCTGTAGAACCAACACCTATTTAATGTAATCCCAGAGTTATAAAATTAAAGAAGACTGGTTTCACAAGTAGATACATGACCTGCTTCATTCCAATCTATACTTAATTTGAAGATTTTAACTTGCTACCTATTAAAATAGCTGCACAATGAATAAAATCAGGATGGATAAGACTTGTAATAGAGACGTTAGTGAATAGAACCTTCACCGATTATTAATATTCATGCAGTTTGTGAAATTCTGTGAATTCTATTCTTACACACTTACAATATCATACAAAAAAAATTTCCAGATATTACAGTGATTTGGCCCTACCCCCCAATTTAGAATAATGGAATAGAATACACATCAGCTGTAATATCTGTTAAATTTTTACCAAAATGGTACTCACGCTCTGATGAAAGGACATACAATCTTTTTATAGCCACTAGAAATATTAATAAATGTCACTGATATCACTGATAGTGTCCAAATCAGTAATCAATTTTAATGTCAATGGAATTCTGGTCTAATGGGCTGGGCGAATCCTGGTCTAATGAGCTGGGCGGATCCTGGTCTAATGGTTTGGGTGAAATGAGCCTTACGAATGACTCAAAGCAAGTCTGATCGCCAACTATAAGCGATAACACAGATGGATGTGGAAGATGGTCGTTACCTCCGACTCCTCGCTGCTTGGCAGACAGTACCTCACCTCTGAAGTGCTCACACTCCTCCCGGCTTCGAACACTCTTGTCCTCAATAGTTAAGTTAGTGTTTTACGTTGGGCGCCAATGTAACTTGTGTACGTTTTTTATAAAGGAGGGAATTATAATAAATATAACAAGACTAATTTCTAGTTCTTTTGTTCATTTGTTCTCAGATGATAGAACATCTCAGGCAAGCTTTTATAAGCTGGAAAGCTCCATCCGGAAATTGTAAAACATATAAATGCACAATATTAACATTACAGTAATAATAATCAAAATTATTAGTATTAATATATGCTATTACTATTAATGATAATAATATCAAATACGATTACTAGTGTCATGTTATAGTGTCATGTTCTAGTGGCTTTACAATTACACCTTGACATCAAACATTATTTTACCATAAAATAATTATATACAAACAAACAAATAAAGCAACAAACAAATGTATCATGGCATATAACACAGAACACACATTTCCATTACCAATTTGTGGAATCAATGGTTTCTTTCCTCCTGCTCTCCTTCAATCATCTCACTCCTTGGTGACTGCTGTAAGTTAACCATGCAAAACATATTAAGTGCACATTCTAGTAATTTGTTAAAACCGCGTCAAATATTAAAATACTAAAATAAAGAATTATACTGATTGTGCAACCATTACAATGTTCGCGAAAACATATGACTTTACATGTCATACGTGTTAGATCTTTCATTTAATACAAAACAACAGTTACAACAGAATGAATGCAGTTTATCACAATCAACGACAACATACCAACCAGTGAGAATCTAGTTGAAACAAACAACAAAGGTTTTATCAATGTCATGAGACAAAACCGGTCCTTCCTCATTCAAATTTATGCACAGACTGATCAGCTGACCAAAACCCAATACCCAACAGTACAGAAATAGACCACAAGAGAATAGGTTACACAATACCATAAAAAAAGAGTTAAAAACCAGTCGGGTACAGTTGTATTAATTTATTTTGAAATAAAAAGTACCAGACAACAATTATACCATATGAAATTAAGCATGCGCTGTAAGAATATTTGGAAAGCTAGTTGAACAAACTGCTGGTTAAATTGCAGTTCTATTTATTTAGCAGAGAACACACAAACCCGCCATGATCACAATTTATTAAATTATTCTCAAAATGTTGTGTTCCTGTGCGATTGCTTAGAAGATCTTGCATGCTGGACATGATTTGGAATGGAGGTCATGCAAACATTTTTTCAATGGTCCTGAGTGTCTTGGTGGTTAATATAATTGTCTTATTTCCCTGCATCTTCCTATGGTGTTTCATTCCAATCCTCTTGTGACATCAGCATTCTATTCACGAGAAGAGATATCGCCTTACGAAAGAAGCTATTCTGCTTCACGCTGGACACGAACGAGCAATGACTAATTCTCAACAAAAAGCCCCCAAAATAATAGTTTTTTTCTGGGAAAGAATTTGTTAGCACAGGAACTGTACTAAAGACAAAACTATTTCCAAACATCAATATTGAAGTTGATATATTCTTGCAGCATTAGGAACACTGTGTTCCAAAATGCATACAAAATGTCAAGCATACGTAGCTCAACATCTTGCATTACTTTAGTTACGGAATGTAAACAGTGGCAATGATCACATGAAACAAATGACCAATTCAGACAAAATGCAACGATATGGAACATATGTCGATAACCTTACTTCGTGGTATTTTCGCTCGATTTAAAGTCGATTACCGTATTTAATAACGTATGCATTACACATAAATTATGTCAGAAAATATCTTTGTCTAATGCCAACGTCTACTGAATTCTAAACTACTTATAATTGTGAAAACAATATTTGAATAAATTGTATGATAGAGAGCGTATTGATCTTTTTACATGATGTTTAATGGCTTTGGATGTTGTAAGAATTTCAGGATATCTTCTCGGAATCAGACAATAAAATATCAAAGAACTACATTTCTTAACCACAAGGATAAGTAGCTAGCTATTTCGATCCAATAAAAACTGTCGCCGTCTGTAGTATAATTTACCACTCGCACGAAATAACATAGGACTTTCTACACAGAAATATATAGTTGGCGGTTAAACACACACTTTTAAAAGAACTTGTTCAAATACATTTTCGATATGAAACAGTTTGGTGGCATTTTAATTATTGTCGTGCAAAATATAATTTGAAATGTTCTTGTAATGTAATCCTTTTCCCACGGGATTATAACGTGCGTTAAGTCATTCTGTCACACTGTTTCGTGTCATCATAACATTTCCGCAATTTTGTTTAGAACCAACACATATAAAAATCTCTGTGCGAAGGCGAACAAAAGGTTTTAATGACAATTTTTTTTATTTTATATTATTCCAGCCATGATTTAGGCTTGACGTCAGGCGCCTGAATATAATTATAATGCGTAGCTAATATGGGTACGTCCTGATGTACTAAGATGTTCAAATGTGCTTTGTGTGGACACATTAACATATTACGGCTCTGAAGAAAATCCATATGTTTAAATTTTTGCCCATCATATGTGATACAATCACAAATTTAAATGCTTAAAATAATTTTTTTAAACAAGCATACATGATCTTAGAAGAGTTATGTTCATCAAATATATAAAACAGAATAAAATATTGGGTCCGTATAGAAGCGAGATAGATGGCAATAATCAACGGTTATCAGGGGTTGGCATGCAAAATAGGAATTAAAATTTGTAATATTTTGCCCACACAACTAATCAATACTTAACGCACACATAGGTACATCAGCAATGTACTTCACGCCCAACTTCAACCGTAATGTAGTTTTGGGGTATGATCATTTTGTTTGAAGGCTCTTTTCATTGCCTGTGTCTGGGTCTATTTAGTGTTTATATGTTATTATCGCTTCTCAGAAACTCGCAATTCATGCGAACTAGCTGTAGTGTTGTACATTGCCGTGTGTGGGCAATTCATACTGTACTAATATCTATTTATTTATATTGTATTACGCACAGAGATAATTCAGCATATTTAGCTTGTGTTGTAAATAAAACATATACACTATATAAACAATCTATAATAATATACATCATGTAAAATAAAATAAAAATAATAGATAATAAATGTGCATACAAATATTGACATACTTTTAGTGTATGTTAGCTTATATGATTGCGAAAGCTTTGAGAATATAATATACGATGAATACTTAGATAAAACATTCAGCTGTTATTATTTATGGGGTTTTTGCTTAATTTCATCAGGTGACTAATCTGTCAACTAGTCCAATATTATTCCATTTGTTTCACGTTTTGGTAAACAATGTGTGTACTAACTTTACTAAAAAAATAAATAAATAAATAACACAGAACAAAGTGATCTATGTGTTTCTAACAACTCCAAATTATTTTGTTCCACTTACAGCGCGGTGTGTACACAGCAGTGTCAAAATAAATATAAGAAAACAAACTAGTTTGTCCTTCAATGCAAGTTTTCAATAAAGTGTAAATGACAATGACATAGAAAAATATTATGTTTGTTTTACCTAATTTTGATTTAATTAATCTATGTATAAACAAGAACATTTTGTTTATGAAAGAGTTGGCCTAAAAAAACAATTAACACTACATATAATTGAAAACGGGCATGAGTCAAGAGTTGTGTATCGATGGTACACAAGTATTTTCCGTCAAAAGTGTAGAGGATTATAACATATTTTCACAATACTTGTCTCTATTTTTTGTAATTTCTTATCTTTAGAACTTGCCGCTGGAGACACAATGTCCCATACTAACTGATTTAACTTAACGACCAACAAACCGTCACAATTTGAAGGGCGAGCATTTACTTCATCTGTCGCCATTTGAGTGTACTGTTCTTCTTCTATACCTTGTCTGAACAGTTCATTTATATTATTAGCAAGTACAGGATCTACGTCCTTATCGCAAACTTCCACAGATTTGAATTTCTTTGACAAATTATCAAACTGACTACTACTTGAGCCACTGTCATTATTATTGTCATCTGACTTGCGTTTTACACCAACACTAGCACTAACCTCGGACACACTACGTGTATCCTCATAGTCCAACTCAGAAACCTGTTCCCGATATGAATCACCATACTGAGCATCGTCATAACTGTAATCATCGTCATAACTGCTATACCTTGTCTACCGTGTAATACAACAATTACGAATATTTCTATCGAACACATGTGTAAGATAACATTTTGAGCGTTTTCATTGGCTACATATTCTTTGACAATCGCATGACGTTATTTTGGTGAAATGACGCCGTCAACATGAAATGACGTCATGCCAATACACAACTTTTAGGATTCATCAACATGTTTTGGTAAAATTAGACTTTTATTTTTTCGTTTAACAGCATGTGATAAAAAAGATCTGACACTCGTTGTCATATCATACCATATTTTATTAAACTCGTCGAGGAAATTCGTTACTAAGCTCGCCAAAGGCTCGTTTACTAACAAAATTCCTGAACTCGTTTAATCAAATATGGTATGAAATGACAACGAGTGTCAGATCCTTTATATTAATGTCTACATGTTTAATTTGTGTTATTCCATATCCATTGGATCGTTCAACGTCATGCTATACACATTGTTCAGTAGTGTGTAACATAACAAGGGCAAAGTGATAACGGGTTACGATTTACAATTGAATTATGAACTAAAACGAGTCATATCACACAGTCTCCTAATTGTGAATTGACGTCACACGCGATCAATATTAGAGCAACAGAGAAGCAGTGCTGTACAATTTTCTGTCAGCATATTTAACGAAGTTCATAATTGCATCTGTTATCGCTTCTGGTTCCCAGGGTAATAGAGGGTGTAGTTAGTGCGTTGGTAAAACAACCGGAGACATTTCGACTCGAGTTCACTCATTTTAAAACAAACGTAATGAACATGTATATTACATCTGTCTTCACATGCTGTGAGATGCATTATGGTGCATCTTGGTCTAATGGCATAAGAACGATCATTTTGCAATAGGCCTGATTGAAACGAACCTTAAATTGCATACAATATCGAACATCATTAAGTTTTGGCTTTCTGAGATAAAATGTCATATCGTGATTTACGAATATGAAATATTTTAAGCATTGTTAAGCAAATATCGTGCATTTATTCTTACCTCTTTGACATTTATTAAATAGTGCTTAGTGTAAGCTTCGAATCTTCGGATTGAAATGTACAAAAACACCCTTCCATATCTGCATATCAATAAAAGGTACAATTATACAACTTGCGTTATTATTGAATAGGTGTTTAATAGCCAAATTTGCGTTTATAGTTCTATGATAGCTAGAAGAATGTTAAACCAAGTTGTTTAAACTTAAGAAGAGTTAAGTTCTTATATGCCAAACGAAACAGTATGAGCCATTTAGGGTACTACTAGCTAAAGTTTTAATGGTATGTCCTTTAGAGTGCTCCATGTAATGTTGAATATAGGAGACTGTTTTCAATCATCATTTCAAGCAATCCTTATGTACATACTTGTATATAAACGCTTCATTAATGAATTACAATTTCAGCTTCTTTGTTTTGTTGTGGGATTCCGGAGTGATATAACTCATTTGTGTATGCTATACCCGCAATGTTAATAACCGCATGTTGTCAGTACATAAGTGGCCTAGACGCTTAGAAGTAATACATAATTCAGGGTTGTACTTCACTTTGCACGATATACACATTAAATTCGATGCTAGTTTTTAGTCATTTAGCAGACCACTTGTCAACAAGCCTGAATTACGATACTAAGTATAATACATAAGATCCACCATAGATGTAAAAATTTGAGGAACAAATCCTCATAAATTGTTTCAATATTGTTGATCTTTTAATACTTGTAGCTATATACCGATGGTTGTCAGTAAAATGTTACATGGAATATAACATGACACATTTATGTACGATACACATCCCTTTTTATAGTTAATACGACTGGTCACAAATGAATATTTATGCATGTACATGCAAATTTCATAAATAGATGTTATCCTTTCAAAATAATGTTCGTGTATTTATAAGGTTTCATTCCATTAACGATGCCGTCATATGCAATTAATACTTCTTTCAAGTAAATGAACAACACTAATTTGTAACATGCGAGTCTTTTCTGTATAGCCTGGTATGCGTTCGTAAGTATATTTACTAGAACTTCAATGATAACCAGCTGTTAATAGAATAAATATATTGCTAGAACGTTAGAAAATAGTTAAGTGCGTTTTCAAATCGTAACTTCAATGTTGTTCAGGATTTTACAATGTTAGAGTTCTTACTTTTAAGGTTTTCTGTGTAGTGAACAGTGATGTTTGTTGTTAGCAACTGTTGCCAAAACTGAGAGAAGAACCTCCTTATATACCCTTTCGGATGCTGCAGATTTAGCTGCAGCCAATCAGATTCTGCAGATTCAGCTGCAACCAATCAGAATCGTGCAGCATCCTGCAGCATATAAGGAAGTAATGTGGCTATTCCTTAACAATAATTAAAACTACTATTCCAATAAATTAACAATCACATAAATATTACTTCTTAATCATAGAAGAAGTCAAACTCTATATATCAAAGCAACAGTAGCTTTAAATATGCATTTATAACAATACAATTTGAAATGCTGCATCATGACAACTTCAGTAATTCCTACGCAGCCAGCGTCTCAAATAGTTCCTAGTGAACCATTAAGGTTTAACAATAAACATGTATGAACAATATGCAATTTATAATATACATAATCTTATAATGCACCAAGAAAAGCTATTATTAACATCTTGACAAGTCTTCAAGGATAAAATGCATTTAATAACATTCCATCATATTCCTACGCGTGTAGTAAACAATGTACATTGCTGCAGCCGTAATACAGTGCAGGAATTTTGTTACTGTGCAAAAATGGATTATTCTGTCAACAATCAACGTTAAATGGACTAAACCGGAGATAAATACAAAGCTTTAAATTCATTAAAGTTTGTCGAACAATATCCTGCTAAAACAATGGATTTTATAGACAAAGCAATAACAACAATAATATTGTGTACTAATATTCGGACGGGGAATGAATTCGGACAATGTTTACTTGTAAGATAAGAATATGTACATTACAGTATACTCGTTTTTCATACGAGAAACTTTATACCGGTTTTTATAATGATGGATTTGACATCTCTAAGCGGTGCAACGATACAGAGTTGTAGAAGGTTCACTATCTTACTATTATTAGGTTACAGCAGACACATATATCTCAATAACATCCAATTTAGATAGCTCTCTAGAAAGAGCAAGATTTCTTTACGTTGAGATATCCCAACATGTTATAGATGAACAAGCTACCGTTCCTCAGACAAGGTTGTGTTTTATTACACTAAAATAAGGACGAATTTCATTTTCAAAGTATTAACAATTAATCCAATTTAGTAAATTGAGACGTATATCAAACGAGTTTACGATATTTAAAACATAAAACACAAATCCACAACCGTCGACTTTTAAACACTTCAACATAAATCAAGGGATTTTAATAGGACTTCATGAAAACAACATTGCGTGTATTCTCCGTCAAATGCCTGAAGCGCGGAAGAAAATGCAAGACGGAATTTCATAATTCATATGTTTGTTTGATAAATTGGCGAATGACAGATATACGATATCCGGGTCGTAAAACTATTTGCACCAATTAGTCAGTTCAAGTCAAGTTTCATATTTGCTATTTAATTTATCTGCTTAGTTTTATTCCAGATTTTCTTACTGAATCTGTCATCGATAAACATTGTTTGCAAACACATGCAGCAATATATATTAGATAAAACGCGTGGTTGAAATAAAAGTTTAAAAAGTATGTATTGATTTTGTCTGAATGGCATTTAATTACCGGTAACCATCAAATTGAAACTTCTTTCAAATGCACTATCATAATATGCTGATGCAAATTTTTTGAGCAACAATCATTACAATTCAGACATTTTCCCGCTAAGGCGTAAACAAACGTGTTTGTTTCAGGTTACCCGACCTACCCTAAAAAAAATTCCCCGACCCTAAAACATTTTATTGGGTTTGTCAGATTTATTTTTGTTTTAGTTATCTTTTTTAATAATTAAATATGTTGTTGGACAAATAAGTGTTTTGTTTTGATAGTATCCACTTATAAACAATGTTTAAGGATATTACTGATATGTTTTGAATATTTATTCAGTTTTAGAATCTTCAATTTGACCATTCAGCAAATAAAATAAAAAAAAATTAAATCCCGACCCACGTACACTAATTTTTTTGGCATGTAACATAAAACAAACATATTGTTTTACGCCTAATTGAAACACATTTTGTTGCAGTTACACAGATTGTCATTAAAGCAGCAGTCCACAAATATGTTACTAACAAAAATCGTTTCTAATGAACATCTTACCAATCAAAATACAAAAAAATGCATTGAAATCGGTAAAATAATGTTTTGTTCACTTTTTATAGTAAAATCAGCTTTTTTCGAAAGCAGGTGGTGACTCTGGAGTAAATCAGCATGTATATTAGTGTATACTCCGTTCGTAACAAGCATTTTCGAACATAGACATTATAAAATGTTTTCAGTCGAATAAACGTCATAAACGTTCATTGGAACTAATGCCAATTTAAGATGTATTGAATTATATGCTATGTACTGCGGCTTTAAACTTGTATTTGAACTAAGCCAAAATGAGTCTTTTTTGTGTGATAATTCAGCTTAAATTGTATGTTTGAAATATCACTAACGCTTAAAGACGTTCGCAACAAAAAGAAAATAATTGGGTTAATTTCTCCTTTTGCTTCATTTTTTACTGATGGTATATAGGTTACAATATACTAATTTCATCTCTAATGTCCATTCAAAATAAATATTTTTAATAGTAACAGTTAATAAAGCATACATAATAATCAAAAACACACTATGCAATGTATTTCCAAACAAATTAGTTCAGAAATTATCCTTTAAATATATCCATTCTATGGAAACGTTGTTTAAGTATGTTAAAACGAAACAGGAAAAAGGCTTCACAGATACCCTATATGAAATCCAATATTTCCCAAACAGGTTCGTTTTATTAATGTTTTGGCGTAAGTATACATTGATGCATATCTGAGCGAAATTTTAAGAAAATCTGTCGTTTGGAACAAAATATGCATTTGATAAAAATGAAGTTTCAGAAAGCATTATTAGTTCCCATTAGACACACTTAAATGTCCAGTCAAATTCATTATTTTAGCAGTAAATGTAGGTAAAGCGTTTTTATTATCAACATACACTTGTATATTGTCAAACAAAGCATGAACAAACATATCAGTTGAAAGAACCATAACCTTGCTTGAAAAAAAAACACACTATGCTATGCACTTAAAACAGTGATAAAAATCCAAATTGAAAAAGGGGCTTCGACAGCTACCGTATTCAAAACCCAATATTTCCGGAACAAGGCCGGTGACCCCTATTTTTTAAGACTGTTTTAGTTTCGGTATTATGACGCATGTTTGTGGGATATTTTAACAAAATCTGTCGTTTGGAACAAAATATATTTGTATATTTGATAAATTATTGATGTTTTCCCAGGCATATTTAATGCATAATTAACCTCGTTATGTGTCCATTAAAAGTCATTTGTTAAATGATAACTGTAGATAAAGCGCGTTTTATCATTAAACTGCACTTGTATATTGCCAAACAAAACATTTTTAAAAGATGCATTTAAAAATCTCCATCTTTGTTTGAATATAAATGCTCTATATTATTCAACATTCTAAGTAACACAAACTGAAAAAAGGTCTAATCAGGTACCGTATTCAAAAGTCAATATTTCCGGAAAAAGGCCGGTGACCCCTATTTTTTTTAGACTGTTTTAGTCTAAGGATACATTGATGCATGTTTGCGTCAATTTTTAAGAAAATCTGTCGTTGGAAAGAAATTGAATGAAATTGTTGCGCACGTCTTTAACTGCATTTGCAAGAAACACAAATTCAATATATTTTTGATAATTGTAATTGATGAAAAATATTTAAAATAAATTTAAATAAATAATTTAATGAAATTTCAGTAGTGAATTCAGATTTCACCATCAAACGAGCTACAAACAGAGATGCATGTACATTATGTTTCCATTGCATCATTTAGTAACAGTATCAGAATAAACATTTTGTGTCGGTAAACCTAATATTAGGATACTTGACCTAAAACACATTTAGTGTGTTTCGTACCTCTTGAGACCTGAGAAGATTAGAACAATACTTTTATTTACAGAAGCACAAAGAAACCAAAACGGTCGTTAAACCTTTTTGTTCAAGATTCAAACTTTAGCTATCATGCCGACAGCTGAAGGCTTTTAAAGAGTACATCAAACATCATTGTCTAACAAAGCACTTATATTTATTACTTCTTATGAATCAAAATACAAGAAAATTAATGTTTTAGTAAAAATATCATGCGACTGCATTTATTATCAATATGAAATTATATTATAGATGCTAAATAATCATAAATATCTAATGATGAACTTTTTGTAGAACGATAATAATTCATGTAATTCAATACATTACTATTCCACCATTTCATGTACAAATAGCCAAATTATTCACATTTACATTTAACAGTTAAAGTTATAATGCCGTGATATTTTTATACCATTTATTCTACAATTAAACGTATGAATACGACAGACACACATTATTTAATAAATATCCTTTAAGTTGTAATATGTTAAAAACCGAACATATTTGTTAAAAACACATCATTGGTGCAGTGGTGTCCCAACGGTAGCGTTATATCAAACAGAAAACCCAGTCGGTTAAAATACATAGTAATTTGCAGATATACTTGTGTGAGAGATTTTAAGCGATCAAAGACAAACCAAAGTCCAATATGTACTTTATATCTAAACGGTGCACATAAAAACAATGTATATGCAATAAATTAACAGATTTGATACAAGTAGTATTATTGCTAATTCCATTTCTGGCTAAACATTTAATTAGAAACAAAATAAATGATCACGCCTAAAGTTGCACTTATAAAGCCTGTTGAAATATATATTTATGAAAGGTTTTTGATCCGTAGGGTTCATCTACTCCTGCAACTCAGAAGTGTGGCTTTCATTCACTTGTAGCTTCAGCTGTAAAAGAATAATCTCACGCGAAGACATTTTCGATATAAATTCCTTACTAATAATTCTATGAAATTCAATACAGGTAATTAAAAGCTGAATTTATTCTCAAACTAAAAATCATAGTCCAACAATAACTAACAACAATGACAATTAATTATTAGCTATCAAAGTTTCGAATGTCAAATCAAATAGGGTAATCCACCTGGATTAATAAACATAAATGTATATATAAATGAAGTTGGCTCGTGAACTACGTATTCCCATTGGGTTGTCATAAAAATCAGTAACTTATTTAAGCGCATTGAAATGAGACGACAGTCTTTCATCAAATTCCCAGAGACCGATAAATAACAATAATGTTACTTATAAAGGTCAGTCCACATATGTGAACGTAAATATATTGTTAACATATCAGCAAGGACATAATTTTAATTAGTGAGACCCGTCCAAATATTATTCGAATATTTCTTGATATCTTCCCGTGTGAATGCTTCTGTTGTTTCCAATGTAGATTTATCTCGTCGGTTTGTCATACACATGACTTCTTTTTAACGATTAACCTTATTTGTTCAGACAGATATTTTGTACATGTAGGTGGTGGGTTTAAAACTCAAATAAGCTTGTGGAACTAAACACACTGGCAAACTATCTTGAAGAAAATGCAACTTTGTTGACATAGATAGTTTAAAATGCTATGGTCATAGTAATTGTCTATGTAAACATTTTTACCTATAATGTATATACAAATATAGCACAATGCGAAGAAAGTTCATTAAAACAAATGATTACAGTATAACACTTGGTTTAGAACGCAACTTCATATTAGTTGTCATTAAATTCGCCTATGGAATTATTACACCAATAAGGACAGGTGTTCGTTTTCTGTATTTATAGCTATTGAATAAGATAATTTACAAATCATGCTGATTACGGAAAAAAGACATCTTCAGATATAAACAGTGATATATAGTACACCAATATTTTATAGAATTATCTAGGAACGAAATCAACCCAATATACCTAGTGGTTAGATATTGTAGGTTGTAATCAAGCATACGAAGTCAATGTGGGTTATCAAAATGTATAACATCCTCTCTGGCGATACTAGACGAGAAATTTGATTGACAGCGTAATGGACAATGTCACTGTCATTTTATTATATAAACAGACTTGACGTCCCTATAAATGGGCTATGCGGTTGTTGATGGGTACTGGCAAATACACACCTAGTGCTGCTGTTGCTGGTGACAAGTCTTGGGAACCAGTATTTTCTTGACAACTAAAATGTGTCATAAGTCAATTTTGTCGATTTTGAAAAATGGAAGATACAAGGCTTAATAAGTTAGTATATAATTACTGTCAAAATATTGTAGGTAGACACTGTAGAAATTGGTGTTTCACTGTCCATGAGATATTACGTAAATATCATTGTAAAGCATATATAGACATGGATAATTTATATCTGCATATAAACGATATGTTAAACAAAATACAGGAACATTGTGTAAACGACTATATATATAAATTGATTGAACATTTACGTTGTTTATTTAGTGTAAAGTGCACTGGTTAAGAACATATAGAAGTTTTAAACTTATTTTTGAGACAGAAGAATATATTAAGGTTCTGATTCCTTATAAACACAGATCTGCCTTAGCTAAGTTTTGATGTGGAGTTGCGCCCATTAGACTTGAAACTGGACGATATGAACGATTAAACTGTGTAATAGAATATGCCCAATATGTGGAAATGGAATTGAAACTGAGATGCATGTTTTAATTCAATGTCCATATTACGAGGACATTAGGCATAATTTGTTTCTTAGAGCTAATACTGTAAACGAAGGGTTTTATATGTAAAATGATGAAATCAAGCTTAGTTTTATTCTTTCCAATGCAAGTAGTGTAAAAATAGCTGCACAATCCTGCTTCTTAATTCTAGAGACACATAAGAAGTTTTTGTATATTACATAAATGACAAATTTTAATAAATATTAAAACAAACGAACTCTTAACACATGTTTTATACTTTTAAGATATTAGACTAGTTATCTTTTTTATCGTGCAGTATGCTATATATATATTTTAGAATGTACAAATGTGACTTGTTATATATTTTACAATGGAAAGATGTGACGTGTTAATAGTCATTTATAATTCTGTTTAGAATGACCACATGTTTTACTGATTTTATATGATGTATATAATATGTAAATGTGTATGAGACTTAAATAAAAAAAAAAAAAAATGTATAAATGCCACACTTTTTCTGACTTATACTGGTTTCGTGATATAAATAGTTGTTACGTCGTTTACGGGAGCACAATTCAAACGAAATCTAATACAAAAAACTAAAGTACTCCATAACAATATGCTTCAATGCTTGAATATAAATTAGATGCTTATAAGTAAATGTTGTGTTTCCTGTATGCGGCTGGAAACCTTTAACAAGCACAGGCGTTGCCTAGCAATCTTTGCGTTACATGGGCACATATGGCATAGTGACATGTGCATAGTTTGTCTTGCAATAAGATCTGTGTGAAAAGTCAACATTTACGAGTATTTTCAGACAAACGGGGCTCTTGCTTCTATCTAGGCATTGTTATTTACATTGCCTTAGTGTTTAGGAGATTTTTAGCAGTTTACGAACATTTAAAGTATGTGGTAAAACAAATATTCATAATAACACTTATAAATGTGCACTGAGATATATTTTCATTCATTATATAGCGACTTATACGTTTCAAATCTGCCATTTACTACAGTTTGGACTCAAAATGTGTTTACAGCCACTATTATACCAAATAGTGTGATACTTAGTTAAAAACTGAAAACAAATCGTGGTTTTATTTGCATACGTCTAGGTTTGTTCCTACTTTTGATTATACCAAGAAATTATATATTTTCCTGTCTTTAGGTTTTGTAAACTGTCTGCTAAAACAATAACATTTGCAGCTGTTTAATGAGCGATGACATAAGAGTTAAAAATCGAGAGAATGCATGAATCAATTACATGTTCGATATTGAATCAAATTTAGCCAATATTTAAATATATTTTTGGAAATTAATGACTATTATCCATATTAATTTAGCAAATACCACAATAATGTGTCTAATAGCGTGGTTGAGTCGCTGAAAAGCATGCTAATTACATCTGTTATTTTTATGGATTCTAGACGAAATGTCACCCAGGCGTTCTGTTAGTTTTGATAAAAGATGAACACATGACTTTCGTTAATAATAATATCATTACTCTATTTAAATGTTATTTGAAAGGTAGCCTTAAATAAATAGCATCACTTAGTAATTTAAGGTACATTGAGCTGTTCCAGTGACCATGTGGCATCTTTGATCGAGTTAATTTCATTAATCAGTATTTTGTCCTTAAGTTTAACATAGCTAAATTTCTGTACTCTTTTACATGTATACACGTCTGCCAAGATGACATTTATTATCATTTAAGTGAGACAACAGTATGGAGAGTGTATGAAAGCCAAAAAAGCATTAATTCTCAACGATCTTAGTAATAAGGTCCAAACAGAAGTCTGTTAAGCCTCACTAACTTTATAAATTCGTGCATGCTATGTTTATATTTCATGAAATACAATTGTCGTTATCAGTGTTTCGTGGGTTGTATCATCGTTGTTAGCGTTGAGCAT
This sequence comes from Congeria kusceri, assembly GCA_027627225.1. Classification (NCBI taxonomy): domain Eukaryota; kingdom Metazoa; phylum Mollusca; class Bivalvia; order Myida; family Dreissenidae; genus Congeria; species Congeria kusceri. Next base: position 31,173,304 of record CM051024.1, read on the forward strand.
ATTATAACTGCTATGACAATATTACAATTGCGAGAGTATATCTTTAAGTCTTATTAAACGAATTATATGATTGATATTCATTTAACATTCTGAGCACATTAAGGTTCACTTAATTTAAAGGTATATTTCACAAATAGGAACACTTCAGTACATGACTTTATATGTCATGATGACCGCTGTCGGAGAATATTCCGGTTCTAAAACATTTTCTTGGAATTAATTTGTTTCATGTGAAAGTAGACAGTTTTCTCAAACATTATTAGAGCCGCGTGATGGGAAAACGGGCTTAATGCATCTGCGTAAAGTGTCGTCCTTTCCGCCTACAGTGGATTTATGTTTCGGAAATACTTCCTTGAACAAAAAATATCATAAAAACGGACTGCACAGGCTGATCCGGGACGACACTTTACGCACATGCATTAAGCCCGGTTTTCCCACAACATGCCTCATTAGGTTCCACAGTGCTTTCTGGGGATATGATCATAACACTCAAGAGTAAATATCTGTGCTATTAAGTGTCACATTTAATTAGACGTATTGCTTTTCTTGCAAGAATAAGGAAAATACATTGACAAGCACATATGCGCATGTTTTAATTCGATGTTCTAGAAGATGGGAATTTACGTTCCATAACCATTTTGTCACAAATTCGCCGGGTGCAAGACACAAACGTACATGATTTATTGGATTTTCAAGGACATTTTCGTCATAAAAAACATCAACAACAACATTTTTATTACTGCTACTACTGTTACTGTTGTTTCTACTGTATATATACATGTAATTGCATTATATATAGACAAAATTCTGCGTAGCTAGTCCATATCGAAGTTACAGTGACATTTGTGTTTAGCTCTTTATTCTTCAAATTCATTATTTTGCCTTCGACGGGGCACAGACATTTTGAAGCATTTTTATGGCATATATTTCAACCCGCCTATTTGACTACATGTGTCTTCATCCTAGATATGTTTCTGAAAATAAACAGAAAATTCAAATTATATTAATGAATATGAATTAGCCATTTTTCTCTATAAACTAGATGTTTCGGTGTCTGCAGCAGAACTATCTATTATATCTTGTTCAACGTATCCTCTGTCTGCAGATTTGGTTACTTCCAATATAGTGTCCTCTGTTTATTCAAAACATTATATGTATGTATATAAACTGCGACGACGAACATTTGAGTTTTAAGACCATTAATAATACAAATATATGCAAATATTACATTTACCCAACGATTGTGTGTTTTCTAAGCTCGTCTTAGCTTAAGTATCCAAGTATGTTAGGGTAAACAAACGTTGATGAACAAAACGTGTATAAAATAATTATGTGGACAATATACACGTATATATGTATCTTCACGTCTATGTTTTCAGAGCATAGCAATCACATATGCGGATGGAATTATTGCAAAGTGTAGAAGAAAATTCTTAGAGAAATCATTGTGGCATTTGGTTCAAAGGTAAACGCGTTTTATAAAATAATTATATTTAAAAAAAGGCATACAATTGAACGGCATAACAGTTTGCTACTAGCATGGGACTGTCATCTGCTTTGAAAATTAATTAACAATCAGTAACGTTTATTTAATTAAATATCATCAATATTGCATAAAATATTAGTTCTAAAAATACTGACGTAAGGCATTGAACTAGCAACAGCTGTGTGTTTTGTGTTCTTTATGTGTTTTTGTGATGTGCTGTGTTGCTTTTGGCAATTGGTAAAAAGCCATAAATAAAGGACATCGTGCTGCCAATACGAGTTTTCTCCTGCTGACGCATCTGGAGTTCCACTTTGTTTATATTTATAATCAGAGAAGGTAGTGTGTGATTTCTTACATTAAATTTGACATATTCCAGTTCAATAATAAATGTTAAAAGAGCAGATTATTTAAAGCACTAAACTGAAACAGGAATATGAACGATGCTGAATCTAGTACTGGTCAATATCTGCGAGTGGATTTGTTGGAATTTTCAGACAGAAACAAACGACTTGTGCCAAATGTAATGACGGCTGTCAATTGATTAAATGCAGCATTGACTTATTTATAGGTCATTGGTGTCCATTAATTGTAGTATAGGCTTGATGTTTGTTTACCTTCTAAATGAACAAGAATTTATTGGCACGTTATTTTCGATTTTCCTATCGAGCATATAGTAGTTGATCAGAATGTTTCAACTATAATGTTGTTAGTATTATTAATATCTACACATCTACACATATCATACCCAGATAGCTGTGGGTTACTAACATTGTTGGATTACTAGCACCTCAAATGGTAATGCTATTTGAAATATATAACGTTGAAACAAATGCATTTTCATTGAATACTTTACAATATCGTTGTTTTACAAGTATAAATATACCTTTAGTGAAACAAACCTTGTTTTGTGATGAAAACTAAAGTCGATCTTCTGAATTGTTTGACGACTCATTTTACCAACCGATAAGCGATTAGCTGCACTATTTGAACCAAAAAAGCATCAATGTTATCAGTATCAGTAAAAACTATTCCAATAAAAATGTGTCTTGTTTTCACACTGACCATTGTTGTAAGATTTAAGTAGAGGATCAATAACGTCGCAATAGCTATTTCTTGAAAAGACTATATTCTCTTCAACCAGTTTTAATTACTGCAGTTACATTAATCTGCAAACACAGTAAATAACATAATCAAAATGGAAGCATTTTGCATAACAATATACTTTTTTTGGAACCTATTTATCAAAGTTCAAGGTAGTTTGCCAAAGACGTCTCGAAAATGGCATCGCGTATTCATCGAATAAATTGGATGTTTTCGTCTATTTATTTTGACATTATTATGTGCTGCAGTAACCACATAAATTGGAACCAGCCGTAAGTAATATCAACAGGCACGAACAACGTGCAGCAAGTGAAAAACATGGGAGTTGTTAACAAAAACCGGTGATAATTATTGTTGCTTTTGCTCTTGTTTTATTGTTGTATTTTGTATTGTTGTTACTGTTGTTGGTTTAATATGCACATGATCAGTCAAACCGCTAAACAATGGGAGCAATACTGAATACATCGCTCATATGTTTGCTATAAGTAATGTACATAATCAAATTTAACACAATGTACTTGTGAATATATATGAGAATATAATCATCTACCAGCATTAACAATTATGACAGCGTAAAATACTAGTAAACGTATATAAATTCGCCGGTATGAAATTTCGCGGTTTCTTTAAAAACGACAATTTTGTAAATAACACTAAACAGAAACTAAGACAGAAACAAAAGGTCGAAAAGTGAAGCTTACCAATGTGACAGCTATTCTTCACTCTTGATAAAAAATAGTGCTTTTGTCCATATACAAGAAACTTCTTTGTTAAGAGTGATGTTAGATTATTCATGTTAGTAGGTGTTTGTATGTGTAGCTTGCCCGTGTTAGCAGACGATTAGAGAAATTCAGGAACGTAAAAATATGTTTAACCGCTCCTACGAGAAACTTTATTGTGGCTTTAATAATGATGAATTTGACATCTCTGAGCTGCACCATGAGAACAGAGTTGTAGATGGTTCAATATCTTACTATTATGGGTTACTGGCGACAAGATATATTTCAATAAAATCAAATTTAGATAGCACTCTGGAAACAGCAGGGTTGTTTAACGTTAAGCTTTCGCTAGCATTTTCAGTGTGGTTGTTGTTGTTGTTGGTGGTGTTGGTGGTGGTGGTGGTGGTGATGGTGGCATCGGTGGCGGCGGCAGCGGTGGTGTTGGTGGTGGTGGTGTTTCTTTTTAAGGCAAGTTATACGTTTTCAGACAATGTTGTGTTTTCTAACCATTATAATAAACACGTTATTTGGATAAACAATATGCTATGGTATAAAGATCCTTTGCACCGTAGATAAAATGGTATGGCATATGTAAAAGTCAACTTGCATGCAATTCAACTTCAAATTGAACATCTATACACATATTTGACTAGACAACTTTGTAAGCATATCTAAGATATATTTAACATACTGTTCTGAAATGATAAAAACAACATTGTGCAGCAATCCGCTTTTCTCTAAAGATTCTAGGCAAATGACTAAAACCAGCAAAAATATTGTTATAAAACGTTGTTATATTAAGCATCTCTGTTTGTTGGATAGATTGGTAAATGACAGGTATACGATATTTGGGAGGCAAAACTGTTTGCACTAATTTGGCAAGTCATGTTTAATATTTGCTATTCCTTTATTTGCATAGTTAGATTACATAGTTCTAAACGAAGCCGTCATCGATCAGCATACATTGCATACAAACTGAAGCTTGGCAAATAGTACTGAACATGCGATACAGTTCAAGTCTGGACAATGATGTGTATAATTGCCAAAGTAACACGTTTATTTTCAACTTTAAATAACTTAGAATACAATTAGTTTTGTTTTCTTAATGTTATTTATTTCAATAGCCAAGTTAATTGTTATGAAAGGTTATCGTGTTATTGCAGTAATTTATTCAGTAACTACTGCTGGTATTTTTCGCTGAAAAAAAACAACAACACCTATTATGATACTGGGCCTAAAACATTTGAGTTTCTATTTCATACCACTTGAGACTTGATACCATTTTAGAACACCTCTTATTCAGATAAACGCATTTAAACAAATGCGGCCTTTAAACCTTCTTATTTAATGAATAAGCTTCAATTACTCCACTAACAGCTGATTGCGTTTAGGAAGTGCATCAAATAGTCTTAGAAAACATTCTCATCTATAGCCACCGTAAAATCGGCCACTGATCCTCTAACAGCAGGCCGTACTAAACCACTGTGCATTCTTAAGGATAAACATACAATATATGCATATACGTTTAATGTGCAATTTTCTGTATAATAATTGACAAACAAGCGGACATATAAAAAAATCTAATAATAACGGATTGTCAAATTATCAAATCATACACAATGAAAACGGTAAGCGTTTGACTAACACATTTTTATTTACTTATTTATTTATTCATTTCTTCGTGTTTGTCTGGTATATTCAAATGAAAATTACAATTGTGATAGTACGAACAGAACAGAACAGAACAACATATTTTATTTTGTAAATGGAGGCCTCCAGTCTATAATACATAGCATATAATAATACATAAAATTATTATTTGAGTTATGCGCCACATAAATATATATATAACTAACTCAAAATTGTGTCTGAGTAATACGTTACAATTTCTAAATAAAGAAGATATTCATACAGGTGTATTATTTTTATGTATGCATATAACAATTTACAGATATACAAAGCTAATTTTCGGATAGTTGTTTTATTTTCATCTGCCATTAATCTAGAAAAAGAAGACAGAGTTGGTCTTCCATGATACCAAGATAATCTGTTCGCAGTTTCAACATTTCAGGGCATACATAAAGAACATGCAATTCACATTATATTACATATATATTACATATGTAAAAGCAATACAGACATTACCTATTTGTTCTTTGTATATTATTGTGTCTGCCAGTTTCTATTCGAAATTTATGACTTGAACAGCGGAACTTTGATCATGCAATTTTATGTGTTTTTGACATTTAAATATTTAAATATATTTCAGTATTTAATAACGTTTAAAAATATTTATGATGGTGACATCTCGCAGAGTCATTTACGTTGTGATGCCATTCTTGGTTTTTAATATCTGATAATCTTTGTCGAAAACTTGTAATGAAAATATCAATGGTTCCAATTTCCTGGGTGATCCAAGCAAAGCCAAAACCATATGCAAACAATATGTTTTAACTTGTATTGCCCAACATATTGTGCCAGCATCATCTAAACATTTAAGCAATTTATAATTTTTTTTCGGATATCTATTATTTGGCATTGGCAATAACTGACACATTGAGTATAATAAGTAACATATAACGAAAAACGTTCACATTCACCTGAAACAATGAAATTTTATAGAATTATTAACCATTATGTGTTTAGGACAAAACAGAGGTTATACACGTTCAATACGTTCACTGTACGTGTGTCCCCAGATTTCAGATCCATAACATAAAATAGGTTTTACCATGGAGTCAAATAGATGAAATAAGTTACTGGTTAGAAAATGACTGAAAGGCCTTTGGTAATTAAGAATACAAAAAAATCGCGCTCTGGGCTTGTGCCGCTAATTTTCGGTGTGCAGACAACCATGATAATTGAGGAGTAAATAATAATTCCATATATTCGTATAAATTTGTTATATTTATTCGCTTGCCTCTAAAGGTCCAAATTTCATTTGTTCTAAGTGGTTCGCCATTTCTAAAATCGTATTATTTCTGTTTTGTTAATATTTACTTCCATTCGTGTCTGAGTACACAATGTATCTACACAATTTAACTGCTGCTGGAGTTTAAATACAGTTTCTGCACAATTTGCAACATCATCTGCGAACAGCAAACATATTATATCAGGTATATCATTCGAAACAAATATGCCTGAATAATTTAAAAATGGGCAGAAATGAATAATACAATTGATAAAGCTCAGGCAGGGTTTAGGTGTGGCTATTCAACTGTTGATAATTTATTTTCATTACTAGCTATTATACAAAAGTACCTTTCGAAACGAGGCGGATGTTTTTATTGTTTATATGTCGATTTAACAAAAGATTTTGATAAGGCAGATCATTGTTAGCTGATTTTATGTCTTGAGCGAATTGGTATACACGGTAATATATTACGTATTCTAATCAAAATGTATGCAAACTTCAAATCATGCGTTTAGACTGAAAATGGTTTAACGGGCTATTTCACATGTAATGTTGGGACCAGACAGGGCTACATAACAAGTTCTACCCATTTTTCTCTATTTATAAATGAACTATTTATTCTTTTACGAGAACATTGGGGATCAGGCATATTTGTATGAATATCTTCTTTATTTAGAAATTGTAACGTATTACTCAGACACAATTTTGAGTTAGTTATATATATATTTATGTGGCGCATAACTCAAATAATAATTTTATGTATTATTATATGCTATGTATTATAGACTGGAGGCCTCCATTTACAAAATAAAATATCTTGTTCTGTTCTGTTCTGTTCGTACTATCAAAATTGTAATTTTCATTTGAAAATACCAGACAAACACGAAGAAATGAATAAATAAATAAGTAAATAAAAATGTGTTAGTCAAACGCTTACCGTTTTCATTGTGTATGATTTTGATAATTTGACAATCCGTTATTATTAGATTTTTTTTATATGTCCGCTTGTTTGTCAATTATTATACAGAAAATTGCACATTAAACGTATATGCATATATTGTCTGTTTATCCTTAAGAATGCACAGTGGTTTAGTACGGCCTGCTGTTAGAGGATAAGTGGCCGATTTTACGGTGGCTATGAGAATGTTTTCTAAGACTATTTGATGCACTTCCTAAACGCAATCAGCTGTTAGTGGAGTAATTGAAGCTTATTCATTAAATAAGAAGGTTTAAAGGCCGCGCTTGTTTAAATGCGTTTATCTGAATAAGAGGTGTTCTAAAAAGGTATCAAGTCTCAAGTGGTATGAAATAGAAACTCAAATGTTTTAGGCCCAGTATCATAATAGGTGTTGTTGTTTTTTTATCAGCGAAAAATACCAGCAGTAGTTACTGAATAAATTACTGCAATAACACGATAACTTTTCATAACAATTAACTTGGCTATTGAAATAAATAACATTAAGAAAACAAAACTAATTTAATTTGACTAAGTTATTTAAAGCTGAAAATAAACTTGTTACTTTGCCAATTATACACATCATTGTCCTGACTTTAACTGTATCGTTCATGTAAACGCACGCATGTTCAGTACTATTTGCCAGGCTTCAGTTCATATGCAATGTATGCTGATCGATGACGGCTTCGTTTAGAACTATGTAATCTAACTATGCAAATAAAGGAATAGCAAATATTAAACATGACTTGCCAAATTAGTGCAAACAGTTTTACCTCCCAAATATCGTATATCTGTCATTTACCAATCTATCCAACAAACAGAGATGCTTAATATAACAACGTATGGGCATTTTTCCTGGTTTTAGTCATTTGCCTAGAATCTTTAGAGAAAAGCGGATTGCTACGCAATGTTGTTTTCATCATTTCAGAACAGTATGTTAAATATATCTTGGATATACTTACAAAGTTGTCTAGTCAAACATGTGTATAGATGTTCAATTTGAAGTTGAATTGTATGGAAGTTGACTTTTACAAATATGCCATACCATCTTATTTACGGTGCAAAGGATCTTTATACCATAGCATATTGTTTATCCAAATAACGTTTTTATTATAATGGTTAGAAAACACAACATTGTCTGAAAACGTATAACTTGCATGAAAAAGAAATACCACCACCACCAACACCATCGCTGCCGCCGCCACCGATGCCACCATCACCACCACCTCCACCACCACCACAACCAACAACAACAACCACATTGAAAATGCTTGCGAAAGCTTAACGTTAAACAATCCTGCTGTTTCCAGAGAGCTATCTAAATTTGATTTTATTGAAATATATCTTGTCGCCAGTAACCCAATAATAGTAAGATATTGAACCTTCTACAACTCTGTTCTCATGGTGCAGCTCAGAGATGTCAAATTCATCATTATTAAAGCCACAATAAAGTTTCTCGTAGGAGCGGTTAAACATATTTTAACGTTCCTGAATTTCTCTAATCGTCTGCTAACACGGGCAAGCTACACATACAAAAACCTACTAACATGAATAATCTAACATCACTCTTAACAAAGAAGTTTCTTGTATATGGACAGAAGCACTAGTTTTTATCAAGAGTGAAGAATAGCTGTCTCTTTGGTAAGCTTCACTTTTCGACCTTTTGTTTCTGTCTTTGTTTAGTGTTATTTACAAAATTGTCGTTTTTAAAGAAACCGCGAAATTTCATACCGGCGAATTTATATACGTTTACTAGTATTTTACGCTGTCATAATTGTTAATGCTGGTAGATGATTAACAGCTGGTTGTTAAATCTATGGAAATCATATATATTCTCATATATATTCACAAGTACAATGTGTAATATTTGATTATGTACATTACTTATAGCAAACATATGAGCGATGTATTCAGTATTGCTCCCATTGTTTAGCGGTTTGACTGATCATGTGCATATTAAACCAACAACAGTAACAACAATACAAAATACAACAATAAAACAACAGCAAAAGCAACAATAAATATCACCGGTTTTTGTTAACAACTACCATGTTTTTCACTTGCTGCACGTTGTTCGTGCGTGTTGTTATTACTTACGGCTGGTTCAAATTTATGTGGTTACTGCAGCACATGATAGTGTCAAAATAAATAGACGCAAACATCCAATTTATTCGATGAATACGCGATGCCATTTTCGAGACGTCTTTAGCAAACTACCTTGAACTTTGATAGATAGGTTCCAAAAAAAGTATATTGTTATGCAAAATGCTTCCATTTTGATTATGTTATTTAATGTGTTTGCAGATTAATGTAACTGCAGTAACTAAAACTGGTTGAAGAGAATATAGTCTTTTCAAGAAATAGCTATTGCGAGGTTATTGATGCAGTACTTAAATCTTACAACAATGGTCAGTGTGAAAACAAGACACATTTTCATTGGAATATTTTTTACTGATACTGATAACATTGGTGTTTTATTTATAAAGAACAAAGATTCTAACCAAATAGCTTATCGCTTATATCGGTTGGTAAAAAGAGTCATCAAACAATTCAGAAGATCGACTTTAGTTTTCATCACAAAACAAGGTTTGTTTCACTAAAGGTATATTTATACTTGTAAAACAACGATATTGTAAAGTATTCAATGGAAATGCATTTGTTTCAACGTTATATATTTCATATAGCATTACCATTTGAGGCGCTATTAATCCAACAAGGTTAGTAACCCACAGCTATCTGGGTATGATTTGTGTAGATGTGTAGATATTAATAATACTAACAGCATTATTAACTATAGTTGAAACATTCTGATCAACTACTATATGATCGATAAGAAAATCGAAAATAACGTGGCAATAAATTCGTGTTCATTTAGAAGGTACACAAACATCGAGCCTATACTACAATTAATGGACACCAATGACCTATAAATAAGTCAATGCTACATTTAACCAATTGACAAGCGTCATTACATTTGGCACAAGTCGTTTGTTTCTGTCTGAAAATTCCAACAAATCCACTCGCAGATATTGACCAGTACTAGGTTCAGCATCGTTCATATTCCTGTTTCAGTTTAGTGCTTTAAATAATCTGCTCTTTTAACATTTATTATTGAACTGGAATATGTCAAATTTTAATGTAAGAAATCAAACACTACCTTCTCTGATTATAAATATAAACAAAGTGGAACTCCAGATGCGTCAGCAGGAGAAAACTCGTATTGGCAGCACGAGGTCCTTTATTTATGGCTATTTACCAATTGCCAAAAGCAACACAGCACATCACAAAAACACATAAAGAACACAAAACACACAGCTGTTGCTAGTTGAGTGCCTTAAGTCAGTATTTTTAAAACTAATATTTTATGCAATATTGATGATATTTAATTAAATAAACGTTACTGATTGTTAATTAATTTTCAAAGCAGATGACAGTCCCATGCTAGTGGCAAACTGTAATGCCGTTCAATTGTATGCCTTTTTTAAATATAATTATGTTATAAAACGCGTTTACCTTTGAACCAAATGCCACACTGATTTCTCTAAGAATTTACTTCTACACTTTGCAATAATTCCATCCGCATATGTGATTGCTATACTCTGAAAAAATAGACGTGAAGATACATACATACGAGTATATCGTCCACATAATTATTTTATACACGTTTTGTTCATCAACGTTTTTTTACCCTAACATACTTGAATATTTAAAATAAGCTAAAACGAGCTTAGAAAACACAAAATTGTTGGCTAAATATAATAGTTACATATATTTATATTATTAATGGTCTTAAAACTCAAATGTTCGTCGTCGCAGTTTATATACTTACATATAATGTTTTGACTATACAGCGGACACTGTATTGGAAGTAACCAAATCTACAGACAGGGGATACGTTGAACAAGATATAATAAATAGTTCTGCTGCAGACACCGAAACATCTAGTTTATAGAGAAAAATGGCTAATTCATATTCATTAATATAATTTGAATTTTCTGTTTATTTTCAGAAACATGTCTTGGATGAAGACACATGTAGTCAAATTGGCGGGTTGAAATGCCATAAAAACCATGGGAATAAAAGTGTTTCAAAATGTCTGTGCCTCGTCGAAGGCAAAATAATGAATTTGAAGAATAAAGAGCTAAACACAAATTTTACTGTAACTTCGATATGGACTAGTTACGCAGATTTGTGTCTATTTATAATGCAATTACGTGTATATATACAGTAGAAACAACAGGTACAGTAGTAGCAGTAATAAAAATGTTGTTGTTGATATTTTTTATAACGAAAATTTCCTTGAAAATCCAATAAATCATGTACGTTTGTGTCTGGCACCCGGCGAATTTGTGACAAAATGGTTATGGAACGTAAATTCCCATCTTCTAGAACATCGAATTAAAACATGCGCATATAAGCTTGTCAATGTATTTTCCTTATTCTTGCAAGAAAAGCAATACGTCTAATTAAATGTGACACTTAATAGCACAGACAATTTCTCTTGTGTGTATGATCATATCCCCAGAAAGCACTGTGGAACCTAATGAGGCATGTTGTGGGAAAACCGGGCTTAATGCATGTGCGTAAAGTGTCGTCCCGGATCAGCCTGTGCAGTCCGTGCAGGCTGATCCGGGACGACACTTTCCGTTTTTATGATATTTTTTGTTCAAGGAAGTATTTCCGAAACATAAATCCACTGTAGGCGGAAAGTGTCGTCCCGGATGAGCCTGTGCGGACTGCACAGGCTAATCAAAGACGACACTTTACGCAGATGCATTAAGCCCAGTTTTCCCATCACGCGGCTCTAATAATGTTTGAGAAAACTGTCTACTTTCACATGAAACAAATTAATTCCAAGAAATGTTTTAGAACCGGAATATTGTCCGACAGCGGTCATCATGACATATAAAGTCATGTACTGAAGTGTTCCTATTTGTGAAATATACCTTTAAATTAAGTGAACCTTACTGTGTTCAGAATGTTAAATGAATATCAATCATATAATTCGTTTAATAAGACTTAAAGATATACTCTCGCAATTGTAATATTGCCATAGCAGTCATAATCTTCTCAACGCCTACAACGATGATACAACCCACGAAATACTGATAACGACAATTGTATTTAATGAAGTATAAACATAGCATGCACGAATTTATAAAGTTAGTGAGGCTTAACAGACGTTTGTTTGGACCTTATTACTAAGATCGTTGAGAATTAATGCTTTTTTGGCTTTCATACACTCTCCAGACTGTTGTCTCACTTAAATGATAATAAATGTCATCTTGGCAGACGTGTATACATGTAAAAGAGTACATAAATTTAGCTATGTTGAACTTAAGGACAAAATACTGATTAATGACATTAACTCGATCAAAGATGCCACATGGTCACTGGAACAGCTCAATGTACCTTAAATTACAAAGTGATGCTATTTATTTAAGGCTACCTTCAAATAACATTTAAATAGAGTAATGCTATTATTATTAACGAAAGTAATGTGTTCATCTTTTATCTCTTCCGGCCCAAGTGTGTTCGCCGTTGTAAAATGTGCACAACTAACAGAACGCCTGGGTGACATTTCGTCTAGAATCCATAAAAATAACGGATGTAATTAGCATGCTTTTCAGCGGCTCAGCCACGCTATTAGACACATTATTGTGGTATTTGCTAAATTAATATGGATACTAGTCATTTATTTCCAAAAATAAATTTAAATATTGGCTAAATTTGATTCAATATCGAACATGTAATTGATTCATGCATTCTCTCGATTTTTAACTCTTATGCCATCGCTCATTAAACAGCTGCAAATGTTGTTGTTTTAGCAGACAGGTTACAAAACCTAAAGACAGGAAAAAATATAATTTCTTGGTATAATCAAAAGTAGGGACAAACGTAGACGTATGCAAATAAAAACACGATTTGTTTTCAGTTTTTAACTAAGTATCACACTATTTGGTATAATAGTGGCTGTAAACACATTTTGAGTCCAAACTGGAGTAAATGGCAGATTTGAAACGTATAAGTCGCTATTTTATGAATGAAAATATATCTCAGTTCACATTTATAAGTGTTATTATGAATATTTGTTTTACCACATACTTTAAATGTTCTTAAACTGCTAAAAATCTCCTAAACACTAAGGCAATGTAAATAACAATGCCTAGATAGAAGCAAGAGCCCCGTTTGTCTGAAAATACTCGTAAATGTAGACTTTTCACGCAGATCTTATTGTAAGACAAACTATGCAGATGTCACTATGCCATATGTGCCCATGTAACGCAAAGATTGCTAGGCAACGCCTTTGCTTGTTAAAGGTTTCCAGCGGCATACAGGAAACACAACATTTACTTATAAGCATCTAATTTATATTCAAGCATTGAAGCATATTGTTATGGAGTAGTTTTTTTTGTATTAGATTTCGTTTGAATTGTGCTCCCGTAAACGACGTAACACCTATTGATATCACGAAACCAGTATTAGTCAGACAAATGTGTGGCATTTATAATTCTTTATTTTTTTATTTTTTTTTATTTAAGTCTCATACACATTTACGTATTATATCATCATATAAAATCAGTAAAACATGTGGTCATTCTAAACAGAATTATAAGTGACTATTAACACGTCACATCTTTCCATTGTAAAATATATAACAAGTCACATCTGTACATTCTAAAATATATATACCATACTGCAAGATAAAAAGAAAACTAGTCTAATATCTTAAAAGTATAAAACATGTGTTACGAGTTCGTTTTTTTTAAATATTTATTAAAATGTGTCATTTATGTAATATACAAAAACGTCTTACGTGTCTCTACAATTAAGAAGCAGGATTTTGCAGCTATTTTTACAATACTTGCATTGAAAAGAATAAAACTAAGCTTGTTTTCATCATTTTACATATAAAACCCTTCGTTTACAGTATTAGCTCTAAGAAACAAATTATGCCTAATGTCCTCGTAATATGGACATTGAATTAAAACATGCATCTCAGTTTCAATTCCATTTCCACATATTGGGCATATTCTATTACACAGTTTAATCGTTCATATCGTCCAGTTTCAAGTCTAATGGACGCAACTCCACATCAAAACTTAGCTAAGGCAGATCTGTGTTTATAAGGAATCAGAACCTGAATATATTCTTCTGTCTCAAAATTAAGTTTAAAACTTCTATATGTTCGTAACTTATTATAACCAGTGCTATTTACACTAAATAAACAATGTAAATGTTCAATCAATTTATATATATAGTGGTTTACACAATGTTCCTGTATTTTGTTTAGCATATCGTTTCTATGCAGATATCAATTATCCATGTCTATGTATGCTTTACAATGATATTTACGTAATAGCTCATGGACAGTAAAACACCAATTTCTACAGTGTCTACCTGCAATATTTTGACAGTACTTATATACTAACTTATTAAGCCTTGTATCTTCCATTTTTCAAAATCTACAAAATTGACGTATGACACATTTTAGTTGTCAAGAAAATACTGGTTCCCAAGCCTTGTCACCAACAACAGCAGTACTAGGTGTGTATTTGCCAGTACCCATGAACAACCGCATAGCCCATTTATAGGGACGTCAAGTCTGTTTATATAATAAAATGACAGTGACATTGTCCATTACGCGGTCAATCAAATTTCTCGTCTAGTATCGCCAGAGAGGATGTTATACATTTTGATAACCCACATTGACTTCGTATGCTTGATTACAACCTACAATATCTAACCACTAGGTATTGTGGGTTGATTTCGTTCCGAGATCATTCTATATATCACTGTTTATATCTGAAGATGTCTTTTTTCCGTAATCAGCATGATTTGTAAATTATCTTATTCAATAGATATAAATACAGAAAACGAACACCTGTCTTTATTGGTGTAATAATTCCATAGGCGAATTTAATGACAACTAATATGAAGTTGCGTTCTAAACAAAGTGTTATACTGTAATCATTTGTTTTAATGAACTTTCTTCGAATTGTGATATATTTGTATATACATTATAGGTAAAAATGTTTACATAGACAATTACTATGACCATAGCATCAAATTGTTAAACTATCTATGTCAACATAGTTGCATTTTCTTCAAGATATTTTGCCAGTGTTTTTAGTTTCCACAAGGCTTATTTTAGTTTTAAACCCACCACCTACATGTACAAAATATCTGTCTGAACAAATAAGTGTAATCGTTAAAAAGAAGTCATGTGTATGACAAACCGACGAGATAAATCTACATTGGAAACAACAGAAGCATTCACACGGGAAGATATCAAGAAATATTCGAGTAATATTTGGACGGGTCTCACTAATCAAAATTATGTCCTTGGTGATATTTTAACAATATATTTACGTTTAAATATGTGGACTGACCTTTATAAGTAACATTGTTGTTATTTATCGGTCTCTGGGACTTTGATGAAATACTGTCATCTCATTTCAATGCGCTTAAATAAGTTACTGATTGTTATGGCAACCCAATGGGAATACGTAGTTCACGAGCCAACTTCATTTATATATAAATTTATCTTTATTAATCCAGGTGGATTACCCTATTTGATTTGACATTCGAAACTTTGATAGCTAATAATTAATTGTCATTGTTGTTAGGTATTGTTGGACTATGATATTTAGTTTGAGAATAAATTCAGCTTAATAACGTGTATTGAATTTCATAGAATTATTAGTAAGGAATTTATATCGAAAATGTCTTCGCGTGAGATTATTCTTTTACAGCTGAAACTACAAGTGAATGAAAGCCACACTTCTGAGTTGCAGGAGTAGATGAACCTTATGGATCTAAAACCTTTCATAAATATATATTTCAACAGGCTTTGTAAGTGCAACTTTAGGCGTGATCATTTATTTTGTTTCTAATTAAATGTTTAGCCAGAAATGGAAATAGCAATAATACTACTTGTATCAAATCTGTTAATTTATTGCATATAAATTGTTTTTATGTGCACCGTTTAGATATAAAGTACATATTGGACGTTGGTTTGTCTTTGATCGCTTAAAATCTCTCACACAAGTATGTCTGCAAATTACTATGTATTTTAACCGACTGGGGTTTTCTCTTTGATATAACGCTACCGATGGGACATCACTGCACCAACGATGTGTTTCTAACAAATATGTTCGGTTTTTAACATATTACAACTTAAAGGATATTTATCAAATAATGTGTGTCTGTCGTATTAATACGTTTAATTGTAGAATAAATGGTATAAAAATATCACGGCATTATAACTTTAACTGTTAAAATGTAAATGTGAATAATTTGGCTATTTGTACATGAAATGGTGGAATAGTAATGTATTGAATTACATGAATTATTATCGTTTTTTTATATTGATGTTCTACGAAAAGTTCATCAGTAAATATTTATGATTATTTATCACCTATAATATAATTTCATATTGATAATAAATGCAGTCGCATTATATTTTTACTAAAACATTAATTTTCTTGTATTTTGATTCCTAAGAAGTAATAAATATAAGTGTTTTGTTAGACAATGATGTTTGATGTACTCTTTAAAAGCCTTCAGCTAAAGTTTGTTTCTTGAATAAAATGGTTTAACGACCGTTTTGATTTCTTTGTGTTTCTGTAAATAAGAATATTGTTCTAATCTTCTCAGGTCTCAAGAGGTACGAAACACACTAAATGTGTTTTAGGTCAAGTATCCTAATATTAGGTTTACCGACACAAAATAAGCATAGATATAACGCAGATGTGTTTATTCTGATGATGTTACTAAATGATGCAATGGAAACATAATGTACATGCATCTCTGCTTGTAGCTCGTTTGATGGTGAAATCTGAATTCACTACTGAAATTTCATTAAATTATTTATTTAAATTTATTTTAAATATATTTCATCAATTTCAATTATCAAAAATATATTGAATTTGTGTTTCTTGCAAATGCAGTTAAAGACGTGCGCAACAATTTCATTCAATTTCTTTCCAACGACAGATTTTCTTAAAAATTGGCGCAAACATGCATCAATGTATCCTTAAACTAAAACAGTCTAAAAAAATAGTGGTCACCGGCCTTTTTCCGGAAATATTGACTTTTGAATACGGTACCTGATTAGACCTTTTTTCAGTTTGTGTTACTTAGAATGTTGAATAATATAAAGCGTTTATATTCAAACAAAGATGGAGATTTTTAAATGCATCGTTTTAAAAATGTTTTGTTTGGCAATATACAAGTGCAGTTTAATGATAAAACTCGCTTTAGCTACAGTTATCATTCAACAAATGACTTTTAATGGACACTTAACGAGGTTAATTATGCATTAAATATGCCTGGGAAAACATCAATAATTCATCAAATATACAAATATATTTTGTTCCAAACGACAGATTTTGTTAAAATGTCCCACAAACATGCGTCATAATACCGAAACTAAAACAGTCTTGAAAAATAGGGGTCACCGGCCTTGTTTCGGAAATATTGGGTTTGAATACGGTAGCTGTCGAAGCCCCTTTTCAATTTGGATTTTTATCACTGTTTTAAGTGCATAGGATAGTGTTTTTTTCAAGCAAGGTTATGGTTCTTTCAACTGATATGTTTGTTCATGGTTTGTTTGACAATATACAAGTGTATGTTGATAATAAAAACGCTTTACCTACATTTGCTGCTAAAATAATGAATTTGACTGGACATTTAAGTGTGTCTAACGGGAACTAATAATGCTTTCTGAAACTTCATTTTTATCAAATGCATATTTTGTTGCAAACGACAGATTTTCTTAAAATTTCGCTCATATATGCATCAATGTATACTTACACCAAAACATTAATAAAACGAACCTGTTTGGGAAATATTGGATTTCATATAGGGTATCTGTGAAGCCTTTTTCCTGTTTCGTTTTAACATACTTAAACAACGTTTCCATAGAATGGATATATTTAAAGGATAATTGCTGAACTAATTTGTTTTTAAATACATTGCATAGTGTGTTTTTGATTATTATATATGCTTTATTAACCGTTACTATTAAAAATATTTATTTTGAATGGACATTAGAGATGAAATTAGTATATTGTAACCTATATACCATCAGTAAAAAATGAAGCAAAAGGAGAAATTAACCCAGTTATTTTCTTTTTGTTGCGAACGTCTTTAAGCGTTAGTGATATTTCAAACATACAATCTAAGCTTAATTATCACACAAAAAAGACTCATTTTGGCATAGTTCAAATACAAGTTTAAAGCCGCAGTACATAGCATATAATTCAATACATCTTAAATTGGCATTAGTTCCAATGAACGTTTATGACGTTTATTCGACTGAAAGCTCTTTCTTATTTACGAAAGGCATTTTATAATGTCTATGTTCGAAAATGCTTGGTATGAACGGAGTATACACTAATGTACATGCTGATTTACTCCAGAGTCACCACCAGCTTTCGAAAAAAGCTGATTTTACTATAAAAAGTGAACAAAACATTATTTTACCGATTTCAATGCATTTTTGTTGTATTTTGATTGGTAAGATGTTCATTAGAAACGATTTTTTTAGTAACATATTTGTGGACTGCTGCTTTAATGACAATCTGTGTAACTGCAACAAAATGGGTTTCAATTAGGCGTAAAAAAATATGTTTGTTTTATGTTACATGCCAAAAAAATTAGGGTAGGTGGGTCGGGATTTAATTTTTTTTAAATTTTATTTGCTGAATGGTCAAATTGAAGATTCTAAAACTGAATAAATATTCAAAACATATCAGTAATATCCTTAAACATTGTTTATAAGTGGATACTATCAAAACAAAACACTTATTTGTCCAACAACATATTTAATTATTGAAAAAGATAACTAAAACAAAAATCAATCTGACAAACCCAATAAAATGTTTTATGGTCGGGGAATTTTTTTTAGGGTAGGTCGGGTAACCTGAAACAAACACGTTTGTTTACGCCTTAGCGGGAAAATGTCTGAATTGTAATGCTTGTTGCTCAAAAAATTTGCATCAGCATATTATGATAGTGCATTTGAAAGTTTCAATTTGATGGTTACCGGTAATTAAATGCCATTCACACAAAATCAATACATACTTTTTAAACTTTTATTTCAACCACGCGTTTTATCTAATATATATTGCTGCATGTGTTTGCAAACAATGTTTACCATATTTTATTAAACGAGTTCAGGAATTTTGTTATTAAACGAGCCTTTGGCGAGCTTAGTAACGAATTTCCTCGACGAGTTTAATAAAATATAGTATGATATGACAACGAGTGTCAGATCTTTTTTTATCACATGCTTTTAAACCAAAAAAAAAACGTCTAATTTTACCAAAACATGTTGATGAATCCTAAAAGTTGTGTATTGGCATGACGTCATTTCATTTTGACGACGTCATTTCACCAAAATAACGTCATGCGATTGGTCAGTCAAAGAATATTTAGCCAATAAAAACGCTCAAAATGTTATCTTACACATGTGTTCGATAGAAATATTCGTAATTGTTGTATTACACGGGAGACCAGGTATAGCACGTGAAAAATGCGCATGGCTTATATGTATTTTCGAATATCTTCGCATGCATTATATATGATAAATTTATTGTGTTAACAACATTAGCTTGAAAGGGAGTTCGATCCCTCTTCGGGGAACGTTTGTATGACACAAAGTACCGGTTTCACACAGGAAACGGACTAGTAATTGTCACAATAAGCTTCTATATTTGGACATAATCGAGTTTAGATAAATAGGTTTAAACTATTAACTGATGCTGGTAACATGTATCTTGATCATAAAACACATACGCATTGAAATTGCATTATGAAAAAAGAAAATAACTATATTTTAACACAAATAAAACATATTTGTATATTTCAGAAGCTCAGAAGTCAAAAGTATATTTGAATGCTTCTTGCAAATGTTCATTTGACATATATTTCAAAGGCTTAACAATATCTCAACGTACAATTTGAAACATCCGCACCTAATGGCACAGTGAACTCTTTAAGTTTACATATTCGGTCCAGTAATCTAATTTCCCCGCGTTAATGACATTTGTCTGCAAATACTATTTCTGTCTTTAGTTCAACATATATGCTCACCTTTTACATACAGCTAGCTTATCGTCTGGTTTCGTTCCGACTTTTATTGTTCATTTAAGTGATATAGAACCGATATGTCTTGAAACTTTATATGCCAATAGTCTGTAGAGTGTATATACGAAACACTGCTCAGGCGTTCATCCTAAATTCATACAATCAATTTGTACACGTATTTAAACATAATAACTCATATATGATTATTTCTGCTCCATTTCGCCATGACGGTATTTATGAGAAATGCCTTATTATGCTTGATTTTAATAAAGTAAGGTAAATATGGTACATAATATCTAAAATAATGCAACATTCGCACCGTCAATACTATCGCACACATTAACGTCAGTAGCGCAAACTAAATTAGAAATTGATTGTTAGAATTAAGGTGATGAAATGATATGGTAGGAAACACAAACATGTACATATAAAAATCGAAACTTAGAAATCATGTTACTAGCCAGCCCAAAACTCAAATATCCGTTGCAATATATTATAATGAGTAATTAAATGACACACACACACATATTTTGCAATGGATCAAAGACTTGGATCTATATCACAAGCTCTCTTGAGATTGGACAGTAAATGGCAACCAGGAGCCGTTATATCAAGCCACGGTATTTTATCTAATGCACGGAACATTGCACTTCACAAGATTACGATATGATAAAACACATACAACAAAAGCACCATTAGTAACACTATACCCCAGATTGTACTTTTATGACTAGATCAAAATAATTTAAAAATGGAAATATCAGCACAGCAAATGTGGTAAAATAAGTATGTGTTGTTCATAATAAACAGTTGTAAGCGCATAACTTGAACATCATAGGTCTAACAAGGTTGGGTCATTGATGTGAAACTGCCACTGCGCAAATGCATGTTTTGTCAGCTGTCGTGTATATATCGCGTTAAACCAGCTAAATCAGCTTTTATTGTGCAACTCGCAATCCTTCATAGACAGGTAAAATGTTCTGAACATTCAGTTAAATTAAGGTCTTCGTATCTGAAAGCAAATAATTTAGTGATGTGTAATTAAGAATAGTATTTTTATCGAAATGTTTGATAAATACCAGTTACATAACAGATGTACTCGTATATTACATTATTCACTTTAAACGATGTATTATCTATGAGTTCTTGGTAAACAACGAAACGAACAAAAAACAAAATACCACGATATATACGATTAATATTCATTTAATGCTGACAGTTGATGCAACGAATCACATTTAAATAATTCACGTTTTTCTTAAATTTACGTTAATAATATTGATATGAAGTATAATATATATATATATATACACAACCATAATTTAGATTTTACAAATAGAGTTTGCTTCTCAGTTCCTCTTTAACAATAATACACAAATAACGATGAGCAACTGAATTAAGCAAAAACTAAAAACACAACAAATATGTTGCCATGAAAATTGTAGGCGCTTGAACAATAATAATGGGAAAATGACACAAAAACACTTGTAGTAAAGATGAAGTTTGAGATTCCGCCTCTTGTAATGGTTTCGGTTATGGCATTGCTCTCGTTGAACGATATACAATTCAAAGAATTCTTTGAAGTCATGAATTCAAATATTTTATAGCAAATGATAAAGGAGCTGATTGCTATAATTATATAAGTATTTGGTATGTATAGATTTCCCATGTTTACATACAATGAGATAAATTTAGGAACGGTATATGCATTGTACAGCGCCTAAAATAATCGTTTCGCATAGGAGAAACTTTCCACTGATTTTAATTATAATGAATTTGACATCTCAATGCGATAAAACGGAAAACAACTTGTAAAAGGTCCAACATTTTTTACTATAATTATGTAACTAAGACAAGATATATCGCAATAAAATTCAATTTCGATAGCTCTTTAGAAATAGATTTCTGAATGTTACTATACACGTTAGCCTGCATATTTGTTACGCTAAACATCTTCAGGCAGCGTTGTGTATACAAATACTTTTAATTAAGAAGAATGGAATCTGTCAACAAGTCAGTTTGATTACTTCAACGTTCAATTGTAGTAGTAGGGATATAATATGACTTCGGTTATTTTGATATAAATATCCTTATTCATGCAATTAAAAGTCTGTTTTCGATTGAGAAATATATTGTATTCGTTAGTGAAAATTCATTTACAATTGCATTGTTAATAGTAATTACAAAAATAATAATGTACATAACGTATACACTCGGCACATATTCAAATAAAGTGAGTGATTTATCCAGTCACTTCCCCCGAATCACTGTTAACATAATATAAGCACGTATTAGCACATGGTGATTCTTGTGAAATTAATTCTTGGCAGAGTTCAAAATATGATAGGCATACAGTGGACATGTGTAGTTTGTCTAATATATTTTCATAACCAAATTGAATAAATTTAGCCAATTATGCGCTACACTCCGCTCGCTATTCATGCAGATTCCAGATTTAGTGAAGTTATCGAAGAACGAAATGAAAGACGGAATAACATTCGTCATAATTGTTTGTTTAATAAATTGCTGAATGTCAGATATACGACAGATGGGTCATACAACTATTTGCATCAATTTGGCAAGTTTAATATTTGCATACCCTTTATTTGCTTAGTTGGATTTCTATGTTTGTTATACATATACTCATTTATCACCCTGCTAGATTCCATAGCGCGCATGCACATATGAAAGAGGGAAGGATAGCCCGCTTCACATATTTATACGAGTTGGCAAGTCCTCGTATGTTGTAATGGTTTAGAAACTTTTGTATTGATATTTGTTGGAAAGATAGTTAGAAAAAATATTTGTCATACAAAATATAACTTACTGTCGTTTTCACGTTATTGTCACTTTCAAAATGAAGCATCGACTATATAATAATTACTTATCAATTTATTTAGAAAACATATGCATAATAACACGCAGGCAAATAATATTGGAAATACAAGCAAAACAAAATGTACTAACGGTTGTAATAGTCTTGCAAGGTAACAGCAACGTTAAGAGCTTCTCAAGTGGCTTTCAACTGTTGTATTACATGAACACATACTGTATGTGATAGATAAATTACAATGCGTGAAACCTGGCTAACCAATTAACCATACAAAAATGAAAATGTGTCATATATTATTTCAGTTAAATGGGCATTGGTTTTGTCGATAATAGAAATGCAACGCGCACAATACTGTCTTTTTGTGAATTAACATTACAGAACTGCTACATGTAGTACTGTAGGAGTGAGGCATGGGCAATATACGTAACAAGATAAACAGACGATGAAGACTACGATAGTATTGAGGATACGTTTGTTGTACCATACTACATTTCGAAATTTTATTTTCTCATTGAGATTAATGAATGCTGTTTAAATAATAATCGAAGCATGACAAAAACCATAACGCCATACGACTTTACATAAAATTGGCATTTCAACATTTAAATATTTGAAATGTGTTGTTGTATTATTAAATGATATATTGCCTTAATAATTGTTAAATTCAGGATCTTGAAATTGAAGTAGATGTAGTATTGTGTTGGCAAAATAAATATACATATATTCTTACTTAAGCTGGTTCACTATTCAATACATTGTATATTTCTTAACACATGTTGCAAAGAAAGCAACACTAACGTTTACAGCAACAGATATAAGTGAGCAAGTGTTTTGAATCTTCGCGTTATTGTCTGTTGATAGCTGATTGCTTTCAGAGAGTACATCAAAATGGGTAGTCTAACAAAACAGTCATAGTTAATGCTTCCTTACTTTCAGCCACTTTCCGCCTGACCGCATGCCTCAATAAATATCGGGGTCTTCTAAGCAATGAAAAAGCAACATATTCATATTTTTTGGAAGAACACTTTATTATTGTTCTAGTTTTTAAACAGGAAACACGTTGGTCTGTTTCTTGAATAATTAATGCGTATCTGGATAAGACAGTTTTTAAACATATTATAAATAAAACAATATTTAATTTAATAAAGAGTACACGGTGGAAGAGACTTCACGATGTTGCCTTTGAAATCCACATAATTTCCTTTTGTTATATACCGAAATAACTCAGACACATATTTCGGGATACATTTCCTCTATTTTGTAATGTGTTCAAAATTGGGCAATAGATCTATTAGAAATACATTGATGCCATTTCGATGGCTTTGTAATAATGATCATGACTTCGTGCGATTAGTTACTTGTAGAGATAATTAAGGATGGCAAGGTAGTGCACAATTGATATAGGAGTAGTCGATTGGCCAATAATTCAATTATTCAAATAATCGATCGTTGCATGCAGTAGGTAAAATATGATGTAAATACTAAATCTCTTTATTGTCTGATATTCAGCCACTAAAAACATACGATGAGAAAACTGCTGCAAATACACGGACCAAGAGCTACATATTAGAACTATGTTGCGATTTTGAAATTTCATTTGAGAACAATTAATCATCAAGTAAGCTCATGTACGTGTTTACTTTGCTGACAACTTCGCAGTCTGTTTCCACGACCTTCAAACATATGTTCAACAAAAGACACACACTCGGAATATACATTGGAATGCAATGAGTTCTTTCAGGGCAAATGTATTTAGCTACACCAATTAGCATCCCCAGGACGCTTCAATCTCCTACTACTAAACCATGTTCGACACAATAATTAATCCAGTTACTATGATTTGCAAACATACTCATACTGGAAATATCAACATTCAAAGATAAAACGCAACATAATACTATGATTGGAACGTTGCGGCTCTGATCTCGATAATCAGTTACTTATGTTTGCATACAAATAGTGGTCTAAAGTGCAAAATCAGAAGGTTAAATAAAATATATATTATCATATTAATTACAAGCTAATCTGATAATTTGATAGTGAATATGTGATAACAACGGTGTATATGTATCTATAACTGTAGTCGGTCAAACTATTTTGATATGAAAATTTCAACAAATATAGTGTTGACTTACATTTCGTAGATAGAGCTCAACATTCAGAATACAATACCCAAACAACACGAGTACGCTTATTTGATTGCAGTAATAACTATTTGGCATAATATCTAAATGTGGAAAAAGTTTGAGTGGGATTAAGAAAATGACTCATTTAATATAATTTTATACAATAACAACGACTGCTATATTTACAATCATTTGCGCACGCTGTTCTGAATGCTAAATAATCACGTGATTCCTATGTATATATTTTTTTCACCATTGTAAAAACATTTGATAGTTCGATATAATTTAACAGACTAGTATTGACATTTTCCAGGAGAGCCAATTAACACTTAAAAAATTAAAATTGGCCAATGAAGTCAAATCAATCACAGATATCGATATAAACTCGCAAACAGATGGGCATTTTAATAATAATACAAATATATAAGATGCAACAATATTTCATTTTGCAATTTAACTTGCTGTAGGTTGGTTAAAACCGCTATAGTATCTACTGACACAACGTATAAAATTATGTAACTCCACTGGCATCAGGTGTAGAAAACTCCTATTTAACACTTGTTAGACAGGAAATTACATTGTCCACATAATAGACAATGTAACTTCTAATATATTGCATAAATCGACATGACCATCTTGTAATAGCTTATCTTTTTTTTCGTTATACTATTAGGCTTCATGTTTTTTTTTCGTTTCAGTAGGAGGTTTCGTCATTACCCGGAGGGCATTTCTTAAGAAGCCTATACTATCAAATTCAAAATACTTCACTGTAATATACAGTACTATATATTTGCGATAATTTACTAGATTAGCAGTTTCAATTCGATTACAAACTCTTTCAAGAATGGTGATAATAATGTTGCGTATGCCAATAAAAACAGTCCTACTGAATTTGTCTTTATTATTGTATTGTATGAGTGTACGTGTTAAAAATACAAAGTTTACTGTCGCCGGATGTTTCATGTTTATGAAAATTACAACATTTGAAAACACCTTTTGAACTTTAAGACACAGGTAATTGACGTTGTTCGTTTTCAATATATCTACTAATCAGCTCTGATTTATTTGAATTAGGATACCGATTTGCAAATGATATACTATGCAATTATTTCCATTTCTATTCTCCGTCATGTTTTAATGTTGAACATACTTTAAACTACGCTATGCTATTTGTCTGGAAAAGCCTGGTCAAATCGTGCTTGCTAAATTTCAGATTGTATGAACATTATTCTCTTTCTGATCTATATGATGCGATTGATATATCTCTATATATCTCTCTAATTTCAATATATAATCTATTTAGTTTCCAT
This sequence comes from Congeria kusceri, assembly GCA_027627225.1. NCBI lineage: Eukaryota > Metazoa > Mollusca > Bivalvia > Myida > Dreissenidae > Congeria > Congeria kusceri. The sequence goes on from CM051024.1 coordinate 31,199,843, forward strand.
AATGTTTTGTGGAGGCATACATATCATATTTATAAAAAACAAGTGTAGACCAAAACAGCGTTTGTAGAGTAGAAGACAATGTCATTAATAAATTGTGACATTAAAATACATACAATAGATGAAATGTTTTGTCAAGTGACCTGTTTCAATAAGCATGTATTTCACTTGCGATTTTATTGAAACCAATACTTTGTCACTGGTTGAATCTTGAACTGTCAGTAAGTAAAATGTGTGTTTGATTTAGGTAAATTACATCCTTTCAGGACACAGTATAGATTATATAATATGACCAACATTTGTTTGTGTGTTTATCTGTTTCAAAAGCTCTTCTTTGTGTTGACAGTTGTTGCACTGCATCTTGTATATATTGTAAGATTATAATTAATTGTTACCAGTGAATTATAATTATAACACTGTAATTAAACCCATATATTTGTACACGGTTTTATCGAGCTTTGTCGAGAAAATACGGAAATTCATTACGAATGTGATTAAGTTTGATGAAGACTAGATCTATAATCGGTCTAGTATGTAATGTTTCTTAAAAGGAATACACTTTTGCAGCTTATACATTTTAATCCTCTCATATACCCACACAGAATACAACTAAATACTTACAACAATGGGTATATATTTAAGCAGTGTAACACGATACATCAGGATAGCAGCATGGGTGATAACAAGACATTACATAGTGGTTTAAGTACTGGACATATGAGTAAGAGGACCCCGGTTCGAATCTCACTGATTCAGAAGTATTTTTTGGCGTAGCTGTCTTACCCAATCTTTTCTTAATATCCAATCAAATGTTGTGAACATTTCCAGCCAGTAGTCCAAAATCAATACATCAAACTATTGCATCGGCTAATTTGAAAATATTCGCCTTACACTGGTAAAAAAAGAAAGGGTGCACCATACCAATACTATAGCTATAGAAGATGGATTCTAGTTACGAATACTAGTGTCAAAGCTAATAATGATAATACACAGTTCGCATGAAATTATAACGTTCATAGTATAATAGCCGTGCTTTAAAAATATTACATGTAATTTTCTCCAATAGGGAATACCAATCGGTATTAATCATTCAAATGTTTCGCATGTTCATATACAACTTCAAGTAAATAAACAAATATGTACTAAAAGAGCTGTAGCACGGATGAGAGGAAAGTTAAGCCGTCCATGCCGAATCACAGATTTGTACGTATCTTGTTTATTTCATGTTATTTTTTACACTTATTTAGAATACAATAGTGCTTAACTCCTTTCTTTCAAAACGAGGGTCAACACAGAAAAGTGTAAATAAACGTTAAAAAATACATATTTGTCAATTTGTAAACATAATGTCGTTCGGTATAAATATCGTGGCTGAGTCGATGACAAGCAATTATAGTACTCATTGCAAATTCATTGAAATGTCGATATGGACTAGCCACGCAGAAGTTTGTTTAGATAAAATGAATGTATGCAGTATACACAGTAGTAACAGCTATAACCGTAACAATATCTGTTATTATTATTATATACCTATTTATATCCTCCAATCAGATGTCGTCATTCTCGCCACGTGACCGTCCACTATCTGACTATATTGGACGCGCGTGCGTACAATATTTTCCATATTGAACGGTTCTAGTATCAACACGATACAGTTCGAGTACTCCAAAACTTAACGAATGTACAATGTACAACTTATAGTTTTGCCTCGATAAATGATGACTCCGATCCACTTCTTGGAAAACGTTTTTTTAAAATCCAGCAACGATTATAATAATTCCTGTTAATATATACACGAAGACTTTTCATTTGTAAACCGTGCTAGTCAGAACGTGATTTGTATTCTAATTCGCCGTGAGTGGGCAGAACGTATGCTTTGTGTTAATGTTAATTTGTCTCCAAATCTATGATGAATGTCACCTTTCTAAAACTATTTATGTTTTGTTTGTAACGTTATTGGTACAGAAATAAAGCCTGTAACACGACACTCACAAATCCAAGAGTTCAGCAAAATCTGGTTGCTGTCGTCACTATCCAATTTTGTTTACATATTACATCACTCATATAGATCTATATTGCGTTATTCTAGTTTTGAATATTAATGAAACACTTGCAATAAAATGTATAATATACAAATCGACAATTTGCATCGGCGTGTAATATTAATTTAAAACAAACGCTCTGCAGACACTTCACATTGATCACGCCATCTTTTAAACACGAAACGTCTAAATACAGTATCTATACATAAAGATTTACAATTAGTTCAAGGCCAAGGTTGCATTCTGTAAAAAATTGTCTAAAGTACGGAAGGTCAAAACAACGTCTGCTGTCAGAAGATAAGTACCGGGAGTAATAAATATGAGTGTTTTGTTAGACAATGATGTTTGATGTACTCTTTAAAAGCCTTCAGCTGTCGGCATAATAGCTAAAGTTTGTAACTTAATTAAAATGTTAAACTACCGTTTTGGTTTCTAGGTGGTTCTGTGAATTAGAGTTTTGTTCTAATTTTCTCAGGTATCAAGAGGTATGAAACACACTACATATATTTTAGGTCAACTACATGTATCCTAATACTAGCATTACCAACACAAAATATAGATAGATATAACGCAGATTTATTCATTCTGATATTGTTACTTTTTTAGTTTAAACATATTTATTTCCATCGTATAAGTATATTTCACATCAACCACGGTACAAATGAACAAATACATCATACAAAGGAAAAAAGGGTTGAACTAAAAGTTCTTACAACATTACTGGCGGTTCGTCCCTAAATATATAGAATTACACAAATACACACATACGGTTGGTTGGTTGGTTAAACATACTGAATAATAAATTAAGGAAATAAAGGTATTTTAAGAAGTTAAATTATACAACTTTAAGAATGCATAAAATAAATAGATAATGCTAATTAAAAACAAAGAAGAGACGTAAAGAACTTCAAAGTAATATTCTGAACACATTTAAATATATGAAAAAAAAATATTTATGTTGTATTGTCTTGTGTGTTTGAAGCGTTTTGTCGTCTGTGTGTATTTATGGACCGCTGTAAATATAGTTATATTGTCATCAGAACGTAATTCGGGATTGCCATAAAGAAGCAGGTCGCAGTTAAGTGTGGGAAATGCGTGTAACTCTTGGAATAATTGTAGTCGTTGGTTTCTGAAAAAAGGACAAATAAAATAGTAATGATTGACATCTTCTGAAATATAGCCGCATGCACATTTTGGTGATGCTAACAGATGGTTTTGATATAAATGGAAATTCAAATGGCTACAATTATTTCTGAGTCGTGCGTGCATAACTGTTCAAACCTTTTCCCAACAAGGTAATAATCGGGAACTTTATTACATTTGAATAGCAAGTTTTGTATAGAACTTTTGAATTTAGATAGAGAGTCAATGTTACGTAAATCTATATGAAGATTATTCCATAGATCAATAGCAGAGGGAATAAAAGACAGTGAGTAAGATTGAGTTCTCCTTCTTACAGTTATATAATCTGAAGAATTCCTTAAGTTGTACGAGGACACTTGATTTACAGTATTAGGTAAGAGTTTTCTGATAAAATCAGAACAATCGTTGTGATACATTTTGTATATCGTGAAAAGTTTGATATAACGCCTTCGATCTTCTAAACTTAACCAGTTAATTTCTGTATACAATTTCTCTTAATGAAACCGATCTAGTTGGGCCAGAAACTATTCTTGCAGCTTCATGTTGAATTTTATCTATCGTTTGCTTTTCATATAAGCTGCAACCACGCAAGAGTATTCTAATATTGGTCTTAGATAGGAAATATATAAATGATTAAGGGTTTTTCTGGATACTGCGAATTTAAGTCTTCTATATTACCTAAGATTTTTGAAGCAGTAGTCGTAATATTTTTGATGTGATATTGTTACTAAACGATGCAATGGAAGCATACTGTGTATGCATCTCTTTTTGTAGTGCGATTAATGGTAAAATTTCGATTCACTACTGGAATAAAATTAATTATATATTAATATTTCAATTCATTTTATATACTTTTCAAATTTCAGTTATCGAAAACATTGTATAATTTCTGTTGTTATGCTTGAAAACGCCATTGAGCTTTAGCGATATTTCAAGCATACACTATTATTTTAATTATTACCCAAGATTGTTTTCATTGTTCAAATTAAATTTTAATGTTACCCTTAAACGGCTACTGCAACAAAATCAATGTATTAGAGTATTAGAGGGAAAATGTCTTAATTGTAATGCTTGCTCGTTTCTCACAATATTTGCATCAGCATATTCTGATATTGCATTTGAAAGAAGTTTCAATTTGATGATTACCGGTATATAAATGCCATTCAGACACAATCAATACATACTATTCAAACTTCTGTTTCAAGGCACACACAATGTGCTGCATGTTATAACAACCATTACGATTTTAATTAATATTTTACAAAAACATAAAATAAAACATAATGACCGAAAACCTCTTTCACATTTTTTGCTTAATGGTATTTGACAAGTTTTTATTCCACTGTATTGTTTCGTTACTCGTTCTTTATTAGTTTATCATGCAGCTCGCCGAAAGGTAACGGTGAATATTTGGATGAAAGCACGCGTTTTATCTAATGTATATTGCTGCATATGTTTGTAAACAATGTTTATCGATTACAGTTTCGGTAGGAAATATGGAATTTAACTAAGCAGATAAATTAATATAAAATTTGACTTGACTTATCGGTGCAAATAGTTTAACGACCCGAATATCGTATATCTGTCTTTCACCAATTTACTAAACACACATCTGAGTAATGCAATTCCGTCTTACATTTTTCTTCCGCTCTTCAGTCATTAGCCTAGAAGAGCGTGTTGAAAGATACACGGGCTATTCCGCAATGTTGTTTTCATGAATGTATTTGTTTTTAGCGGATACATCCACAAATCCATGGTTGAAAACCAGAGGGTACCAACTGCCATACAATCAATAGAAGTTGTTAATTATCACGATCGCTTTTTTAATTCTGTAACACGTTTTATTTAAGAAGCTTTTCTTACAATGTGTAACCCGTATTTACAGAGTTAAATAAAGTCGATCTATTCATCATCACATCACAATTATTATCAAATGTTACTGTTTATTCTTTCACTCCGCATAGCCCAAGTCAAATTCTTGACTACGAGTCAATTATCACAATCGCTTTTTTAATTCTGTAATATTCAGCTTCACCAACAGAACAATATTGTCATACCACGACATACCAGGCTAAACAGAAAACTAAAAACACTCGCATGTTACAAATAAGTGTTGTTCGTGTACATTAGAGAAGTATTAATTGCATATGACGACATCGTTAATTGAATGAAACCTTATAAGTACAGGAACATTATTTTGAAAGGATTTATTCAAAATGTTAAGATCAATTAATAAAATATGCATGTACATGCATAAATAAATAGTTATGACCAGTTGGATTAACTATGAAAAGAGATGTATATCATACATGTTTGTAAAGCTTTCATGTTTTTTCCATGTAATATTTTACTGAAATAATAATTATATAATAGCTACGAGTATTAAAATGTATACAATAGAAAAAATGTATGAGGATTTGTTTCGTAATTTATGGTTGATCTAATGTATTTTACTTAGTATCGTAATTCAGGCTTCATGACATGTGATCTTCTAAATGACTAATAAGTAGCATCCAATGTGTATATCGTGCATAGTGAAGTATAACCTTGTAATATTAATTACTTCTAAGCGTTTATGCGGTAATAAACATTGCGGATATAGCATAAAATGATTTATATCTTCCCGGAATCCCCCACTAAAACAAAGATGAACTTGTAATTGATTCATAAAGCGTTTATATACAAATATGTTCAATATTTTCAACATGACATGGAGCACTCTATCCCCTGTATCCTTCCAAATTCTGCATTATGTCATACAATACTATTCCTATTACTATATATTTTTGTTAGCCATTTTGTTGAATGTAAATACTACGTAGAGTCATATAGTTTCCATGTTATTACATGACCCTATTATATTGTAAAAATATTATATATGTGTTACGACAATGTACACTGTACACGTCTGAATAAACGTTGTCTTGTCTAAAGAACATTCAATTTACACACAAGTTAGTAGCTCCTTATAATGGCTTATATTGTTTCGGTTGGCAAATAAGAACTTAACACTTTTGCAGTTTAAACAACATTCAAACATAGCTATAATAGAACTTTCAACGCAAATTTGGCTATTTAACACCCATTCAATAATAACTCAAGTTGTATTATTGGACCTTTATTGATATGTTTGATATCGAAGAGTGGTTTTGAACACTCCAATCCGAAGATTCGAAGTTTACACTAAGCACTATCCATTCAATGTCAAAGAGGTAACGACAAATGCATCATATTTGCTTTAAAAATGCTTTAAATATTTGTACATTCGGCAATACCGTGTATCACGATATGACATTTTATCTCAGAAGCCAAACTTAAAGATGTTCGATATTGAATGAAATTTAGGGTTCGTTTCAATCAGACCTATAGCAAAATAATCGTTCTGATGCCATTAGGGCAAGATGCACCATAATGTATCTCACAGCATGTGAAGACAGATGTAATTTATTACCAACTTTACTATGTAAATGATAATTAAGCGTTTTTAACTGTTTACCACTTTGCTAAAACAAGCTTATTCCAACAGGCAACATTTTGTGATGTTTCATGGTTTTGTTTAGTTATGTTGCCCTAATTAGTATTCAAAGGGAGCATCCTGCGCAGAACGTTGCGCAATGTAACTTTAAAGTAACACTGACTGCTACTGGCTGTTGCAAGCAGCTAAGACTCATGATAATGATTGTTCCATGTTGAGTTGTGTGATTCACATATAATTATATTAGATTTCATGGAAAATAAAACAATTCAATATTGTTTTTATTTATTATTAGAAGTAGGTAATAAAACAGATATTTCATTGTCATTTTGGAAGAGTCAAATTGTTGCCTTCAGTATCGGGGGCAACGAAATATCTGTATAATACGTACATGTTCATTACATTTGTTTTTAAATGAGTGAACTCGAGTCGACATGTCTCCAGTTCTTTTACAAGCGCTCTAGCTACACCCGGAAGTACACTGGAAACCGGAAGCGATAAAAAAAAACGTTAAATATGCTGATAGAAAATTGTATAGCACTGTCTCTCCCTTGCTCTAATATTGAACGCGTGTGACGTCAATTCATAATTAGGATATTGTGTGATATAACTCTTTTTAGTTCTTAAACCGATTGTAAATCGTAAACCGTTATCTGTTTGCCCCTGTTATGTTATAAATTACTAAACTATGTTTATATCATGACGTTGAACGATCCAAGTGATATGGGATAACATAAATTAAATATGTAGAAATGAATATGCGAAATGCTTATATAATATTTTCGATTATCTGCTGCATGCATTATATATAATAAATTTATTGTGTTCACTTAGAGTTTTAGCTGAGTCGTAGTGTTGCAATTAATATAGTGTCCTCATTGTGATCGGGAGGTCGTGAGACCGATTCCTACTCGGGGAGCGTTTGTATGACACAAAGTGCTACACAGGAAACGGACTAGTATTTGTCACAATAAGCCTCTATATTTAGACACAATCGAGCTTAGATAATTATGTTTTAACTATCAACAGTTGCTGCTTACATGTATCTTGATCATAAAACACTTACGCCTTGAAATTTTATGATGACAAAGGAACATAACTATATTTTAACAGAAATAAAACATATGTGTATATTTCAGAAGTTAAGAAGTAAGAAATGTATTTGAATGCTTCTTGCAAAGGTTGATTTGACATACATTTCAAAGGCTTAACGATATCTCAGCGTACAAGCAATTTGAAACATCCGCACCGTATGGCACAGTGAACTCTTTTAGTGACCCATTTACATCTTCGGTCCAGTACTATAATTTCCCCGCGTTAATGACATTTGTCTGCAATGCTATGTTTGTCCTTTAGTTCAACATCTATGCACACCTTGTATATATAGCTAGCTTATCGTCTGGTTTGTCCGACTTTTATTGTGATATAGAACCGATTTGTCTTGAAACTGCATATGCCAATAGTCTGAACAGTGTATATACAAAACAATGTTCAGGCGTTGATCCTAAAACCAATGTGTACACGTATTTAAACATAATAACTCATATATGGTTATTTCTGCTCCATATCGGCATGACGGTATTTTATGAGAAATACCAACCAATGCCTTATTATGCTTATTATAAAAATCGACACTTGGAAATTGTGTTACTAGTCAGACCAACACTCAAATATCCGTTGCAATATATTATAATGCGTACTTAAATGACAAACAAGTGTTTTGCAATGGATCAAAGGCATAGATCTACATCACAGCTCTCTTGAGATTGGATCGTAAATGGCAAACAGGAACCATTACATCAAGCCACGGTATTTTATCTAGTGAGCGAAACATTGCACCTTACAAGATTACCGCATACGATAAAACCCATACTATAAAAGCACTTTTCTACAACCATTAGTAACACTGTACCCCAGATTGTACTTGTAAAGGTTTATGTTTGAATCAAAATAATTTAAAGATGGGAATGGGCACAGCAACAGTAGTAAAATAAGTTTCTGTTATCCATTATAAACAGCTGTAAGCTGTAAGCGCATAACCTGGAGCATCTTAAGTCTAACACGGCCACGTAAAAAAAAAGGTTGTGTCATTGATGTGGAACTGCCACTGGAAAAAGGTATGTTTTGTCACCGTGTATACATCGCGTTACAACCACTACATTAGCTTTCATTGTGCAACGCGTGATCCTTTATAGAAAGGTTAGTCACCAATGACATTTAACATACAAAAAGTGTACAAAACATCAAGTCAAATTAAAGGGATGCGTATCTGTAAACAAATTGTGATATTTAGTATGAGTATTTTTAGCAATTGATGTAATAACGAGCAAGTTATCGGAATGTTTGTTAAATGCCAGTTGCATAACAGATGTACTCGTATATTACATTATTCACTTTAAAGGATGAATTATCTATGAATTCTTTACTAAACAACGGAGCAAATACAAAATGCCGCGATATATACGATTAATATTAATTTATTTCAGAATAGTACTGCTTACAATTGATGCAACGAAACAGATTTAGATAATTTACGTTTGTCTTACATTTACGTTCATAGTATTGATATGAAGTATTATATAGATACAACCATATTACAGATTTTACAAATACAATTTGCCTTTCTGTTTACTCGTAAACAGTAACGCAAAAATAAATGATAAGCAACTGCATTGTAGTTAAGACAAAATTTTGGGATTCTACTTCTTGTGAAGTTTTTGGTAACGGCATTGCTCTCGTTGAACTATATACATTTCAAAGAATGCTTTGAAGTCATAAATTCAAATATTTTATAACAAAAATGATAAAGATGCTCATTGCAAATTATAGAATCATTTTGTATGTGTAGATTTCCCATATTTACATACGATACGAGAATATCAGGAACGTTGCATGTATACCGCCTACAATACTCGCTTCACATACGAGAAACTTTCCACTGATTTGAATTATGATTATTTTAACATCTAACAGCGATACAACGGAAAACAAGTTGTAGAAGATTCAACATCTTACTGTTATTGGGTATCTGAAACCAGATATATCTCAATAAATTTCAATTTAGATAACTTTTTAGAAATAAAAAGGGTTCTGAATGTTAACATACTCGTTGTCGTGTGGATATGTACGCTATAAATCTTAAGGCAGAATTGTGTATCCATATACTGTAATTAAGTAGAATAGAATCTGTTAACAAGTCAGTATGGTAACTTCAAAGTTCAATTAATGTAGCCCTGGTTTAATATGACTTCGGTTCTTGTAATATGACTATCCTTATACATGCAATTAAAAGTGTGTTTTCGATTGATAAGTATATTCTATACTTCACTGAAAAATCATTTCCAATTGCATTGTTAGCAATTATAATTGTGTACATAGTGTAAACACTGTGGCTTTTGAAGTTTTCTCACATATTCAAATAAAATGCGTGATTTATCAAACCACAGTACCCGAATCACTGTTAGCCTCGATTGCACACAATGGCACATGGTGATTCTTGTAAAATTAATTGCTGGGGAAGAGTTCAATCTATGACTGGCATGTAGTGAACATGTGTAGTTTGTCCAATATATTATAAAAACTACATTGAATATATAAAGCCAATTATGAGCTACACTCCGCTCGCTAATTATGCAAGATCCCGATTAAGTGAAGCATTTGAAGAACGAAATGCAAGACGAAATAACATTCGTCGTAATTGTTTGTTTAATAAATTGCTGAATGTCATATATATGACAGATGGGTCATACAGCAATTTGCACCAGCCAAGTTTAATATTTGAATACCCGTTTTATGCTTAGTTGAATTCAATGTTTTTATACAAATACTCATTGAACATCATGCTAGATTCAATAGCACACATACACATGTAAAAGAGGAAAGGATAGCCCGCGTCACATATTTATACTAGTGGGCAAGTCCAGGTATGTTATAATGGATTAGAAACTTGTGTATTGTTAATTGTCGGAAAGATAATTAGAAACTAAATATTTGTCATACAAAATATAACTTCCTATCATTTTCACGTTAAAGTTACCTTCAAAATTTAGCATCAAATAGATTATAAATACTTATTAATTTATTAAGAAAATATATGCAGAATATCAGGCATGCAAACAATATTGAAAATAAAAGCAAATATGTAATAAAGGTTGTAATAGTCGTGCAGGGTTGCAGGCAGTGCTTCACAAGTTACGTTCAACTGTTTTATTACCTGAACAAATACTTTGTGCGTTAGATCAATTACAATGTGTGAAACCTGGCTAACCAATTAACTATACATATAGTTTACAAAAATGAAAATGTATCATATATTTTTTCAGTTAAACGTGCATTGGTTTTATCGATAATAGAAATGTAACGTGCACAATACTGTTTGTGAATTAATGTTTTAGAAATTGTAGGACTGTGGCATTGACAATATACGTAACAAGGTAAAAATACCGTCAACAGTAAGATAGAAAGTACTGAGGACAAGTATGTTGTACATATGGTATACTACATTACTACTTTTCGAAATGTTATTATCGCAATGAGATAATGAGATTAATTAATGGTATTTAAATAATATTCGAAGCATGACCGAAACCATACGTCTGTATATTAAGTTGACATTTCAACTATTTGAAATGTGCTGGTGTAATTTTATTAATGGATATTAATGGATATATTGTCTTAACAATTGTTTAATACAGGATCTTCAGATCGAAGTAGAAGGAGTGTTGTGTTGGCAAAAGACATGTATTCTTACTTACACCCCCTTTATTCGAGTAAAGTAAGTGACTTAAGCTGTTTTACTATTTAATGTATCCTATACTGCTACTACATAGGAAGGCAATGCGTTCTTTCAGGGCAATAAATTCATCTGCAACCTAAGAGCGCTTTAATCTCCTACTACTAGACCATGGTCGACACAATTATTAATCCAATTACTATGATTTGGACATATAAGTATACTAGAAATATCAATATTTGGAAGATAAAATGTAACTTAATATGATGTTTGGTACGTTGCAGTTCTGATATCGATAACGTCAGTGATATAAACATACAAATATATGTGTTTAGTGCAAAATCAGCAGGTTAAATAAAATAACTGTTTTTTTATCATATTAATTTCAAGCTAGTCTGATCATTTTAATAGTGAACTGTTGATATCAACGGTGTATCTATAACTGCTGTCGTTGGAGATATGTTTTAATCAATATTTCAACATGTATAGTTTGGACTTACATTACACTGTTGACATGCTTAACATTCAGGGCAAGAATTCACAAAGCTCCTCAGAGGAAATTTAAGTCCATTGCCTAAATTCATAAAATTATTTCAAACGTATGAATATTGCTAAGTTGCTTTATATTTTACCCTTTTGTAAACATAAATCATTAAATTTCACATATAACATTTGATCTTAAATTTTCTTTTAAGTACAACTAAGATTTTCCTTAGGAGCTTTGTGAATGCCAGCCCTGAATACAATACCGAAAGAAAGCGAATACGATTATTTGATTGCAGTAATAACTTTTTGCCATAATGTTATATATGACCGATATATGTTGAAACTATACTGAATTTCATTGGGATTAAGCAAAAATAATGGCTTATTATATAAGGTTATACCAGATAAATACGATTTATGTATGTATTGCTATATATGACCTATATATGTGGAATCTATACTGATTTTCATTGGGATTAAAGATTGGCTTATTATTTAATTTTATACAAGATTAACACAATTTATATATTTACAATTATTTGCGCATTCTATTCTGTATAACAAGTAACCATGGAATTACTCCGTATTTTTAACCCTAAGTAAAGCGCAATTTTAAAAGAATTTGATTGCTTGATATTATTTTACAAACTAGTATGGATATTATCCAAGTTAACCGATTTACACTGGACAAATTGAAGTTGGCTAATAAAGTCCATAAGCTATCGATAGTAATCATCAATCAAAGATATATACCCACAACCAAAAAGTAAAGGATAGGTTATTGAAAAGAAACAACAACAACACGTTTAAACTGACACAAATAATCTTAAATAAGTATATGTCCTTCCTAAGATATCGATATCAAAACAAAACTGAACAGAATTCAGCAAACGTTAGAAATCTGATAATTCAAACACATATACTACCTTCACGTATCATATTTGTAGCAATACGTACACAATCATTATGTTTTCGAAATTAAAAAAACAGTTAGATGAAACGACAGTTTCGTGTCCTCCAAAAACTTAACAAAATAAGAGGCTTGATATAAATGCCATGCTTTTAAGAGGCTTGATATAAATGCCATGCTTTTATACATAAAATAACAATTTCGTTAGTAATGCACTGTAACCATAATGTCTTGGGAACATTGGCATTTTAATTATAATAAAATTAAATAAAGATCAAACATATTTCGTTTCCAGTTTGTGTTGTTTCAATCGGAACACACAGTATGTCACTTTGTAATTGACCTCGCTGTAGGTTGTTAAAAACGCTATAGTACCTTCTGATGCAGCGTATACAATTATGGAACTCCACTTGCATCCTATTTAACAACTCAATGCCCTTTAGTTCTGACAACAAGTGAAATACCTTATTCTACTGCTTTAGAATATGGTTTGTGAGAATCGTACAAACTGTAATTATAATTTCTCGAGATTTGTATCACTTCGGTTTGTAATATTCAGATATCATGTCTCCAAGTTGATGAATCAACTAATGTGTATAGACAGATGTGCAGTAAATCGTGTATTCAATGTGTAACATTATATTCGAAACGGACTACACTTTGGGACATTTATTCGCAATGTTTTATATAACATAAAATCCGAGTGTAACGAAGATTTTGAAGATAATTTTTGGAACGTTAGTTTGTACTCAAAATGTCTGGCTCTAACTACATTAATTTGCAAACTCAACGTGTGCTATAGCAAAGCTTATTACACGTTTGTTAAAGAAATGGTAAATACAGTATTAAATGTTCTGTTTTTGTTTGTTCATGTTTCTGATAAAGAAGAGCGTCGTACCCGTGCTAGGGGTGCTAAACGATATTTTTTTTAAACAAAGATGTCTGTAAAAATATGTGCAGTGAAGTTTCATAACCTTATATATATTAATAGATACACTGTTACAAATTCAATTAATCATGGTGGTATTTGCATGTGCAAACTTAATGATTGGTCACGTGTCTTTTGACAGATAAAAAACACAAATTATTCTTATTATTATTACCATAAAATTATCAGTGGTACAATTTTGTTCGTTGAAATTAAAAATGCCGAGACAAAATTTGTCATCAAAAAATTATATCCGCCACTGATGATCCTAAAAATTATATGTTCCACATAATGAACAATGTCACTTCCAATATATTGCATAAATCGGCATGACCACCCTGTAATATCAGTATTCTCCGAAATACAATTAGGCATTATGTTTTCTTGGAATAAATAGGAGGTTCGTCGTGTCAGGAGCGAAGTTGATCAGAAGTCCATACCGAATGCAGATTGCTTCATTCTTAAACTTTATATGAAGCATTGTGTTTGTGAAAACTGTACTAGTGTAACAGTTTCAATTCGATTATAACCACTTTCAAGAAAGGTGATTATTTTGTTGTTTATTTCAATAGAAATGTCCTACTGAATTTGGCATTATTGTTGACTGTTAGAAAGTGCAATATTATGAAAATTACAACATTCGGAATTTCCTCCTGAGCTTTAGACACAAGAACGTTGGCCATAGTTTTAATATATCTACTATCTCGATACAATTTATATTATTTATGATACTGATTTGTATATGATATATTATACTATTATTTCCCTTTCCATTCTTCGGCATGTTTTCATATTGCACATACTTTGAACTACGCTATGATGTTTGTCAGGAATAGCACAGTATGCTTAAACTGGGATTGCTTGTATAAAAATTCTCGTACTGATCTAAATTATGAGATGTTATATGACACTCATTTCAATATATAACATATATATTTTCCATAATGTTTTGTAAAGGCATACATATATCATTTATAATAACATGCTCAGACCAAACCAGCGTTGGTAGTTACGACGTCAATGCCATTAACAAATCGTGACCTACAAATACATGCATTAGATGAATTGTTTATAAAATTGACCTGTTTCAATAACCATGTCTTCAAATTTGCGATCTTGTTGAAACCAATATGTTGTCATTAGTTCGCATCTTGAACTGTCGGTAAGTAAAATGTGCGTTCCTATTTTGAAATAATTATTGTATTTTGTTAAAGATCAATTACACCCATTCAGGACAGATAATAAACTCAAAATATGACACACACTTGGTTGTATGTCTGTTGTGTTTATCTATTTGCATAGCGCATTTTTCTTCAATAGGGAAGAGTGATTTTTATTAATGGTTTTAATGTTAGGCATGTTTATATACAAGTTGAAGTAAATATGTGTCCTAAAAGAGCTGTTACATGAGTAGTGTGAGAGGAAAGTTAAGCTGTCCACACCGTAGTGCATATTTTGTTTTACTTCTTTATCTTTTTTATTTTAATTTTTACTTATTTATAATACAATAATCGTTAACTTCGTTCTTTCATTAGATGCCAAATCAATGTTGTGTAAATAATACCTCTCTGTCAAAAGTGAACATGACATTCTCCGGTATTATAGCGTGGCTGAGTCGATAATTAGCAATTATGGCACTCCTTGTCATTGTTATCCACGTGCGCCTTGTGGAAGATGAAAACATATACTTTGAAAAACAACAAAAACACAATGTTTGGTAATCAACGGCTGTAGGTGAAATACTGTCCTGCTTATACGTTTTGAACCATAAATTATAGCGTATCATACAACATTATTTAAAAAAAAGAATGTGCATGCCTTTAGTATAAAGTTTATATATAAGTAGGATAAAAAAAGCATCGCGAAATATATTTAGGCTCTGCTTAATGTTAATACTTGATTTCAAAAGTATTTAAAGGTAAGATGAATTTCATAAAAATGTCAACTTAACTACGTGCCAATTACTATATATTGTTTACATATGTTTACATATATTTACTGCTTTAACGTTAGATCACGTTAGATCACGCATGATTCTGAAATTTGAAATTATACACTAATATATCTGACTGAGTAGTTATTGGAAAACGCACAAAACATTCAAAAGATAAACTTGTTGTTAAGTGAATTCATTGCAGTTATAGCTAAGGCGTAAACTATATACATTTATATTTGTTTTAAGTTACATGCCCCAAACAATTACGGTAGGAAGGTAGGGATTTATTATTATTTTTTTTTTTATGGAAAATGGCCAACGTGAAGAATTTAAAACAGAATTAATATTCAAAACATATCGGTAATATCCTTAAACATTGTTTGTCAGTGGATGCTATCAAAACAAAACACGTTAAAAAATATAATCTGACAAACTCAATAAAATGTTCAAGGTTCGGGGCCTTTTTAGGGTAGGTAGGGTAACCTGAAACAAACATATTTTGTTTACGCCTAAGAAAGCACAAATAACCAATCTGAGGAAGCACAACATAAGTAGCAATTATCAAAATTGGGTGTTTTAGTGGCTTAAAATTTCAAAATATTGTTTACCGTTGGTGTTTACAAATACAATACCCTAGAAACAATTTATATTCCTAAAATGTCTACTAAAAATCACGTTTGAAAATGTGTTTTTTTACGATAACTGACATTTTGTTTCGTGATTGCTTTAATTAAAGATGCTCGATATTTAATCGAAATTAGAAATTGTTGATGTTGGACTTGCATGTTTATAAACCTTTAATTTAACTCTTAGCAAAATAATGGTTTTAACAATTTTACAAAGACGCTGTAATAATGTATCTCACAACATGACTGATTTTTTGTTTGTTTTCTAAATGGTTCATTTACGCAAATTATTAATGCTTATAAAGATTACGAAACGTAGTGAGCGTGACCCCTAATGCGAAGTCAACAGATCCAGTCAGCGGATAATATAGTAGCGTCAAACTGGAGATGATTTTAATGAGATTAGTGCCAACTGAGCTAACCGGCCCGGCGTCCAAAAAAACTGCATGTTTAGGTTTGTTTTCTCTATGGTTCATTTAGGCAGATTATTAATGCTTATAAAGATTACAAAACTTCCTATATTTTATAAATGCCACAGGGTAAAAATTATTCTAATCAGTTTATCTGTTATACGCAGTTGGATATGGCATAAACCTTGTATAAAGGTTACAAACGCAGCAGTTGTTCCATTTTACGATGATAGTGATGAATCAAATGTCGGAATACAAGCACGGGCTTGTATAAATGTAATATGTTTCCACTTAAATCATAAGTATCAAAGAACTATTAAATTCCACAAATTCGTAGTTTCGAATATAGTACAAAATACAAAAATGCGTATGCATGTGTTTTAATGGTTAAGCGTTTTTGTTTTTATTTATTTATTTTCTTAGTGTGTTAAAAGTATTAGTATATATTTAGGATGAAATCTCTTATATTTAATAAGTATTTTATTATTCAACCTAATTATTATTACATTATTATCACCCTGAAAATTTTACATATCCTATTGTTTGTGTTTTGTTTTATTTATTTCAAGACGGTGTCATTTTGTTTGCGGAAATATTTCCATATTTCCAACTGTGTTAAGGAAAAGTTCAACTGACCAATCAAAAGCGCTTAATCTTAAACAGGCATCGAAATTACATACACGCACTGGTTTACGCCAATCACAATGCTTAAATCCCATACAGGGGCAGTTGAATTCATACAGGAACAATTGATCGTTTTATTTCCCCGTGCTAACTGATATATGACGTGCATTTTCACTGATAGTGTGCGTACTATGATAAAGTTTATCAATAATATGGGTTACACAACAAAAATAAATAAAGTCGAGTTGGTTATTAATAAATTACAAATAAAAACTACCATCACCACTGTAATAATAACACATATTTCGTCTGAGTAATATATGACGCCTGTACCCTATACTTTAAGCATTTACCATATATACTTGTTTGTCCATGTACATTAATAAAAGAAAGACAACATAAATAATTCATCTTTGTCAGCTAGTGATCATTATATTGGGGGTCGAGCTGATAATACGCAACTATGTCACTCATTGACCACATGCGCCTTACAAATGATAAATATAGAAGTTCATAGGAAAACATGTGACTCTGTTGAATGTAACTGAATTTAATGGTAAATACATAATCTCCGTGTTAGAAATAACGAAATCGAGTAAATCGCACACAATGTTAAACAGTATGTTTCATACCATTACGTTTTAGGAGTTAAATTAAAACTTCATCACTTTTGAAACCATGAAAAATAATGTCTATTCATTTGTAGAAAGACATATTTACCAATTGTATGTTACCAAGATGTTACTAAG
Source organism: Congeria kusceri (assembly GCA_027627225.1). Taxonomy (NCBI): domain Eukaryota; kingdom Metazoa; phylum Mollusca; class Bivalvia; order Myida; family Dreissenidae; genus Congeria; species Congeria kusceri. Next base: position 31,217,901 of record CM051024.1, read on the forward strand.
ACAAACAATGTTGTGGGGAATATTAGGAAGTCAAGCATAAATTGTGTTTTAAGTTGCAATATCTGAAAAGCATATAGCGTTTCCCAACTCTAGGTTAGTATATTAAGTTTTATTCAGTTTAAAATAAACATATTCAACAAAGCTATGTAATCTGGTTTTTTACACTCAACATTACGGCTTCTTCCTGAAATTGCATGACGATGATCTGAAAATTGAACTATATTATGTTATGTCTTTAAAGCGTTGGATTAAAAGACGAGATGTATTTGATACCTGTTTTATGCTTCATTTCATCGTGCCTCAGAAAGTTGCCATTCTGCTACTCTTGTTTGCATGTAGCTATTGAGTAATTAAATGGTAGTTAAAATGAATAGTATTCTCTTTTATTGCTGTTTAATTTGATTTCCGATGCTATGAGGTTAATTTTTATTTACACTTACATGTTTTGTGAATAATTCTGGGCAAAGTGTGAGGTTCGGGCGCCCGTAAACCTGTTGAAATTCCCAATGCTTTGCATTGACCGTTCCACTTTTGTTCATGTGTGTTTTGTGTTTGTTATGTGTTTTTGTACTGTGCTATGTTGTTTTTTTTTTTTACAGTTGGTTACTTTACATAAATAAAGGACCTCGGGCTGTTAATAAGAGTTTTCTCCTGCTGTCGCAACTGGATTTTCGCTTTGTTTATATTTTGATACACGTTCTGCTAAAAAAAAAATCATATTTGGTAATACTGGTTTTGCCAGATATGCAAGATTGTCTCTGGAAGTCCAAAATAGAGAATCATGGCTTGAAATAAAGCTGTTCTATATTGAGTTAAACTAAGCTATAATTGAAATCCATATCTCCAAGAAACCACACCACTGCCTCTCACGGCACGACTGCACTGAACAGCATGTTCACTACGTCTGCAGTTATTATGGACTCGAGACGAAATGTTTTCAATTGTTTTATCAGCATATTATTTACACACTGGGGGGCATGCATTCAGTGATATGTGTACAGGAAATTCATTGTGGGAAATCATATTAATGCTTGATATGTCACTTTATTTTACTATTCGTATAAAATACGCATGTAAATGAGCTATTTATGCATATTATTCACAGAGGTATTGTTGAGGGATGATCCAAAACTTATTATATTTCTGTAATTGCTGAAACTGTGACAGAAAAACATCCCTGATCATTATTATTTGATTACAAATTTCAAACATCTAACCTATGTACACTCATAGTCAGTATTACTACCGGAAGATCACTGAATCAATCCCGGCCCAACCTAATGTTGACATTATCCGACGCGCCCCTTATCCCCAATGTAATATCGGGACTCCTGAAACTGCTTTCAAGGGATGTTTTCTTCACTGCTGTTTTCCCCATTTGTGGTGCTAGGCATTTCAGTAGTTTTCGTCTTCGATTCAACACAGTCAAAAACATTAAATACTCAACATTCATTTTTAAATTAGCACCTGTCCGTAGATAGTGCACATTACATTTTGTTTGCTTTACTGAGGTAAAAAGTCAACATGACGTCAGGTGGTCATGTGTTGAAAACTAGAAATAAGAGACGTTGATGTTTGAAAACATATTGAGCCGGGATGACGACGGTAATGTCACTAGGGAAACGATTTATCATTCCATTTTGAAGACAAATTACTACCTTTGTTCAAATTGTGGTGAGGATTTTTATTGATTTACTAAACAAAAATGAAGTGCGAAGAAATTTCCTCGAATTTTAACCACCTGTATAGTGCAAATCATTTTGAAGAGCTGTCCTTATACTTGATAGCATGAAAACTCATTTTATTTGGGCGTTTGGCGTATGAACTATGAGATTAATATTGTTAAAAAATTTGGCCATTGGGTTTATGAGCATTATAAAGTAACATTTTATTTTGAACAACACACTGCATTTATTAGATGTAGTTGTTTATTGTACTTTAATCAATTTATGTAATCGGTGTATCGTTCAAGTAGATATGTTTGGACCACACTGGGGGACGTTTTATTACTTTTTAATTTGCACTTTTACAATTAGCTGTTTACAATGTTTAGAACCTTTTTGATGCAACACGTGCTTTGCTAAACAATAAATTAAGAACAAATGTGTCTAGGCACGATTTATTGCTCTGACACTTAACAAATAATCAGTCAACTTGAAAATAATGTGTAATACTTAATATCCCGGTTAATGTGATTCCGTATTACTGAGTTATTTACATGTAAGTGATCTGCTATATGCTTTTAGTAAGTGCATTTAAAATACAAACCATAGAAAAATGTCTTGTTAAACTATAAAGTGGGCGACAATCTTCTTATTTTTATTTGAACTTTATAGTTCTCGCTCGAATATCATTGGTTATGGTAAAAATCATAATTCCTTAAAGTTATTGTACAATGTTATCATATTTAGCTGGTATATTGGTCTCTTGATGTGATGTATATTTGCACACTCAATATCACGAGTGTATGCCATACATGATGAAAGTGTACTTTTCAATATTAACTGTTTTATAGCTGATTTTAATATTTATAAAATGTTTTTATATGAACAAAAGCAGACATACGAGACATATTCCAGTGACAGATTGGTGCCATTAATGTATGTATTACATGATAATGCATAATTTAGTGATCAAATGTTAATGTATATATTACAAACTGTCGAGTAAATGTACCTTAAAGGCAAACAAGAACCCATACATTACGTCCCGGTAGTTTATCAAGTTGCATAGTACTCCGCACTACCGTCTGGAGTTAAAATACTACAAACTGAACTCTGAATCACACAATCTACTTATTATTCGAGTTCAAGTTCATTGTTTGAAAGTTTTGCGGCAGAATTAGTAGAAAATGTTTTGTTTTCATCGATAAGTTACAAAATGCGTGCCCATATTAGAGATACGAAACAACATGAATACAACACAGACAATCCTCAAACTTGTGTCAAAAATGGATGTAATCAGGATAGATGTACCCCACAGGAGATGTACAAATTCAAACATGTTTAACATCTCCAGTCAACAATGAAATGTTCTGGTGTGACAACGTTATATTATCAAACTATCAAAAATGAATCGTGTGTACAAGAAAACAGAACTATACACGCACAAGCAGTAGGAGAAGTTTAAGAAGCCCGTTTAAAAACAGTTGAAGCCCTATCATCATCAGAAAAATGGAAACATCTTGGAACGACTAAGATTAGTAAAAATTTATGAAATCATTGAACAAGATAGGACGGCCATTTGTCTGACAGTGTTTGAAAAGCAGAAAGACACTATCTCTGAAAGTGCTTAAATTGTATTTAGAATATGCAAAATGTATTTAAAACTTATAGTGTGCATTGTATATGAAAATCAATGCAGAAAAAGCAATTTTTCCGTTCCCAAAAATCGTCTGTTAAATACCAAAAATGAAGATCAATGCTTGGATGAGCTGTGGCATAAACCATGTACAAATAGTGGGCGTTTTACCAATGATCGTAAGATAAAATTGTGCACGCTTTTACATTCTTCTTATTTTAATCATTGTTTTAAAATTACAACCATCGCGTAAGGCTGATCAATAGAACATTTACAGGGTAAGAAAACATCAATGCAAGTACAAATATGTGATTAAAAAGAACGAAGAGCCAAAGTTCAACATAAAAATCGCTTAAAGGAAGAGAACTAAGGGATCTGAAAAAAATGTAAGTACATTTCGAGTTGGTCAGATATGTTGTGGATTTCCTTAGAACAACGGTATCAATATTGTACAGTAAATTCCACAAAGAAGTAGCAGTTCGAAGATGATTATGGAGCAAATTCATCATTTCAAGTTGGAAACTATTAGATCACTTTTATCTCTCCGACTGCGAACGAAGCGCAATTTATGCTATTATCTGTTGTCTTCTCTGGCCAATACTGTTACCAAAAAGATAAGGAATCACTGGCATCCCATTTATCAATAGGCTCTCTATGGCGTTGCAACAAATGTGCAATTCAGTCGAATGGTCGAATCCACAAGAAAAACACATGTTGGTTTAAATATATTAGACAGTCAGTTTAAAAAACTAAAACATGTCATCATATTTATTTAAATGATTTACATTATTCGGCATATATATTATACAAGAAATTAGTTAAATTGTGTTATTTGCAACATCTTCAGAATCAGTAAAACGTTACGGTGGTAAACTCATCGTGTGCGTTTGCATTCAAAGCATTAATCTTTATAATTGACGCTAACCCGTGACACTGAACGTATAATTCACAGTAGTACAACCGAAAATGTACTGCTGACAAGGCACATATGTGCAACAATTTGGCGAACTCAACTACTGACCTTGCAACTAGACTAATCAAATTGCAGAGAAAAGTCATTGTCTTTGAAGCCTTATTAATCATTATGAACATCTGTAGATTCTTTAATTAAGTTGGAAAATATACAATTAAATGCATTTTATATAATAAAACATGTTTTATTTATTATATGCACATTGAAAACACTCTGTAGAAAAATAGTGTTTTAACGTTTGTTTATATTGTGTTTAAAATACTGAAAGTTGGTTGTCACTAAATCAAACTTATTACAACATGTATATATTATTATTAAATGTCCTACCAACAAACATAGCACTATTTATTACGCAAGATGTGTTATTTTAACGCTAAAGTTATACAGTAAAAATCATTAATCATCGAATGCGTTTATATTTTAGTAAATTCGTAGATTAATTTTAATAATTATTGTCTTTAAAATGAAAATTAAACTCTGTTCATTAGGAGTAGTTAACCCCTTATTGACACTCTAAAAATGAATGTTTTTTTTAAGGAAAGTAACCATTAACATATAAAAATTTAAAATACAACGATTGCAAAGCAAAAACAAAGCATTGTTAAATTGGGGACATCGTCTCGAAAGGTGTTGCAAAGCATTGTGCGTTTACGTCGGTTTGATGGTTTAAATAACTATTTTACGACTCAGTTTGAACGACAACATAAACATTGAAATAGCGAAGCAGCCACAAAACACAAAAAATGAATACGATTGACAATCGCTTAGAAAGTTCAATTAAACTGCTTGTGGGTTTGAATCGGTTTAAACCTCGCACTTGCCACAGAATTATCTAATGGAAAGGCAAATGTACGATTCATAAAACATGGAATTCTCGAAACAGCCGCACAACCAAACGAAACTGATTATAAAATGATTAAAACTTGGGCCATCGCTCGTAACGTTCGACGAACCGTATTGAAGGTTGTAAGCCAGTTAAAACATCACACACTGTCCGAAATAATCAATTAAACGGCGAATGGACACATACCTTACTCTAAAATGGAAATAACGAAAAAGATACATTCCAAATACAAACTTGTATTTCCGCAAGGGGATTTAAGGCAGTTTGTTGATGCGTAAAACCGAACCTTGGTCCAGAAATAATAAATTAAAATCACACGAGAATACCATGCAACATGGAGTTCACGCAACAAAAAACACGTTCGTGAATACAACTTGGATCAGCACCTTAGTAAGGCCTCAGTCACACATTGTTATTGCCGTTCTTGAGCCATGTGCGTCCTGAATTAATTAGGGCAAAAGTCGGCACAATATTCTGAAATTCAGGAGCCATAATCGGGAAGCATTAATGGTGGTCGGTAAAAGTTCTGTCGATGAATGACAAACGCAAACAAACACGCACAAACACACGATATATACACGAGACATGATATATGTATATATATGTTTATGCAATATCATTCCTGTTCCACTGAATATTGTCCCGACAACGTCCCGACACCGTCCCGACACCGTTCCAAATTTGATCCGATATAGCCGAATCCATCCCGACAGAGTCCCGACTATACAAACTCGGCTGAGTCTCCCGAATGTTAAGGGAAATCCGTAACTGTCGGGAGTGCTTGGCCGATCATCCCGAAAGTGTTCCGATGATTCCCGATTCTCAGGATATCGTCCCGAAAGCGTCCAGACAACTCCCGACAGCGTCCCGACAACGTCCCGATATTCCCGACTTTTGTATAATTTGTATCTTAGCGCTGTTTGGACGCTGTCGGGGGCCATAATCGGGAATGTGTGACTGAGGCTTAAAAGAAAACGCACTTTCGTGTTTTTGTATTATACTATTTATGAGTATACAATCTTATTTGTGCGACAAATACTTCCAACATGTTGGTGTTATTTGATGTTACTGTGTTTTCAGCTACGATAACGGAACAGGTCAACCAATAGCATGAACAATGACAGAAGTAAGCCTGTAAATAATGCACTGTCAACAAGTACGTTATAAGGACAATAGACAGGCATAACGATTCGACAGTCTGATATTGAATGCATTCTCATCTGAGGGTTGTAAATCTCTAATTTTTGTATATAAAACCATACCCAAACATTTTTTTTATAAAATCGATTTAACATTATGACAAGGCAAAATATTTACCTTATGTTCTATGTATTGGCAATGAACGCTGAACATATTAAATATTATGCAACAGTGAAACTTGCATTTGTTTGTATGGAAAGACGAGAGTGATTTGTTTAATCATTTTATGAAAAAACTTTAAAAAGTATAAATAATGACCCAATAATATACAAATGATTTTTTACATTAATATTTTGAGATCGTATTTTCCGAAACTATAGCTTTTGAAAATAATACATATGACCATAGTAACAGCAAAAAGGAGTTTGCATGTAATTGTTTCCAATATCTAGGAATTTGCTAAAATAATTTCTGTTGCGTTTTAAGAGATATTGCTATTTGTCACAGGATGTCTAAAATCAAAGGACGTCTCGACTGTTCAATAATGAATCAAATTAGTGCTTCGTTTAAATCCAAAATGATGGTTCTTGAAAAGATCCCACAATGATGTATTTAACAGCATGATTGCTCTAAAAAGTGTCTCCATTTTTTCACGATTTGCAACAGTTAAAATAGGGATGACACTTTTCTGGCCAACTACCACGCACACACCGCTTGCATTTTCATGATAAGTAGTAAATAATTAAATTTCTAAATAAATCCTTTAAGGCACACACAAGGAGCTGCAAGTTAACAGACAAGATTTTAAATAATATTTTGAAAACATATAAATTAAAATATTATGATCAAAAACGTATTTGACATTTTCTTAAAATAAATGTTATTTGATCTGTTTTAATTCCACTGTATTGTTTACATTTTAAACACGAAGAAAGCAACACTTGTTTCTCGTGGTTTATTAATAGATTATCATGCAGCGCGCCGATATTTATTTGGATACAACCGCGTCGCCACGATGATTAGGAAAAAAGAAAGCAAATGTTTATCAACATATTACTTGAATGAGCAGTCTTTTTATTTTAAACAGTATCCACCAACCGACTTTTACTTGACTCAGAGTATATTTCGGGGTTGAATCTTAAACATAACATAAGACACTGCTTGCATGGTATTAAAAGGCTGTTTGATTGTAAAATCTAAATTTGACCAGTTTCACCTTTAGTGTACCTTTAAATCCTTTATCAAACGTATTAATCGTGACCTATATATTTTGCAGGAGTAAAAGTTTTCTACCAGGACGCATATTTTACATATTTTAAAACATACTATTAGAGCACAGTAAATTGTTTTAGTGACCCAGTGCCATTTTCGCACTAGAAATATAGTATGTCCTGTTTAATTAAAAAAAATTATGTCCATTTGGTGTTCTTTAATACGACATGAAAATATATAAACACATATGTAAGTTAACGTCTGGCTTCAGGTTGACATTTATTATTCATTTTAGTGAAGAGAAACCGCAATGCTCTCAAACCCCATTTACCATTAGAGCGGAAAGTGTATGAAAGTAGTAACTAGCTGTGAGATGATCTAAAGATCTGAAAACTATTGTGTACAACGATGTATCAAAAAAGGAAAGGACGAGGTATTTGACTATCTCAACAATTACAATATTCTGTTAAGTACCTGACAAACAATATTGTTGTAAATGTCATAATTTACCATTCGAGAGAAAAACCTACTTGAAAATAGTCAGATGGTCAGAAATGCAGCTATAATTATGTGCAAAATTTATAGAATTTAGTTACGTTTGTAATGCTTCAGTCATGTGTTATTTCCATAAAACACAAAACACAAAACATTTTTGAGTATAATTATCTAAATATAGTTCAATATGTAATCTTGAAATGTATTCAAAACGGATTCCCATTTAACTAAAGTCAATCAAGTCCAACGTAATTGTCATGAAATGTAGTGATACATTTGACTAAAGAAACAAATATAGAATGTGTCGCCATATTACGTATGCAAATATAAAAGTGACACACATTAAATCAAGTAATCTGATTCGTGTAAGTCAACACAATTGTTCATGTCACGACTTTTGGGTACGATATACAACCAGAAATCTTTTTCCAAGCTGAACGACATGGCACTTCATCGTAGAACATAACACCCGAACACATGTTTGTCTGGAGAAGAACTAGTATAGCGTTGCTGACACTTGATTTCGTATCCAGGTTGTACAATGTATTTTATATAATGACATGTCCGTGTTTGTCTTCATAAATACGTTTAAACTAAATTTGCATCATTAATATAGTGTTATAAGTCATAGCATTGACAATAAATTAATTTAGCATGTATTGGTAGTTGTGCATTTATATACAATGTGTATTGAAATTTATTATTAACGCCAAGTATATGTAACAATTTACCCTGATTTCAGCAGGCATTTTCACTGTTTCACTAAGGAGAATACTTTGAGAAATTCATTTGCAGGATTATATTCAAGACGGGATTACATTACTCATATTTATTTGCTTACGCCAATGTTGAGTGGCATATATACGAAAATAATGACATACTGATATATTTGCACCAATTTGCCATCCCGTGTTTAATATTTGCTCTTGCTTCATTTGCCCAGTTTATTCCAAGAATGTAATTGTCATTTATCAACTGGCAATATACCACATGATTTTCATTCAATTATTTGAATCCAATTGACGTAAGATGTACATAAATTTTAGTGTAGTTTATAATAATGTGTCTTTTCTGTACTCACGCAAAGAGATGTTTCATACAAAGACAGACAAGCCTCGACCTGTTGTTATTTAGACTCGGACATGCACATTTATGACAAAACTTATTTCTTAATTTCGAATCACATTGAAGTAGCATTACACCCCCCCTCCCCTCCCCAACAAAAAAAAATAAAAAAATAATAATATTATGATTGTAAACAAAGGCAAACGTGATAGACAACTTAATAGACTAATCTCGTATTAATTGCCTACAAAATAGAAACACACGTTGAAAGGCTTCTCCTACAATTATACGTTTGTTTACAGTTTCTATATGCATAATAAGCGCGGTTGTCACTGCATGGAAGTTATATGTAGTCAATAACAATACTTACGTATAATTATTAATAGTTCTAAAGGAAATAACATATGATAATTTAATGATTTTATGATGGTATTGTAGGGCATCGTCACTTTAAACATTAGATTTTACGCCAATAAGTTGACCGGTATTACCACCAAATCTAATTCCTGTTTGTATATGTTTGTTAATGATTAGTTGACTTGTAATTGCCATTTGATTTTTGGTAGTAACGAACCACATAATATAAATAATGAAACTCCAGAGACATCATTAGGAGATAAACCCTTATTACCATCCGCTGGTCCTTTATTTGAGGCTAGTGAAAACTACATTTAATCGTGTACGTGACGCCCGGTGACTCAATAAAAGCAATGCAATACGATTATGTACAAAGCATGAACAATTGTTAAAACATATTTACGAATTAATGAATTATAAATTTGAAAATATGATCGTCACCGATAAGACTAACTAGCCTAGAGCTGATTTTAAAACTTCAAAGTAAGCACTCGCGGTTTAACACCAGACGCATACTTTACATATTCTATCAAATGATGTGTGACATTTCCACTGAAATTTATGCAGTACACTATTATACATTATTAATCAGCAATCACATGTGTTGCAAGTGATCACATGCCCGAGCCTATATTACAAGCTCCCGTGAGATTAGTTCGTAAATGGCAATGAAGAATCCCTAAATCATGTCACAGTATTATATATATATGCATTGCTCACTTTGAGATTACGATTTGCATCGTGACTAAATATACTTATTGCACTTTTAACAAAAAAGAAACGTTTTATTTAAGATTGTATTATTAATCGAATAAACTGAAAATGACTAAATAAATGTCATCAAACGACAACAGTAGAGAAATACGTATTTTGTTTAGACATGGAACGACTTCCCTGAATACAAAGCATCCAAGGTTTCACACAGAAATCTACACTAAAATGTTAATTGCATTTCGATCACCGCTGTTTAAAGACAAATTAAAAAACTAACGTACCCTTTATAGTTTTGTATACACTATCTGGATACTTGATTAATATCTTCAAACGGTACTGACTTTATAATAGACCTAAGCGGACAAAGCCGTTTAAAAAGGCATTGCAAGAGGTGGAATCTCAAATAAATATATGTTATACGAGTGTTGTGTGTTATGGTTCTATACATGTGTATCTCCATGATCATGTAAAAGTATAAGTTCAATGCTTCATTCCAGGGCGTTTCAAAGCATTGAATGTTATATTATTTTTATAAGTCATGTTTTGTTTTAATGGTTAAAATTGAAAAGGCGGATTTTACAGGAAGGACAATTGGCAAAACAGTTATATGACTGTATCGATATAATAACTACGATTTATGTTTTGAACGATATGTTTTATAATAATATTTAGTAATGCAAGCCGAGTATTCATCTTAATAGTATTTATCAAAATAGATCAGCTTATCCATTGCAGTTAAATAATTATCAATATTACCAAATTAATTGATTAATCATGATTAATGACTTATTAATGCAGTCACATACTTTGAATTGTTTTTACAGAATCTTATGAATATTTGTAACATAAGTAAAAAACTGAACACAAACGTTCTAATTGAGTTCACGAATTAAAGTAAACGGTATTACATGTTATTACGAAAATGGGTATGTTGATAAATGTCGGTAGAGCCTTGAGTTTGACGTCCAAACATTAGTTGTCAGGTATGCATGTGTATCCTTCCTCGTACAGAATACCCGCTTTTAACTGATTCGACCGGGTCACGTGCTGACCGTGTATTATACCATACTATGTCAGTAGCAGCTAATATCCAGTCAGTAAAATCATTCTTTCAAAATGAGCGTAAAATGACGTCTTGAAAATCAACAAGATTACGTCATTATACTGCTCATGTTTTCTTTACTCCACAATGTTGATATATAGCTAAGTGTAGGGGTGTTATTTCGTAAATGCTGTGATGATGGGAAAAAGAATCGTACTCGGTAAGATAAATTCGTAGAATACGCTCTTGCCCAATATTAATTTACTGACCCTGTATCACACCGTACGGGGTCAGTTAGAAGCTATGTAACTAATAATGTTTCGAGTCATGCAAAAAACCTGCGACAACATGTTTTCAATGTGAAAAGTCAAGAACATGCATAGTTTGTCAAATTCTATCGTACTAAACGTAAATAAGTTCTAATAAGTTCTTGGCAAATGTAACCATTTAAAAAAAAAGTTTAGTTATGCTTAAATTCAATGTCATATATAAGTTCATAAACAGGATTTTCGTTAATCAACGATATAAATATTATACAAGAAAATGTCAGAGAAGGAGTAATGCATCGTTCAGGAGTGAGTATGAATAATATTCATCATTTCAGGTTTGAAAATATTAATTTATCTCTTATCTGTCTGAATGCGTCCTCAGTTTCTGCCATTATCCTTTGTCTTCCATAAAAACCTCTTGTCAATGTTATTACCGCAATGAGAATTGATAAATAAATGTTCTCCATTTATCAATCGTCTCTCTCTAACGTTGCAACAAGTAAGCAATCTTAAGTCAATCGGTCGCTGTCTTATAAGAAAAATGTCTGTTCAGAACCAATTGATATGGTCAATTTTGTAATAAGTGCTTGATTTGCTAGTTTTAATGTTATTTTTAACTACATATGACACCTTTTAACAAGTTTGATGATTTGTCTTTCTAAAAATTGTTTGAAAGGGAAAGAAATTCATTGTACCTTGGCATATATACGTAAACATTAACAGATTCTGTTACTTTAGTGCATTTCCATTGTGATTTGCTTTCAAACGAGAAATCTGTTAAATTGCTAATAATGCAAGACCTCAAGAGTGTATATCGTACAATAATTATTTTAACCCTGTTAGATTTATTACACCAAGCATTTAAAGCAACTTAGCAACTGACGTCATACGATAATAGATATTCGAGGTAATAATGAAATACACAGAAAATATGATTTGTAAATGTTTCCGGAAACAACAACATACTGCTACAGACGATCCACATGTAAATGATGTTAATTGTAATAGATATGGAAAGTGGTACATACATAGTATAACCCAATTTCTCCTTTAACTTTCTTAGGTTTAATTTATCTTATTTATCAATTAAAAACGTATGGCTTGGGGTTGCATTAATCGGTAATTGCAAACAGTCACGTTTCTAAAACATTTAATGGGGACCAATATGAATTTACAATCAACATTTGCGTTAGTTTCTTGCTGATTGTACTAGTATCAGCATAAAAACGAGCGGACTGAGCCAATACAGCCTGTTTTATTGAAACAAGAAGAACCAATGTTTGAAGTATGGATATTCTGGATTAGAAAGATACGTTTCATCTAACACACAAACTATAGGTCTACTCAATATATACATGTATCGGAATAATCCATCTAATCAAATCGAGTCACGATAAGGAATTGAACGTATTGTTACTGTCTCTTGTTTTTGTGGTATAGGCCTTGCAATACATACCAAAAATGCGCAACAAAGTGATTCATATTCAAACACATATTGGTCTGATTGAATTAGTCATACAAAACATAACAATGGCTAACAAATTATTTAAATAATAATAGTGGTTATTGTGCAATGATCAAACGTGCAGGTTGTCAACATGTGTTAGGGAATATCTAGGATCAAAAATGGTAAAGGGTGCTCCTTAAAAGGAGAGTGTTTAAAACAGGTAAAGTTTGTTGACAATTTGTATTTATTTCCTAAATATAGGGTTTTCATGAGTCAAATGCTTCTGATTAAGGTTTTTAAGCATGGTCTATTTATTTGTCATTGAATATTTGCAAAAATATTTTCAATTTCAACAGATATTTAACATTTCTGTGTTGACCATCTTAGAAAGGCAGCAGGGGGTGGGGGCCAAAAAGGAGCAGGGTGCAGCACACTGCTATTTTGCTCAAGATCTTTCCCTATATATGAACTATCATTCCAACACTATCACGTAAAATATGTACAGTGAAAACATTCTTAGTAATGCTTTAAGTCGTGTCTGATCAAATCCATACAGTCTGTATATATTCTTTCTATTGGTTGTACACAGTTTTAAATACATGCTTGACATAAGCAAACTAAACATGTTAGTAGGCCTAAGTGTACATCTAGTATGACCATAGACACATACGCTTATGTAAAAACCCATGTAATGTTGTCAATTTTCTTTCTTTCTTACGATTGGACCATTTGGAGTTCAGTCCCTTTAAATTGAATATACATATTATTATTTATTCCATAATCGCTTAATGACAACTAAACATATAATTGTATTAATCAGAAAAAAATGAAGCTGTGGAATTTAATAGTAAATCATTTTCAAGAAAAATAACATACTGTGACATGCATAACAAGTAAAATCAAAATCAACAAACACATGACACACCTTTATCACACGGGCGTTTTCTTTTTGGCATTACTTAGATCCTAATTTTAGTATACCAACATTGTACGTTATGATAAAAAAATTATGGATTTTATCATGTTTTTGGTATAAAAGAAGCAGTGTATTGATGGAATCTGGAAACATTTTAGCAGAGATTTCTGAATCCCTCAAATATAATTATAAGATGTTATATGCTGTAAAGCTATTTATCCTTGGTTATTGTAGGTGTATTATCAATGAATAAAGAAACATGATATTCTGTAAACTGTGTTATGTTATGCTCAACAGTAGAGCTGTAGAGCTTTGAAAATACTATCAAACATCTATGTTTGTAACAAAAACTGCCAAATGATATACATATTTCCACACTAGAACAAACGTGTACTAGTAAGCTAGGCAATGCGATGAATATCTTTGAAAAGTACATGTTTTGGTGTCAATCAATGATATCGCACGACAAAATCCCTACCTGTTCGGTCAAATATGATCAGTCGATAACATCCGCCAAACACGTCATGATACAGAACATTTTTTAATAAAATGAATGTGTAATCTCCTTCGGTTTCAGACATGTGCGTATTACTCTTTCATAATTATGTAAGTTTATAAATACTACGAAGAAGAGAAAACTAATTTTGCAAAATGATTTGTAAAGGCATTGGAGTTGGGTAGTTTTATTCTGAAACAATAATGTCTCAATGACCTGTCTTTATTAATGCACATATCAGATATGTATAAATAAAAAATACATAACATGTGATAGAAAAAATTGATTCAGTTTATCTCTTATACTTTTTCTGAAGCCCCATGTAGGCGGTCATTGAAGTCTGCGATACAAATAGCGCATTTCCAATACTATAAGAGGACACGTTCCTGACATAGAACCTCTGAGAGAACGCTGTTCAATCGCCCCTATTGATGTCCGAAACTAAAAGGGCGCTTAATCAGTTGGCCGTTATCGGTTTAAACTGACAGGTAGTGTTTATGTACTTTTACATGTAGGATCGCAACAATGTTTGTGAATAGTACTACTACTACTGCTACTACTACTACCACCACCACTACTTCTGCTACTACTACTACTACTACTACTTCTACTACTACTACTACTGCTACAACTACCACCACTACTACTACTACTACTACTACTACTACTACTACTACTACTTCTACTACTACTACTACTACTACTACTACTACTACTACTACTACTACTACTACTACTACTACTACTACTACTACTACTACTACTACTACTACTACTACTTCTACTACTACTACTACTGCTACCACTACCACCATTACTACTACTACTACTACTACTACTACTACTACTACTACTACTTCTACTACTACTACTACTGCTACCACTACCACCACTACTATTACTACTACTACTACTACTACTACTACTACTACTACTACTTCTACTACTACTACTACTACTACTACTACTACTACTACTACTACTACTGCTACTACTACTACTACTACTACTTCTACTATTACTACTTCAACTACTACTAGTACAACTACTACTAATAATGTTATTGCTACTGCTACTGCTAGTTCTACTGTCAGGCTACGCTGACAGGGATCAACGCTATTGTCATTGACAAACTTCTTTCCATTTGCTAAAGGCAATATAGGAAGCACAATTAGTTTTTCTTGTTTGCACTTTTGGCACACGCAACCCAATATTGGAGCGGCTTATTGTTTTCGACGTTCTTTTACTAGCTCCGACAGCTGGATAACATAATCTGGCTGGCCTACACATAATTCGTAGTTCCGAAGTTGTTGTTGCAGTTCAAGATACATGTGCTGTTGTTACAGTTCAAAAATGGTTTAAGTGTGTTCATGGAGTATTAGTTATTGATAACACTTTCTAAATTGGAACGGAATTTGCATTAAAAGGTTACCTAATTCAACCAAGTAAGTGTGATAATGTTTAGATGCTAACAATATTTTTTATTAATACATATCGACACTAAGGAAAATTTTACACACAATAGGAAAGTAACCAGTAAAGTTTTTGCTAATATTTTACATCAATACTATAGTGATATTTAAAAAAGTGCTACTCATCTATGCTCATTAGGTTCAAAGAGATAAAGAAGTAATTAAAAATAATAGGAATGTTGAATATTGGAAAACAATATTGGCATAACCCATTGGAATACCAATAATGCATTTAAATTTGTGGAATTTTACAAAAACATACTTAAAAGACCAATACAATATAGCAAATATATTATTGTATAAATGTATTAAATTTTTCATTTTACATATATGGGTTTACATAAAGTAACTAAAAAAACTAAAATAATTTTATAATCCGTGGGTGTTAAAACCAGTGTAATCAACAATCACCCCACTTTTGATACGTTACTTTGTACTGAAATTGTCTGGCTATAACTCCATTAATTTTAAGTTCAAAGTGTATTATTGCAAAGTTTATTACAAGTTTGTTAAAGAAATGGTTAATACAATATTAAATGTTCTATGTGTGTTCATAAGTCTGATAAAGAAGAGCGTCGTACTTGTGCTATGGGTGTTAAACTACATTTTTTACAAACAAAAATATCTGTAAAAATAAGTGCAATGAAGTTTCATAACCTTGTAACCTTATATATAAAAATTGATACACTGCTGAAAATTCAATTAATCGTGGCGGTATTTGTATGTGCAAACTAAATGATTGGTGTAGTATTTTGACCAGATATAAAACACCTATTATTCGTATTATTATTACCATAAAATTATCAATGGTACATTTTTATTCGTTGAAATGAAACTTACCGAGACAAAATTTGTCATAAGAAATTATGTTTCCCACTGGTGATCCTAGACAAGAAATTACATTGTCCACATAATTGACAATGTCACTTCCAATATATTTCATAAATCGACCTGACCACAGCTAATCAATATTCTAATACACTTAGGCGTTATGTTTTCTTGGAATAAGTAGGAGGTTCGTCGTGTCAGGAGCGAAGTTGTTAAGAAAGTGTAATATTTATGAAAATTACAACATTCGGAATTAACTTTTGTGCGTTAAGACATATGTAAAGAACGTTGGTCATTATTTCAATAACTCTACTAATCTGGTACAATTTATATTATTTATGATACTGATATGTAAATGATATAGTATACTATTATTTCCCTTTCCATTCTTCGTCATGTTTTCATATTGCACATATTTCGAACTATGCCATGATGTTTGTCAGGAATAGCACAGTATGCTTAACCTGGGATTGCATGTATAATAATTATCTTTCTGATCTAAATTATGCGATTTTGTATGACATTCTCATTTCAATATATAACATATATATTTTCCATAATGTTTAGTAGAGGCATAAATATCTCATTTATAATGATATGCTCTGACTTAACCAGCGTTGGTAGTGAAGAAGTCAATGCCATTTACAAATCGTGACATACGTTTGATGAAATGTTTTGTCAAGTGACCCGTTTCAATAATCATGTATTTAACTTGCGATTTTATTGAAACCAATACGTTGTCAATAGTTAGCATCTTGAATTGTCAGTAATCAAAATGTGCGTTTATTAATTTGAATTAATTTGTATATTTTGTATTAGGTCCATTACATACATTCAGGACAGATTATATATCGTATAATATGACACACACTTGATTGTATGCCTGATGTGTTTATCTATTTGGACAGTTTTATCCAATAGGGAATAGCGATCGGTATTAATGATTCAAATGTTTGGCATATTTATATACAAGATTAAGTACATAAACTAATGTGTCCAAAAATAGGTGTTACATTTGTGGTGTGAGAGGAAATTTTAGCCGTCCACGCCGGCAATTTCTTTATATTTGCTTTATGCCCCAGGCATCTTCATGCGGGAGGCATATAGTGATTGTCCTGTCCGTTCGTCCGTCCGTCCGTCCGACTCGTACACAGCTGAAATACTCATATTGGACTCGCCTATCGGCTCGTCTAATATGGTATGTTAGCTGTGTACTCATCCAAATATATCACCGTATTGTACAGATCCCTGTTAATTACCTACTATTATTTACAAGACTATACTTGCAAATGAGAATGGTTTTAATATATAAAATTTATACTTTAATCGTTATTACAGAAGAATAATGAATAAATAAATAAATAACCTAGTCCTTGGAATGTATACGGAATTTAGTGACCCAGTGACATTTTTGTCCAGTTATAGACGGTGACCGTATAAATGTGAATTGTCAGAAAACACTTCAATGTTATTTGGACATCAGTATATGCACATCTTTTAGCTTAAAGTCTGGCTTCGTGCTGATATTTACCGTACATTCTTATTTACTGCAATGACATCATACTTTATAATTATGGTCATAGTATGGAGAGCGTGGGGAAACACACAGGAAAAAGCAGTGTCTTTGAACCGTTGCATCCAAGGCCTAACATATTTTAACAATATTTTCATATATATGGGTTTAGCCCCCTTAATAGTAGCAGCTTATTACCTGACAACAGGATGCACGTATGTTTTATGTTTAATTTTATGCATGAGTTTTTTATTATTATTTCTAAATGGAGATCTATTGATTACCGTTTTACAGTTTACTCATATCAGATATAATTAAAACAAATTTATGAACACAATACGAGTCTGACAACATCAACTAACGCATTTACGGTAAAAAATATGCTATCTGGATGCATTTCGAAATATACAAAAAAATATATATATATAACGGACTACACGCCAAGACAAACATTACTCAATATGTCAACTGCATTTTACTTTGTTCAACACTCATATTACAAATGCATTAATGGGATCTCGATATCTTCATAAATACGTATTTTGACTTCCCGCAATAAGTTCAATTAGGTTACAATTAATAATTAATCCTATATCTATCTTTTGCAAGTATATGTACTGGAAATATAAACATTAAAATATTAAATGAAACGTAATATTATGTTTTGTTACTTTTCGGTTCGGATTTAGATAATTTGTTTCTGATCTAAAGATATAAGCAGTGTAAATAGGTATATAATCAGCACGTTTGATAAAATTACCTATAATCTTTATTATACGAGTACAAGCCAGTCTGATCATTTGATAGTGAACAGGTGATAACTACGGTAGATCGATATATATATATATATATATATATATATATATATATATATATATAGTGATATAATTCAACATTCAGAAAATAACACCAAAACGAAACAACAACACATGCATGTACGCTCATGTAATTGCTGTAATACCGCTTTACTTAATGTTCGTTTAGGATCATTTCTATATTTATAAATGGCTCAATCAGCATCCACTGTGGAGACAATCATATTTAACAACCAAATACATTTAATGTCTGCGAAGATCCAAATTCTATTTCCTTACTCTGGAGAATTCACCAGGTTTTGTAAAATCATGATATCTCGTCTGTAAGTAATATCCAGATAGCATGTTTCCAATTTAATGAATCAACTAATTTCGACAAACATGTTTGGCAAATCGTTTATTCAACTTTAAACACGCCTTTTTGAAACTGATTACAACCTTAATTAGGACATTTATTACGCAGGTGATCATAGGGAAGAAATTGTGTTGGTCACACACTCGACAATTCTAATATTTTGCTTACATTGGCATGTAATCCTTGTAAGGACCATTCAGTAACTAAGGCCTCACATTGTTATGATATGAGGAGGGTGTTGGTAGTTAAAGGAAAACACAGCTCAACTACATAGAGGTCAAAAGTAAATATCGTATATTTCATTGAATATGTAAACATTTGTGTACATGAATATTTACTAGAATAACAGTTTTGAATCAATTTTAATTTGACTATAAACGTTTTCCAAGTGAGATAGCCAATACGACGACAACGTATGTACAATCTTACCTACTTATTTGGATATTTACGATTAATTAGAATTAATTACGAGATCTCTAAATTTTTACTGAAATAGTTCTTTTTTTCTATAGTTCTTACATTTTGTTTCATAAGGCTGCAAACTATCAACATCGGCACTGAATAGCAATCATTACATAGCGTGAGCACATGTGACCTTGCTACTGATCTATCAGGAAGGAAGATGCAATTTGATAATCTGGTAATTTTTAATTTTTTATTCAGAGTGTAAACTTTCTCCAAAATGTTTCAGTTAGTTGTAATTTTGTTCATGAACATTTCAAACACATTTTCTAGTATATACTACGCAAAATTCCTAAGCAGCCACCTCATATTTTAAGTATTATAGACCGAATGCATAATTCATTTTTATGCCCCAGGCATCTTGATGCGGGAGGCATATAGTAATTGTCCTGTCCGTCCGTCCGTCCATCCGTCCATCCGTCCGTCCGTCCATCCGTCCATCCGTCCGTCCGTGACAAAGTAGATTTACCGTTTCGTCTTGCACCAACAACGCTTACTACAACACTTGGATACTTACACAGTTGATGCTTATGACCATTCACTATCCAACCATATCACCCAACCTCACTTTGACCTTGACCTTGACCTAATTTGGACTAAGAAATGAGCTATCTAGTGATTGGAATCAATCCTAAAAACTCGTTGATTAATCAGAGATTATATTGACTGATTAATCAACTAATCATGACTAAATATGTGGATTTTTATTGTTCAGTAGAAATTTTTCATCCCGTCATTTTTTACCAATTTCAATGTTTCTCAATTCAGTTTGTTAAACTTGGTTTTAGTTTTAGCCAAAATGGTGGATTTTAACTGATTGACTTAATTAGACTAAAAGACACTTAATAGTAAGTGCAGTGTAAAGCAACCACTTATATTCTCGAAAGCTTCCTGCCATGTTGTGTACTGATTTATTGATCAGGATCGCGGTACCATGTCTATTGCAGCCGCGGCCCCAATCTGATTGCAGCCGTGAACTTATTTTTTAACAGCAGCAGACCAGTGAGACATTTTCTTGAAGTAAAGATGATTTTCGAAAATAATTGTTGATGCCCCCCAAAATATTGGAGCCGCGACCGAGGCTCCTGCGGCCCCTGCTCCTACGCGCCTGCACTACCCATCTTCTCTTGACATTGTAGTGATTTGTCGGTTATACATGTAATTTTAAAGACATAATGTATCATAACTAAATTAAGTAGTTAGTAGAAGTTCAGTAAGTAGAAGTTTTTTTACATGTTATTTTTGTACGATTAAAAAAAAAACAGGCAAGAATTTACTTGTACAATGTCACATCATAAGTAATCGATAAATTGGTGCTAAAATGCATTTAAAATCATGAAAATCCTTTGTTGACATAAAAACAACCTATCCAGAAATGTGTTTTATAGCATGGTCTATTGCATTGGATGTACAATGTATTTTATTTATAATATATTTAACAGTTTAGAACTACAAAACACAATTTTGTTTTTTGACTGCAGAATACAGTTTTGGCCAAAAGTAGTACCAGTGACATGTACACATTTTGTCGATTAATTTTTCCCATCGTCATCGTCACGTCATGGTACTGTTCGTCATGATTATTTGACGAAATGATTAATCAGCACATCACTAGGGCTATCCAGCACCAACCGGGGGCATGTGTGTTTATCAAACACAGAATCTTGTTTAGTTTTGAATTATAACTAAGATACCAATATTTTTCATTATTAATAATAAATTTCATTCATATCGTATTACACATTCAAAAATTTGACGTCATACGACAAACATCAACGGAACGCTAGTCATTTGAATTGTGTCGTTACGTATTGTCAAGAAAAAATGATGACGTCAACGGAAAATCTTGAGCAGCGTGCAATTATCAAGCATTCCGTTAGAGCGGGAATGACAACCACAGACACAGTTAAACACGGGCCCATTTTATTAACTGTAAATGAAGGCAGATTTTATAGAGTGGAAACGATTATCTTCACCTCCGCTGAAGAAAGCGAAGAAGGTCATGCTGATCGTGTTTAAGGACCATCGGGGAATCTCATACGGGTCCGATGGAGCAGACAGTCATCGCAACGTATAATCCAGGATCAAACAACCCCTTCCAATCATTCGGATCGCTGACAGAGTCGTTGTTTGCAGAGATGTTTCTAAAATGGGCTATGAAACGCAGGAACGCGGCAAATATTTTGAAATAAACATCGCCATTAATGACGTAAACGTCATGGAGTAGTTTCTGATGTGCGCCGCAGTATTAATCATGGGGATAGACAATTGTATATATTTGTGTTTGCTATTGTTATAATATCATGTTTTTGTGTATATCTTGTGTACGCATACAATTTGATATTTGTGTAATGTTTCGGGCGAATCAGTTAAGGTTTAATGAAATAACGAGCTCTGTCCATGAACTGTTTGACTGCCCCTCGTACCAAGCATGTTCCCGGATTTAATTCCTCAAGGTTATATGATTTTAGAGGATAAACTGATTATTACAACAACAACAACAACAACAAATACTACTACTACTACTACTACTACTTCTACTACTACTACTACTACTACTACTACTACTACTACTATTACTACTACTATTACTACTACTACTAATAATACTACTACTACTACTACTAATACTACTGCTACTACTACTACTTCTACTACTACTACTACTATTACTACTACTACTACTACTACTACTACTACTACTACTACTAATACTGACAACTAACATGAATCAGAGGTAGGGGGAGAATGGACGTAGAAATTATTTCATGACCAATCCCCACACAAGTTATGTGCCCGGGGCTCGAACTCACAAACCCCGGATTGACAGTCCAGCGCTGTACCAACTGAGCTAACCGGCCCGGCGTCAACAAAAATGTTCATGTTCAGGTTTGTTTTCTATATGGTTCATTTACGCAGATTATTAATGCTTATAAATATTACGAAACTTGCACTATTTTATAAATGCCAAAGTATAAACTTCTGCTAATCAGTTTATCTGCTAAACGCAGTTGGATATAGCATCAGCCTTGTATAATGGTTACAAACGCAGCAGTTGTTCCATTTTATTATGATAGTGATGAATCAAATGTCGGAATACAAGCACGGGCTAGACAGCGTCTGTATATATGTAATATGACATAATGTTTCCTCTGAAATCATAAGTATCAAAGAACTATTAAATCCCCAAAATCCGGAGTTTCGAATATAGTACAAAAAACAAAAATGCGTATGCATGTATTTTAATGGTTAAGTGTTTTTGTTTTTATTTATTTATTTTCTTAGTTGTTAATTGTATTAGTATATATTTACGATGAAATCTCTTATATTTAATAAGTATTTGATTAATCAACTTTATTATTATTATAAGTTATTACCCCTGAAAATTTCACATATCCGATTGTTTGTGTTTTGTTGTATTTATTTCAAGATGGTGTCATTTTGTTTTCGGAAACATTTCCATACTTCCAATTGCATTAAGGAAAAGTTCAATTAATCAATCAAAAGCGCTTAATCTTAAACAGGCATCGAAATTACATATAGGCACTGGTTTCAGCAAATCAGAATGCTTAAATCCCATACAGGAACAGTTGAATTCATACATGAACAGTTGATCGTTTTATTTCCCAGTGCTAACTGATATATGACGTACATTTTCACTGATAGTGTCCGTAATGTGGTAAAGTTTATTAATAAAAGGGGTTACAAAACAAAACTGAATAAAGTCGAGTTGGTTATTAATACATTACAAATGAAAACTACAATCACCACTTAATAATAACACATTTTTCGTCTGAGCAATATATATAACGCTTGTACTCTATATTTTTCAGCATTTTCCATATACTTGTTGTCCATGTACATGAATAAAAAAACACAGTCAAAATAAGTAATTCATTGTTGTCTGAATTTAATGGTAAATACGCAATATGCATGTTAGAATAACGTACTGAGGTAAAAAGTAAACAATGTTAAACATTGTGTTTCATACCATTACGTTTTTGGAGTTAAATTAAAACGTCATCACTTTTGAAACCATGGAGAATAATGTCCATACATTTGTAGGAACACATATTTACCAATTTAATGTTGCCAAGATGTTACAAAGACAAACTTGTTGTGGGGAATACTTAAAACGTCATGCACACATTGTGTTTTAAGTTGCCGTATAACAAATGCAATATCTGAAAAGCACATAGCTTTTCCTAACTCTAGGTTTTCATACACGTTCTGCTAACATAATCACATTTGCTAATACTATATTTGCAAGATATGCAAGATTGTCTCTGGAAGTCGAAAATAGAGAATTTTGGCTTGAAATGAAGCTGTTCTATATCGAGTTTAACAAAGTCATAATTTGAATCCATATCTCCTAGAAACCACACCACTTCCTCTCACAGCACGACTGCGCTGAAAAGCAAGTTCACTTCGCCTGCAGTTATTATGGACTCGAGGCGAAATGTCTCCAGTTATTTTATCAGCACATTATTTACACTCTGGGGGTCATGCATACATGACATTTAGTTATATGTGTACAGGAAATTCATTGTGGGCAATCATATTAATTTACCCTAAAGAACTTTCCTGAAATAAATCGTGTTCATCGTATATAGATGCTGCATTCCTAGACTTACATCTTACTATTCTAACAATATAGTTAAAACCAGTTCATATGACAAACGCGATGATTTTAATTTCGAAATTGAAACTTTCCCTTTCTTGGATGGTAATATTCCTAGATATCCTTCCTATGGTATATACATTTCGCAATTAGTTCGATATGCAAGAGCTTGCTCATGAGTTCAAGATTTCAACGACCGTAACCTTACACTGACTTAGAAATTATTAAAACAAGGTATTTTTATATGATGATCTACGCAATAAGTTTGCCAAATACTATAGAAAATATTATGTTTTAGTTTCTAAATACAATGTTTGTTTGAAATGATTCTTATCTAACGGAATATCCCACCCATCATTTTAAAGTGATGTTTTGAAACGTGTTCGCAAATGTAAATATGTTAAAGTGAATGCTTAACGTATACTTAATAATTTAGTACACTCTTTCTTATCAAAAGGATATAATACACTTATACTAAAAAAACACATGCTTATTAGTTTTCGATACTGAATTTCTTTCATCGTTACAAATTTGGTCGTTTTAAAATGGTGGATAAGTAACTTTAACTTCTTTGCGTGTTAAAGTTACGACGTCGTCGAGTGCATTGCGTTTTTCTGGATTACGTCATCGTTTTAATATTTTTACTGTCCCAGTGACGTAGCGTAAGATTATCTAGGATAATTTTTTATTTAATATTTTACAGCATTTGCGGTACACTGGTTTTAACACCCACGTTCATTAAGTTAAATTATTATTTTCAATTTGGGTTGGCAGGAAGATGTAGAATAATATATTAAGTATTATTCAGTTTAAAATAAACAAATAGAACAAAGCGATGTAATCTGGCTTGTTACACCCAACATTACAGCTTCTTCCTGAAATTGCATGACGATAATCTGAAAATTGAACTATATGATGCTACGTCTTTAAAGCTGTTTTTAAAAAGACGAGATGTAGTTGATACCTGTTGTTTGTTTCATTTCAGAGTGCCTCAGAAAGTTGCAATTGTGCTGCTCGGGTTTGCATCTAGCGATTGAGTAATTAAATGGTAATTAAATTGAATAATATTCTCTTTTATTGCTGTTTAATTTGAATTGCGATGCTATGAGGTTAAATTTTATTTACACTTACATGTTTTGTGAATAATTCTGGGCCAAGTGTGAGGTTCGTGCGCACATAAACCGGTTTAAACCCCCAATGCTTTGCATTGACCGTTCCATGGCGGTGACACTAGTTTTATTCATGTGTGTTTTGTGTTTGTTATGTGTTTTTGTGATGTCCTATGTATTGTTTTTGGCAATTGGTCACTTGCCATAAATAAAGGACCTCGGGCTGCTAATAAGAGTTTTCTCCTGCTGTCGCAACTGGAGTTTCGCTTTGTTTATAATTGATATGTCACTTTATTTTACTATTCTTATAACATACACATGCACGTGAACTATTTATGTATGTTATTCACAAAGGTATTTCTGAGGGATAAAATCCAAAACTGATTATGGTTCTGTAATTCCTGAAACTGTGACAGAAGAAATCCATGATCATTCTAATTTGATTACAAATTTCAAACCTCTAACCTATGTACACTGATGATCATTATCACTACCGTAACATCACTGAATAAATCCCGGCAAAACTTAATGTTGATATCAACGTCACTGGATTGCTGACGCTTCTCATCCCCAATGTTATCTCGGGCCT
The DNA here is from genome assembly GCA_027627225.1 of Congeria kusceri. Taxonomy (NCBI): domain Eukaryota; kingdom Metazoa; phylum Mollusca; class Bivalvia; order Myida; family Dreissenidae; genus Congeria; species Congeria kusceri. The sequence continues at coordinate 31,243,935 of CM051024.1, forward strand.
TCTGAAACCGCTTTGAAGTGATGTTTTCTTCACTGCTGTTTTCCCAATTGCGATGCTAGGCATTTCAGTAGTTTTGTCTTGAACATTCGATTCCTCACAGTCAAAAACATTTAATTGCTCAGCATTCATTTTTAAATTAGCACCTGTCCGTGGAGAGTACACGTTTTTTTGCTTTACTGAGGTAAAAAGTCATCATTACTTCAGGAGAGTTTTGGTGGTCATGTGTTTAAAATTGGAATTAAGAGGCGTTGATGTTTGAAAACATTTTGAAGGAACCTATTTTGATCCGGGATGACGACGGTAACGTCACTAGGGAAGCGATTTCTTGTTCCATGTTGAAGACAAAATGTAAAAGATTATTGCGTCACAAAATACAACCTTTGTTTAAATTGTGGTTTATGATTTTTATTGATTTACTAAACAAAAATTAAATGCGAAGACATTTCCTCGAATATTAACCACCTGTATAGTGAAATCATTTTGAAGAGCTGTCCTTATACTTGATAGCATTTTATTTGGACGTTGGGCGTATGAACTATGATATTAACATTGTTAAAAAATATGGCCATTGGGTTTAAGAGAATTATAAAGTAACATTTTATTTTGAACAACACACTGCATTTATTATAAATAGTTGTTAACTGTACTTTATTTAATTTATGTAATTGGTTTATCGTTCAAGTAAATATGTTTGGACCACACATGTGCACTTTTACAACTAGATGTTTACAATGTTTAGAAAATGTTTTGATGCAACACGTCCTTTGCTTAACAATAAATTAAGAACAGATGTGCATCGGCACGATTTATTGCTCTGGAACTTAAAAAATGATTAGACAAAATGAAATTGATATACTTAATATCCCGGTTAATGTTTGATTCCGTATTACTGATTAATGTACATGAAGTAATCTTCTATATACTTCTAGTTAGTACATTAACAATACAAACCCCAGAAAAATGTAATGTTAAACTATTAAGTGGGCGACAATCTTCTTATTTTTAATTGAATTTAATACTTTTCGCTTGAATATCAAAATATTAAGGTAAAAATCATAGTTCCTTAACGTTATTGTACAATATTACCATATTTAGCTGGTATATTGGTTTCTTGATGTGATGTATATTTGCCCAGTCAATATCACGATTGTATGTCCTACATGATGAAAGTATACTTTTCAATAATAACTGTTTTATAGCTGATTTTAACATAGATAAGAACGCTTTGATATGAAAACAAGCAGCCAGATGACACATATCCTAGGGACAGATTGGTGCCATTCCACTAAAATGTATGTTTCACATGATAATGCATAATTTAGTGATCAAAATGTTAGTGTTCATATTACAAACTGTCGAGTAATTGAACCGTAAATGGCAAACAAAAACCCATACATTACGGTAGTTTATCCAGTTGCATGGTACTTTGCACTCCACAGGAACCCGTCAGGAATAAAAATACTACAAATTGAATCACGCAACCTACTTATTATTCAAGTTCAAGTTCATTGTTTGAAAGTTTTGCGACAGAACTAGTAGAAAACGTTTTGTTTTCATCGATAAGCTACAAAGTGCGTGTCCATATAAAGGATACGAAACAACATGAATACAACACAGACAATCCTTAAACCTGAGTAACAAATAGATGTAATCAGGATAGATGTACACCACAGGACAGGACTGTAAAGATGTACACATTTAAACATGTTTAACATTTCCAGTCAACAATGAAATATTCTGATGTGGCAACGTTATATTATCAAACTATCAAAAGTGAATCATAAGTACAAGAAAACAGAACTATACACACATAAAGAGTATAAAAAGTTTTAGAAACCCGTTAAAAACAGTTGAAGCCATATCGTCATCAGAAAAAGGGGAACAACTCGGAACGACTAAGATTAGTAAAAATTTATGAAATCATTGAACACGATAGGACGGCCATTTGTCTGACAGTGTTTGAAAAGCAGAAAGTCACTAACTTTGAAAGTGCTTCAAATGTATTTTGAATATCGAAAATGTATTTGAAACTTATATTGTGCATTGTATATCAAAATCAATGCAGAATTTGCAATTTTCCGTTCCGAAAATTCGTCTGATAAATACCAAAAATGAAGATCAATGCTTAGACGGGCTATGGCATAAACCAGGTACAAATAGTGAGCGTTTTACCAATGATCATAAGAAAAAATGGTGCACGCTTTTACATTCTACTTATTTTAATAATTGTTTTAAAATTACAACCACCGCGTAAGGCTGATCAATATAACGTGTACAGGGTAAGAAAACATCAATGAAAGTACAGCTATTTGATTAAAAAGAACGAAGAGCCAAAGTTCAACTTAAAAATCGCTTAACGGAAGAGAACTAAGGGATCTAAAATAAATGTAAGTACATTTTGAGTTGGTCAGATATGTTGTGGGTTTCCTTAGAACAACGGTATCAAAAGTGTACAGTAAATTCCTCAAAGAAGTAGTAGTTCGAAGATGATTATGGAGCAAATTCATCATTTCAAGTTGGAAACTATTAGATCACTTATCTCTCCGACTGAGAACGACGCGCAATTTATGCTATTATCTGTTGTTTTCTCTGGCCAATACTGTTACCGAAAAGATAAGGAATCACTGGCATCCCATTTATCAATAGTCTCTATATGGCGTTGCAACCAATATGCAATTCAGTCGAATGGTCGAATCCACAAGAGAAACACATGTTGGTTTAAATATATTAGACAGTCAGTTTAAACAACAACATGTCATCATATTTATTTAAATGATTTACATTATTCGACATATATATTATGAAAGAAATTAGTTCAACTGTGTAATTTGCAACAACTTCAGAATCAGTAAACGTTACGGTGGTAAACTCATCGTGTGCGTTTGCATTCAAAGCTTTAATCTTTATAGCTGACGCTAACCCGTGACATTCAACGTATAATTCACAGTAGTACAACCGAAAATGTGCTGCTGACATGGCACATATGTGCAACAATTTGGCGAACTCAACCACTGACCTTGCAACTAGACTAATCAAATTGCAGAAAAAAGTCATTGTGTTTGAAGCTTTATTAATCATTATTAACATCTGTAGATTCTTTAATTAAGGTGGAAAGTATGCATTTTATGTAATAAAACATGTTTTATTTATTACATGCAAATTAAAAAAAAACACTGTAGAAAAATAGTTTAACGTTTGTTTATATTATGTTTAAAATACTGAGAGTTGGTTGTCACTAAATCAAACTTATTTCTACATGTATATATTATTATTAAATGTCCTAATTACAAACATAGCACTATTAATTACGCAAAATATGTTATTTTAACGCTACAGTTATACAGTACAAATCATTAATCATCGAATAAGTTTATATTTTAATAAATTCGTAGATTAATTTTAATAATTATCGTCTTTAAAATGAAAATGAACCTCTGTTCATCAGCAGTAGTTAACCCCTTATTGACATTCTAAAAATAAATGTTTCAGGAAAGCAACCATTAACATATAAAAATTTGCGTAAAATACAACGATTACAAAGCAAAAACAAATCATTGTTAAATTATGGACACCGTCTCGAAAGGGGTTGCAAAGCAGTGTGCGTTTACGTCTGTTTGATGGTTTAAATAACGTTTTTACGACTCAGTTTGAACGACAACATAAAACATTGAAATAGCGAAACAGCCACAAAACACAACAACGATTTAGATTGACAATTGCTTAGAAAGTTCAATTAAACTACTTGTGGGTTTGAATCGGTTTAAACCTCGCACTTGCCACATAATTAACCAATGGAAAGGCTAATGTACGACTCATACAACATGGAATTCTCGAAATAGCCGCACAACCAAACGAAACTGATTATAAAATGATAAAACTTGGGCCATCGCTCGTAACGTTCGATGAAACGTATTGAAGGTTGTAAGCCGGTTAAAACATCACTCACTGTCCTGAAATAATCAATTAAACGGCCAATGGACACATACCGTACTCTTAAATGGAACTAACGAAAAAGATACATTCCCAATACAAACTTGAATTTCCACAAGGGGGTTTAAGGCGGTTTGTTGGTGCGTAAAACCGAACCTTGGTCCAGAAAAAATAAATTAAAAATCACACGAAAATACCATACAACATGGGGTTTACGCAACAACAAAACACGTACATGAATACAACTTGGATCAGCACCTTTGTAAGGCCTCAGTCACACATTCCCGATTGTTCCACCTGTTATTGAGCCGACATCGTCCTGAATCAATTATGGCAAAAGTCGGCACAATATACTGAAATTCGGGGCTCAAAATTCAATGTTTGATCCAAATATCGAATATGGTCACGACAGCGTCACGATATGGTCTCGACAAATTCCCGACAGTGTCCGAAAGCTCCCGACAGCGTCCCGACAGCATCCCGGCATTCCCGAATTTTTATTATTGTTTGTATCATAGCGCTGTCTGGACGCTGTCAGGAGCAATAATCGGGAATCATTAATGGTGATCGGACAAAGTTCAGTCGATGAAAGTAAAGCGAACACAAACACGCACAACACACACGATTTTTACAGCAGACGTGATATATGTATATATATGTTTATGCAATATCATTCCCGTTCCACCGGATAATGTCTCGACACCGTCCCGACACCGTCCCGAATTTGATCCGATATAGCCGAATCTATCCCGACCGTGTCCCAACTATAAAAATTCGGCTGAGTCTCCCGAATGTTAAGGGAAAACCTTAACTGTAGGGAGTGCTTGGCCGATAACGCCGAACGTGTCCCGATGATTCCCGATTCTCAGGACAGCGTTCCGAAAGTGTCCCGATAGCTCCAGACAGCGTCCCGAAATTCCCGACTTTTGTATTATTTGTATCGTAGCGCTGTCGGGACACTGTCGGGAGCCATATTGAAAGTGTGACTGAGGCTTAAAGCGTCAGTCGGGAGCCATAATCGGGAATGTGTGACTGAGGCTTAAAAGAAAACGCACTTTATTGTTTTTGTATTATACTATTTATGAGTATACAGTCTTATATTTGCGACAAATACTTCCAACATTTTGGTGTTATTTGATGTTACTGTGTTTTCAACTACGATAACGGAACAGGTCAACCAATACCATGAACAATGACAGAAGTAAGCCTGTAAATAATGCACTGTCAACAAGTAATAACTACATTGTCCGGTCAAACATCGTGTTCGAGCCGATAATATAAAATTATGTCTCTCACTGCTCACATGCGCACAGTATACAGTCTTATATTTGCGACAAATACTTCCAACATTTTGGTGTTATTTGATGTTACTGTGTTTTCACTACGATAACGGAACAGGTCAACCAATAGCATGAACAATGACAGAAGTAAGCCTGTAAATAATGCACTGTTAACAAGTAATAACTACATTGTCCGGTCAAACATCGTGTTCGAGCCGATAATAGAAAATTATGTCTCTCACTGCTCACATGCGCCTACTAGATGTTGAATGCACGAACATGTACGTTATAAGGACAATAGACAGGCATGACGATTCGACAGTCTGATATTGAATGCATTCTCATCTTAGAGTTGTAAATTTCTAATTAGTGTATATCACAAAACCATACCCAAACATGTTTTTTTATAAAAAACGATTTACCCTTATGACAAGGCAAAAATATTTACTTTATGTTCTTTGTCTTGGCAATGAACGCTGAACATATTAAATATTATGCAACAGTGAAACTTGCATTTGTTTGTATGGAAAGACGAGAATGTTATTTTTTTTATCATTTAATGAAATAACTTTAAAAAGTATAAATAATGACAAAATAATATACAAATGATTTTATATTAATATTTTGAGATAGTATTTTCCGAAACTATAGCTTTTCAAATTAATTCACATGACCATAGAGACAGCAAAAACGAGCATGCATGTAATTGTTTCCAACATCTAGGAATTTGCTAAAAGAATTTCATTTGCGTTTTAGGAGATGTTGCTTTTTGTCACAGGATGTCTAAAATCAAAGGACGTCTCGACTGTTCAATAATGAATCAAATTAGTGCTTCGTTTAAATCCAAAATGATAGTTCTTGTAAAGATTCCACAATAGTGTCTTTAACAGCATGATTGCTCTACAAAGTGTCTCCATTTTTTTTTCGATCTGCAACAGTTAAAATAGGGATGACACTTTTCAGGCCAACTACCACGCACACACCACTTGCATTTTCATGATAAGTTGTAAATAATTAAATTTCAAAATACATCCTTTAAGGCACACACAAGGAGCTGCAAGTTAACAGAGAAGAATTTAATTAAGATTTTACAAACATATAAATTAAAACAGTATGACCAAAAACGTATTTGACATTTTCTTAAAATAAATGTTATTTGACCTGTTTTAATTCCACTGTATTGTTTACATTTTAAACACGTCGAAAGCAACACTTGTTTCTCGTGGTTTATTAATAGATTATCATGCAGCGCGCCGAGATGTATTCGGATACAACCGCGTCGCCACGATGATTAGGAAAAAAACAAAGCAAATGTTTATCAACACATTACTTGAAGGAGCAGTCTTTTTATTTTAAACAGTATTCACCAGCCGACTTGTTTCTTCACTCAGAGTATATTTCGGGGTGGAATCTTACACATAACATAAGACACATTTTGCAAGGTATTTAAATGGCGGTTTTATTATAGAATCTAAATTTTACCAGTTTCACCTTGAATTAGCTTCAAATCCTTTATCAAACTTATTAAGCGTGACCTGTATATTTTGCAGGAGTAAAAGGTTTCTACCAGGACGTATATTTCACATATTTACAAACATACCATCAGAGCACACTAAATTGTTTTAGTGACCCAGTGCCATGTTCGCACTTGTAATATAGCCTGCCCTGTATAATTTAAATAGTTTATGTCCATTTGGTGTTCTTTAATAAGACATGAACATATATAAACACATCTAAGTTAACGTCTGGCTACATGTTGACATGTATTATTCATTTTAGTGAAGAGAAACCTCAATGCTCTCAAACCCCATTTACCATTAGTGCGGGAAGTGTGTGAAAGTAGTAACTAGCTGTGAAATGATCTTAAGATCTGATAACTATTGTGTACAAGATGTATCAAAAAAGCAAAGGAAGAGGTATTTTACTATCTCAACAATTACAATTTTCTGTTAAGTACCTTACAAATAATATTGTTTTAAATGTCATAATTTACTATTCTAGAGAAAAACCTACTTGAAGGAAGTCAGGTGGTCAGAAATGCAGCTATAATTATGTGTAGAACTTATAGAATCTAGTTAAGTATATAATGCTTCAGCAATGTGTTATTTTCATAAAACACAAAACACGAAACGTATTTTAGAATAATTATTTTATCATCTTAATATGGTTCAATATGTAATCTTGAAATGTATTCGAAACGGATTCCCATTTAACTAAAGTCCATCAAGTCCAACATAATGGTCATGAAATGTAGTGATACTTTTGACTAATAAAACAAATATAGAATGTGTCGCGATATGACGTATGCAAATATAAGAGTGACACACATTAAATCAGGTAACCCGATTGGTGTAAGTCAACACAAGTGTTCATGTCACGACATTTAGGTACGATATACAACTAAAAATCCTTTTCCCAGCTGGACGACATGGCACTTCATCGTAGAACATAACACCCGAACACATGTTTGTCTGGAGAAGAACTAGTATTGCGTTGCTGACACTTGATTTCTTATCCAGGTTGTACAATGTATTTTATATAATGACATGTCCGTGTTTGTCTTCATAAATACGTTTAAACTAAAACACGTTTTTAATTTGCATCATTAATTTAGTGTTATAAGTCATGGCATTGACAACAAATTAATTTAGCATGTATTGGTCATTGTGCATTTATTTACAATGTTTATTGAAATTTATTATTAACGCCAAGTATATGTAACAATTTAACCTGATTTCAGCAGACATTTTCACTGTTTCACTCCTACTAAGGAGAATACTTTGTGAAATTCATTTGCAGGATTATATTCAAGACGGGATTGCATTACTCACATTTATTTGCTTACTTCAATGCTGAGTGGCATATATACGAAAATAATGACTTCCTGATATATTTGAACCAATTTGCCATCCCGTGTTTAATAGTTGCTGTTGCTTCATTTGCCCAGTTTATTTCAAGAATGTAATTGTCATTTATCAACTGGCAAGATGCCACATGATTTTCATCCACATTAAATTATTTGTATCAAATTGACTTAAGATGTACGTACGTTTTAGTGTAGTTTATAATAATGTGTCATTTCTGTACTCACGCAAAGAGATGTTTCATACAAAGACAGACAAGCCTCGAGCTGTTGTTATTTAGACTCGGACATGCACATGTATGACAAAACTTAATACTAAATTTCGATTCACATTGAAGTTGCATTACCCCCCTTCTGCCCCCCCCCCAAAAAAAATAAAAAGAATAAAAAAATAATGATTGTAAACAAAGGCAAACGTGATAGACAACTTAATAGACTAATCTCGTGTTAAAATTGCCTACAAAATAGAAACACACGTTGAAAGGCTAATCCTACAATTATATGTTTGTTTACAGTTTCTATATGCATAATAAGCGCGGTTGTCACTGCATGGAAGTTACATGTATTCAATAACGCATACTTTAGATATTCTATCAAATGATGTGTGACATTTCCACTGAAATTTATGCAGTACACTATTATACATTATTAATCAGCAATCACATGTGTTGCAAGTGATCACATGCCCGAGCCTATATTACAAGCTCCCGTGAGATTTGTTCGTAAATGGCAATGAAGAATCCCTAAATCATGTCACAGTATTTTATCTATATGCACGGACCATTGCTCACTTTGAGATTACGATTTGCATCGTGACTAAATATACTAATTGCACTTTTAACAAAAAATAAACGTTTTTTATTTAAGATTGTATTACTAATGGAATAAACTGAAAATGACTAAATAAATGTCATCAAACGACAACAGTAGAGAAATACGTATTTTGTTTAGACTTGGAACGACTTCCCTGAATACAAAGCATCCAAGGTTTCACACAGAAATCTACACTAAAAAGTTAATTGCATTTCGATCACCGCTGTTTAAAGACAAATTAAAAAACTAACGTACCCTTTATAGTTGTGTATACACAATTGGGATACTTGATTAATATCTTCAAACCGTACTGACTTTATAGACCTAAGCGGACAAAGCCGGTTAAAAAGGCATTGCAAGAGGTGGAATCTCAAATAAATATATGTTATACGACTGTAGTATTTTATCGTTCATTACATGTGTATCTCCATGATCATTGAAAAAACGCCCATAATTTTCATGTTAAAGTATAAGTTCAATGCTTCATTCCAGGGCGTTTCAAAGCATCGCATGTTATGTTATTTTTTTAAGGCATGTTTTGTTTTAATGGTTAAAATTGAAAAGGCGGATTTTACAGGAATTGGCAAAACAGTTATATGACTGTATCGATATAATAACTACGATTTATGTTTTGAACGATATGTTTTATAATAATATTTAGTAATGCAAGCCGAGTATTCATCTTAATAGTATTTATCAAAATAGATCAGCTTATCCATTGCAGTTAAATAATTATCAATATTACCAAATTAATTGATTAATCATGATTAATGACTTATTAATGCAGTCACATACTTTGAATTGTTTTTACAGAATCTTATGAATATTTGTAACATAAGTAAAAAACTGAACACAAACGTTCTAATTGAGTTCACGAATTAAAGTAAACGGTATTACATGTTATTACGAAAATGGGTATGTTGATAAATGTCGGTAGAGCCTTGAGTTTGACGTCCAAACATTAGTTGTCAGGTATGCATGTGTATCCTTCCTCGTACAGAATACTCGCTTTTAACTGATTCGACCGGGTCACGTGCTGACCGTGTATTATACCATACTATGTCAGTAGCAGCTAATATCCAGTCAGTAAAATCATTCTTTCAAAATGAGCGTAAAATGACGTCTTGAAAATCAATAAGATTACGTCATTATACTGCTCATGTTTTCTTTACTCCACAATGTTGATATATAGCTAAGTGTAGGGGTGTTATTTCGTAAATGCTGTGATGATGGGAAAAAGAATCGTACTCGGTAAGATAAATTCGTAGAATACACTCTTGCCCAATATTAATTTAGTGACCCTGTATCACACCGTACGGGTTCAGTTAGAAGCTATGTAACTAATAATGTTTCGAGTCGTGCAAACAACCTCCGACAACATGTTTTCAATGTGTAGAGTCAAGAACATGCATAGTTTGTCATATGTCTATCGTACTAAACGTAAATAAGTTCTAATAAGTTCTTTGCAAATGTAACCATAAAAAAAAAAGTTTAGTTATGCTTAAATTAAATGTCATATATAAGTTCCTAAACAGGAGTTTCTTTAATCAACGATGTAAATATTATACAAGAAAATGTCAGAGAAGGCGTAATGCATCGTTCAGGAGTGAGTATGAATAATATTCATCATTTCAGGTTTGAAACTATTAATCTCTCTCTTATCTGTCTGAATGCGTCCTCAGTTTCTGACATTATCTTTTGTCTTCCATAAAATCCTCTTGTCAATGTTATTACCGCAATGATAATTGATAGATAAATGTAGATCTCTCTAATGTTGCAACAAGTAAGCAATCTTAAGTTAATCGGACGCTGTCTTATGAAAAATGTTTGTTCAGTACCAATTGATATGGTCAATTTTGTAAAAAGTGCTTGATTTGCTAGTTTTAATGCTATTTTTAACTACCTATGGCACATTTTAACAAGTTTGATGATTTGTCTTTCTAAAAATTGTTTGAAAGGAAATGAAATTCTTTGTACCTTGGCATAGTTACGTAAACATTAACAGATTCCGTTACTTTAGTGCATTTCCATTGTGATTTGCTTTCAAACGAGAAATCTGTTAAATTGCTAAGAGTGCAAGACCTCAAGAGTGTATATCGTACAATAATTATTTAAACTCTGTTAGATTTATTACACCAAGCATTAAAAGCAACTTATCAACTGACATCATACGATAATAGATATTCGAGGTAATAATGAAATACACTGAAACTATGATTTTTAAATGTTTCCGGAAACAACATACTGCTACAGACGATCCACATGTAAATAGTGGTAATTGTTATAGATATGGAAAGTGGTACATACATAGTATAACCCAATTTCTCCTTTAACTTTCTAAGGTTTTAGTTATCTTATTTATCAATTAAAAACGTATTGCTTGGGGTTGCATTAATCGGTAATTGCAAACAGTCACTTTTCTAAAACATTTAATGGGGACCAATATGAATTTACAATCAACATTTGCGTTAGTTTCTTGCTGATTGTACTAGTATCAGCATGCAAAAAAGCGGACTGAACCAATACAGCCAGTTTTATTGAAACAAGAAGAACCAATGTTTCAAGTATGGATATTCTGGATTAGAAAGATACGTTTCATCTAACACACAAACTATAGGGCTACTCAATATATACATGTATATGAATAATCCATTTAATAAAATCGAGTCACGATAAGGAATTGAACGTATCGTTACTGTCTCTTGTCATTGTGTTACAGGCCTTGCAATGCATACCAAAAATGAGCAACAAAGTGAATCATATTCAAAAACATATTGGTCTGATTGAATTAGTAATACAAAACATAACAATGGCTAAGCAATTATTTAAATAATAATAGTGGTTATTGCGCAATGATCAAACATGCAGGTTGTCAACATGTGTTAGGGAAAGATCTAGGATCAAAAATGGTTCAGGGTGCTCCTTAAAAGGAGAGTGTGTAAAACCGGACACGTTTGTTGATAATTTGCATTTATTTCATAAATAAACAGTGTTCATGAGTGGAATGCTTCTGATTAAGTTTTTGAAGCATGGTCTATTTATTTGTCATTAAATATTTGCAAAAATATTTTCAGTTTCAAAAGAAATTTAACATTTCTGTGCTGACCATCTTAGAAAAGCAGCAGGGGGGGGGGGGGCCAAAAAGGGGCAGTGTGCAGCACCCTGCTAATTTGCTCTAGATCTTTCCCTGTATATGAACTATCATTCCAACACTATCACGTAAAATATGTACAGTGAAAACATTCTAAGTAGTGCTTTAAGTCATGTCTGATCAAATCCATACAGTCTGTATCCTTGGCATCTGAACATTTCCAGATCACCTTACCATAGGACATCTATTGGTGTGATCTATTCACGTGTTGGTGTCAACGATATGGTATCCTAACAATTGAAATAAGTCAGGTCCATTTCCAAGTTTTCTCTGGTGAGATGCTTGTTCGTTTTAAAGATGTAGCGATGAATATTTTCTTGAGAGAAACATGTGCAGTTAACAGGGAGTACATTTGTTTGATATTCTTTCTATTGGTTTTACACAGTTTTAAATACATGCTTGACATCAGCAAACTAAACATGTTAGTAGGCCTAAGTGTATATTTAATATGACCATAGACATATTCGATTAAGCAAAAAATCCATGTATTGTTGTCAAGTTTCTTTCTTTCTTACGATTGGGCCATTTGGAGTTCAGTCCTTTAAATTGAATATACATATTATTTGTTATTCCATAATCGCTTAATAACAACTAAACATATACTTGTATTAATCAGAAAAAAATGAAGCTGTGGAATTTAATAGTAAATAATTTACAAGACAAATAACATACTGTGACATGCATAACAAGTAAAATCAAAATCAACAAACACATGACACACCTTTATCACACGGGCGTTTTCTTTTTGGCATTACTTAGATCCTAATTTTAGTATACCAACATTGTACGCTAAGATAAAACAATGTCGGATTTTATCATGTGTTTGGTATAAAAGAAGCAGTGTATTGATGGAATCTGCAAACATTTTAGCAGAGATTTCTGAATCCCTCAAATATATTGATAAGATGTTATATGCTGTAAAGCTATTTATCCTTTGTTATTGTAAGTGTATTATCAATGAATACGCAGATAAAGAAACATGATATTCTGTAAACTGTGTATGTTATGCTCAACTCTAGAGCTGTAGAGCTTTGGAAATTCTATCAAACATCTATGTTTGTAACAAGAACTGCCAAAGGATATAAATATTTCCACATTAGAACAAACGTGCACTAGTAAGCTAGGCAATGCGATGAATATCTTGAAAGGTACATGCTTTGGTGTCAATCAATGATACCGCACGACAAAATCACTACCTGTTCGGTCAAATATGATAAGTCGATAAAACCTGCAAAAAAGGTCATGATACAGAACGTTTTCTAATCAAATAAATGTGTAATCTCCTTCGGATTCAAACATGTACGTATTACTCTTCATAGTTATTTACGTTTATAAATACTACGAAGAAGAGCAAACCAATTTTGCAAAATGATTTGTAAAGGCATTGGAGTTGGGTAGTTTTATACAGCAACAATAATGTCTCAAGGACCTGTCTTTGATTAATGCACATATCAGATATGAATAAATAAAAAATACATAATTTGTGATAAAAAAGATTAATTTAGTTTATCTCGAAGACTTTTGCTGTAGCCCCATGTAGGCGGTGATTGAAGTCTGCGATACAAATAGCGCATTTCCAATACTATAAGAGGACACGTTCCTGACATGGAACCTCTGAGAGAACGCTGCTCAATCTCCCCTAGTGATGTCCGAAACTAAAAAGGCACTTAATCAGTTGGCCGTTATCGGTTTGAACTCACGGGTATTGTTTATGTATTTCTACATGTAGTTTGTGAATAGTACTACTACTACTACTACTACTACTACTACTACTACTTCTACTACTACTACTACTTCTACTACTACTACTACCACTACTACTACTACTACTACTTCTACTACTACTACTACTACTACTACTACTACTACTACTACTACTACTACTACTACTACTACTACTACTTCTACTACTACTACTACTACTACTACTTCTACTACTACTACTACTACTACCACTACTACTACTACTACTACTATTACTACTACTACTACTACTATTACTACTTCAACTACTACTAGTGCAACTACTACTACTAATGTTACTGCTACTGCAACTGCTACTGCTACTTCTACTTCTACTGTCAGGCTTCGCTGATCAAGGGATCAACACTATTGTCATTGACAAACTTCTTTCCATTTGCTTAAGGCAATTTTGGAAGCACAATTAGTTTTTCTTGTTTGCTCTTTTGGCACACGCAACCCAATATTGGAGTGGGTTATTGTTTTCGACGTTATTTTACTAGCGCCGACAGCTGGATAACATAATCTGGCTGGCCTACACATAATTCTTCGTTTCGAAGTTGTTGTTGCAGTTCAAGATACATGTGCTGCTGTTACAGTTAAACAATTGTTTTAGTGTGTTCATGGAGTATTAGTTATCGATAACACTTGTCTAAATTGGAATGGAATTTGCATTGAAAGGATACCTAATTCAACCAAGTAAGTGTGTTAATGTTTAGATGCTAACAATATTTTTTTCATTTATACATATCGACACTAAGGAACATTTTACACACAATAGGAAATATCCATATTCGATCATTGAATTACTCGACATGTGCTTACCAGTAAAGTGCTCACTCATATTTTACCTCAATAATATAGTGATATTTAAAAAAATCGCTACTCGTCTATGCTCATTAGGTTCAATGAGATAAAGAAGTAATTAAAAAAATAGGAATGTTAAATATTGGAAAAAACATATTATAATCATTGTAAAAGTTGCTGATAATGATAGATAATAATGTGGCTTAATTAGTTTAATACGAAAAAAATGATTACACAGCAAATGCCATCAATAATATGTTATACAATTAGTGTAACTTGTTTCAAAGGCATAACCCATTGGAATACCCATGATGCATTTAAATTTGTGGAATTTACCAAAAATATACTTGAATGACCAATAAAATTATAAAAATGTATTAACTTTAATTTTACAAATATGGGTTTGCATAAACTAACTAATACAACAAAAACAATTTTATAATTATAATTTTTTTTTTTTTCGAAAACACATTTTAAGAGGTATTAAGATATATTACGATTAAAAACCAGGTTGAATTTATTTGTAAAATGCAACAATATTGAATATAATAATAACAGAAGGGTGCAATATTGTGATTATGCTAACGTATTGAAGATATACCAAGATTATACATCATACATATAAAATGGAAAACGTTGATAATGAGCATACGTACACAAATAAATTATCTTAAATGAAAAGTTATTAGAAGAGCGAAGTCAAAATTAAGAAAGTCTATGGTACTTTTGTGTATTAATATATTTTTCTTAGTTAATATACGTCTTAAAACATTGTATAGCTGATAACAAGCATCGGAACGACAAACCGTAGTTTATTAACGCAATAACAAACTGTTACCCGTCAAGTATTTCGATTTTAACACGATCTTATATAAAATTCGTATTTTTAAAGGTTATGAATGAGAACTATATTTATCTATACTCCGCCCATTTTTCGAGAAGTGCATTCACACGTGCGTTTCTGTGACGTCAATAAATCATAACAATTCAAAATGACGTCAGATTTATTGATAAAACTTTATCGAATGACGTCATATTTATCGATATTATACAGTGAAAATATCATGCCAAAAAGCGCAAATTAAAAACATATTAACAAATCGTAAACGTTTTTGTGAACTTTAGTATAAAATATGTAGTACAAATGTGGTTTAATTGCACTACATAATGCAAAAATGATTTGCTTGTCACAATTTGCTATTGCGCGTTTAAGAACGTGCATTTTACGGAACAATTTCTTCGAATTTCCGGAACTATTTTCAAAACATTAAGCTCCGCCGATAATTTGTTGCAGAATAACCCACAGCTATTTTCCTTCTTTATCTATGGACCACGAGCCGCCTGCCGTGGTGGAATTCTATATAATGTTTCGAACATTTGTCTGTATAAATTTAATATATATACCCGTTAATTGAACTATTGATTATAAAAGCAGTTATATCTTAAGGGATCAATGAAATTAACCACAAAAGACAATTAAACATAAATTAATACTTGTATCGACCATAATGCATTAATGATTCACATTTAAAAGTTCCCTTTCTTTTAAATTAAATGTTCTATTTTTGATATATCATCCATCTGCTTACTCCCATTATATGTTTAATTACAATAGCAGGTAATTTCACATCTTTATTTATATGGCAACAATCAAAACAGCAATTAAGTCCAATAATATCCCATTGCAATAAATTTCAAGGCACCACGAGAAGTTTTAATGTTTTGATGCCGTCTTGAAACGTGTTTTGTAAACACATTTATTGCGTTCTTATCTTTGCCCAACCGAGATGCTTTCATTATAAAATTCCACACTCAACCGACACTTAATTTAGCAATCTTGATGCAAGCGTCGGTGATTTATATGTCAGATATGGCCCCTTATGCCATACATGAATTAATATCCGTTAATAAGAAATAACTGGATAACGATTAGTTTGCACGTTTTATGGTCCTATAGTAGACCATTCAACCGGTCCATATAAATCAGTTAATAGATAAATGCGAGTAAATTGGCGACAAGTACGGCCAATATTGAAAAATTATGCATCAACATATAATTACTTGTTTAAGTTTCGTATTCATAGAGGTTACTCAGTTAATATATTGTTCCTGGCTTTTCTAAAAAAATATAATTGAGTAACATTATATTTTACTTGTTTTACCATTGAACCGTACAATCTGAAGCTAAGCCTGTTCGGCACAAACTAAAACTACTATATACTCGATTGAAAGACGTAGTACCGCATTTATTAACAATACAACCGTTTTATTTAAGAACATGTAGCTCTGCTTATGCCTAGATATAGACCCGTTACACAGGCATTGATTTTACAAATCCGGAGAACATTAAAACATGATCTGTTGGCAATGAATACTAAATATCTTTTATTACGAACCGCTTATTTTCGTCTTATATTCCGCTGAACGTAAAATCATAAGATGCAACGTTCGTAATGGTAAATAAAACGTCTGGGAATCATTTCGTGTAAAATAAAATGGTCGTTTGCTTTTCAATAAGGCAGTTTTCTTAACAACGAATTTGGTCCATAACATTAAATACCATATACTATAGGAATAATGAAACTCCAGAGACATCATCAGGAGAGAAACCCTGTATACTATCCGCTGGTCCGTTATTTAATTTTTTGCAAGTGACCAATTGCCGATAAAATACAGGACAATACATACAACACAAAACATAAAATGATTAAAACTGGGGTCACCGCCTCGGAATGGTCAATGGAATTCATTGGAGGTTCAAAGACATAATCGATTTCAAAGCGTACCTGAATAAATAAAAAGATGGATGAATGAATGAATGAATGAATTAATAAATGAATGCATGAATGAACGAACGAATGAATGAATGAATGGACGAGCAAACAAACGCTTGAACGAAGCAAACAGTGTACATTTAATTGTCTATTAAATCTTCACTACAATGTACATTCACAATGATATTATTGCAGGAGAGTGATAAAGCATGAACACTTTATACAATTACCAAAAGTATTTGCCAGCTGACTTTCCTTCTGACTTGGGTGGGCAGTGCATAACCTGATGTCAATACTCTAAGAGGATAATTTCCGATATGGAGCCAGCGACAGTCACATTTATCAGTTGTCCCACACGGTTGTGGCACAGAAAAAATTGGTTGTGCCATTATAATCTGCGTCTTTCGTTCTTCTGGTTTGTTCTTTGCAGTTTGCACATTTAATGATAAATGTAATGTATCGAGCTACAACAATCATTGTTCAATATTGAATGTAGTATATTTGTTGAGCCATTTTTTTGTTTCGTTTTTTCCACTTGCAGGGAAAGCCCCTCCAAATCTAGTATTTTTCTAAGCAGGTACATTATAAACCTTTTTTCAGAAACATTTTTGTTTCGCGCGAACACTGTTAACACATTTAATAGAATATAACCACTTCAAACTGATTTAATCCTCCATATCAGTGATAATGACTTATATTTGAGTAATTGGGTCAAATTTATCCGGATTTCACAAGATTAACTGTTTACTTAGTGTACACAGATATCACCTGATAATGACTGAGGTGCACTTACCAAAATCATAAATTAAAAAATCTACAATCAATAACATATTTGTGACAAAACTGGTACGTTATTTTGGTTTCTGAAGTCGGTAAGTAGTATTACATATCGTTATATTAATGTATACCACCAAAGTAATTCATATTGTTTACCTATAAAGGGTTCAGATACTATTTTGTGACAAAATAAGTCAGTACCAGTATATGTATTATATTAAGATATACCTATTTAAGTAAATTATCAATTACAAATTTTAATGTTATACATGTTTACCACGAAAATATGTGATGTTATGTTTTCACAAAGTTTAAAGCAAAAGTAGACATATAAACTAGGCATTAACGTAGCTGGGAGGGATGAAGTTTTTCGGCCATCCGTTTCTCTATTCTCTGCCCTTGTATGTTTCTGTTTATTTAGTTGTGATTCCGCCGGGGACTAGGATAGCCCTGCAAACAGCAACATAACCTAATAGTTTAGATAGGTTTAATACGTTTTCAAAATGTAGAATTTATGTTTACAATCAAGAAAATAGTATTAGTCATGATTCGTCAACAAAAAACAACAAACAAACTAAAAGACATGCCGCCATGTGATATTTGCTGCTTAGCTTCACATGTTGTGTTATCTTCTCCAATAATGAAGATAAGTGCATGTATCTGCATGTATCCATGTATTTATATCTATGATACTAGTCTACATAAAATTATTTAAATAATACGCAAATCTAAATCACTGCCATTAAAGGCATTATAAGGCGAAACCTACTACATAGGCTTCTATGAAAAAAAAAAGAGTGTATATGTACTGCAGTGTAATAATTACATTAGAAATATTATTTGCACGAATATGTTGTCATTTCACCATAATAACGCCATGCGATTCGTAAATCAAAGAATATGTAGCCAATGAAAACGCTCAAAATGTTATCGTTCACATGTGTAAGATAGACATATTCGTTATGATTGAATTACACGGCAGCCAAAGTACAGCATGTGATAAATGCCTGTTTGCGTGTTCCAGACGCGATGCCTTGGTTAGCATGAACACCTGTTAACGTGGGCAAAATTTTTGTTTTGTTCTGGGTGTTAACCCCCAAGCACTTGAGTGTTATATTGTTTATAACTGCAAATGAAAATCTTACACAGAAAACAAAAAACAAAATATACTTGGTACAAATATAAGCTGTAGTACTTTACGAATGTTAGGTAGTTTTAACAAGTGCTCAGCCTTTTAAGGTTAGTAAATGAAAACAGTAATTTTTACCAGATCAAGCACATAAACGTCATGCATGCATTATACGATGCCAGTATGAGCACTGATCTTCCAGACTAAACAATTGTGAGTTCGTCCAGGGTATTCATGTTTTATTAATTTCCAATACACTTTACACAATGTTTGGATACCAGGACAGGCAGTGAAATGTCCCATAGGAGTGGCATGTTTCTGTCAGAAATATTCTCTTTTTGCTGTATTGCTCTCCAGACGCAGACGCTGTCTTCCACATATTAATATTATCTGGCAGAGCTATTTGACTTAGTTTATGACAATTATATATATATATACCAATGCACGCATTGTCGTACTTAACACACATAGATGTTGTAATTGTTTTCCAATATATTATGTATAGTTGTGTATTGACTCGATGTTTCCAGTGAAATTCTAATTAGAAAGAAAATCTACAACATACAAGTATACATTCAGTTGTTACCGTTCATTATTTAAATTGCTTCAATATTCATGCATATATATGTATCGACGATTTGTCGGCAGTAAATCATAATGAGCCCATATCATAATAGTAAATGCCATTGTCGTTGAGTCAAAAGAAAGCCATGGCATTATGATCGCATGAGAAAATTAATTAAGGTTTGATTGTAGAACAAGAAAGTCGATAGTAGAATTGCCTTTTTTTCCATTGGTATGCTCTGACCATATTGCAGCGAAACGATATGATATATATAAGCTTCTCCTTGATGAACAGAATATTAAGAAAACAACACATAGTACAGCAAAGAGTTTGCAGAGTAAAGAGGAGTCTTTATTCAATTCGTTATAAAACACATGCAGATTCTGCATTAGGTCAAAATGATTCATGAATATTTTTAAACTTGCAAATGACTTTGACACGCAATTCGAACCTCGTAATTTAAAGTTATTGTGCCCTATTATCCGTCTGGTTGCGTTCTCAGCACAACTTCCGCTACGATCCTTTGTCTTTGGTACCAGCCTCTGGTAAATATTATTAACACAAATGACAGTCGATAAATACATCGCTTTCATTAGCCCATGGTCGCTTTTTATCGGTGCAACAAATGGTCAATTTTAAGTCGCCAGGTCGCTGAATAAAAGTAATGGTTGTTCAAATCTTTTGGTAATGTTAATTTTAATACTAGCTTGCTTGGTTATCTTTATTGTTGTTTATTGCTCTATGACACATACTCATTATACCTTGGTATATTAGACGATAAATCTGTCATATTGCTAAGAACGCAAGACCTCCCGTTTGTTAATCGTTCAATTATAAGTTTAAACCTATAATATATTTTTCTGATAATTAATTATTTAAAGACTACTGAAAAATAACGGTAAGAAACATTCTGGGTATTCAAGAAATACAAAATATGGTTTGTAAATGCTTCCTGTTAACAAAATACTTTGCCGTTCATACTACGTTTAGATGATGGCATTTGTAATTGATTTCGAAATTGATATATACGTTGTAAATAGTATAAACAAATTGTTCATTTCACAACGTGTACCTTGGGGTTGCGTTAAACGATGAATGAAAACAGTCCCTTGCATAAAACATTTGATAGGGATCAATAAGAACCTACCATTAACATTCTTGTTAATAGCTTACTGATATATCTGCATGCAAGAAGCGGACTGAGATAATACCAGCCAGTTTTGTTTAAATAAGAACAAACAACTTCTGTTGTGAACTCATTTTGAAATTAGAAATATAGATTCCAGTTATAATGGAAACTGCTTGAATAAGATGATGCATCACCTCAAACCATTTTATTGTGCTTTCTCTGTACAGTGAGATATAGAATCTTCTCTACAAGAAGTGCACACACTAAAGTATAATTACATATAATGCATTATTCTTATAACAAATTGTGACAATTAATTATGCACCGTTTACATTTACATGTTTGCACTCGTGGAACCAAGGAGACATTATGTTGAGAGACTTAACATTATTTTTTAAAAGTGGAAAAATAAATGGCATATTCGTGATTCCGTCTCGTTGTCATAATTATTATTACATACAGTCTGTATCTTTTACATCTGAACATTTCCATATCATCTTACCATCGGACATGCTGTGGTGTGATGTACGCAAGTCTTGGTGCAACTGATATGGTATCGTAACAATTGATATACGGCAAGTCCATTTCCTAGTTTCGTTTTGTGAGTTGCTTGATCCTATTGAACGATGTTGCTCAACAGTATAGCTGTAGAGCTTTGAAAATACTATCAAACATCTAAGTTTGTAACAAAAACTGCCAAAGGATATAAATATTTCCACACTAGAGCAAACGTGTACTAGTAAGCTAGGCAATGCGATGAATATCTTGAAAGGTACATGTTTTGGTGTCAATCAAAACTTACCGCACGACAAAATCCCTACCTGTTCGGTCAAATATGATCAGTCGATAACATCCGCCAAACACGTCATGATACAGAACGTTTTTTAATAAAATGAATGCGTAATCTCCTTCGGATTCAAACATGTACGTATTACTCTTTCATAATTATGTACGTTTATAAATACTACGAAGAAATGAAAAAAAAAGCAAAATGATTTGTAAAGGCATTGGAGTTGGGTAGTTTTATACTGCAACAATAATGTCTCAATGACCTGTCTTTGATTAATGCACATATCAGATATGAATAAATAAAAAATACATAATTTGTGATAGAAAATATTAATTCAGTTTATCTCTTATACTTTTTCTGTAGCCCCATGTAGGCGGTGATTGAAGTCTGCGATACAAATAGCACATTTCCAATACTATAAGAGGACACGTTCCTGACATGGAACCTCTGAGAGAACGCTGTTCAATCGCCCCTAGTGATGTCCGAAACTAAAAGGGCACTTAATCAGTTGGCCGTTATCGGTTTTAACTGACAGGTATTTCTAAATGTAGGATCGCAACAATGTTTGTGAATAGTACTACTACTACTGCTACTACTACAGCCACCACCACTACGTCTGCTACTACTACTACTACTACTACTACTACTACTTCTACTACTACTGCTACCACTACCACTACTACTACTACTACTACTACTACTACTACTACTAGTACTACTACTACTACTACTACTACTACTACTATTACTACTTCAACTACTACTAGTACTACTACTACTACTAATGTTACTGCTACTGCTTCTGCTACTACTACTTCTACTACTACTGCTACCACTACCACAAGTACTACTACTACTACTACTACCACTACTACTACTACTACTACTACTACTACTACTACTACTACTACTACTACTACTACTATTACTACTTCAACTACTACTAGTACTACTACTACTACTACTAATGTTATTGCTACTGCTGCTGCTACTTCTACTGTCAGGCTACGCTGATCTAGGGATCAACGCTATTGTCATTGACAAACTTCTTTCCATTTGCTAAAGGCAATATAGGAAGCACAATTAGTTTTCTTGTTTGCACTTTTGGCACACGCAACCCAATATTGGAGCGGCTTATTGTTTTCGACGTTCATTTACTAGCCCCGACAGCTGGATAACAGAATCTGGCTGGCCTACACATAATTCGTAGTTCCGAAGTTGTTGTTGCAGTTCAAGATACATGTGCTGCTGTTAACAGTTCAATGGTTTTAGTGTGTTCATGGAGTATTAGTTACTGATAACACTTTTCTAAATTGGAACGGAATTTGCATTAAAAGGTTACCTAATTCAACCAAGTAAGTGTGTTAATGTTTAGATGCTAACAATATGTTTTACTTATACATATCGACACTAAGGAATATTGTACACACAATAGGAAAGTAACCAGTAAAGTTTTCACTCATATTTTACCTCAATAAAATAGTGATATTTAAAAAAGCGCTACTCATCTATGCTCATTAGGTTCAAAGAGATAAAGAAGTAATAACAAATAATAGGAATGTTGAATATTGGAAAAAAAAAAAAAAAGATTTGTAAATGTTGCTGATAATAATACATAATAATGTATCTTAATTAATTTAATACGAAAACACTGATTACTCATCAAATACAAATACTAATATTTTATAATATTAATGTAAATTATTTCAAAGGCATAACCCATTGGAATACCAATGATGCATTTAAATTTGTGGAATTTTATAAAACATACGTAAAGATCAATAAAATATAGCAAATATATTATTAAAACGTATAAATGTATTAAATTTTTCATTTTACATATATGGGTTCACATAAAGTAACTAAAACAACTAAAATAATTGTATAATGCGTGGGTGTTAAAACCAGTGTAATCAACAATTACCCGACTGTTGATACGATAATTTGTACTGAAAATGTCTGGCTATAACTACATTCATTTGTAAGGTCAACGTGTGTTATTGCAAAGCTTATTACACGTTTATTAAAGAAATGGTTAATACAATGTTAAATGTTCTATGTTTGTTAATATTTCTGATAAAGAAGAGCATCGAACTTGTGCTAAGTGTGTTAAACTATATTTTTTACAAACAAAAATATCTGTAAAAATATGTGCAATGAAATTTCATAACCTTATAATCTTATATATAAAAATAGATACACTGCTGAATTCAATTAATCGTGACGGTATTTGTTTGTGCAAACTAAATGATTGGTGTAGTCTTTTGACCATATATAAAACACATATTATTCTTATTACCATAAAATTATCAATGGCACATTTTTATTCGTTGAAATTGAACATTCCGAGACAAAATTTGTCATAAAAAATATATACCCCACTGGTGATCCTAGACAAGAAATTACATTGTTCACATAATTGACAATGTCACTTCCAATATATTTCATAAATCGACCTGTCCACTTTGTAATAGCTAATCATTATTCTCCGTAATACACTTAGGCTTTATGTTTTCTTGGAATAAGTAGGAGGTTCGTCGTGTCAGGAGCGAAGAAAGTGTAATATTTATGAAAATTACAACATTCGGAATTACCTTTTGTGCTTTAAGACAAATGTAAAGAACGTTGGTCATTGTTTCAATACCTCAACTAATCTGGTACAATTTACATTATTCATGATTCTGATATGTAAATGAAACAGTATACTATTATTTCCCTTTCCATTCTTCGTCATGTTTTCATATTGCACATATTTCGAACTATGCCATAATGTTTGTCAAGAATAGCACAGTATGCTTAACCTGGGATTGCATGTATAATAATTCTCCTTCTGATCTAAATTATGCTATTTTTATGAAATGTCCTAATTACAAACATAGCAATATTAATTACGCAAAATATGTTATTTTTGCGCTAAAGTTATACAGTACAAATCATGAATCATCGAATTAGTTTATATTTTAATAAATTCGTAGATTAATTTTAATAATTATCGTCTTTAAAATGAAAATGAACCTCTGTTCATCAGGAGTAGTTAACCCATTATTGACATTCTAAAAATAAATGTTTCAGGAAAGTAACCATTAACATTGCAAAGCAAAAACAAAGCATTGTTAAATTGGGGACACCGTCTCGAAAGGTGTTGCAAAGCAGTGTGCGTTACTTCGGTTTGATGGTTTAAATAACTTTTTTACGACTCAGTTTGAACGACAACATAAAACATTGAAATAGCGAAACAGCCACAAAACACAAACACGATTTAGATTGACAATTTATTAGAAAGTTCAATTAAGCTACTTGTGGGTTTGAATCGGTTTACGACTCATACAACATGGAATTCTCGAAATAGCCGCACAACCAAACGAAACTGATTATAAAATGATAAAAACTAGGGCCATCTCTCGTAACGTTCGACGAAATGTATTGAAGGTTGTAAGCCGGTTAAAACATAACACACTGTCTTGAAATAATCAATTAAGCGGCCAATGGACACACATACCGTACTCTTAAATGGAAATAACGAAAAAGATACATTCCCAATACAAACTTGAATTTCCGCAAGGGGGTTTAAGGCAGTTTGTTGGTGCGTAAAACCGAACCTTTGTCCAGAAATAATAAATAAAGAATCACACGAAAATACCATACAACATGGAGTTCACGCAACAAAAAACACGTACATTAATACAATTTGGATCAGCACGTTTGTAAGGCCTCAGTCACACATTCCCGATTGTTCCTCCCGTTCTTGAGCCGACAGCGTCCTGAATCAATTATGGCAAAAGTCGGCACAATATACTGAAATTCGGGGCTCAAAATTCAATGTTTGATCCAAATATCGAATATGGTCACGACAGCGTCACGATATGGTCTCGACAGATTCCCAACAGTGTCCCGAAAGCTCCCGACAGCGTCCCGACAGCATCCTGGCATTCCCGACTTTTTAATTATTCATATCGTAGCGCTGTATGGACGCTGTCGGCCATCATCGGGAAGCATTAATGGTGGTCGGTAAAAGTTCTGTCGATGAATGACAAACGCAAACATGCACGCATAAAACACACGATATATACACCAGACGTGATATATGTATATTATATGTTGATGCAATATCATTCCTGTTCCACTGGATATTGTGCCGACACCGTCCCGACACCGTTCCGAATTTGATCCGATATAGCCGAATCTATCCCGACAGAGTCCCGACTATACAAATTCGGCTGAGTCTCCCGAATGTTAAGGGAAAACCTTCACTGTCGGGAGTGCTTGGCCGATCATGCCGACATTCTTCCGATGATTCTCAGGACATCGTCTCGAAAGCGTCGAGACAACTCCCGACAGCGTATAATTTGTATCCGAGCACTGTTGGGACGCTGTCGGGAGCCATAATCAGGAATGTGTGACTGAGGCTTAAAAGAAAATGCACTTTGTTATTTTTGTATTATACTATTTATGAATATACAATCTTATATTTGCGACAAATACTTCCAACATTTTGGTGTTATTTGATTTTACTGTGTTTTCAACTACGATAACGGAACAGGTCAACCAATAGCATGAACAATGACAGAAGTAAGTCTGTAAATAATGCACTGTCAACAAGTAATAACTACATTGTCCGGTCAAACATCGTGTTCGAGCCAATAATTGAAAATTATGTCTCTCACTGCTCACATGCGCCTACTAGATGTTGAATGCACGAGCATGTACGTTATAAGGACAATAAACAGGCATGACGATTCGACAGTCTGATATTGAATGCATTCTCATCTTAGAGTTGTAAATCTCTAATTATTGTATAACACAAAAACATACCCAAACATTTTTTTTTATAAAAACGATATACCTTATGACTGGGCAAACATATTTACTTTATGTTCTATGTCTTGGCAATCTACGCTGAACATATGATGCTATTGTGAAACTTGCATTTGTTTGTAAGGAAAGACGAGAGTGTTTTTTAATCATTTTACGAAATAGCTTTAAAAAGTATAAATAATATACAAATGATTTTGCATTAATATTTTGAGATCGTATTGCCCGAAACTATAGCTTTTGAAATTAATACATATTACCATAGAAACAGCCAAAACGAGTATGCATGTAATTGTTTCTAATATCTGGGAATTTGCTTAAATAATTTCTTTTACGTTTTAAAAGATGTTGCTATTTGTCACAGGATGTCTAAAATCAAAGGACGTCTCGACTGTTCAATAATGAATCAAATTAGTGCTTCGTTTAAATCCAAAATGATGGTTCTTGAAAAGATCCCACAATAATGTATTTAACAGCATGATTGCTCTAAAAAGTGTTTCCATTTTGTCACGACCTGCAACAGTTAAAATAGGGATGACACGTTTCTGGCCAACTACCACGCACACACCGCTTGCATTTTCATGATAAGTAGTAAATAATTAAATTTCAAAATAAATCCTTTAAGGCACACACAAGGAGCTGCAAGTTAACACACAATATTTTAATTAAGATTTTACAAACATATAAATTAAAACATTTAAACCAAAAACGTATTTGACATTTTCTTAAAATAAATGTTATTTGATCTGTTTTAATTCCACTGTATTGTTAACATTTTAAACACGACGAAAGCAACAATTGTTTTTCGTGGTTTATTAATAGATTATCATGCAGCGCGAGACTTATTTGGATACATCCGCGTCGCCACGATACTTTGGAAAAACAAAGCAAATGTTTATCAACATATTACTTGAAGGAGCAGTCTTTTTATTTTAAACAGTATCCACCAACCGACTTGTTTCTTGACTCAGAGAATATTTCGGGGTGGAATCTTAAACATAACATAAGACACATTTTGCATGGTATTTAAATGGCTCTGTTATTGTAAAATCTAAATTTGACCAGTTTCACCTTTAGTGTACCTTTCAGTCCTTTATCAAACGTATTAAGCGTGACCTGTATATTTTGCCGGAGTAAAAGTTTTCTACCAGGACGCATATTTTACATATTTACATTAACGTCTGGCTTCATGTTGACATTTATTATTCATTTTAGTGAAGAGAAACCGCAATGCTCTCAAACCCCATTTACCATTAGTGCGGAAAGTGTATGAAGGTAGTAACTAGCTGTGAGATGATCTTAAGATCTGAAAACTATTGTGTACAAAGATGTATAAAAAAAGAACAGGAAGAGGTATTTGACTATCTCAACAATTACAATATTCTGTTAAGTACCTTACAAACACTATTGTTTTAAATGTCATAATTTACCATTCTAGAGAAAAACCTACTTGAAAATAATCAGGTGGTCAGAAATGCAGCTATAATTATGTGAAAACTTATAAAATCTAGTTAAGTTTATAATGCTTCAGCCATGTGTTATTTTCATAAAACACAAAACACTAAACGTATTTTAGAATAATTATTTTATCATCTTAATATGGTTCAATATGTAATATTGAAATGTATTCAAAACGGATTCCCATTTAACTAAAGTCCATCAAGTCCAACGTAATGGTGATGAAATGTAGTGATACTTTTGACTAATGAAACAAATATAGAATGTGTCGCCATATGACGAATGCAAATATAAAAGTGACACACATTCAATCCAGTAACCTGTTCGTGTAAGTCAACACAAGTGTTTATGTCACGACTTTTAGGTACGATATACAACTACAAATCTTTTACCCAGCTGGACGACATGGCACTCCATCGAGAACATAACACCCGAACACATGTTTGTCTGGAGAAGAACTAGTATTGAGTTGCTGACACTTGATTTCTTATCCAGGTTGTACAATGTATTTTATATAATGACATGTCCGTGGTTGTCTTCATAAATACGTTTAAACTAAAATACATGTTTAATTTGAATCATTAATATAGTGTTATAAGTCATGGCATTGACAACACATTAATTTAGCATGTATTGGTTATTGTGCATTAATATACAATGAGTATTGAAATTTATTATTAACGCTAAGTATATGTAACAATTTAACCTGATTTCAGCAGACATGTTCACTGTTTCACTACTACTAAGGAGAAAACTTTGAGAAACTAATTTGCAGGATTATATTTAAGACGGGATCACATTACTCACATGTATTACATTACTCACATTTATTACATTACTCACATTTATTACATTATTCACATTTATTTGATTACTCCAATATTGAGTGGCATATATACAAAAATAATGACATACTGATGTATTTGCACCAATTTGCCATCCCGTGTTTAATATTTGCTGTTGCTTCATTTGCCCAGTTTATTCAAGAATGTAATTGTCATTTATCAACTGGCAAGATACCACATGTTTTTCATCCACATTAAACTATTTGAATCAAATTGACCTAAGAGATACGTAAAGTTCAGTGCAGTTTATAATACTGTGTCATTTCTGTACTCATGCATAGAGATGTTTCAAAACAAAGAGAGACAGGCCTCGAACTGTTGTTATTTAGACTCGGACATGCACATGTATGACAAACTTAATACTAAATTTCGAATCACGTTGAAGTAGCATTACCCCTGCCCCCCCCCCCCCAAAAAAAAAGGTCATATACAACTTAATAGACTAATCTCGTATTAATTGCCTACAAAAATAGAAACACGCGTTGAAAGACTTATCCTACAATTATATGTTTGTTTACAGTTTATATATGCATAATAAACGCGGTTGTCACTGCATGGACGTTATATGTATTCAATAACAATACTTATGTATAATTATTAATTGTTTTAAAGGAAATAACATATGATAATTTAATGATTTAATGATGGTTTTGTAGGGCACCGTCACTTTAAATATTAGATTTTACGCTAATAAGTAGACCGGTATTATCACCAAATCTCATTCCTGTTTGTATATGTTTGTTAATGATTAGTTGACTTGTAATTGCCATTTGATTTTCGGTAGTAACGAACCCAATATATAAATAATGAAACTCCAGCGACATCAACAGGAGATAAACCCTTATTACCATCCGCTGGTCCTTTATTTGAGGCTAGTGAAAACTACATTTAATCGTTTACTTGACGCCCGATGCTCCATAAAAGCAATGCAATACGAATGTGTACAAAGCATGAACCATTGTTAAAACATATTTACGAATTAATGAATTATAAATTTAAAAATGGGATCGTCACCGATAAGACTAACTAGCCTAGAGCTGATTTTAAAACTTCAAAGTAAGCACTCGCGGTTTAACACCAGACGCATACTTGACATTTTCTATCAAATGATGTGTGACATTTCCACTGAAATTTGTGCAGCACAGTATTATTCATTATTAATCAGCAATCACATTTGTTGCAAGTGATCACATGCCCGAGCCTATATTACAAGCTCCCGTGAGATTAGTTCGTAAATGGCAATGAAGCATCCCTAAATCATGTCACAGTATTTTATCTATATGCACGGACCATTGCTCACTTTGAGATTACGATTTGCGTCGTGACTAAATATACTAATTGCACTTTTAACAAAAAAGAAACGTTTTATTTATGATTGTATTACTTATCTAATAAACTGAAAGTGACTAAATAAATGTCATCAAACAACAACAGTAGTGAAATACGTATTTTGTTAAGACGTGGAACGACTTCCCTGAATACAAATCATCCCAGGTTTCACACAGAAATCTACACTAGAAAGTTAATTGCATTTCGATCACCACTGTTTACAGACAAAGTAAAAAACTAACGTACCCTTTATAGTTTTGTATACACTATTTGGATACTTGATTAATATCTTGAAACCGTACTGAATTTATAATAGACCTAAGGCCGAAAACAAAATTAGTTCCGTTTCTGGTCTCCTGCGTTTAAAAAGGCATTACAAGAGGTGGAATCTCAAATAAAAATATGTTATACGACTGTTATATGTTATGGTTCATGAATGTATCGATATAATAACTACGATTTATGTTTTGATAGATATGTTTTATTATAATATACAGTGATGCAAGCCGAGTATTCATCTAAATAGTATTTATCAAAATCAGCTTATCCATTTCAGTTAAATACGTATTAATATTACCAAATAAATTGATTAATCATGATTAATGACTTATTAATCCCGTCACATACTTTGAATTGTTTATACTGAACAATAAAGTGAACATAGTATAAAAATGCAAATATTTGGGATACTGATGGCTATTCGTCATTTCTAAATTCGGAATCTTGAAATTGCATTATGAATATTTGTAACATAAGTAAAAAACTTGCCACAAACGTTTTGAGTTCACGAATTAAAGTAAACGGTATTACATGTTATTACGGAAATTCGGTAGAGCCCTGAGTATGACGTCCAAACATTAGTTGTCAGGTATGCATGTTTATCTTACCTCGTACAGAACACTCGCTTGTCATCCGTGCCACGAGCTGACCGTGTATTATACCATACTATGTCAGCGGCAGTTAATATCCAGTCAGTAAAATCATTCTTTCAAAATGAACGTAAAATGACGTCTTGAATATCAACAAGAATACGTCATTATACTGCTCATGTTTTCTTTATTTCACAATGTTGCAATATAGCTAAGTGGAGGGGTGTTATTTCGTAAATGCTGGCGTGATGGGAAAAACAATCGTACTCAGTAAGATAAATTCGTAGAATACACTCTTGCCCAATATTAATTTACTGACCCTGTATCACACCGTACGGGGTCAGTTAGAAGCTATGTAACTAATAATGTTTCGAGTCGTGCAAAAAAACCTCCGACAACATGTTTTCAATGTGTAAAGTCAAGAACATGCATAGTTTGTCATATGACTATCGTACAAAACGTAAATAAGTTCTAAGAAGTTGTTTGCAAATGTAACGTGTTAACCATCATTAAAAAAAAAGTTTAGTTATGCTTAAATTCAATGTCATATATTAGTTCATAAACATGATCTTCTTTAATCAACGATACATATCTTATACAAGAAAGCGTCAGAGAAGGAGTAATGCATCGTACAGGAGTGAGTATGAATAATATTAATCATTTCAGGTTTGAAACTATTAATTCACTCTTATCTGTCTGAATGCGTCCTCAGCACAGTTTCTGCCATTATGCTTTGTCTTTCATACAAACATCTTGTCAATGGTGTTACCGCAATGAGAATTGATAAATAAATGTTCTCCATTTATCAATCGTCTCTCCCTAACGTTGCAACAAGCAAACAATCTTAATTCAATCGGTCGCTGTCTTATAAGAAAAATGTTTGTTCAGTACCAATTGATATGGTCAATTTTGTAATAAGTGCTTGATTTGCTAGTTTTAATGTTATTTTTAACTACATATGGCACATTTTAACAGGTTTGATGATTTGTCTTTCTAAAAAATGTTTGAAAGGGAAATACATTCTTTGTACCTTGGCATATTTACGTAAAAATTAACAGATTCCGTTACTTTAGTGCATTTCCATTGTAATTTGCTTTGAAACGAGAAATATGTTACATTGCTAAGAATGCAAGACCTCAAGAGTGTATATCGTACAATAATTATTTTAACCCTCATTTATTACACCAAGCATTTAAAGCATCTTATCAACTGACATCATACAATAATAGATATTTGAGGTATTACAGAAATACACAGAAGATATGATTTTTATATGTTACAGGAAACAACTAAATACTGCTATAGACGATCCACATGTAAATGATGGTAATAGGCCTTTCCCAAAACTAGGTTACTTCCATTGCGTAATCACGAGTGATGTCCCCTGTTCACTTCCGCGACGTTTATTGATTATTTATTGATTAGGCGGGATAAGCGTATTGATATTTACCGAAAAACATGCAATATATTTGATTTTCAATCTTAAAAATAAATTTCCAAATATCAACATTCGTATATGATATACATCATGTACTTTATTTATCAATTTAATTAAATTATTACTTTGATTTTTTACAATATTTTCTACTCTTTGCAGATTGACAAACAAACTGTACACAGTACGTTTAACGGTTATTATGCAACAAAACGCAAAATCGCGATTTCTAAACAACCTATGTCTTCATCATGTATTGAATTTGCTATTAAATAAAATAAGTAAAAAGCTGTTTTTATTTAAAATGATTTTGCTAAGTAACTCTAAGCTTACATTCTTCTGGCGACTAAAATTAAGAAAATAAGGTATCATCACAGAAAGACTGAGCGTAGTTCCGATGTTTTTGACAGCAACTTCTTTTCTTTTTGAATTCCATACCCATTTGTGTTTAACTTTAAAGCTGTTTTCGTTGCAGATATTCTTGTTGTGTGCTAAATATTTACAGTGCTTGAACGGGCTTCACTTTAATCTTGAAATACAATGTAACAATGCAACTATCTTTTTTATTACTGTTAACACAATATTACAATAACTAAAGATGATGTCAATCCTCATTAAATGTTATAACTGATGTTGTATTAAAGAGATTAAGTAAATAATTTGTTTATTATTGTGTCATGTGTTTAAACAATGTTCATGTATGATAATAACTTCATATAATCAACGAAACAAATAACACCCGACCCAATGGGTCTATATGTCACCAGGAAATAGATATGTCGTGATAATTATGTACATACTAGGGTGAGTATCTATAATAAAACAGACATAAATAATTTATATACATTTTGAAAAAAGTTTACACAATTTAGAGAAGTAATTAACTAAGCCAAAAGAAGAGTATAATATACGTGTGAATAATCATATTTATACTTGTTGAGTTTATTTGATCAAGTATTACTTTTCCTTTATGTATATAACTGAGATTATTTCTTCATTTCTGTCGGAATCGTGGCAAACAAACAACGTTTTATTCTCGTATGTTTTAGAAAAACAAAACACGATGAGCTCTTAAATGTTCACCACCTTTCAATTCTTCAGAAAATTGAAAAATGCTGTGCTTTATTATTTCACTCTTCAATTTAAACCACTTTATTAATTTGAAAAGTGTTAAATGCTGTTAATTATGTTCTGTTCTGTTCAATAAGGTGGCGAAATTTCATAGGGTGACTAACAAAGAACAACAACGGAGACAACAACATTTTTAAATGTGAGATAAACTTTAATTTGAGACGCAAACAATGGAGACGAAGTGTAACATGTTCGTTGTCTCTGCATGTAGCTCTTTATCATCGATGCACTACGCAATTGCACGGATTAGCGGTATTGTTCTAAGGGCAATTTGATAAGATCCCGGCGGTTTGTGGCTTTGGTATTTGTATGACCACCTCTTCAGTCAGATAACTAAGTATCCATTGAGAGAACATGTGGTGGTATTTATGTATGGAAAACAACCGTTTAAGGAGAGACAAGGAGACTACTTCTTTTTTCCGGATACCTGTCGTACGGACATATGGCCTTAGTAATGAGTTTAAAACGATACTACATTTAGTTCTAATAATATATTTTTGTAAGATATATCTTCTATGAGTTTTTTTAAATAATATTTAATCAAAAACATATGGTTTAAAAATTTCCATTACAAGTTTTGAAAGCCGCTTGGACTTAGATATATAATACTTTATATGGCAAGCTAGGGAAAACGTCGCCGGAAGTCGGGTTTCAAATATGGCGGATGTGAATTCGCGATAACGGGAGGTAATTTCCAAGGGAGATCACCTAGTTTTGGGAATGGCCTATTTTAATAGATATGGAAAGTGGTACATACATAGTATAACCCAATTTCTCCTTTAACTTTCTAAGGTTTTATTTACCTTATTTAGAAATTAAAAACGTATGGCTTTGGGTTGCATTAATCGGTAATTCAAACAGCCACGTTCCTAAAACATTTAATGGGTACCAATATGAATTTACAATCAACATTTGCGTTAGTTTCTTGTAGATTGTACTAGTATCTGCATACAAACAAGCGGACTGAGCCAATACAGCAAGTTTTAATTAAATAAGAAGAACCATGTTTGAAGTATGGACATTCTGAATTAGAAAGATACGTCTAACACTTAAACTATAGGGCTACCCTATATATACATGTATCTAAATAATCCATTTAATCAAATCGAGTTACAATAAGGAATTGAACGTATTGTTACTGTCTCTTGTTATGGTGGTATAGGCCTTGCCATACATACCAAAAATGCGCAACAAAGTGATTCATATTGGTCTGATTGAATTAGTGAACAAAACATAACAATGGCTAACCAATTGTTTAAATAACAATAGTGGTAATTGCACAATGATCAAACATGCAGGTTTTCAACATGTGTTAGGGAAATATCTAAGATCAAAAATGGTACAGGGTGCTCCTTAAAAGGAGCAGGGTGTAAAACTGGACCAGTTTGATGACATTTTCCATGTATTTCCTAAATATAGGGTTTTTATGAGTCTAATGCTTCTGATTTAAGGTTTTTTCATTGAAATTTTGCAAAAATATTTTCAGTTTCAAAAGATATTCAACATTTCAGTGTTGACCATCTTAGAAAGGCAGCAGGGGTGGGAGGGACCAAAAAGGAGAAGGGTGCAGCACCCTTCTATTTTGCTCTAGATCTTTCCCTATGAATGAACTATCAGTCCAACACTATCACGTAAAATATGTACAGCGAAAACATTTTTAGTAGTGCTTTAAGTCATGTCTTATCAAATCCATACAGTCTATATCTATTGCATCTGAACATTTCCAGATCACCTTACCATGGGACATACAGTGATGTGATCTATTCACGTTTTGGTGCCAATGATATGGTATCCTAACAATTGATATAAGGAAGGTCAGTTTTCTCTGGTGAATTGTGTGTTCCTTTTAACGATGTAGAGAGAAATATTTTCGTAAGAGAAACATGTGCAGTTAACAGGGAGTACATTTTTTTTTTATTCTTTCTATTGGTTTTACACAGTTTTATATACATGCTTGATATAAGGAAACTAAACATGTTGGTAGGCCTAAGTGTACATCTAGTATGACCATAGACATTAAGTAAAAACACATGTATTTGTATTGTCAATTTCTTTCTTTCTTACGATTGAACCATTCGGAGTTCAGTCCCTTTAAAGTGAATATACATTTTATTTGTTATTCCATAATCGCTTATTGACAACTAAATATATACTTGTATATATTAGAAAAAAATTAAGCTATGGAATTTAATAGTAAATGATTTTTAAGCCAAATAACACACTGTGACATGCACAACAAGTACAATCAAAATCAAAAAACACATGACACACCTTTATCACGCGGGCGTTTTCGTTTTGGCATTACTTAGATCCTAATTTTTGTATACCAACATTGTACGTTAAGATTAGAAAATGTTGGATTTCATCATGTTTTTGATATAAGAGAAGCAGTGTATGGATGGAATCTGGAAACTGTTTAGCAGAGATTTCTGAATCCCTCAAATATATTTATAAGATGTTATATGCTGTAAAGCTATTTATCCTTGGTTATTGTAGGTGTATTAGCAATGAATACGCAGATAAGGAAACATGATATTCTGTAAAATGTGTATGTTATGCTCAACTGTAGAGCTTTAGAGCTTTGAATATACTATCAAACATCTATGTTTGTAACAAAAACTGCCTAAGGATATAAATATTTCCACACTAGAACAAACGTGCACTAGTAAGCTCGGTAATGCGAAGAATATCTTTGAAAGGTACATGTTTTGGTATCAATCAAAGATACCGCACGACACAATCACTACCTGTTCGGTCAAATATGGTAAGTCGATAAAACCCGCAAAAAATGTCATGATACAGAACGTGTTTTAATAAAATAAATGTGTAATCTCCTTCGGATTCAAACATGTACGTATTACTATTTCATAATTATGTTAGTTTATAAATACCACGAAGAAGAGCAAACCAATTTTGCAAAATTATTTGTAAAGGCACTGGAGTTGGGTAGTTTTATACTGCAACAATAATGTCTCAATGACCTGTCTTTGATTAATGCGCATATCAGATATGACTAAATAAAAAATACATAATTTGTGATAGAAAAGAATAATTTATTTTATCTCTAAGACTTTTTCTGTAGCCCCATGTAGGCGGTAATTGAAGTCTGCGATACAAATAGCGCATTCCCAATACGATAAGAGGACACGTTCCTGACATGGAACCTCTGAGACAACGCTGTTCAATCTCCCCTAGTGATGTCCGAAACTAAAAAGGCACTTAATCAGTTGGCCGTTATCGGTTTTGAACTGGCGGGTATTGTATTTCTACATGTAGGATCGCAACTATGTTTGTGACTACTACTACTGCTACCACTACTACCACCACCACTACTTCTGCTACTACTACTACTACTACTACTACTACTACTACTACTGCTACTAATACTACTACTTCTACTACTACTACTACTACTACTACTACTACTACTACTACTACTACTACTACTACTACTACTACTACTACTACTATACTACTACTACTACTACTACTACTACTACTACTAATACTACTACTTCTATTACTACTACTACCACTACTACTACTACTACTACTTCTACTACTACTTCTGCTACTACTACTACTACTACTACTACTACTACTACTACTACTACTACTACGACTACTACTACTACTACTACTACTACTACTACTACTACTACTACTACTACTACTACTACTACTATTACTACTACTACTACTATTATTACTTCAACTACTACTAGTGCCACTACTACTACTAATGTTACTGCTACTGCAACTGCTACTGCTACTTGTACTTTTACTGTCAGGCTGCGCTAATCATGGGATCAACACTATTGTCATTGACACACTTCTTTGCATTTGCTTAAGGCAATGTTGGAAGCACAATTAGTTTTTCTTGTTTGCCCTTTTGGCACACGCAACCCAATATTGGAGCGGCTTATTGTTTTTGACGTTCTTTTACAGCGCCGACAGCTGGATAACGGAATCTTGCTGACCTACACATAATTCGTAGTTCCATAGTTGTTGTTGCAGTTCAAGATACATGTGCTGCTGTTACAGTTCAAAAATTGTTTTAGTGTGTTAATGGAGTATTAGTTATCGATAACACTGTTCTAAAGTGGAACGGAATTTGCATGAAAAGGAATCCTACCTAATTCAACCAAGTAAGTTTGTTAATGTTTAGATGCTAACAATATTTTTCCATTTATACATATCGACACTAAGGAAAATTTTACACACAATATGACATATCCATATTCGATAATTGAATTACCAGTAAGGTGTTCACTCATATTTTACCTCAATAAAATAGTGATATTTAAAAAATCGCTACTCGTCTATACTTATTAGATTCAAAAATGATAAAGAAATAATTAAAAAATAGGAATGTTAAACATGGAAAAAAACATATTATAATCATTGTACAAGTTGCTGATAATAATAGATAATAATGTGTGTTAATTAGTTTAATACGAAAACATTGATTACACAGCAAATGCCATTAATAATATGTTATAATAGTAGTGTAACTTGTTTCAAAGGCATAATCCATTGGAATACCCATGATGCATTTAAATTTGTGGAATTTTACAAAAATATACTTGAATGACCAATACAATTATAAAAATCTATAAAAGGTATTAATTTTAATTTTACATATATGGGTTTGCATAAAGTTACTAATACAACGAAAATAATTTTATAATTCTAATTTATTTTTATTGGAAAACACATTTTAAGAGGTATTAAGATATATTACGATTAAATGTGTATATATAAACCAGGTTGAAATTATTTGTAAAATGCAGTAATATTGAATATAATACTAAGATCAGCGTGCAGTATTGTGATTATGCTAACGTATTGAAGATACACCAATATTATACATCATACATATACAATGGAAAACGTTGATAAAGAGCATACGTACACAAATAAATAAACCTAGATGAAACGGTATTAGAAGAGCGAAGTCGAAATTAAGAAAGTCTATGGTACTTTTATGTATAAGTATATTTTCTTAGTTAATATACGTCTTAATACATTGTATTATTCTATATAATGTTTCGAACATTTGTCTGTATAAATTTCATATATATACCCGTTAATTGAACTATTGATTATAGTAGCAGTTTCATCTTAAGGGATCAATGAAGTTAACCACAAAAGACAATTAAAAATAAATAAATACTTGTATCGACCATAAAGCATTAATGCTTCACATTTAAAAATTCCCTTTCTTTTAAATTAAATGTTCTATTTTTGATATATCATCCATCTGCTTACTCCCCTTATATGTTTAATTACAATAGCAGGTAATTTCACATCTTTATTTCTATGGCAACAATCGAAGCAGCAATTAAATCCAATAATATCCCATTGCAATAGTTTTCAAGACACCACGAGAAGTTTTAATGTTTTGACGCCGTCTTGAAACGTGTTTTGTAAACACATTTATTGCGTTCTTATCTTTGCCCAACCGAGATGCTTTCATTATAAAATTCCACACTCAACCGACACTTAATTTAGCAATCTTGATGCAAGCGTCGGTGATTTATATGTCAGATATGGCCCCTTATGCCATGGATGAATTAATATCCGTTAATAAGAAATAACTGGATAACGATTAGTTTGCACGTGTTATGGTCCTATAGTAGACCATTCAACCGGTCCATATACATCAGTTAATAGATAAATGCGAGTAAATGGCGACAAGTACGGCCAATATTGAACACTTATGCATCAACATATAATTACTTGTTTAAGTTTCGTATTCATAGAGGTTACTCAGTTGATATATTGTTCCTGGCTTTTCTAAAATAAATATAATTGAGTAACATTATATTTTATGTTTTACCATTGAACCGTACAATCTGAAGCTAAGCCTGTTCGGCACAAACTTAAACTACTATATAATTCGATTGAAAGACGTAGTACTGCATTTATTAACAATACAACAGTTTTATTTAAGAACATGTAGCTTTGCTTTTGCCTATATATGGACCCGTTACACAGGCATTGATTTTACAAATCCGGAGAACATTAAACCATGATCTGTTGGCAATGAATACCAAATATTTTGTATTACGACGCCGCTTATTTTCGTCTAATATTCCGCTGAACGTAAAATCACAAGATGCAACGTACGTACATAATGGTAAATAAAACGTCTGGGAATCATTTCGTGTAAAATAAAATGGTCGTTTGCTTTTCAATAAGGCAGTTTTCTTAACAACGAATTTGGTCCATAACATAAAATACCATATACTATAGGAGTAATGAAAGTCCAAAGACAACACCAGGAGAGAAACCCTCTATACTATCCGCTGGTCCTTTATTTAAGGCAAGTGACTAATTGCCTATACAATACAGGACAATACATACAACGCAAAACAAAAAATGATTAAAACTGGGGTCACCGCCTCGGAACGGTCAATGCAATTCATTGGAGGTTCAAAGACATAATCGATTTTTGAAAGCGTACCTGAATATATAAAAAGATGGATGAATGAATGAATTAATAAATAAATGAATGAATAATGAATGAATGAATGAATGAATGAATGAACGAACGAATGAATGAATGAATGGACTAGCAAACAAACGCTTGAACGAAGCAAACAGTGTACATTTAATTGTCTATTAAATCTTCACTACAATTTACATTCACAATGATATTGTTGCAGGAGAGTATTAAGCATGAACACTTTATACAATTACCAAAAGTATTTGCCGGCTGACTTTCCTTCTGACTTGGGTGGGCAGTGCATAACCTGGTGTCAATACTCTAAGAGGATAATTTCCGATATAGAGCCAGCGACAGCCACATTTATCAGTTGTCCCACACGGTTGCGGCACAGACAAAAAGTGGTTGTGCCTTTATAATCTGCGTCTTTCGTTCGTATTGTTTGTTCTTTGCAGTTTGCACATTTAATGATAAATGTAATGTATCGAGCTACAACAATCATTGTTCAATATTGAATGTAGTATATTTGTTGAGTCATTTTTGTGTTTCGTTTTTTTCTCCACTTGCAGGGAAAGCCCCTCCAAATCTAGTATTTTTCTAAGCAGGTACATTATAAACTTGTTTTCAGAAACATTTTGTTTCGCGCAAATACTGTTAACACATTTAATAGAAGATAACCACTACAAACTGATTGAATCGTCCATATCAGTGATAATGACTGATCTTTGAGAAATTGGGTCAAATTTATCCGGATTTCACAAGATTAACTGTTTACTTAGTGAACACAGATATCACCTGATAATGACTGAGGTGCACTTACCAAAATCATGAATTAAAAAATCTACAATCAATAACAAATTTGTGACAAAACTGGTACGTTATTTTGGTTTTTGAAGTCGGTAAGTAGTATTACATATCATTATATTAATGTATACCACCAAAGTCATTCATCTTTTTTACCTAAAAAGAGTTCAGATACTATTTTGTGACAAAATAAGTCAGTACCATATATGTATTCTATCAAGAAATACCTATTTAAGTAAATTATCAATTTCAAATTTTAATGTTATACATGTTTATCACGAAATTATGTGATGTTATGTTTTCACAAAGTTTAAAGCAAAAGTAGACATATAAACTAGGCATTAACGTAGCTGGGAGGGATGAAGTTTTTCGGCCATCCGTTTCTCTATTCTCTGCCCTTGTATGTTTCTGTTTATTTAGTTGTGATTCCACCGGGGACTAGGATAGCCCTGCAAACAGCGCGATACATTTTTTTTGGCACGAATATATTACACATAGGATCTGATACGAGTTGTCATTTCATACCATATTTTATTAAACTCGTCCAGGAAATTCGTTAGTGAGCTCGCCAAAAGCTCGCTTTCTACGAGTGTGAGAATTTTTTTTCATATTCTTTTAAACAAAAATATTACCAAAACATCTTAAACCCTACACATTGTAAATGACTTCATTTCATGTTGACGACGTCATTTCACCGACGTCATTTCACCATAATAACGCAAATCAAAGACTATGTAGCCAATGAAATCGCTAAAAATGTTATCGTTCACACGTGTAAGATAGACATATTCGTAATGATTGTATTACATGGGAGACAAAGTACAGCATGTGATAAATGCCTGTTCGCGTGTTCCAGACGCGATGCCTTGGTTAACTTCAATACCTGTTACCGTGGGCGAAATATTGAAGCACTGATCTTCCAGATTAAACATTTGTGAGTTCGGCCAGGGTATTCATGTTTTAATAATTTCTAATACACTTTACACAATGTTTGGATACCAGGACAGGCAGTGTCCCATAGGAGTGGCATGTTTCTGCCAGAAATATTCGCTTTTTGCTGTATTGCTCGCCAGACGCAGACGCTGTCTTCCACATATTAATATTATCTGGCGGAGCTATTTGACTTAATTTATGACAATTATATATATATTTATACTAATGCACGCATTGTCGAACTTAACATACATAGATGTTGTAATTGTTTTCCAATATATTATGTATAGTTGTGTATTGACTCGATGTTTCCAGTGAAGCTCTAATTAGAAAAAAAATCTACAACATACAAGTATACATTCAGTTGTTACCGTTCATTATTTAAATTGATTCAATATTCATGCATATATATGTATCGACGATTTGTCTGCAGTAAATCATAATGAGCCCATATCACAATAGTAAATGCCATTGTCGTTGAGTCAAAAGAAAGCCAAGGCATTATATAAATTAATAAAGGTTTCATTGTATAACAAGAAAGTCGATAGTAGAATTGCCTTTATTTCCATTGGTATGCTCTGACCATGTTGCAGCGAAACAATATAATATATATAAGCTTCTCCTTGATGAACAGAATATTTGGAAAATAAAGCATAGTACAGCAAAGAGTTTGCATAGTAAAGAGGAGTCTTTATTCAATTCGATATAAAATACATGCATATTCTGCATTAAAGCAAAATGATTCATGAATATTTTTAAACTTGCAAATGACTTTGACACGCAATTCGAACCTCGTAATTTAAAGTTATTGTGTCCCTATTATCCGTCTGATTGCGTTCTCAGCACAATTTCTGCTACGATCCTTTGTCTTTGGTACCAGACTCTGGTAAATATTATTAACACAAATGACAGTCGATAAATACATTGCTTTCATTAGTCCATAGTCTCTTTTTTTTCAGTGCAACCAATGGTCAATATTAAGTCGCCAGGTCACTAAATAAAAGTAATGGTTGTTCAAATCTTTTGGTATCGTTAATTTTAAAACTACCTTCCTTGGTTACCTTTATTGTTGTTTATTACTCTATGACACATACTCATTGAACCTTGGTATATTAGACGATAAATCTGTCATATTGCTAAGAACGCAAGACCTCCCCTTTGTTAATAGATCAATTATAAGTTTAAACCTATAATATATTTTTCTGATAATTAATTATTTAAAGACTCTTCTCTACTGAAAAATAACGGTAAGAAACATTCTGGATATTCAAAAAATACAAAATATGGTTTGTCAATGCTTCCTGTTAACAAAATACTTTGCCGTTCATACTACGTGTCGATGCTGGCATTTGTAATTGATTTGGATATTGGTATATACCTTGTAAATAGTATAAACAAATTGTTCCTTTCACAACGTGTACCTTGGGGTTGCGTTAAACGATGAATGAAAACAGTCTC
Source organism: Congeria kusceri (assembly GCA_027627225.1). Taxonomy (NCBI): domain Eukaryota; kingdom Metazoa; phylum Mollusca; class Bivalvia; order Myida; family Dreissenidae; genus Congeria; species Congeria kusceri. The sequence continues at coordinate 31,287,208 of CM051024.1, forward strand.
TTGCATAAAACATTTGATAGGGATCAATACGAACCTACCATTAACATTCTTGTTAATAGCTTACTGATATATCTGCATGCAAGAAGAGGACTGAGATAATACCAGCCAGTTTTGTTTAAATAAGAAGAAACAACTTCTGTTGTGAACTCATTTTGAAATTAGAAAGATAGATTCCAGTTATAATCGAAACTGTTTGAATAAGATGATACATCACCTCAAACCATTTTATTGTGCTTTCTCTGTACAGTGAGATATAGAATCTTGTCAACAAGAAGTGCACAAACTAAAATATAATTACATATAATGCATTATTCTTAACACACATGGTGACAATTAATTATTCACCGTTTACATTTACATGTTTGCACTCGTGGAACCAAGGAGACATTATGTTGAGAGACTTAAAATTATTTCTTAAAAGTGGAAAAATAAATGGCATCTACATGATTCCGTCTCGTTGTCATAATTATTATTACATACAGTCTGTATCTTTTACATCTGAACATTTCCATATCATCTTACCATCGGACATGCTGTGGTGTGATCTACTCACGTCTTGGTGAAACTGATATGGTATCTTAACAATTGATATAAGGCAGGTCCATTTCCTAGTTTCGTTTTGTAAGTTGCTTGATCCTATTGAACGATGTTGTGAAAAAAATTGTCTTAAGAAGAACAACAGAAGCGTACTTTTGTTTGCATCTCGTATTTATGTGTATTACACAGTTTTAAACACATGTTTGACGTTCGATGAAATGTTGCATTTAGTAGGTGAAATATTAATGTTTGTATATTTGCCTATTAGTATATAGTATAAACATAATTTAAATACGAAACCATAACAACTGTCATTTATCTTTCATTAAGTTTTGAGATCAATATGTTTTTTCTTGTCATTCCATAATGATACAAAACGATGTGTATTATGCTTTGGAATTCAAGACTATACTCATTTTCAAGACAAATAACACTTTTTTCGATTTTGAACAAATAAATTGAAAACATATACACTTATATCGCTCGGGGTTTTTGGTATTAGTTAGATCCAAATTTAAAGTAATATGCCAAAATTTTACTTTTAAGAAAATCGATATGATACAGTGTAATTTGTAAACGTTTTGTATTGTATCATGTATTTTGGTATGAAAGAAGCAGTGAATAGATGGAATCTGAAAACTGTTGGTCGTAAATTTCTGAATCCTTCACAAACACTCCATCCTTATTGTTGCAGGTGTATCATGCAGATAAAGAAACATGATACTCTGTAAAGGCGATAACTGTTGATATTATGCTTAACTGTAGAGCTTTTAAAACAAGATCAAACACCCATGATTGTAACAAAAAAGCATAAATAGAAGATCGTAATTTTGCCATACTATTACAAACTTGCACTCTTTAACTTAGGAATGTATTTGAAATTTTGTAAAGTTACATGGCTTGGTGCAATGGAATGGAAAACGATATAATTTCTTGTGTCGTGTATCCATTTTCGGGAAGGTAATGCATATGCCAAAATGTCGACATACACCATTTGGGATTATTGCAATATGAAACCAAGTAGCGGTTGTTTCAAATTGTGTTTGTGTTTGTTTCTAACAGTTAATTAAACCGAGGAATACGGTTCCACTGTCAGTACGCTGATTAATGTCCTTAACTAAAGGGCCACATAATCGGTTGGTCGTAAACCGTCTGCGCATACGTCTCTTGATAATGTATTTAGTACTACTACTACTAATTATACTGCTGCTACTGCTACTGGTACGGCCACTGCTACTACTACTACTACTACTACTACTACTACTACTACTACTATTACTACTACTACTACTACTACTACTACTACTACTACTACTACTACTACTACTGCTACTACTACTACTACTACTACTACTGCTACTGCTGCTGCTGCTGCTGCTAATAGTGCATGTCGTTATTTAAGAAATACCCTCACGCTACTCTGGTCTAGGGAACCACAATATTGTCATTGACAAACTTCTTTTGCTTTGCTGAAGGCAACAGAGAAAGCAATTTTAGTTTTTCTTGTTTGCACTTTTGGCATACGCAACCCACTATTGGAGCGGGATATTGTTTCGATGTTTTTTTTACCGGCCTCGACAGCTGACTGGCCTATACAATATTTGTAGTTCTGCAGTTGTTGTTTGAGTTCAAGTGTTGCTTCAAACATTTATTTTAGTTCATGGAGTATTAGTCATCAATAACACATAATCGTCAATGTTGGAGATAATAAAAATAATAATGTGTCTTAATTACTATAATACGAAGCCATTTATTATGCATCGAATGCATATAATACTGTGCTGCAATATTAATAAACTTGTTTCATAGACATAACCCATTGGGAAACCAATGAAACATTTAAATTTGTGGAATGTTTGAAGAACAAACTTTAAAGAACAATAAAATATAGAACAAATAGATCACAAAAATGTATAATTAGATTAAGAATTTGTTTGATATTTGTTTACATACAGTAAATAATAAAACTAAAATATTGTTACAACCCCATTTTTTTCATTGGAAAAACACAGTTTAAGGGTTATTAAGATACTATTCTATTACACGTGCATATGTGAACCAGGTTGAATTTATTTGTAAAATGCAATTATAGTGAATATCATAATAACAGCAGCGTACAATTTTGTGATCATGCTAACGTATTTAAGACGTATATAGATTATAGATCATGTATATAAAATGTAATAAGTTTGTAATTGGCATACGTACACAATATAATCGTGTTAAAAGAAAAGTTATTAGAGGACCGAAGTCTTAATAAAAAATAAAGTATATTGTTAGATTATGTTTTATTATCGATTTCGTAGTTAATAAACTACTTAAATAAATTATTTTATTCTACAAAATAAGTTTCGAACATTTACCTTCTATAAATTTCATATATATGTTAAGGGATAAATACAATATTACATAAAAAATATTACGAAATAAATTATTACTTTTATCGACCACCAAGCTCGTGAAATTAGCATTAATGCTTAACATTGGAAACTTTGTTTCTGTTTATATTAATCGATCTATTTTTTATATATCATCAAGCGGCTTACTCCCAATATATGTTTAATTACAATAACTGGTAATTTCGCATCGTTATTTCTATGGCAACAATCAACCCAGTAATATCTCATTGAAATATTTCTGATGGCTACTCGGGAAGGTTTAATGTTTTGATGCCGTCTTGAAACGTGTTTTGTAAACACAATTATTGCGCTCTTATCTTTGACCAACCGAGATGCTTTTATAATAAAATTCCACAATCAACCGACACTTATTTCAGCAATCTTGATGCAAATCTTGGTGACTTTTGTGATGAATGACAGATATGGCTTCTTATGTCACAGATGAATTAATATCCGTTAATACCAAAGAACTAGTTAACGATTAGTTTGTACGTTTTATCGTCCTACTGTAGACAATTAAACTCTCCCTAATACGAATTTTAATAGCTTCTATATTGGGTTCTAGTAGGACTGATACTGCATAAATATTCATGCACATTTGTTATTGTTAAAATTGTGTAGACATAGGTCGTTTTCAAGTTATATATTGTCACTGGCTCTTTGAAAACAAAAACACTATTATTTTTGAATAAGAAAAAAAGTTCAAACATTAAACAGTACATTCTAAAGTTTAGGCGGTTTCAAATAAGACAAAAATATAACTTCCTTCTAGTACGACCGACATATGTATTGCTGCGCTAAACAACATTCGAACGGTTTCTTTAAGAAGGTATAGTTTTTTTCTCATGGTAGAGATGCGACCGTTATGAAAGCATTGATTTTACCATACACAGAATATTCAAACATGATCTATTGGCAATGAATATTAAATATTTTTTACAACAACCTCAACATCGTTTCGTTATATATTCTGCTCAACGAATACTCACTAGATGTACCGTTCTTTATGGTCAATATTTAACGTCTGACTATCGTTTGTTTAAAATAAACTGGGTCGTATACGTTCCAATTACGTTGTTTTTTTTAAATTGAACTTGCATGAATGAATAATTGACTGATCAATGGTCGAATGAATAAATGAGTGAATGACTGAATAATAATCAATTAACAATCAATCAAACAAACAAACAAGTGAAACAATGTAAATGTATTGTTACCGATTAATCTAAAATGTAAATTCGAAATGATATTGTTATATGAGAAACATAATGCACTTTATATAATTACAATATTAATTTGCTTTCTAACTCTCCTACTGACCTCAGTAAAGCTTGTATAGCTCTTTGCCACACTCTAACATATAACATTTCTTACAAGCAGCTAGCAATAGCCAAATTTATCAATTGTCCCACTAGCTCTTGGCAACATATCAAGCAGCAGTCAGTAATGGTATATGGCACATACTAGCAGCAGTCAGTAATGGTATACGGCACATAATAGCAGCAGTCAGTAATGGTATACGGCACATAATAGCAGCAGTCAGTAATGTATACGGCACAAGCAGCAGTCAGTAATTGTATACGGCACATATTAGCAGCAGTCAGTAATGATATACGGCGCATAATAGCAGCAGTCAGTAATGGTATACGGCACATAATAGCAGCAGTCAGTAATGGTATACGGCACATAATAGCAGCAGTCAGTAATGTTATACGGCACATAATAGCAGCAGTCAGTAATGGTATACGGCACATAGCAGCAGCAGTCAGTAATGGTATACGGCACATAATAGCAGCAGTCAGTAATGGTATACGGCACATAATAGCAGTAGTCAGTAATGGTATACGGCACATAATAGCAGCAGTCAGTAATGGTATACGGCACATAGCAGCAGCAGTCAGTAATGGTATACGGCACATAATAGCAGCAGTCAGCAATGGTATACGGCACATAGCAGCAGCAGCCAGTAATGGTATACGGCACATAATAGCAGCAGTCAGTAATGGTATACGGCACATAGCAGCAGCAGTCAGTAATGGTATACGGCACATAATAGCAGCAGCCAGTAATGGAATACGGCACATAGCAGCAGCAGTCAGCAATGGTATACGGCACATAGCAGCAGCAGCCAGTAATGGTATACGGCACATAATAGCAGCAGTCAGTAAAGGTATACGGCACATAGCAGCAGCAGTCAGTAATTGTATACGGCACATAATAGCAGCAGTCAGTAATGGTATACGGCACATAGCAGCAGCAGTCAGTAATGGTATACGGCACATAATAGCAGCAGTCAGCAATGGTATACGGCACATAGCAGCAGCAGCCAGTAATGGTATACGGCACATAATCGCAGCAGTCAGTAATGGTATACGGCACATACTAGCAGCAGTCAGTAATGGTATACGGCACATAATAGCAGCAGTCAGCAATGGTATATGGCACATAATAGCAGCAGTCAGTAATGGTATACGGTACATAGCAGCAGCAGCCAGTAATGGTATACGGCACATAGCAGCAGCAGTCAGTAATGGTATACGGCACATAATAGCAGCAGTCAGTAATGGTATACGGCACATAGCAGCAGCAGCCAGTAATGGTATACGGCACATAATAGCAGCAGTCAGTAATGGTATACGGCACATAATAGCAGCAATCAGTGATGGTATACGGCACATAGCAGCAGCAGCCAGTAATGGTATACGGCACATAATAGCAGCAGTCACTAATGGTATACGGCACATAATAGCAGCAGTCAGTGATGGTATACGGCTCATAATAGCAGCAGTCAGTAATGGAATACGGCACATAATAGCAGCAGTCAGTAATGGTATACGGCACATAATAGCAGCAGTCAGTAATAGTATACGGCACATAATAGCGAGTGTGCCTATAGCATATGCTTCTTCGTAATCTTTTGATTGCAGTTTGCATAATAAATGGTCCATATATGGATCACATATACACCAATCATTGCTCGATATAACATGTGGTATATTTGTTAAGGGTCCATCTAAAAATGCATGTTCTTTGTTTCTTTTTTGCATATACAGTGAAACGCACTCAAATTATTAATATGCAATTATTGTTTCTAGGAAGATTTGTGAAAACAAGTGTCATTTTACGCAAACAAACTGTTGACAATATATTAGAATAGAAGATTATAAACCGCTACAAAATGACTGAATCATCCATAGCAGTGATAATGATTGACATTGGAATAATAGACGTGTCCACAAACGACAATCATATTCAGTGACGTTCTCAATCACTTTACTCGGATATCACACGATTAACTGTTTAATACGTTTAAACCAAGATCACATGATAATGATAGAAATACATTAACCGAAATCAAAAATTATTCTACTTACAAGAAGTTATTTTTTGTAAAACTGATACGTTCGTTTTGTTTTATACCAATAATGTAAGTCGGGAAGTAGCATTATATGATATGCTCACGCAAAGCCAATAATCATGTTCACACATTCATTATTAAGATGCTGTTTAGTTATAATTACTTTTATAGTTCATTAAAATAATCGAATAGTAAAAATAAATGATATAAATGATATAAATGTTAAAGTAATTAAAAATATATCAAACGTTATTTTTGGAATAAGTGATGCATACTAATAAACATAATACGTTATGAAAGTATAAATTTAACTTAAACTACAAATATTGATTTTGATTATTGTCCTGTAACATTACTATTATATCTAGATACTACTGCATTGATCGATGCTAGTTTATGTTAGTAAAATATTGTTTGAGTGTTTTATAAATGTGTTATATAAGTATTTATCAATAAGTTTTCTAAATCTTCTAAATAAATGAAAACAAATATATAACTTAAAGTCAATATATCGTGTTGCATTTGTTGCTAAGATTCGCATGCTGACATATTATGTTACCCTCTTTAATTATGCAAACAGTTGCTCTTTTATATGCATGTATGAATGAACATCATACTGCATACAAACTATATAAGGAATGCGCTAATGGAAATGACTGCTAGTTTCACATCCCAGAAAGCGTTATAAGGCGAAACCTACTGTTTTTAATAATGAATGGGCTTGTCAACAACGCAATTATCTAATTGATATCCATGTAATACACTGCCTCTTGTTTTGATGCCCCCGGTTTCACGCCGCCTATCTATACATGAGCGAAATACATAACACATTGATATACGTTCAAATTTGCTACACGCTGTATATGTGTACAGCATCAAAGCCACCGTCCCATGATTAGATAATAATTAGATGAAGAACTTTTCGTTATGGCACCTGAAGCATCTGATATCAAAATGTGAGTCAAAACTGCCAAAGAAATAGATATAAATACAATTTAGTAGACACGTAGTTTACTGGTCGTTGCCTGACCTCATGTAGAAAGACGGTAAATTGGTTCACATATACATTGTAATGCTTAACGAATGAACAGTAGTTTTGACAAGCGCCCAGCCTTGATGTTCAGTAAATGCACACAGTAAATTTGTACCAGATCACACAATTAATTGCCATGAATTTATATTACTTATTGGTGTGAAAGGAAAATGGCAGTATCAGAACTGATCTTCCAGACTATACATTTGTGAGGTGGGCCAGAGTATTCATGTTTTATTAATTTCCAATTCTCTTTATACATTGTTTGGATATCAGGATTGGCAGCGAAATGTCCCTTAGAAGTAGCCTATTTCTGCCCGAAACACATTCCCTGTGGCTGGATTGCTCACCAGATACGCTGTCCTCCACATATAAATGACTACATTAAGGGCAATTACCATTGTGATTTGCGGTCAAACTATACATCTTTAATATTGGTAATAACACAGCACCTTGTGAGAATATATCGTACACTTTTTTTTCAACCTAATACTATCTATTACCCAATAAACAATAAACATTCGAGGTATTCAAAAAATACAAACAAAAAGTTGTGTAAATGTTAAGTTAATCAACAATTGCGCCATTCATACGTTAAGTAGATTATGGCATTTGTAATTAATATGGAATGTGGTACATACATAGTATAAACAAAAAGACGCTTCCACAAATGTCTATCATATTCAAATTAATCTAATAATCGCACTTGGATATCACGGATTTAGCGGTTAAACTACTTCATATAAAAAAAGAGCACGTTTAATTTGTTTGTGATATTCCAAAGAGCACGTGGTAATGTTTGTAATTTTCGATGAATGGAAATTAATACGTTAACAATACCTAGGGAGGAGTTTAAACTATTCGTGGCAAAACCCAAATCGGTCTATTGCGCCGTGTGTCTGAAGTTGTTAACCGATAAATGCAAACAGTCTCGTGCCTAAAACATCTCATGGATAACAATAAGAACGTACCATTAACATGCTCGTTAGTAGCTTACAGATATATCAGCATACATATTGGCCTTCTAAATAAGAAGAAACAGTTTCTGTAATGAGAAAATACTCGATAAGAAAGATCGATTTTAACTATAATCGAAACGATATAATGTGCAATTATTTCAACACCTAGCGACATTCGGGTAAAAAATATGAATTTATTTATAAAACTATATTTATTTAAAAACAAAAACAACATAGATGATGTCTACATGATTATGTGTCTTTTTCCTCAACTTTTGTTCCTATTATAATTTTATACAATTCCATAGAGTCTGTATCTTCTAGATCGGAATAATTCCATTTTATCTTACCATAGGACATGCAGTGGTGTGATCTATTCGCGTTTTATTGCCAAAGATATGGTATCTTAGCAATTGATAGAAGGCAGGTCCATTTCCTAGTGTCCTCTAGTAAAGTTTTCGTATTAGAACTAACATTCATACATCCATTTATTTGTTTGCATTATATAACAATTGTTTGCACTACTTGTTTTGTATTTAACATGTTTTTTTAGGATCGTGTGTCAACATTTGCATTCAAAGAACATCTCCTCCTAAACCGCTGGGCAGATTTTCACCAAACTTCACAGGAATGATCCTTGGGTGACCCTCTTTCAACATTGTTCAAATTGTTCCCGTCCGCTGCATATGTAGGTCTCTGAAACCAATAGGCTTGGAGCTTTCAAGTTTGATATGTGATATTATCTAGTGGTTCTCTACAAAGTTTGTTCAAATGATTCCCCTGGGGTCAAAACTGGCCACGCACTGGGGGTTACATGGATTATATAGACTTAAATAGCAAAATGACTTTTAAAATCTTCTCCTCTGAGACCGCAAGGCCCAGAGGTTTCATATTTGGTATGTAATATAGTATAGTGGTCCTCTACAAAGATTGTTCAAATGATGCCCCTGGGGTCAAATCTGTCCACGCCCCGGGGGTCACATTGTTTATATAGACTTAAATAGCAAAATGACTTTAAAAATCTTCGCCTCTGAGACCGCAAGGCCCAGAGGTTTCATATTTGGTATGTAACATTATATAGTGGTCCTCTACAAAGATTGTTCGAATAATGCCCCTGGGGTCAAATCTGGCCACGCCCCGGGGTTCACATCATTTATATAGACTTAAATAGCAAAATGATTTTAAAAATCTTCTCCTCTGAAACCGCAAGGCCTAGTATTTTCATACTTGGTATGTAACATTGTATAGTGGTCCTCTACAAAGGTTTTTCAAATGATGCCCCTAGAGTCAAAACTGGCCACACCCCGGGGGTCACAATGTTTATATAGACTTATATGGCAAGTGGACCTTAAAAATCTTCTCCTTTGAAACTGTAATACCCAGAGGTATATTTAGCATGAAACATTGTGTAGTGGTCCTCTACAACGATTATTCAAATTATGCCCATGGGTAAAAACTGGCCACGCCCCGGGGGTCGGATGGTTGATATAATGACTTAAACTGCAAAATTACTTTAATAATCTTCTCCTCTGAAACCGAAAGGTCCTCTTCAAAGATTGTTCAAATATTTCCCCAAGTGTAGCAAGTGGCCACGCCCTTGGGGTCACATGGTTTATATAGACTTTAAAAATCTTCTCGTGAAACTGCAAGGCCTAGATCTTTATACTCAGGTAAGTGTTTTAGGGTCATTGTTATAAGCCTGTATGATGCCTTAAACTTAGGTGAGCGAACTCTTGTTTATATCATTCTATCAAATTATATTTACAAGTATACTTTAAAAATTCAGTTTAAATTACATACGGCTACTGTATATTTTGAAGGTTGGGGCGGCAATTTATTAATTATCATTGAAATATACATGATTATGTATTGACTTATTATTATCTATTATAAACATAACATCAATACGAAACTATAATTTATAACATAAATCTCTCGTTAAACCTTAATGTGGGCATATGCTTCATGCAATCTCATAATCCCTTAATGACAATGAAATATATAGCTGTACTTCAGATAAAAAATTTAAATGTAATAAACTGTGGAATTTAATAGTATATAATCACTTTCAATACAAAGTACACTCTTTAAGATGTAGGACCAGTAGAAGAAAAATCCACACACACATATATCACAAGGGTATAATTTAATATTACATGTAGTTAGAGCCTAATTGTAAGTAATATTCAAACATTTAACGTTAAGAATAAAGCACAATATTGATTTTATATAATGTGTACTATATTCTATATGATGGTATACACGTTCCACATACAATGTAATTTGTTTAGATGTTGGATTGTATCGTGTTTTGTATAAAAGAAGCAGTGTATTGATGGAATCTAGACACTGTTGGACAGAGATTTCCCTAAAATCACTCAGATGATAGTATATTCCGAAAAAAAAATAATTCATCTTTAGTGTTTGTAGGTTTATTATCAGTTAAAGGAACGTGATACAATGTAAACGTGGTAACTGTGGGTATTATACACAACTGTAGTGCTTTGAAACAGGATCAAACAGTTATGAGTGTAACAAAAGCAGCAGGGTTTTAAGATTTAAATAGATTCATATTATGACAATCTGACACTAGTTAGCTGGGAAACGCAATGAACAACTTGTAAAGGTATATGTTAATTGTGTCAAGTCAATGATGCATACATTCATTATGGGATGGCAAATGAAAACTCTTCTGACCTCGTGTATCCATTTTCGAAAAGATAAATGCATATGTTAACATGAATACGCCAAAATGTGACAGTAAGTTACAAGGCGTTGTTGAAAAAAGCAGTATCCTGTTTATATTACAATATATACGTATTACATGTTCGTGTTTAATTCCATAACAACCCTGCTACACGGAAAAGACAAACTAATGTTGCACAATGTTTTACAGTACTTGTACTTTAAAGTTAATCCAGTGGGTAGATTTATACTGCAACTATAATTATACGAGACCGCTAACCTTGAATTAAAATACACATATCTTGAATGAATAATGAAAAATACATCATATTAATTAGAAAATATTAGGTTGGGTTATCTCTAAGACTTTTGTCCGCAGCTCCATATTTTCGTTAACTGGAGTCTACAATACAAATAGCGTATTTCTGAAGCTGTTAGAGAACATATTCCAGATATGGGACATATTTCAGTACGCTGATCAATCGTCCCTAGTAATGTCCGAAATTAAAAGGCCATATTATCGGTTTGCCGTAAACGTCTGAGCATACGTCTATTGATCATATATGTGTATACGTAGTTGCACAATAATACATGTGTATGGTATCTTTAAAGATAACAAAAATTCATTTCATTTTTATTTACATTACTTTTCTACTACTACTACTACTACTACTACTACTACTACTACTACTACTACTACTACTACTACTACTACTATTACTACTATTACTACTACTACTACTACTACTACTACTACTACTACTACTACTACTACTACTACTACTATTACCACCACTTATACTACTACTACTACATCTAAAGCCTGTCGTTGACAAACTTCTTTCCATTTGCCGAAAGCCACATAGGAAGCAATATTAGTTTTTCTTGTTTGCTCTTTTGGCACACACAACCCAATATTGGAGCGGGTTATTGTTTTCGACGTTCTTTTACCAGTGCCGACAGCTGGGTAACAGAATCTGACTGGCCTATAAATGGTTGGTGAATCTGCTGCAGTTGTTGTTTTAGTTCTGGATGCATGTGTTGATGTTATAATTCAAACATTGTAGTGTTTTCATGGAATATTTATTATCGATAAGACGTTTATACATTAGAAAGGATTGTTTATGGATACGGAATTTAACCAGAAAGTGAGTTTAGTTTTGAATTGTTAACTGCTATCAATATTTGTATTTGCTATCGAATGACACAAAGTAATTTGTAAATGTAATTGCAAATATTGACGTTATCAATGAACTATACAACATAAGAACGCTTACCAGAACAGTAAACTCATATTACTAAACCACATGCATTATTTTAATAATTGTGTTACCGTTGTTTGCCTGTGCTGATTCCGATCAAAGAAACCAATTGAAACATAACATAATTTACACAAAATTATAGTCTTCAAATATTGGAAGTAATAAGCATAGTATCGGAATGGAATATTAGAAAACAATCGATTACACATCAAATAAATGTAATACTATACTATGCAATCTTCAATCTGTTTCAAAGACATAACCGATTGGAAAAGAAATGAAGCATCCTCACGTGTTTCTAAAGAAAAGTAAATGCATAGCTACCTATTAGTTACTGAAACTGCAATTTTTTTCAAAGACGTACATTAACTAGCAATACACTATAGCAAGTATATTATATAAAATGTGCGTATATAGTCAACATTTACTTTATATAGTTACTAGAAACAAACTAGTGTTACAGTGTCAATGTATTAACATACGAGGTACGCGCGTTATCAGTCTACGTTTAAACATGTGCATTTTTACAAGATTGAACTTATTGTAAAATGGAATAACCTTTAATACACAAATAAAATCAATATGCAATTTAGTGTTCATGCTAAAATATTTAAGAAATATTTAAGAATATTTTTTGTATCATGCTTTTTAAATGCAAACGGCTTATTATCGGTATACTACCGCAATGAATTCGTGCACATTGTAAAGTTATTAGAGCACCATACCAGTAGAAGTACATTACAAATTAAATGTACATTTAATAGTATAATTATATTTTATTCTTATTTAATATTTGTCTTAAGGAGGCAATGAAATATAACACAAATATATTTAAAACTTAATAATTTGTATTTACAATACAAAAATTGAAATTAGCGTTAATGCATATTTGCACAATCTCTTCTTCTTTCATTTAATGTTCTATTTTTGATATAATCATTAAGCGGCTCATTCCCATTATATGTTTAACAATAATAACTGATGATTTCACGTCGTTTCTTCTTTAGGAACAATCAAAGTAGTAAATTGAATCCAATAATATTCAACTGTAATTTTCCCCAAGACATCACGAGAAGTTTTTATAGTTTGATGCCGTCTTGAAACGTGTTTTGTAAACACATATATTGCGTTCTTATCTTTGCCCCACCGAGATGCTTTCATTATAAAATTCCACACTCAACCGACACTCAATTTAGCAATCTTGATGCAAGCCTCGGTGATGTATGTGATGAATGTCAGATATGGCTTCTTATATCACAGATGAATTAATATCTTGTTAATAAGAAATAACTGGTTAACAATTAGTTTGCACGTCTTATCGCCATACCGTAAACCATTTTACATCAGTAGGTAGATACATATGATGATATTGGTCTCTACTAGGACCTATAGTAAACATAAATTTATGCACATTTCTAATTGGTTTCGTATTCAAAGATGTTGTTCATATTATATAATGGTTCTGTTTCCATTATTTATCACATGCTATACCTTGTTGTCCGTGTAATACAGCCATTACGAATATTTTTATCTTACGTTATGTTGGTGAAATGACGTCGTCAACATAAAATGACGTCACGTAAGTACACAACTTGTAGGATTTATCAACATCTTTTGGTAAAATAAGAATGTTTTGTTTTTGTTTAAAAAACGATCTGACACTCCTTGTCCTTGTATTCCATATTTTATTAAACTCGTCCAGAAAAGACGTTTGTAAGCCTGCCAAGGATTGATTACTAACAATATTCCTGAACCCGTTTAATAAAATATGGTATGAAGCGACAACTCGTATCAGATCCGGTTTTTTTGAATCGAACAATAGTTAAAAAAGTCAACCGTTCACTCTCAAGATTAGTCGTTTCGGAATAGGACTCATATTGAAACTTTCATATAAAACGACTTATATACGTATAGCTGCATTTAACAACACAACAACAACATTATCTAAAAACGTGTAGATCTGCTCAATACCAGACCGTTATGAATACATTGATTTTACCATCCGGAGAATATTCAAACTTGATCTATTGGTAATTAATACAAAATATCTTTTATAACGACCCCGCATATTTTTTTTGAATATTCCGATGCAATGTTCTTTATGATCAATAAAACGTCTAAGAATCGATTGTTTTAGATAAACACATCGTTTACCTTTCAATAACACGGTTTTATTAAAATATTGAACATAGTATATAAAATACCTTATTATACGTTATCGATATAAATACATATATGAACAAACAAACAGACGAATGGATGAATGATTTAACTATTGAATAAATACTCGAATAAATAAGTGAATGAATGAATAAAACGAACAAGCACATACTCGAATGAACGAACGAATCAATGTAAAATTATTGTTTATATTTAATTTTCACCAAAATGTAAATTCCAAGTTATATTGTTGCATGAGAATTGTTATGCTCCAATACTTTATACCGTTTCAATATTCAGTTGCTCTCTAGCACTCTTTCTGGTTTGGTTCAACAGTTAATAACGCGATGCCAATACTCTAACAGGAAACATTACTAATAAGGAACCAGCGACAGGCACATTTATCAATTATCACGCTAGCTCTTGGTAATAATTCAAGCAACATTCAGTAATGGCATATGGCACATAATAGAAATTGTGCCTATATGATTTGCGTCTTCATTTTCTTTTCTTGCAGTTTGCATATTTAATAATACATGTAACGTATCAAGCACAATTACAAAAAATATTGCTTCATACTGAATGTCGTTTATTTGTTAAAAAACAACAACATTTTCTTGTTTTGTTTTTGCCACTTACAGTATAATCCCATTCCAAATCTCTATTTTTCTAAGCTGGAACATAACATTATTGAATAAAGTCTTCTTCTAACAAGCTATTTGAAAAAAAAATGTTGTTTTGCGCTAGCATTTATCAGTAAATACCCCATAATACCTGTTTGGATCATTCATATCAGTGATAATGATTGGCATTGAAGTAATCGACGTGTTCACAAACGTCAGTCATATTCAGTGACGTTTTAATTTAATCAATTTTCTCGGATATCACATCACTAAGTAATTACATTGCTTATACAAAAATCACACGACAATTATTGTGTTGCACTAACCAAATAACGAATTAAACATATTTTCACTTAAAATAAATTAGGTTAAGCAAAGATGGCATGTTATTTTGTCTTTGTACCAAGAATTTGGTTGAAGTCGGGAAGTTCTATTATTTAATACAATAATATGTACACCCAAAGCCAGTATCATCTCCCTATTTATAGGAAATATATATTAGTGTGTTATAATTATGTAAACAGTTCATTACTAGCATAAGTGAAATACTAAGAAATATAGATTAAAGTAATTTAAACTTGTTCAAATTCTGATTTTGGAATAAGCGACTGATACATATAGGATGAAATCAAAGTATACATTTCAATTAAAATATAACTATTCATATTGAATATTGTCTTGTACTCTTACTAATTAATATATCCATATGACCGACAAACTACTACTGATCGATGCTATTTCTTTAATAAAATGAATAATGTAAAATAGTACATGCAATTGTAAAAAAGTGTTTCAAGAGATAAATGAAACCACGAACATATCGGATAATATGCTTACACTCTGTTTAAAGCAACAAGATGTTAGATGTTGTAGACACAGAAAAAAAGCAATAAAGTAGCTAAGACTTCCTTTTTTATAAGCAACAAATGTTGAATATGTTGTTTTTTTAAAGCATCGCATATGCGTATGTATAAATATCTTTTCGAAATCCTACAAGCTAAAGTATACATTGATTAGTATTTATTATTGTATAATATCTTAATTT
The DNA here is from genome assembly GCA_027627225.1 of Congeria kusceri. Classification (NCBI taxonomy): domain Eukaryota; kingdom Metazoa; phylum Mollusca; class Bivalvia; order Myida; family Dreissenidae; genus Congeria; species Congeria kusceri. Next base: position 31,303,269 of record CM051024.1, read on the forward strand.
CCCTCGTATGTATATAATTGCAAACTGTCAGTTATTCAAGAGCCAGTACTAAACAATACATAACAACGTATAGCAAGGACTGGGTCTACCGCTATATCAAGAGCTTACCATAACTCACACAACGACAGTGATTTTCTGACTGAAATTGCCCGTGTATCGTCGATGTGTCTGCAGTAAATAATAACGAGCCTAAATTAGAATGGTATCTGTCATTGTATTTGATATTTGGGAACCAACCTGTTGAGTCGGAACAAAGCTATGATATTTGTATTGCATACGATTCGATTAGATTTGATTGTAATATGCATTAGATAGAAAAATTGTCTTTATTTTCGCGCGTGCGCTCTGATCAACTTGCAGCAAAATACTCTGATATACGTATGCTATCAGAAAACATTACGGAACATCAAAAGGAACAAGAACAACAACAACTCATGTTTCCTATTTCACATGATGTACCGAAAAGTTGTTCTGTTACCTAATTTTGGAATCCCTTAATTTTGTATCGTAGGTAACATAACTTATACTATAACTTTTAAAAATGTCATTATTTTCGTCATAAATATAACAAACATATATCGAATCGACACAATTCCTTCAACATTAGCAATTGTCAGGTCAGTAATAAGTATTTTTCTCTCGCCGTTGAACTGAAGGACCAATAGAAGTATTAAATGAATATTATCTATCGACATGGTTATTAACAACCCTCTCATCAAAATCTAACAAACAAAGTCAAATTATTGTTCGAACGAATGAGCATCTAATTCATCAAATGTCTACCTGAGTTTACATGGTTTGTTTCACATATTGTTTGTTGTTGCAGTCGTTTTATCATTATCAAACACATACCTTATATCAAAGCCCATGTGTTTAGTGTTGCTCACAGCTACGACAGTTTGCTAAAAACTGCATCGCTTGAATTAGTTTAACTTAAACGTTTGACCAATAAAAACGCGTTAAACTAATGAGCTTTGATTTATATTCCATTATTATCAAGAATACACATTCAGACTAAGATAAAAGACGATTGCGATAGTGTTTTCCGCGCATAAGATCCGTAGAGATAAGAGGTAATTAAAATTCTTTAAATATTTATATATTTTCGTCATACAAATGTAATGAAAATAATGCAATTTAAGATATTTTGGAACAATTGTATTCGTATTGGCAAACCTACGTTTTTGTCTAAATAAGAACTCCAAAATATTTCCTAATGTTCAAATACTGGTAGCTCATTGACATTCATTTCACAATTAGGTGATTCCATTTGAATCGTTGTATTGTATTAGGCATTGAACGATCTGTTAAATATTGAAAACTGAGGAAATATATGAAAGGCAAACATGTAGAACTTATCTATAAATATAAGGACACAGTCAGTCATTTGTAAGCTTTTTAGGAAAACATGATTAATAAATGCAAAATGCACATTAGTTGTTTTTTCTATTCAATAATCTTCAATATTTATCTGTAGTAGGAGTATTCCCCTAAATCAGTCCCGTTACGCTAACTGCATATGGAATGTAATTTATAGCATGCGCATGTTGTGTCCCGATGTTCGAGATACAAAAAATGTGTTATCAAGTCTGATTTTCTAAAATGTTTAATCGCTAGGTATTGATTTCTTACATATTTGTGGGCTTTATATTTATACAACATATTTTGAATTTCATACAACAACAAATTATATTAAATTCCACGTTGCATCACGGGGAACAATTGACATGTACTGAAACTCTGTTATGTTTATTTCTATTGTGCCTCGAAACACAACTTTATTTCACAACATACAGTCGAAAGAAAAGATCTATCGCTTTCCATGCTTCCAGAAACAATTCCAATGTTAGAATAATGTACGATGGAACATGGGTAATTATTTCTTTATCTTGACAGTTTTATGTGACCGTAATTCATCGTTCATTTACTGAATGGCTTTTCGCTCAATGTTTGGTAGTATTTTATAGTCCCTACGGCTTTAAACGACGCAACCGGTTAGTTTATTTCTTAACATAATTGTAAGAATGCTATTGTGAACTAGAACAGCTGACACAATGTTACTGGTTCTAACGGGCCAGTTTTAAAATACAGGGGTTAACAGTTCGCCTTTAACCGGAAGGTGTATACATTGAACGGTTAGTTTATAGTACGAGTTGAGTTCAGTGTAACAAAGAACAAAACATTTTCCTTGTACATTTCGAACAGCATCGTAAGTTGTTCAGATTCTGCATTAAACTATGAAATTCTTCAAATTAAGACATAACTTTAAAGTATAAAGTGAACTGCAAACACGTATTTGACAGGAACAATCATTTTTGTATTGCGGCAAAAGTTTATAATTCACAATCTGGCCAAGCCTTGTACGTTTTTTATATTATATGTTGGAATATTGAGTAGGTTTCAAGAGTATAACAACACTTTGTTAAAGGAAGTCAAAACTATTGTCCAAACTACATCACCTAATAACATGATATACACATTATTCCTTAAGGACAATTGAAATTGATGGTATTTTATTATATTCCCGTCATGTTCCAAACGTTTGTCTAGGTAAACGCTATACAAATGAACAGAATAATTTTCCCGTCATTCAAAGTGCTGTAATATTTATTATCAAAATAATTACACACTGTCCATTCGTTAATAACACTATAAACTATTTATGTTAACTAGACGTATATTTACTAAATGACAATTATCTAACATTTATAACAGTGTATTAATGTGCATTAGATATACAGTCCTATTTTATTTAAATCCTAGTGAACACAGTCCTTTTGTTTCATTTGAATGGACATATAATAAATCAAATGTATAATGTTGTGTATGGCTAAACAATGTTGAATATTTAATGTTTAAAATATGTTTTTATGTCGTATTTGATATTTCATCTTTTATTATTTGTTACTTTGCTTTTTTGTTCAATTTATTGTCCTAATGATTCTTTTATATTGATTGGTGAAATGAAAGCACGCCACTGTTATGAACAATCATAACCACGAAGAAATCATTGGTTCATCACTGGAATCACACATACTCTAAAGTCATTTCTTGTTCTTGGATCTTAAGTTTATCGCTTCGCTTAGTGTACCAAACACAGTTTGGTGGATGCAAAAGATGCCTCGTATTCTAAGCATTTGTAAAACATTATTCGACAGAAAAGAGAATCTCTTGATGGTCTAGAAATGTCTGCATGCTTGGTCGCTTCAATAGTCAAAAGATTGTGTTAATGGCTGGTTCGTCGCCAGGAAAACCACCATATTAGCATGCATTCGCCATTTGAGAGCATAACAATCCGTTGTGCACATAAATCGTTAATCCCAGTCATATAGTCAATATTCCTAATTCAAGAACATTAACTGTTTTATGACAGAAGTCGTCAACAAGTCCGTCTTCCGTTTAGGTTCTATGCACAACAAACCCATTCCATTGGATATAAAATTGATCAACATGTGCACGTTATAAACTTAGTATGTATCGAGACATTCGACATTAAGACTTTAGAAGTAGACAATCACCGTGTTAAATATACACTGCGTTAAAAATGTAGACATTTTGCACGCAGTTCTATCACAAAATAATAAAATTATTTCCTAATGAAATGATGTCTACAAAATATATATCATTAATTGAAAATGCAACGTTTTTGTTCTTATGAGCAATTGTGTGTTTGTGCCTATTTGCGCGTTTGTTTTGTTGTTTGTTTGTTTGGATTTTTCGCCGTTTTTAACAGTATTTTAGTCATATCACGGCGGTCAGTTAACCTACTCACACTTTTCCCTGGCAAGCTAATCCGATCTAAGCGGTTTACCAGTACTAAGTGCACAGACCTATGCCTGTAACTGAAATCAGAGGTAGGGGGAGAATGGCCGTAGAAATAAATTCATGACAAATCCCAAACAAAAGTTATGTGGCTGGGCTGGGGTTCAAACTCACGATCCCCGGATTGACTGTCCAGGGCTCTACCAACTGAGCTAGCCAGGCCTATTTGCGCGGGGCATGTGTATATAGAAAGATATGTATTGAAATACACTTTAAACCCGAAAGTCTGTTTCAATACATACCTTTCTACTTAAGTTGTGTGAGTTAAACCTGTTTGTTTTTATTTATTAATCGTGATATGAAGAAGGTATAAATGGCAGTTTTGCGACAAAATACACTAAATAAATGATCATACTAAGTGAAAATTCAGGCAAGCAAGCCGTTAGTTACACACAACATTAATGCCTTTCAAATCAGTATCCAAACTTAAATATTAATCAGCTAATATAACAATGTTACGGATTTCACCAGTTCATGCTCGATGAATTACAGTAGCGGTCCAATATTATGCTGGTTAACCAGCTTCAAATCACTCATCGTAATAGCATTCATGTAAATGAGGTTTTATGAAGTAGCTTGTCATAAATGATAAATTACTGTATCATAGGTGGAAAGCGCATGGTGATCAATTTAAGTGTGGTTGGATATATTATATATATTTTATAAATAATTGAGTTAGTTATATGATTAAGATAATTAACAGATTATCGCTTCACGTATGCTGTCGGCTAGTTATCAATAGCCTAATATTTTAATACTATATGTTTTATATATTTAATCTATGTGAGCAACGTTCATCATACATAAATACCTAATTTGCCCATAAATGGCCTTATATGCTTTTTAAATGACGGGCTTAACCAGCATGTTCGTTCATTCACGTAGCGTAAATACGTAAATCAGGTGTTCTTGTCTGTATATGTCATTTATATGTATATGGCGTCTCGTAGGTCTCGACACGTGCAACCTTTTAGTAAATGTATTCACTGTAAAACAATATGAAAATTTCAATTAAAAAATAATGAGACCGATTACATAAAATTCAATTCAAAAGGAAACACATAATTCAATGTAGTGATTATGGTGTCTGAACAAACTAATTTCTAATTGTTATATATTGATATATATGATTTACAAATTCCAAATACTACTAAGCTATCCAATATTTTCTAAACAAATCCACTGTCCAAATCAAGGTAGTTACAAATTGAATATGACATATGACATTATTACTATAATTACAACTGCACTCCAGCTTGTAATATTTTTCCACAAAACGTCCGATACAAGTAATTTACCAATCAGTATTTCAAAAACACGAAGTAATATATTTGCTCTTGCTTTTTCTTCGATGTTCAAAACATAATACGTTCGATTGTTATTGCTCTTTAGACGATACAAGTATCAATTTGCTTCTTTTATTGAGCCTTAAGAAAATATTTCTGACATTCTGTTTATCGGGTTATAAGTGGGCACACTTTGTTCATTAAACGAAACTTTCAAAGCATGATGCGCAACTCTCCAACGACACTTAAGGCATTTTTATATAATGATACACCTTGATTTCTGTCAACGGATTGTCAGCATTACATGTATTTAATTAAAATAAAAAAAATTCTGTCAAATAAAATACAGCTAGATGTCCTTCCCCTATAAACTTGGCACTTTGTAATAATGAAAATATACAAATATACATATCGATGTGCATTAAGTTAAATGCCCATGCATGCTTTAACAGAGGGTAATTGATATAACAGTTTTATTTTCTGAACTACTTACCAGTAACAGATACTGTGCGGTTGCATCTTCAAAGTCATTATAGATCATTTCAGACTAGCGGACTGTAACGCATTAACTTAATACAATAAGTGCCCGATATCATGATGTTAATACTCTTTAATAAAAACATATTTGATTGGAAATGTCCATGTTTAGTTCAACTTGTTCTTAAATATCAGTTCATTGCAAGTAATTATACGATAAAAGGGCATCATTTAGTATTTTGTCATTATAAGCAACTGTAATCTACGTTTATGGTTTAATTACATTATTGAGAAATACAAATAAGCAATATGTTTTGCGTGTTCAAGCAACCGTTAATAGTTAAAACTAGCCCACAACCACAAAATCTTGCAAAATTAAGAATCGAGTCCTATATATATCTTTGTATATCAAATCTATCTTTTCCAGAACCTAAGCTAAACGATTAAAATTCAATGGGTTGACATATTTACCAACGGCATTTCATAACTCACATAGACAGTGACATTCTGACTGAAATGGCCTTTGTATCGTCGGTTTGTCACATTAAATCATGTTGAACTAAATCAGAACTAAACTGTCATGTTATGTGATATAGAGAATACATGGTTGGTGCCGGGATGGAGAAAGTTTATCCGGTTAGGCTTAGAAAATGAAAATAGGGCGAGCTTTAGCGAGCCCTATTATTGTTTTCGGGCCGAACCGGATAAACTTTCTTCTTCCCGGCGCCTACCGTGTATTCTATTTATCCTGATTTCTATTCAATTACATTTAAAAACACCAAACACTCAAGTTTTAAATTAAAAAAAGTTCTAGACGGGCCTCGACCTAATAACTCGCTTGCATGAATGCGTACTACCCGGAAAAAAATAGTTCTCTATTTCTTAATCACCTTTTTCATAAAGCAAAAGTAAAATATTAATAAATCTTATTTGCTGATGTCAGTACGACACGAAAATGACGTAGTAAATCTGCTTTTGTTTTAAACCAGATTATATTGGTTTATAATGAGTTAAATTACGTCACACCAACTACGTCATTCATTTTGAGTTGTAAGTTTACACAATGTAGTCAAACCAGAACGCGAGTGTTTTGCAGTTTAAAATACATGAAATCGGAATAAATATTTAGTGTTTCTGTGTTTTGGATGGATTATATTATGCAATAGCATTCAAATAAAAAGTGTATGGAATATTTGCCTCGAAAGGAAACGGTGAGATTGATCCCTTTTCAATTTTCTACGATTTACTCGGATAGTTGTGGGTGACGGACAGAGTAACTGAAAGTGAAATAAATCATAACATTTTTAGTTCTACGTTAAAATTTTGATAACTTTTTGTCATTTCTTTTCATCGGAAATTAATATAAAAGGTTATTTCTTTGATGAATATGCTCTGTTGACCAAAGAAAGTATATCCACAAAGAATAACCCGCTTGCATCAGATTCAAGTGCGTTGAAATGGAATGGAACTGGAAGGAAGTTGTTGTTAACCAGTTAAATGGAATGTGAGGACATACAACTCATTTGTTGTTTAACTCTGTTAAACTAGACAACACTAAGTTTGTATCGATGAAAAACTCTGGTAAGTAGACTTTATGCTGGGTCATTCTCGACAATGTTGTTATCCGGCGCGTAGGAATACCTATTGACGGTATATCACAGTCACGTGATCTACTGCCGGACATCAACAAGTTTATACGGTCACCGCTTTATTAGGTCACTGTTTGAGTTAGTAGCAGGATTAATTCGGAAACAAGCCCAATGAGTCCCAAGAAAGATATAGCATTTTATTGCATGATAAAAATTTCGATTAAAGGGACTGAAAACGTTGCCTTCCTATTGCACTTTAAATGAATGATACGTCACAATATAAATGAGCTATACTAAGTCATTTACATTAAATAAATAATAAACTATATAATACACATAAAGATATTTGATAAAAACAAATTAGCAAAAAGTTTTAAAAATTAACACCCTAAGAGGGTATCGAACTCACGAATTAAGAGCCATAAAAAAAAAATGACAGTAGGCAGCGCTTTAACCAGCTGCAATATTCTGCTTGGTAATAAACCACATGTAAACTATGGTTATACAAATTAATCACAATTCTGACTTCAAAATGTAAACATGAAAAGGGCCAAACAAACACGACCCTTATTATAGATTAATTTTTAGCTCATAATTCGTACAATCTTTTCCCATTATATATATCCTGTTTTAGCCGTTATTATATGACAGTTTTAATATAATAATTTCAAAAAAAAGAAAAGAAATAGCCCCCTTGTGGCCCTTTTCGATGACATAGTCCTTTAAGCTTTAAATGAAGAAATAAAATGTCGTAGTATAATTTTGGTTCTACTTACAGGGAAGTAATCTGAGTGTCAAATATGCTCCGTGGTGGTGTGTTTTATATGTGATATTAAGAAAACGATTATTGCAACAAATTGTACAAGTATAACAACAGTGTTTTCCTATTTAAGATGGTGTAACTTAAACGCTTTTTTGGTTCATTCGTTTTAACAAGAGTTAAACATTTAATTTAGTATTGTATATAAACGATTTAATACAATACAAGAATTGGGACCATTTGCCTTTCGTTCATATGGAGATCATCGGTTAACCCAAACGTGCCAAGAAATATCGAGTCGTCAAATTTTCTTCAAGAGATGTTATTTTCAAGGAGGACCGACATTAAAGTAATATACATTTAAGGAATGTCTCGGGATTAGAATAGAAATTCATACCATCAAAATGCTAACGAACAAAGTCATATTGCTGTTCAGTCGAATGAGCATCTAATACATCAAATGGCTACAGGAGTTTCAATGCTAGCAATATGGCGAGATTGTTTCAGATTGTGTCTTTGTATCAGTTTTATTGCACTGATTTAATTATTATTCTTCATACTCCATACTTTTTCAAAGGCTATGGGTTCAACTTGTCTTACAGCTGCGGCAATATGCTAAAAGATGCATAGATTGTTTTATGTGTGATATTAAAAACCACCGGGCCCCATCGTAATTTCGAATGTTTAAACTTTTTAATTTAATATCGCAGCAAATTATGTTATTCATACGAATTATATACTCAATGTATGCTTGTAGACAATACGCTCGTACCAAATCGAGTATGAACAATTGAACAATGTTGTAAAGTTATAATAACAATGTGCATAGATTGGATTTTGTTTTACGTCACTTACACATATTTCGATGAAATCGAAATGCAATCAAATGTTTACATATTGTAACTGCTATCTTGAATTACATGTATGCAAAGTTATTAACAGTTTGTTCCTTAATCTATAGTTTGACTTAAAACCATTTAGCAAAAAACTATTTATGTAAATATTTGTTTTCTATTGATGCGTTATATTATTTTGTCCTTCCACTACGGGACAGAACATAATAAATGTTTTACCGTCATGCTTGAATACAGGAAGGTTTTCAAGGTCAAACAAATTAGACTGTTATGACATTCAAACGATTGTATTTGTATTTATATTTGCTTTGCTTGCGGACGTTTTATTCAATGCTTGAGAGTAGTGTGTTTGTCCAATACTTCAGGTCAAAAAGCTTTCCATTAACAATACAGTACAATTGATGATGGATAATAACTTTATATTGACAGTGTTATTTGGTCGTATTTCATCTTTCATTTACTTTGATGCTCGCCTGTATTTAATAGCCCAATCGGTTGTTAACGACGTAAAAAGTTTGTTTCTTTCTTAACATGACTGTACGAAATGTGAATGAGCTAGAAATTATGACAATTGCTCGAGTTCTAACTCCAGTTTAAAAGATTGTCAGTTCGCCTTTAACATGAGGTCGTATACATATAGCATATATAAGTTTATGTCAAGAGTTAGTGTTTAATAAAATGCTGGTTCAGATAAAGAAAAACATTACTATTGTATATTTCGAACAACCTCCATCTTAAGCTTTTCTTATTCTACATTCGTCCTCAATTTTTAAAATAACGACATTACTTCAAGCATAAAGTGAAGTACATACACGTATTTATCAAGAACCGCCCTTTTTGTGTTGCGGCAAAAGATTATACGTCACAATCCTGCCAAGCCGTGCAAGGATTTATAAGATACGTGTATATCTGAGAAGATTAATTAGGTTTCAAGGGTATAACAACTTGTTAACTGGTGTAAAATGCACGAACTTATACGAACATGATGGGCACATTGTTCCCGATGGACTATCGGAACGATATGAATTTTTCTCCTTTAAAAACGTTCAATTGGCCTTTTGATAATATTACATTATATTTCCGCCATCTTCCAAATGTTTGTCATGATAAACGGCATGCCTTGTCTACAGTAAACGCAAGAGTTAAGGAAACATATCCAGTCATTCAAAATAAATGTACACTGTCCATTGTACACGAATACTATCACTGAGTTTTTTAAACTGGACGTGTTTGAATTTACTAAATGACAGATATCTTAAATTTATAACAATATATTTATGTTAGTATTACAATCCGATTATATATATCCAAGACACGGACATATTGATTTCGATGAAGCAAACATACAATAAATAAACTGCCTAACTGGGTGTGTATGGGTTTGTTTAAGATGCACTTTTCTGTCGCATATGATTTGCATTTGTTATCTTCGATAATACTTCGCCGTTTTGTTGAATCTCCTGTGATAATGATTGTATAGTACGGATTACTTGCTTTTTTGCGACATTGTTTTGAATGCAACACATCGTGTCAAAATTGAGTCGTTGAAAATCTAATACAGGCCACATGTTGGTGGCAGCACACATTTCACATATACTATAGCACAACACTTGGTGGCAGCACATATTTTACATATACAATTGCAGAACAGTTGGTGGCAGCATATATTTCACAAATATAATAGCACAACAGTTGGTGGGAGCACATATTTCACATATACAATAGCACAACAGGACTAAACACATGGGTGCATCTCTAGAATCTCAATAACTAATGTATGTATTATTTTTTCATGGATTTACACTTTATCGCTCTGCTTGATGTACAAAACATAATTTGGTAGACGTGTATGATGCCTTGTATTCTACGTGTTTGTAACACATGTCTCGAACAAAACGGGACCCTCTTGATGAACTAGCAATGTCTGCATGCTCGGTCGTAAGTAATTGTTTTATTAATGGATGGTTTGTCCCGGAGAAATCTAGCACATTAACATTTATTCGCTATTTGCCAAAACATAAATCCGTTACTTATGTCTTAAAGTCGACATTCTATATTCAAGAACATTTACCATTATTTGATAATAGTCGTCAAAATGCCCAATCTAGTTTAGTTTAGTTTATGCAAAAACAAAGAGTCTTATTTCTTAGAGTATACAAATCGATAAACATTTGCACGCTTATCGGACAATAAACAGAATATTGGGTAAGGCATTAGGAAATAAACAACTGAGACGCAATGTATTTACATATACACTACCGTTAATATTAAGCCAGTTTGCATGAAGTATTATTACAAAAAATACATCCTCACGGAGTGATTTCTGCAGAATGTATATGTAAAATCTAAAACAAATGCCAACTATAATAAGCATGTCTGTGCTGTTCTATTTGCTCGTGCCATGGGATCTGCCATGCAGATCATGTAGGTATATATTCACAATGCAACATAGTCGAGTAACTAGTGATAGTGTCGTTCAGTATCGACAATGCTCCAGTTTTGATGCAAATAATATAATTTGCATTCGTTTCATTACCATCAGCCAAAATTTTCAAATAAACCTATCACAACGTAAGGGTTTACTGCTTTATCTACCATAACTCACATAACGACAGAAAATTTCTGACTGAAATTGCCTGTATATCGTCAGTTTGTCTGCAGTAAACAATGACGAGCCTATCTCAGAATCTTAGCTCTTATTTTAGTTGATATCTGGAAACCAATCCGTAGAGTCACAAGAAAGCTATGAAATCTGTATTATATGGAATTTGATTGAGATTTGAATGAAGAAATTGAAAGTCGATAGTACATTTTTTATTCGCAGGCCTGTGCTTTGATCAACATACATGGACATAATCAGATACAAGTATGACATAAGATCCGGGAATACTCTAAGAACAGTAAAAAAAACTATCATTGCAACAAATGATACAAGAACAACAACAATGTTGTTCCTATTTAACTAAAATATTCTTCTGGTACATTCGTTTTTACAAGAGTTAAACATTAATATGGTATTGAAACGATTTATCATGTCATGATTTCAATCAAACGGAAACATTACCGGCATTTCTGGTACCATTGGTCTTTCTTTCATAGGGTGATCGTCCTGTAACTCGAACGTAGTTTAACAATATCGAATCGACAAAATGTGTTTAACGGTATTTATAATCAGGGCAAAAATAATAATTTCCTCTATCTTCAATTCACGTAGGACAGATATAAGAGTTTTATACATTTAAGTCAGGTATCAGCATTGACAAAGATACTCATCCTCTAAAATAATAACTAACTAAGTCATATTTCTGTACGATTGAATGATTATCTTAAGCAGCTCGTATCTACCGGAGGTTTGAGTATTAGCAATATCGAGATTGTTTCAGATGGTGTTTCTTTATGCGGTTTTCTGTTACAATGATTGTATTATTATACCACATATACCATATTGTATCAAAGGTTACAAGCTCAACGTTACTCACTGCTGCGTAAATATGCTAAAAGATGCATCGAGTGTACTATATAATTTTATAACTGTATGATATTTAAGACAACCGGGCTCCATGACCAAACTTAATTTATGCCTAAACTGTTGACTTGATGAAAATGTGTTTTACATATAGATTCAATTTGTGTTGCCCTGTTTTTAAGAATAAATACCTACACTAAGGTGAAATCTTAGCATGCCTATACTCTTTGATGATAATACTTATATATTAAAGCTAATTGCACAATAATTGTATAATTATTAGTTTTAACCATAATATTTTGATGTTGTTAGACAATATACATGTACTTCATCCAGCGTTTTATTGAAATATGTTAAATCAGTTGATTTAACTGCATCTTGAATATAATTTATAGCCAACGGATGCTGTTTACCGATGCTGGTGATAAATGTATTAAAAACATAACAACACAAGAAACGTGGAAATTCCACGAAAACCTAATTTATCGAACGAAATGAATAAAAGTCAGCACAATAATGAACGAAAGTTCGGGGTGCCATATGCGTTCCTAAGCGAAAGTCTCGTTATAAGATATCTATGTATGAAGTTTCATTAAAATATCTCGATGCTTTCTCAAGTTATTTAGCGGAAACCGTTTTTCTATTTTAGTAACGGTGACCTTGACCTTGATCCCGCCCACCCCATATGCAATCCCAAGCATGGTCTTGATATAAGGTATATATGTATGAAGTTTCATTAAAATATATCGATGCGTTCTCAGAGTTATTTAGCGGAAACCGTTTTTATATTTTTAGTAACGGTGATCTTGACCTTGACTCCACCCACTCCATATGAAATCTCAAGCGAGGTCTCGATATAATATATCTATGTATGAAGTTTCATTAAAATATCTCGATGCGTTCTCAAGTTATTGAGCGGAAACCGTTTTTCTATTTTTAGCAGCGTCGACCTTGACCTTGATCCCACCCACCCCCATATGCAATTTTAAGCCGGGTCTTAATATAACGTATCTATGTATGAAGTTTCATTAAAATATCTCGATGCGTTCTCAAGTTATTAAGCGGAAACCGTTTTTTTTTATTTTAAGTAACGGTGAAATTGACCTTGATCCCTCCCACCCATATGCAATCTTAAGCATGGTCTTGATATAAGGTATCTATGTATGAAATTTCATCAACATATCTCGATGGGTTCTCATGTTATTGAGCGGAAACCGTTTGACCCCACCAACCCATATGCAATCTCAAGCGAGATCTTCATATAAGGTATCTATGTATGAAGTTTCATTAAAATATCTCAATCCGTTCTCGAGTTAGAGAGCGGAAACGAAAAGTTGACGCCGCATGTCCGCCCGCCCGCCCAACGACATACTCCAATCTAATAACCGAAATTTGTCTTCGAAAAATTTGGTTAAAAAACGATAGACAAACTTATATCACCATCTAGCACAACATTTATATTTATATTTTATTTTATGTTCAGACTTTTATATTTGTCATTCAACAATACTATAGAGCATAATTATCGTTTTACCGTCAAAATTAAGTACGGGAAACGCTTTAAGATCAAATAAATTAAACGGCAATTACATCCACGCGCTTCATTTATATCAATGTTGTGGCCTGTTAGCTTTGCGAACAATGCGTTTATTAAATACTTCACCTCAATAAATATTCCATTAAAAACCAATGGACTATGGTTCCCGTCGTTTTTCATGTTGAAAGTTTGATGTGATCGTAGATCGATTTGAAAAATATTTTTGAAAAAAAATGCTTGTGTTTTCCTTGTTTTTTTAGCATGTAATGGAAAATCTGCATAAAGGCCAAGTTTTGGAACTAATATGAAACTTTATGTTAAATTGCATCGTTTTTTTTCATAATACCATGAAATCTGCAGTAATGTATTAATGTGTGTATAACAATTCCGACCATTTATATCCAAGCGAACAATTGCTGCTTGCAATTGAGTGGACATCTAATAAATTAAATACCTTGCGGCGTTCGTATGGTTTAACAGTGTTTAATATTTAACATGCATTCTTTTGCCGCATGTGATATTGCCGCATTTTTGTTCTCGATACTACTACGCCATTTTTTTCAATCTCGTGTGCTTACGATTTTATAATATCTTAAGCATTTATTGGGATAGTATTTGAAATATATAACCTGCTTAAGTTGAGACGTTGGAAAATAAATACGTATAACTGGTCCATGACATCACACCAATGAATATAAACAACAATACACGACTGAAAACATTGGAATCTCAAATAGACACATTTATCCATGACTAGTTCATGGTGTTACATTTAATCATGTTACCTACTGATGATGCATAATTTGGTTTTTACTTTGATGTTGATTTGTATAGTAAGGGTAAACATTTCTCAAATACAACCGGAACCTCTTGATGAACTAGAAATGGCTGCATTTTTGGTCGTTTGAATAGTTAATTGTTTTGTTAATGGATTGTTCGGTGCCAAGTAAACTAGTACATTAACATTTTTCCGCCGTTTGCCAAAATCATAAGGCCGTTGTCACATACAGTTCGTTATTCCTTTCTGGAAGTCGATATTCTTCATGCGAAAACCTTTAGTTTAACATTATTTGATACTAGCCTTCGTCCATAAAAATTCTATGAAAAAACGACAGTTCATTTCACTGCGTATGCTAATGACTCGACATTTGCACGGAAATCGGACAATAAACTGGATATGTAACTAGACATTAGAATGTTAGTAATTGCCAGTCTAAGTGTTAAAAAAAACATTACGGTGAAAAAAGAAGTCATTTACATGCAATGCTATTACACAATAAAACATAACGAATAGATATACTGGATTAGTGTTGAATAAATGGTATTTAGTGAAACTTAGAAAACCAGAACAACGAGCTTTGGCAAGTGGTTAATGTTTTCGTGTTGAGCAAACACACCTATCTTTAATCAACACTTACCTGGTAATCCTTTTTGTCTCATTATTTTCTGTCTTTTTTAAAAACGAACGGAAGAAAATCACCAGATAACACGATTAACATAAAATTAAGTCACGAAAATCAACAAAATGACGTCATAATACTGCGCGTGTTTGCTGCATTCCACGGTGTGAACATACAGCTGTGTTTATCCTAGGGGGTGTTATTTCGTCAATGCAGGTGTGATTATGGGATAACATTAATTCCGTCAAGGAATTATTTCTGCAGAATTAATATTTAAAATAAAAATTAAATCTTTGATGCCAGCATTATGAGCATTTGTGTATTTGTGCCATTGTGCTCGTGCCATATGTATATAAAAATAAACATTGTCGACCAACCATTTCTTTTCTTTTTTGTCAGTAGTTGCCGATGTTCTGTCTATAACTCTATACTACCAATGTTTATGACACCCAAGGCAATGTAGAGGTGACATGTTGAGATGTTTTAGATTCTAAGAAGGCGGATCTAAGAGTAATAATTGTGTGGTGTGGGAATAAAAAGAGGACATTTTATTGCGTGAACCCATGTTAATTGATAGCCAAATCTCAAGCAGTTAACTTGTTAACAGTGATTTGCATTAAAATCGATACATATATGTGCGCTTCGTGAAATATATGGTTTGAAATAAAGAGTTGCCAAAGATTATGAACAAAATTGAACATATTACCTGGTTATTAGAAACCACATATCTTATCCTGTTTACAGCTCATGTATTTGGGTAATCCTTAAGTGTGCTTCAATACATATTTCTACATAAGGTGTGATAGTACAACCTGGTTTTATTATCAATGATATGTATAGTGTAGCTATGACAGATTCGCGACAAAATACGTACACTAAATAAATGATCATTCTTAGCGAAAATTCAGCCAATCAAGCCGTTTGGAATCAATATCCATTCTTAAATAATAAATAGCTAATGTAAGATACATTGTTAAGGATTCCTCCAGTCCATACTCGATGCATTAAATGAGGGGTTAAATATTGTGATGATTAACGAGCTTGAAATGACGCATCGTATTAGTAGTCATGTAACATCGATTCTATTAACAAGGCTGTCATTAATTGTGTTTGTATCATGGGCGGAACGAAGTGATCAATTTAAATGTAGTTTCCTATTTTTATAAATTATTATGTTAGTTGTATCAATAAATCACATACCTAGGGCATTGTTTCATGTGCGTTTTTATATTGTCGCCTAGTAAACTATTTTTGTTTGTTAATAATATGTAACCTACCTGTTTTAAATACGATCTTTATTATGTGTTGTTTTTTTCTTTTAATCTATGTGAGCAACGTTCAACTTATATTTTGACCTCACCTTCTATATACGGAAATACTTCACAAGTTCATCAATGACGTTATTGACTAAATGACGGGCCAAGCCAATAATTCGTTCATTGATATGGCGAACAATGTAAATACGTAAATCACGTGATATTGTTTGTATATGGCACCCGGAAAAGTGCTTCTCGTAGTTTTCGACTTCTTCAACATTTAATTAAATGTTTTTGCACTAATCCATTTATATGTTAACTACATTGCACAAGATATATCAATTACGAAACGCCAAACTATATCAAAACAAAACCACATGATGCACTGCAGTGATAATGCGCCTGAAAAAGGTAATTTGTAATTAATATAAATTAATATATTGATATAATAAATCCCACAGATTTTCAATTTTTAAACTACAGAGTAAAAAAGCTATGCAATGTTATCTCAACGTAGCAAATTATTATCTGGTAAAACTGTTTGCATTTCTCCAATAATTACAACTTGCAACTGCATTCCAGATGATAAAATGTTTTGGTAAAACTGTCCAATAAAGGTAATTTCCCAATTCGGTGTCTCACATACAAGAACTAATATGCGAACAAATTCTGATTATATTAGCTAGTGCCTTTTCTTGAACGCGTAGGACTCAATATCGTCGATCGGTTTTGCTTTTCTAGACAATACACGTATCAAACCACTCTCTTTATTAAGCCTAACAATAAAATATTCTGACATTCGGATGATGGGGTTTTTAATGGGAAGCCATTGTTTGTTAATAAAAATGAGTAATAACTCCAGAAGCATTTAAGGCATTACTATATAATGATGCACATTGGTTTCTGACAAAGGGTTGTCAAAAAAATTACATTTATTTAATGAAAATAATATATCCTCTGTCAAATAAAATTAAACTTGATACATTGTGCCTTTCGTCATGTGGCATTTATTAATTTTGGTTACATAGTATATACTTATTGATTTTTGCATTACGGTACATGTACATGCATGTATTTGCAGAAAGTATTTGCTATAACATATTGATTGACTGAACTATTGTTGACTGCTTACGAATATTGTATGTTTGCGACATTATAGATCCTAAACATTCTAACTGATGGTAACCCATTTAACTAATGTAATAGTGCGCGATATAATACTATTAAACTAGCTGCGGTAACCCAATTAACTAATTATTTAATGAGCAATATAATGATATGTATACACTATTTACTAAACTTTATTTACTTGGTACTTCTGAATGTTTAGTTCTAATTATTCTTAGGTATCAGTTATTTTGCTAGTTATTATAACATTATTATAACATAACACTATAGACAAACGTTAACATTTCTTCAATACATGTTTAACTACCTAATTGGTATACATGTAACTGCATATCATATTTGCTTGTTACTTCTGAAAATTCAGTTCAAATTATTCTTATGAATAGGTCATTTGCAAGTAATTAAAACACACAACTAGATAAATGTTAAAATTTCTTCAATTCAAAGAATTGTAAACAACTCATTCCGTATACATGTAATTACATATCATTGAATTAAATAACACAAATTAATACTATGTTTACATGTTCCAGCGAGTTAATAGTTTGTAAAAATAGCGTACAGTCACAAAATCGGGTTTTTAGATAATGATTAAGAATCATAGTCCAAATGAAATCTGTTTAAGTAATTGTCAACCTTAACCAGAACACGTTTCAAATAAAGGCACCAAATACTCTGAGTTTGAAAAAAAACCCATATAAAGTGGACCACGCTGTTTCATTAGAATGTCAATCGTATTAAAGCCATCCCCAGTCTGACGCTACTATATTATCCGCTGACTGGATCTGATGACTTCGTATTAGAGGTCACGTTCAGACGACTATTTCGTGAGCCAATGAAATTATTGTGGTATACCATTATATATAAACCACAAAACTATGCACGAAATTAACGTGAACTTTGGATTTTACTCGCCTAAGGTATCACTATATATCTATTGTTTTCAACGCGAAAATTAACTGTACAAGATTTATTTCCGAAGATCAGCTGGAAATGCATCACCTTTTCAAACCTGATATTGTATTGTTCGAAAGGTCATTTGAACGTGACCTGTTATACGATGTCCTTTTGATTTTAATGAGCTTGATTAGAGTGTATTAACTCCAAGGAAATGTAGAGGTCACATTGTAGAATGTTTTATAGATGTTTGTTTGAGAAGTTGCAATACTGCTACTCTAGTTTGCATCCATCCATGGAGTAATTAAATGGTAATTAAATTAAATAATATTATACTTTATTGCTATATAATTTGAATGCGATGCTATGTGGTTAATTGTTATTTACAATTCAATGTTTTGTGAATATTTCTGGGGCAAGTGTGAGGTTCAGGCGCAAGTAAACCGGTTTAAACCCCCAATGTGTGTGTGCACTTATCGTTCCAAGGAGGTGACCCCAGTGTTATTCATGTTTGGTATACTTTTGTCTGTTTAATGTTTTCCATGTTGTCCATTATTGTGTACGTGTGCTTTTTAAATGAATAATTCTGGGCTAAGTGTGAGGTTTGGCGCCCATGAAACCGATCTAAACACCCCCCAATGCATTGCATTGACCATCGTGTTTGGTATGTGTGTCTGTGATGTGCAGTGTTGTTTTTGGAAATTGGTCATATGCCATAAATAAACGACATCGGGCTGCTAATAAGAGTTCTCTCCTGCTGTCGCAGCTGGAGTTTCGCCTTGTTTATTACGTGTTTATGTTTAGATTTGAGGACGGCATTGCAATGCGTAATAATTGAGCTATATTGAAATAAAAAAGAAGACAATTTGATAACGTAGACCCGTGTTCATTGATTGCCATTTCTCAAGCTATCAACTTATAAACAACAATTTTCTTTGACATCGATAGATGTATGTACGAATCGTAAAATATGTAGTTGGCCATAAAGCTTGGCTAATGATTATTAATTACGTTTAACTAATGTTTAGCACGTGCTAATGATTACCAGATTCTAATGTTTAGCACGTGCTAATGATTACCAGATTGTAAAGAACTGCATGCCTTATCCTGTTATTTTCATCTTACGGGTAGCCCTAAAGTGTATTTCAATGCATACGGTTTCTACATAAGCTGTGTTAGTCTAGCGTTTGTTTTTGTATTTATTATTAATGATATGTTTAAGGCAGCTGAGCAATGACAGTATCGCGACAAATACATACACTTGATCACATTCGCCATATTTGTCACCAATAACTAAATGCACACCCCTTCGTGAAGCATCAGACAAGCACGCCTTTTGTCACACACAACATCAATGTGTTTGATTCAATATGCGCATTAAAATATTAATTAGGTAATGTACTATACGCTGTAACGGATTCCACCAGTCCATTCTCGATGTATTGACGTAGTAGTGTAATATTCCGATGGTTAACGAGCATAAAATGACTCATAGTTCTGTATTCATGTAACCCAGTTTCTATGATCAAGCCTATCATAAATCATTCCTGTATCATTGGCGTGAAGTAGCGATCAATGTTATTGTGGTTTGATATTTTGTTTATTAATTATTGAATGAGTTATATCAATAAATCGAAATTCTTTTCATGTGCGTTTTCATTTAACTGTGCTGCCGCTTTGTATGCCATTTTTTCTTAAAGTTTGTAAGAAATAGATTAGTTACTATTTACAACTACGAGCTACACTATGTTTATTGTTTTAATGTATGTGCGCAACGTTCATCATAACTTTGACCTTTCCTCGAATATACTGAGATATTCGTTCATTAGTGTAGCGTAAATACGTAAATCGCGTGGATTTACTTGTATACGTCACCCGAAAAAAAGACTTCTCGTAGTTTCCGACATGTTCAACATTTAAAATATGTACACGCTGTAAATCCTAAAGTAATATGTAAACTATCATTTATACAAATTATATATCAATTGCCGAGAACAATTAGACGCCATTACATATCAAAACAAAGCCACGTGATGCATTGCAGTGACCATGGTGTCTGAACAAAAGGTAATTTGTAATAAAATATAATTTTGTTTAATTTCCAAATATTGAATAAGGAAGCTATTGAATAATATCTAACATAATTCACATATATTATTCTTCAAAACAAGTTTCTTGCCATGGGGTTGTAGAAACGATTTGCATTATTCCAATAATTACAACTTGCAACTACATTCCGGTTTCTCAAATGTTTCCGCATAACGTCCGATAAAAGTAATTTACCATCACGGTGTTTCATATACACGAACTAATATGGGGACAAATACTGATATATTTTCTCTTGCTTTTTCTTGGACGAATACTAATCGATATCGTCGATCGTTATTGCTTTTCTAGACAATAAAAGTATTACTCTGATTCCTTTATGAAGCCTAAAGTAAACCGTTTCTTACATTCGAGTGATCGGGTTATAATATTGTAAGACATTGTATATTAATCTAAAGCGCAACAATTAATTAATGCCCAACAATAGCAGAAGCATTTTAGGCATTGTAATATAATGAAGCACATTGTTTTCTGACCACGCATTGGCAATATTACATTTATTAAAGCAAACAATCATCTAAGCAATAAAATAATACGTTGTTTGATTACATTTATTCTATCGATTTGTGTTAAAAGTACGTTTTTCAATAGACCATTGCTATAGGAGTTTGATTGACTGAGCTATAATTGACTGCGCATACATAGTTTGCGATTGCATCGGCAATAATGCAACTCATCATCAAGGAACAGAAACCCAATTGGGATCAACAGCATTATGTGTACAGACATTGACAGATCCTTTACAGACTTGCGGACGGCAGCGCATTTTACTAATGTAATAATTGCGTGATATTATGATATTAGTTAGTTTAGTACGAAAATGTATCTAGTTGGCAAAGTTAATACGTTCATTTCCCATTATTTTTATGTATTACCAAGCATCCATTCATTTCATTTCATTAATTTCAAATAATGATACAATACAACTCATCATCAAGGAACAGAAACCCAATTGGGATCAACAGCATTATTTGTTAAGACATTGACTGATCCTTTACAGACTTGCGGATTGCAGCGCATTTTACTAATGTAATAATTGCGTGATATTATGATATTAGTTAGTTTAGTACGAAAATGTATCTAGTTGGCAAAGTTAATACGTTCATTTCCAATTATTTTTATGTATTACCAAGCATCCATTCATTTCATTTCATTAATTTCAAATAATGATACTATTAATGTACAGAAAATTACAATTATAAAAGATTACAAGAAAAAATATAAAAGCAACCACGATATAGTGAAGTGACAGTAAAAAGGAAAAAAAAAAGTACATAATTACTATTTTAACTGTCATAGACACTGTTTGTCTGAGTTCAAGAAGCTAAAGATAGAAGTTAATAACTTGTTATTGGCGGACGCTTTACAAAGAGGGGGATACGATTAAATAATGGCGTTTTCTTAACATGTACTTTACTAAGTTTTGCTAGAGACTGAACATAGAAAGTGTATGATTATATATAATTCGATTGTATTTATGTTATTAAGCTCTTATTGAAAATGACCAGATCTAGACGACTGTAGGTTTCTTACTGATCACGTGTTTGGTTTTTGCTAGATGTTTTCCGATCCGTTTTCTTTAAAACACTTCATCAGTTATAAAAACAAAACACAATCGAAAAGCGTATCTACAATCTAACTTTCAGGCTAAATACGACTTGTTGCTGTTAATCACAAAGCTCCATAGGAAAATCTAAAATTTAATTTAGGTGTACTTAAGGGAAAATTTCATATCAAATGTGCAATGCATAACAAATTAAGTAAAAATATAGAACATGTACTCATACACACGTCAGAAACTTAAAACGTGTTTGTACAATGGTTCTTTGTGAATATCACCCCGAGTCTTCAACACTCTTAGCTTATTGGATCATCATATATGTATATATTCACAGTGAAACTTTATTATACTTAATGTATATATTCATAATGAAACGTATTATACAAAATGTATATATTCATAATGAAACTTATTCTACTTAATGTATATATTTACAATGAAACTTATTATACTTTATGTATATATTCACAATGAAACTTATTTCACTTAATGTATATATTCACAATGAAAGTTATTCTACTTAAAGTATATATTCACAATTAAAGTTATTCTACTTAATGTACATATTCACAATGAAACTTATTCTACTTAATGTATATATTCACAATGAAAGTTATTCTACTTGATGTATATATTCACAATGAAACTTATTCTACTTAATGTATATATTCACAATGAAAGTTATTTTAGAATCTAGCAATATTGCCGTTCAGTATCTACAAACCTCAGTTATTCTTAAAGCTTATCTGAGTTTATCTTTGTTTCAAGGATCTGAATCACGCGATGCTGATAAACGTACCACTTACGCCGGGCATACAGTTTTTTCAACGTCTTGACACAACTCGAATAATGACAGAGATTTTCTGACTGCAAATTGCTAAAGTATCGTCGGTTTGTCTGCAGTAAATAATAACGAGCCTAAATCAGATTCGTAACTGTCATTTTAGTTGATATCTGGAAACCAGCCCGTGGATTCTGAAGAATACTATGACATTTTTATCACTACGAATTTGAATAAGATTTGAATGTACAAATTGAAAGCCGATAGTAGAAATGTCTTTATTTTCGCGCATGTGCTCTAATCAACGTGCACCGACAAAAATCTCAGCAAGCTCCCATTATGTTATATATCTTTTGGAAATAGTAAAGGCACATGTGTTTCTATATAACATGATTTCTAAATTACATTTTGTAGCAAAGGTTACCATTAAATATTAATCATTTCTTGATTTCGGCCACACAAATGCATTTCAACAAAGTGTAGTAGGCGTAAAAAATATTTTTGTTTCAGGTAAGCCGACCTACCCTAAAAAAATGCCCCGACCCTAGAACATTTTATTGGGTTTGTCAGATAGAATTTTTGTTTATTTACCTTTTTCAATAATTAAATGTGTTTTTGGATAAATAAGTGTTTTGTTTTGATAGTATCCACTTATAAACAATGTTTAAGGATATTATTGATACGTTTTGAATATTTATTCAGTTTTAGAATCTTCAAGTTGACCATTTACCAAATAAAATAAATAAATAAATAAATAAAAATCCCCACCTACCTACCCTAATTTTTGGGGGCATGTTAACTGAAACAAACATATTTTTTTACGCCTTATGTGATATGGTGATCTATTGCTATAATAGGATCCTACAAAGAAATGAGGCGTGTAGAGCAAACCTGGGTTTAATGTATGTGCTTAAAGTGTCGTCCCGGGCTTGCCTGTGCAGTCCGCACAGGCTAATCAGGGACGACACTTTCCGCCTATAATAGATTTATTTATAGAATAGACTTTTTTGAAACAGAAAATACCATAAAAGCGGAAAGTGTCGTCCTGGATTAGCCTGTGCGAACTGCACATGCTAATCCCGGACACTTTACGCACGTGCATTAAGCCAGGTTTACTCACGACACGCCTCAAATATAGAATCGACACAATTCCTTCAACAGAAGTAATGATCAGGTCAGAAATAATTATTTTCTCACGCCGTTAAATTCACGATGGGCCGATATCTTGACATACAAATTCATCCGATCAAAATCATAACGAACAAAGTCATATTGCCGTGCGCTCAAATTAGCAACTAATACATCAGATGGCTACCGGAGTTTGAAAGCTAGCAATAATGCAAGATTGTTTCAGATTTTGTTTCAATATGCTTTATGTGGCAGTGATTTTATCATTATTCACCGTGTTCCCTATATCACAGGTTATAGGTTTAACATTGATCCCATCTGCGACGGTTGGCTAAACATGCATCGCCTGAATTATGTGAATAATGACAAGTACACTGTGGCCCATATGCACAAACTCCTAAGAAAACTCGTAACTTAAGTTAAATTTAAGTGAAACAATCAAATAAAATGTTCCCTGTGAAAATTAATATCTAAAATATAATAAAATAAGAAGGAACTGTTTAAATCTGCTGACGATCTAGTACATCACGCCGTGTCATTGAAGTTAATTACTCCCAAGAAGATGTACAGGTGACATATTGACATATTTTAGATTTCAGGACGGTTTTTAAAAGCCAAATAATTGTGCGGTTTGGGAATTAAAAGAGGAAATTTGGATTACTTAAATCCATGTTGACAGTGATTTGCTAATAAAGTGATACGTTCTAAATTAAACACAACTTAAAATAAGTAGTTGAAAATAAACATTTGCTAAGGGTATGTAAAACTAACGTGGTGCCAATAATTTGCAGATAGTAAGACCCAACATGTTTTAAGCTCATGGAATTGCGTAAACGTACGTACCTGCATTTTAATGATTACATTTTCTACCTAAGTTGTGTTAGTTTAAACTGTATTGTTTTATTAACTATTGATGATATGAATAAGGTAGCAATGGCATTGAGATTCGCTTCCATTAATACTGAATTCGTTCCAAAGGTATCGTATTTAATAACAAGCATGTAATGTATAGTTATTTATGCTTAATAAGGTCAATGTAAATTACCCACACACACCATCACTAATTACGTGTATATCATAGAAAAAATACCTTAAATTAATCATATACATTATTAATAAATAATTCATGATTTTAGGTGGTCATCCCAAGTGAAAAATCCGGCAAGAAAGCCCGCTGTCACAAACAATATTACTGTGTTTACTATCAATGTCAAGGAGTCCGCCAGTCCGTGTTCGATTAATTATTATTCTAATGGTTAACCTAGCTCGAAATGACTCGTCGCAATAGTATTCATGTAACTCAGATTTTGTCTCAATTATGGGCTTGAAGTGGTGATCAATTTTATTCTGGTTTTACATATTTATATTATATTGAGTTAGTTACATCAATGAAACACAGCAATGGAAAATTGTAAGAATTGTTTCTTTCCTTATGCAATACTGCTTATATGTCATACGTTAATTGTAAGAAATGTAGCACTTTCACGTTTTAAATGCCGTATATGTTTAATATAATTATGCTTAATTTACCGAATCCATTTGCGCAGTTATTTACAATAACGTCCACTAAATAAACAAAGTTGGAATATGCAGGATAAATGTGTTTGAAATAATCGGACATTCGTTTATAAACGTGACGTAATAACATAACAGAATGTTTATTACCCTCAGCATATTGAATTTCGCCGTTATGTATTTTGAATTTTCTGATTGTTATTTATGTATAAATAACATAGATTTTCAATTTCCATGTATCAGGCCTAAATTAAAAATCCTTTATTTGCCCTTTACCGACCCGAACTTTTAAAAGTGGGTCGGTACGTAGGAAAAATATTTTATTTTATTCCGAACACACCATGTTTACTAGTATCCGGTCACTAGGCGCTTGTTTTCACACTCGTACGCATTGTACTGTTTTGTTCAAGCGTCTTAATGATCACAATTGTAGCCTATAAAAAAATGTGAGAGAAAAAAAGCGAATTTTAAAGCATGAAAAAATAGCTAAATAAAAAAATAATTACCGCAGATTTTGCAATAACATTTTTTGAGTCGGCGGCTTTTTTGTGGGTCGTTCGGTAAAGGGCAAACAAACTTAATTCTAATTTAGGCCTCACTGTGTCAGAAAATATGTATCGAAAATTAAATAAACTAATCATCAATATAATAGAAATCTCCACAAAAAGTTCATTATTATTCGATGTCTAGACCGGGTTTCATTATTCTATAATTACAACTTGCCATATCAGATGTTCCGCGCAAAACGTCGGATAAAATTAATATTCCATCTCGGTATTTCAAACACACGAATTAATATTCGAGGAAATTCTGATATATGCTATCTTTTTTTTTCTTGGAGCTATAAGACTCAATATCGGTGATTGTTATTGCTTTTCTGTACAATAAAAGTATCAAACCTCATTATTAATTAAGCCTTGAGAAAATATTTCTGACATTTGAGTGATCGGGTTATGGGTAGACTTTGTTCATTTATCAACTGCACGATGCGCAACAATTGGAAACGCACATATATAGGATCTGACACGATATGTCATTTCATACCATGTTGTGTTAAAAATGTTCATGAATTTCGTTAGTTAGCAAGACCTTGGCGAGCTTACTAACGGATTTCCTGGACGAGTTTAATATGATATGGCATGAAATTACAACGATCATTTTTATAACATGCATTTAAACGGAAAACAACCTTCAAATTTAACCAAAACATGTTGATAAGTCCTAAAAGTTGTTTTCTGACGTGACGTCAGTTGATGTTGACGATGTCGTTTCACCAACATAACGTCATGACGTAACGTCAAAAAATGGCGTACATTTGGAAAATCTGCATTCGTTGCGTAGTTTAATATCGAAATCGTATTAATGTTTTGAACTAAAGACAATAGAATGGCAGGAATAACACAGATTTTTTTTATTTAATTCAAATTATGTGTGTGAAACAGAACAAACCGGTACTTCTCGGAATACCTAAACTATTGTAACTATTTAATTATACTTCAATTAACATGAACATTGGTAATATGTGGTATATTACACACAACAGTATAGCATTTGTGTACGAGATGGACGCTTTTGAATGCAGTGCTGAATCTTGAAAGATTATGATATTTTTGTATTTCTTATTTTTAATTGTCGATTAAACTTTGTATTTTGGTATAATTATGACAAAATTGATTTTATGGAATGCATCTTGAGTATAGTTTGGCTGATTAAATTTTGTTGATGATATTATATATAGAAATATTACTTTGAATATAGTTGTTAGGGTACCCCAAAATGTCCCATTGTATGAAAATTTCGGTACGTTTTGACAAGTTTGATTTTTCATTGTTGATATGTCTGACGTGCGTTGACAATATCAAATTATTTTTTGATTTCCAAAATACATCTAAATTATCTTTTCTAAATGTCTAAGTTACATTAAGTTATATTTTTTTATACAAAATACATACTAAATTGGTTTTAGGGTACCCCAAAATGTCCCACTATTTAAAAACGTCAAATCGTGTATTACCGTTTCAAAAATTAAATAAATCAAGGGCCATATTTATTTAAATTTGACGATGAACTTCTGAAAAACACTAAACTGTGTTGTAAACAGTTACCTTTATAATGACTAGTTTCTCCTGGTTTTCCCTTTTAATGAGAACTTTACCTAACCAGAAGTTCTCTCGTTAAGCCCCGGTCACGCTGTCACGATTTTGGCTACGATAACCCACAATTGATCGTGGACGTGTTAATCGTAATGACTCGGGGTGCAGTGTCCCGATTGTGTCTTCATACGTATACCTACGGTTGTTTTAGGACGAGGCTACGAATATCAACGACACTTGTGGGTTTCTGCTACCGATTCACCACGGTTTTACCAAGATATGATGCGATGTATTTAGGTTGTAATACTTTAGCGTCAGGTATACGCTACGGTAACAGACGATTACAGGCGATTGTTAACGTTTGTCCTAAGATTGTAGTAAGATTCATCACGATAAACCTACGAGCATCCAATAATTCTCAAGCTTAACTACGCTACAAGACGATTTGGACATCACGATGCTTCGTGCAGTGCATAATCGTGACACCAACGTAGGCAAACGTAGTGAGTGCGTAGTAACATCGCGCTCAACCGTACAGGCAACGCGACCTAATCGTCACGTTGTCGTGGTCCATCGTTTATATTCGTGAGCAGTCATGCTAGTTGTCGCTAAAGATCCCAATGGAATCGTAACTAAACCGTGTGGCAAGCGTAGAAATCCATACCATATACGTAGCAAAACGTACCATAACTTACTACAGTCTTGTAATATATATGTCATAAAAACTGTCACGATTAATCACGATTTAACACGACAGGCCACGAATGCCTTTTCGATAGCTGTAAGAATAAGCCAGATTGAGATTTGATGGAACTATGACTGTCCTACGTTATGGACAAATCGTTGCGGCGCTATGATAAGCCACAACTGTTTTGAACATGTTCAAAACTGTCGTAACGCCTCCCGATCGATAAGGATCCCCCAAGATTCGTCAAGATTCACACAGATACCAGTACGTATGTGTTTACGCTTTACCCCGTTTTACCAAGATTATGTAAATCGTGGGCAATCGTAGAAAAAATCGTCCTTATATGGAAGTACGGTAACATCGACTTCATTCCTGCTTGTTTATAGAAATATTACACGTTTCTTTAAAATATTAAAAGCACAGTTAATGCTAAATTTGTTTAATTTACTAGTAGTATGCAAGTGGTGAAAAACTAGAAATAGCATTGATATTAATACGTACAGAGAATGATTCGTGATTATCTAAAAATATTCTGAAAAATATCACAATACACCTCGTATGTCACATCTTTTAAAATGCATTTCTCCGCGCTTCATTTGTTTTCAAATCCTTTAAAATGTATGTATCCTGATTATTATATCATTTGTTTTCAAATCCTTTAAAATGTATGTATCCTGATTATTATAATGCATACAATTCATGGAATTAACATTATTGTATTTTTCATTTATTTCGAAGCACAGTGCAGTGCATATTAGGTTAACAGGTGGACGTAAAATAATATTTTCTATGAAAATGACGTTTAGTATGTTCCACTTGTGTACGCCACCTTTAGACGTTACGTCCATGCGATCGGTCAGTCAAAGAATACGCAACCAATGGAAACGCTCATTTACACATGTGTAAGATAAAAATATTCGTAATTACTGTATTACACGGAAAACAAGGTCTAGCATGCGATACAGCACATGGTTAGATAATAATGAACCTTTGTTTCCAACAACGGCTTGTTAAAAGTACATTTATTTATATAAATAAACAACGCTCTATCAAATAAAACTAAATAGTTCATATTTCCATGTGACACTTTGTAATTATGGTTATATACATAGATACATATTGCTTTTAATGTACAGGTATATTTTAACAGGAGGTAATTGCTATTACCGTTTAGTTTAAACACATTTGATTTCAAACAAGCATGTACATGTACAATTTCGAAACATACAACACATACTAATAATACCATGTGTATTGTGATATTGTTAAGAATATTTTAGATAATGATAATCACGAACAAATGTGTACTAAATGTGTACTAAATGTGTACTAAATCTGTACTTAATGCTCATTTTTTAATAAATTGTTTATTGTATATGCATATGTACAATTTCGAAACATCAAACACATACTAATAATAACATGTTTGAATATGATTAGAACGAAAGACATAGTCTTAAATAGTTCTTCTACTTGTAGAGTATATTCAGGTGCATGTTGTCAAAATGAACACAATTTGTTTACCAATGACCTGGGCAGACTGAACAATGATTGCTTTCTTATAGATAGTTTGCGGTTACATCGGCAGTAACTGAACACATACACAAGGAAAAAAGAACAACATTTGGGATCAAGCGCAATATTTGTAAATGCATTTACTAATGTGCTACAGACAACTGTATGATAACCCATTTGACTAATGGAATAAGTGCGTGATTTTATATTGTTATATAATCTATAAATAGCCGTACTCCCATTAGCCATAGATGACTGAATATAGAAGGCATGTCGTTTGGCTTTAAAGAGTTTATGTCTCATGGGATAAAAAAAGATGTGCGGATTTCCCAACATTGAACATAAAAATTCACACTCAGTAACAGGAACCAGAACTCTTACCTAAATTCATGTCATATGGGCTAAAATACTCGTAGATTTGTTGAATTTTTTCTTGTTCCCGACCAAAAGTGCATTGAAAACTGTACAGTAACAGTGAAACAAGCACAGATAACTTTTTCTGTCTACAAACAACAATGACGTCATTTTGTTGATGTTCGTGACGTCATTTTATCTGTTTTGTTTGATTTACTAGGTCATTTTGAGAATTTATCAGAATGTGGTGAGATAAATAGAATAACAGATCGGCGTTGGATTATAATAGGTTTGTATGTTCGGTGATTTTGCTAGTAAAACTATTTATAGATAATATAGCAAAACATTTGTTGACTAGATGCTCATTGGACATGGTCTGATGTTAACTGCTAACGCCTCGGTCAACATGAGTTTCACCCAGGGAACATCAGACCATGCCCAATGGCCATCTAGTTAAAATAATTTTATAATATTAATAATGGTGTTACTAAATTTTATATAGTTGTCAATTGTGTTCGATTCCAATAATTCGTATGTATTACCAAGCATCAGGACATTTCATATACTTATGACATTTATATGTAAACATTAATGTTAACATAACAAAACGTCAGATAATTGGCACGACGTATTTTGTCATGCCACCGATAACAGTTTGAACAGCATTAAGCTTAAAACGACAAAATCTGGTAAACAACTGAGAAACACAGTGGAATGTTTATCTTTAACTATACCGTAATTATGATAACACCCCCTTTGTCATAAATATTACATGAAAACAGCCTGCCAAGCTACGTTTTGTTTAACCTTGTGAACATTAATATAACTGCGTCATTAGTTCACCGCAAATTATGTTTTAACCAAATATACAAGTAAACTTTTTTTTTAAATAATACCGAAAGGTTGGGAACAATAGGCTTATAGATACAAGTGTTTAAAAGGTATATGTGTATATCGTACGTACAGTTAAACGACACTTATTTGATACCGTCGAATATCGTTTTGTGTTACCATTCCTTTTGATTCCGTCTGATTATATTATCATATAAGCTCATAGTGAAAACCTTTGCAGTAACTCTATGTCTTTAAAGCATGCTCCTCCAATCGTTAACCTTCAATTTAGGTTCTCACGTGACTGTTTAAGAGTACGAAATAACCATGAGCGCGTAATAATTGTTTATATTCAATTGCTCAAGCAATGAATAAAAATCGTTCCTGTAACAAGAACTTGCGAACAACTATACCTAGCACAAACACGCGGTTATACTTTTTTTAGACAATTAAATGGAATTGATCCTCTTGGCAAGGAGCTTAACTTATTAGTGGTTTTAATGCCGGTCTGTTTATATAATATTATGATGACACAGATTTTAAATTAGTTCTCAGGATAATAAAATATTGCCGCTTAAGGCAGCCGATTCCGGTCTGAAGCTCAGCAATTATTCTAAGAGGAGAACGCATTATTATGTACCACTATTGTGTTGTTAGAGATGACAATTAAATTATTTAATATTAAAACTTGAATATCAACATTTGTAAAAATAAATTGTAATGAGTGTCAAATAGGAGCAGTATCGTCCATTGTCACTGATTACTGCATAACGACGAAATGCTTTCGAGAACACACAATATTCATCTTATCTCGGATAAAATATATACCACAATAATAACTAGTTATTGGCGGACGCTTTACAGAGAGGGAGGACGATCAAATAATGTTGTTTATAATGTATTTAACCTTCGGTTGCTAGAGACTAAACATAGATATGATTGTATATGCTTTGTGATATTGGTCTTATTCTGTTGTAGGTGATTATTGACACGTTTAGTGACGAATATTGCTCTTATTTATCACTCCGGTATATTATTTTCAGTGCAACGCTTATTCTAATAAAACCGTAAAAACAAAAAAGTGTATCTGTGGATTAAGTCATACCTTTTATACTCAATATCCACTTGCTCTATGAAACATTGAGCTTAATAGATTATTGTGGTGATATATCTAAATGAAACATAGACAAACACTTTCGACAGTTCTGGTCTTTCCGTATACATGGTATTTTGGAGAACGCATGGGCACGAAGAAGGTGTACTAAATTTTAAAGATAGTTTGCAAGTTACAAGTTGCATGATGTGTTTAAGGGCATTGATCACTTTTAACTTGGTCATTAGTTTTACGTACTGCTGATGAGACTAGAATATGTTAAAAATAAATACAATTATACTCATGATACAAGAACAGAAGCACAACACACAAGTATTACAATAGGCAACTAAATATTTGTTCGGGATGCGTATTTAACGAGTTATTACAAATAAATAAGTAGTCAGTCACAAACCGTATGCGACGGGTTAACAAGACATGCTCTGATAACTTACGCAGGAGCTGCATACATATTCTAAACTCAATAGCAACGTGCTAAACAAAATCATTAAATGATCATTAAATCGTGCAATGTTTAGGATGATATAGGTCGGTTTCCGTGATGGCATACTAGTTTATTTATAAGTTTATAAGTTTGAATGACCCAAGATCAGATTACCTATTGTTTGAATGACCCAAGATCAGATTACCTATTGTTTTAATGACCCAAGATCAGATTACCTATTGTTTGAATGACCCAAGATCAGATTACCTATTGTTTGAATGACCCAAGATCAGATTACCTATTGTTTGAATGACCCAAGATCAGATTACCTATTGTTTGAATGACCCAAGATCAGATTACCTATTGTTTGAATGACCCAAGATCAGATTACCTATTGTTTGAATGACCCAAGATCAGATTACCTATTGTTTGAATGACCCAAGATCAGATTACCTATTGTTTGAATGACCCAAGATCAGATTACCTATTGTTTGAATGACCCAAGATCAGATTACCTATTGTTTTACTCAATATGCCCTGTTGAGAGTTATATTGTGCCGCTGTGGCACATTATATGGTGTTAATAAATTAATGTTGATTTTAGTATTTCAGTGACTGATTAAAATCTAAATGAAAAGTATTAAATTGTATAAATTATTAAAATTAATATGAGACAAGCATAGCACGCATTGTTTACTATTAAAAAGTACGATTACTAAACAGTCAGAGTCTTAATTAATGCTTTAGGCATACAAATTAACATTTATTACACGCACTTGTTTATACTATGATATCGGTAACTAAACGTATATTACTTTATGCATACTAACGTTTATCTGAAATGTTAATACAGTTCAATGCACCACAAAGAAACAAATGTTATTTTTATCTGATAGGAGAGCCACTTAGACGAAATATTCGATTAGCTTTCTAAAATGGTGACAGGTTTGGATAAAGACACAATATAAACAAGGTATGGATAGTATTGCAAGCAATACGGGAGTTCCCTACCGGTGAAAACCCCTACTAATTAAACATTGTGCAATACCGCCAAATCGCCCTTTATCTGTAAATGTACAAAGTTTCATATTCAAATCCCATTTGTCACTGCAGTATTAAGTTGTTTGTTTCTATTTTAGCAACAGTGACCAGACATTCGAGTTACTTTTTGAGTTATTGCTGTAATAAACTGATAGAGGGCAATCATATAGTCCATTCTGTGTACCAAGTTTCATAATCATATGTTATGTTGTTTTCGAATTATTACAGTATTAAGTTTATTTCTTTTTTAAGTAACAGTCACGTGACCTTTGACCTCTGGTGAAAAATAGCGGGTCGTGTACAATCCTCCAATCCTCACCCTGCTCTTTCTATGTATACAAAGTTTCATCAAAGTATCTTCAGTACTTTTTGAGCTATCGCAGGATCCAGGTTTTGGGGACGGGACAGACAGACAGAGTGAGACCGACGGACGAACAGACAGACAGACGCACACAGACGGAGGGCAAAAAGATAGCCCAATCTGTGTACCAAGTTTCATGAAGTTTCATGATCATATCTTATGCACTTTTCAAAATATTACAGTATTAAGTTTATTTCTATTTTTAGTAACAGTCACGTGACCTTTGACCTCTGGCGAAAAATAAAGGTCGTGCATAATTCTCACATTGCTGTTGCTACATATACACAGTTTTATCAAAGTGTCTTCAGTACTTTCCGAGTTATCACAGGATCCAGGTTTTGGGGATGGACGGACAGACAGATATACGGACGAACAGACAGAACGACATACAGACAGATGGCAAACCTATAGTTCAATCTCTGTACCAAGTTTCATGGTCATTTCTTATACACATTTCGAATTATTACAGTATTTAGTTTATTTCTATTTTTAGTAACAGTCACGTGACCTTCGACCTCTGTTGAAAAAAAGGTCGTGCATAATCTTATGTCTTCAGTACTTTTTGAGTCATCGCAGGATCCAGGTTGTTTTAGTTTATTTCTATTTTTAGTAACAGTCGCTTGACCTTTGACCTTTAGTAAAAAATAAAAAGTTGTGCATAATACTCACATTGCCGTTTATAAGTATACCAAGTTTCATCCAAGTATCTTCAGTACTTTTAGAGTTATCACAGGAACAATATTTTGCGGACGGACGGACGGACGGACGGACGGAGGGCAAACCTAGAGTCCCCTCCGGTGAAATCACCGGAAGGGGACTAGAAAGTTCAGATACAGATACCGTTGAATGTAACAGTTTAATTTACTAAATGCTCCACCAACAATGCATAGTGTTGGCAGTATGGGACTAAAGCTGTGAATTCGGTGAACTTGCTATTCAGGAAAGTTTTGATTTGATTAAAGCTTACCAATCGTGATACATCGACCATCTCCGGAATGCTCGTGTCTATCATGAAGCCATCTTGGCTTGATACACCCAACGGTGATCCGCCTGTGTTATAGGGCTATACACGACGCGCGTTGAAATAGCACTACATTTTATGTCGACACGATGATAAATAAGGAAAGGTTGATGTATATTTTACAGGCATCCTGACCTATTATCCAAAAGGCTTACTATGCAAATATAAGTTCAAGAAATTATAATCCGGTATCGAAAATGATTCTAGTGTTTACAAACTATCCAAACCAAAAGTTAAACTAGACTTAATAGTGAAACAGAAATTAAGTTAAATTACACTAATAAAAACAAGGTTTTGAGGAAGAATCAAATAAAGATAATGAAAATGTCTACACAATACGGGCTGCCATTGCGTTTTACTGCTGGCTTTGGAAAAGGCCTTATCTGTCAGGTACAATTACATGTTTTAATAATAGACTTATTATTTTTTGTAATTTAATGTATTTATTTTATAAATTTTATGTTGTTAATGTTATTATCATAAAGTATTATGATATTCTTGAGTTCGTTCATTTTTATACAACAATTTAATATCTGCAATTCAATAGTATTTCTGTTATTCTTCTTCTTCATTTCTTCTTCTTCTTATAATTATTATATCATTTGTTTCATTTTATTCATTCACTTTTATCTAATGTCCATGGTTTCTTATTAGTAATTCACCATAAGTTATTCTGATTATAGTGTTTTTGCAGCATTAGTATTATTACTTAAGCTATGAATAGTTGGCATAATTCTTGTTAACTAGTACAACTAATTTAAGTCTAAATAGCATTTTACTTTTTGTTCATGTTTACCTTTACATCGCATGCTTAATTACAAAATGTTCCTTAAGTTATTCTGATTATAGTGTTTTTGCAGCATTAGTATTATTACTTAAGCTATGAATAGTTGGCATAATTCTTGTTAACTAGTACAACTAATTTAAGTCTAAATAGCATTTTACTTTTTGTTCATGTTTACCTTTACATCGCATGCTTAATTACAAAATGTTCCTTAAAATTTAGTCACATGTCTCTTTTTTTTACAGGTGAACTGAATTTTGCAAGTCTGTGATTAATATTGGTCATCTCCCTAAGAATATCAAACCTGGCGTTGACTGGTATTCCCACAAGAGCTCAATGAGAACTTTCGGTTTAGAAACTCGACTAGAGTGTAAAATTTAATAATCTGGCAGACCAACCAAATATTATCCAAGGATATAATGAAGGACTGCCAGTTTTATGTCAATATGACTATGATAGTATGACAATTTGTTAATGGAAATTAAAGGAACACATGCTGAATTTATCATCATGTACTGTGACAATTTTATGCTGTTTTCAGCTTCTGTGTCCTGAACTTGCAATACCTTAATGATGTATTTGAAGCACATGTATTTTATAACAGGTTATATAGCTTACAATAATGCTTTGATATGTTTCCCATATAAAATGTATACAATAATAATATAAATATTTACTTTTATATATTAATATAATTATAATGTTAATGTAGCAGTCATTATAACAAATGCGATATATTGAAATTAGAATATTTTCAAAACACATAATCACTTACAAACTTGAGAAGTGATGTGAAAGAAATACAGATATTTTTATGTGCCTGAACTGTGACAATATGACAATTTTGAAATGTATGGACACATCTAGCAGCTACATTTTGGAATTAATGAAACCAGTAACATGGCGTTATTTCTACAAGCAAGTAAACAACCCAGACAGGACATTTTCTATGATAGTACTCAGTTATATCTAGCCAGTATAAACACATGAAATATGCTTTTATTAACAAGATTACCAATTATACTGTATTTAGTGATGTATATGCACTGATGAACTTTGAAGGAACAGTATGCATCTATATAGTGTAATGAATTTAATGGTGATAAAGTAAATCACCTTGTTTGTTGTAAAGTTCTGTTTTTAACAAATTATAACCAGTTAATATCAATTTTCTCCTGAAATCAAACATGAAAGTGACATTTACACAAAATATGAAATATAACAATCTGTACTCATCTGGTTTATTTACCTATATTTGTATATTCATTTATATGTGCAATGCTTATGAACAAATTGAAGTAATGTGATTATTTTGTTTTGTGGTACGCTGTTTAGATGAATTCCCAAACTGGATTGATATAAATATTTGTCAATTAAAACAAAATATGAGTGTTATAAAAATATTATTTGAAGTTGGCTAATTGAAAACAAGTGGTTCAAAATGATGCAGGGCGCAATATTTGCTTGAGTCAGAAGTGAAAAAATTGCAATTTGCTTGCATCAAAAAGCAGGATTTGGCATCAATTAAAATCCCTATCCAAGACTGGGTGTCCATAATAGTATCAAAGTGAGTGGCTTTCTTATAATACATTTGATTAATATTATCAGGAGCATGTTGTTAATATCATTAAGCAAATCCAAAGATTTAAGTCATATTATACTGGTATATGAGCTTATACTAAACACACAATTTCATGCCGAAATGACAGGTTTATTTTACATTTCAAATGTGCAGGACAGTTGATACATAAGTATGGATACAACTTTAATATTACAGATTCATTAATCAGTATATTTGACAAAAACAAAATTTGGTAGTGGATACAACGTTCGAAAAGCGATCGGTCTTACTAGATGTTCCGTGAAATAGAATTACACATTTACGAATATATATATGCCAGTATGGGTGAATTTTATAAAGAACAGAATGGGCATTTTGGCACCATTTTTTAGGATATTAATTTTGGGGGCAAATTTAGGTCCTGTATACAGTTCTCGACCATAATATACTATGTCTGAAAATCCTGACGGTTACAAATTACAATTTAAATATGTTGCCAAAATTGTTGGCGCAAAAATATGGTAGCTGCACGAAGTAAGAGGTTTTCGTACTAAGAATTGTGCTCGCTAAAACTCACGATGTAGTTAACCGAAGTAAATAAAACCGATTTTACCAGTTAAATACAATGCAAATTTAAATGTATTAATAATGATTATCATTAAACATACCATATCAAAATGGGGGGTAAACGTTACACTTATCAAATTAAATTCTTTGCACTTACAACGCTGTGTGTACAATATACCAGCCAAAAAGTCATGTAACCGAATATGTATTTACAAATATTTTTGTACACTAACTGAACTGTAGACAACAGCACTTTAATGGGCTTATTTAAATGTATTGTACATTTCTTTTGTGCAATCTCACTTTTAAATTGAACATTTAAATAAATCAGTTTTTGCTTCTCTCTCAAGGGGACGAATTGTCATAATTAATGTAATCTGCAAGTTATATTATCTATGGTAAAACTAATAAACGATTAGTTGTAGATTATATACATGTTATAACTACCAGTTGAAGAAAGAACTCGCATTACCTACATTTATTTATATATTATATTTGTATCTAATTACTTGCAATACCCGATCTGAAGATCCGAAAATGTCGAATCTTATTTGGATCCGGGTCCGAATATAAAATTTGGATTCGTTGCATCCCTAGTTCAAATCATACACACAGCGCTAAATTCGTGTTAGGCAACCAAATAATACGGCTGCCAAAGCATGTTCAGACACTGATTGATATCGAACGTTCGCTTGTTTACGTCTACCATGAGTTCACCTAAATATAAATAGTATCAAACAGCAAGAATGGCAGTTTATTACTATTGGCGAATGATAGTAGTTTGTGCAAAATACAGTACGCATGCTTTAAAGAACCATCCCCTTAACCATTTATTGTTGTTCTGATAACGGATATAAAATACTTTATACTTCATTCATTCTGTACTAGTAAGGCGCACATGTTCATTGTTCCAACGAATTGTGTTCATAATTTACTCGGAAAATCTCATTGGAAGCAAAAATATATTTTTTTGTTTTCATTTTGCATTGTGTTCCATTTCTTTAAACTTGTAAAAAAACAGTAAAAATATATGAGAGATATCAAGCTTGATTATCTGCTGATGTTTTATTGTCAATTACCGATCATTAGGCAAGCGTAGAAGTAAACTTTAAGCAAGCTATAGAAAACAATTGTATTATTCGAGACGTTGGGTTCAGCATACTATTTTGATCAAACATTTACATAAACAATATTTATAACAATATTTCCTCTATGTATCATAAAACACCACCTTTGATCGATTCCTACAGATGTTTGGACATGTATACAATAAGACAAGTGAACACTATTTGCAAACAATGAAGCGTAGATTTTACCAAATTTTAATTGTACAAGCAATACTTTTATAATTAAAATAAAGTAAAGTTGCGAATAAAAACATTTCAACACGGTGTTTAAATACAAAGGAAATCGTAGCTAAGGTCCGTATTCTCTCACGGACATTTCCATTTTTCGTTAAAATGCGCATATGATTCCTAAATGCACCATGGATAGTATAAGCTTGCAGGACATATTCACATTTTAATGTATATGCGTATTTATGCAGCTCAGTCGCGCAGAGTATATGTATTGATTATGTGGCAAATATGTTAACGCTTTTTTTTTGTAAACCATTAAATGTTTTATAGATGTTTTACATAAATAGAATTCTTAAAGAAATAATAGTTCAATCAGAATGCAAATAGTTGCAAGACAATTGTTGTGAGCTGCAATCACAGTCCCTCAATTATAGGCAATATTGAACATTGGTATTTCATGCTTGCACCATAGCTCAGCAATTATCTCGGTGGTTGGGAAATAATGCAATGCATGGGATCCTATTTGTCGTTAACTCACACGCAAACATTTGATCGGTGAGACATTTATTCAACATGTGATGCATTAGCATAAAATTGTACAGTTTTTAAGTTCTTTTTACACTTTATAGTCAGTAAAACCAAACTGTTATGCCGGGAAATGGTCCGTTCAGGTTTTATTGGAGTCCAACATGGTGAAAATCTATCACCGTCATTATTTTCTTACTTTCTAACCAATTCACATCATTATTTTCAAAGTAACACGATATTGCGTGGCGTCAATTGCAATAGTCATATTACTGATGACAACCTTATTGTTTATTTAATATTGTTTGTACATTTTTCTATACTGGTGACACAGTAATATTATGCGAATCTGCTGATGACTTACAAACACTATTAATCTATATGAAAAATATTGTGATCAATGGAAACTAACAGTCAATTCAGAAAAAAAACAAAGTTCTAGGTATACAAAAGAGCCGAAGGCGTAATCACGTTTTTACGTATAAAGATTGTCCATTAGAAACAGTTAGCAGCTTTAAATACTTAGGAGTAGAATTTAGCAATAGCGGTTCGTTTTCTAAAGCTAAAGTTGAAATATCTAAACAAGCTATTAGAGTCATGTACTGTCTTATAAGTAAGTGTAAAAATTTAGCTTTGCCAGTGGATATTCAAATAGATGTATTCAATAAAAATCTTCAGACCTATTCTTTTATACGGATGCGAATGCTGGGGATTTGGAAACAATCAAATACTGGAAAGAGTGCAACTTAAATTCTTATTCTTGGAGTCAAATCAAGTACTGCTTCTAGCATTGTATATGGGGAAATGGGTGTAAAGCCGGTATTAATTGACATAGAATACGGAATAATTTCGTATTGGGGGTAACTTAGTATCACCATTATATCCAAAGTTGTCATCCACTATGTATACTGTCTTGCTTCATTATTTAGCATGTGCATTGTATATCGTAACCGATGGCCTCGTTATCAAATATTCACAATATGTATTTTTCCTCATTTACTCATGTTGTCATGTTATCACGAACTGAAATTTCTGAAATAAACTTCGTCATGGTATAAAAAAGTCTTCACATTGCGACAGTGTACGAGAGATTTTAACCAAATTAGTGTTACTTATTAAAATAACAAGGTAAAAATTAAGCTATGGGTTATGAGTACTGAACGGGAATGTAATTGTAAGACGCACTTATAGGTTTGAAACAAATATTTATTAAATTTAAATGGTAGTGTGGTTGGTTTCAAGATGCCTGAAATGTAATCTAGCCACACTCATTCATTGCAGTTATCAGTCATTTATGCATAAACATGTGTTTGTTCATATTAATTTAAAAAATGTCCTATGTTTAAAAAACGTACATGTTCAGTAAATTACTGATTTTGCGAAGATCATGCGAGCGTGACTGCATTTGAAAACACCAATTATTCCTAACAATAATGAGATCGTTAGATTCGTGCCACCACATGTGCAGACAATGGAACGCACTTACTGGAAGTGGGAGCGCTTTTAAATGTTATATTGTTATGATGGGATATAACTTTTGAACGGGATCAAATCTTAAGTACGTGTAACACTGCATTAATCAGCTAAGCTTTGGAATTATCTTCGTGTGTTGCAATGTTAAATGTAAAAGTTGGCGTTAATGTCTTCATTGTCTACTCGAATAAATTATGTTAACGCACACATGCAGCATCATAATTGTATCTTAGAAACACATCCGTATTATTAGAACTTTAAAACACATGTTCACATAAATATGCAGATAGTTTTCATTCAATTTTAGTGAACTAAAGAATACACACTTGTCGAAATGTGCTGAATAGCGCGCATTAGTGTCGTTTTAACAACCTGTTTTGTTTGTAAGGAGATGTCTATACCTGTAGATAAATAAGAATTTATTTCTATTCTGAAGATGATGCATTAACTAGTGGAATACATAATGGTTATTTAGTTGTTTCCGACATTTGTTTTCTAGAAAGCATTGGGTTCATTCAGGAAACAATCACGTGTGCGTGTCAATTCTTCTTGGAACTTGTTTTGCTGTTATGTTGCGGCGAGAAAATCTAATGTAGTCAAAATACGGTTTTTCCTGTGTGTATAACCGGTATATATATTTATAAATTAAATTAAAATAAAAATTTGAAATGATTTACAAACATGTATAATTGTTAACGCGACATGCTTATCTAAGCGGGTCAATACTAATCTGTGTTCGAAATGTAAAGTATGGTCCATCAAAAATGCTTACAAACGTGTGCTTAATTACTATATGCAATATTATCAAATATCAAAATATGCACAT
Source organism: Congeria kusceri (assembly GCA_027627225.1). Classification (NCBI taxonomy): domain Eukaryota; kingdom Metazoa; phylum Mollusca; class Bivalvia; order Myida; family Dreissenidae; genus Congeria; species Congeria kusceri. Next base: position 31,345,308 of record CM051024.1, read on the forward strand.
ATATTCGTGTATAATTACTGACGTTTAAATATATAGATGAAAAGTAGACTACACAGATATTTTTTGTGTTACCAGGACTTAGGTATATTTTCTCTTAGTCATCGAAGGACACCAATGATTAGCAACTGTCAATGCTCATTGCCCGGTAAGCAGAATTTTTTTTTGATGAGGAAGACAGAAATAGTTCTCTAACGTTATATTTGGTATTTAGAGAAATTTTAAGCAGTCAATTTCAGGATAAATATTTGCAAAAATAAAGTATTTGCAAATTTGTTATATTTACACTAAACAGCCAGTCATTACACAAGGTCAATGAATAAAAAGTGACATTAAAGAGGTTGGCTAAATAACAGTACAAAACACTTGGTATCAGATTGACAACACTTTGTTCTAGTCAAAGCAGCTGATGCAAATCTATTGAGTTCGCTTAGGTTGCTGTGCAAATTACGTTATAGGCACGATATCGATAAGGTTTGCCAAGAGCAGTACAACGAGGATGGTCGAGACTTTGAGTATGTTGTAGTTTTCAGGCTTGCTATCATGCTTTAGGTCTAATATGTCGAATAATGCAACTGGATCACTAAACTGACCGTGGTCTTTATATATGCGTGTGTGTCTATCTGTGTACTTATTTACAACACATCGATTTTATTTAATCTGTTGTCTAAAAAGCGATCTATAACTCATTCAGTTGGAAACTTACGCAATCTTCCATTTGTTCAAGAGTACGAAAATAACCATTTAACATACTATCTAACGTCTAGTAATTGATGAGATGCGATTGCTAGGGGAATGAATGAAATGTATTCCTGTACCAAGAGCTAGCTAGGAACTATACTCAGAACAAATACGTAGTAATACTTTATTAAACAATAAAATGAAACGAATGCTCTAACAAGACAGCTTTGCAATGAGCGTAACGTATTAATGGTATTCAGGATCTATACATATAATGTGGTCGCATGACAGATTTTGAAATTATTCTCTGGATAAAATAATATATTGCCGCTTAAAGTGGTCGATTCAGGGCACAGACGCTCAGCAGTTATTTTGTTAAGTCTAGATTATAATTAAAATAAATCGTAAAAATACATTGCCGAAATTGAAATTCGTAATAAAAAATTTAAATGAAGTGTCAACTAGGAGCTATATTATCAATTATAATCGTTAAAGGTCGGAAAACGTGCAAAAATTTGGAATCCAGTCTTATGAAAACATATACCATTCATTACCAATTAAATACAGTGGCGCGCTAAACGCCCCAAATGGTTTAATAATAAATCTACTTGGAAGCAAATGGACATATATACTAATAACGAAAGACCGCTATAAAGCAGCCACGGTATAGTGAAGTGACAGTCGAAAGGAAAGAAACCAAGTACTTGATTGCTATCTTAAATGTCATAAAAACTTGTTGAATTCAGGAAGCAAAATAGAGAAGTTAATTTCTAGATTTTTGGCGGATGCTTGAAGAAGAGGGAGGACGATTGGATAATGTTGTTTATAATTTATTAAACATAGGGTTGCTAGATGCTGAACAAAACAAAAACTGCTTATATACAATGTTCGTCTATTTAACGTATCAAGCTGTTAGTGAAAATTGCCACATCTAGCGAAGAATATGGTTCTTGATTATCACATAATTTGAATTTCGGTGGAATACAGTCACATTCGGATAAAACTTAAACAAAATATATGTTTTGATAAATAAATACACTCATACTCAACAAACCCTTGCGGTATAATACTCTTAGCTTAAGCATCATCTTGATACATGTTAATGAAACATCGATTAATACTACCATAAATTCTGCTTTTAGTATACATATAAATTGTATTTAGAGAACGCAATGAGCGAAGTAGTTGTATTAAAAGATAATGTTGAAAGTTACAAGATGCACACTGGGTTAAAGGCAATTGATCACTAATAACTTTTATATACTGCTGATAAGCCTAAAAATATGTAAAAAAAAACAAAACTAAAATATGCAAGTAAAAAATATGTGTTCGGGTGTCGCATTTTAACGACTCTGTAGATTGTTATTACAGGGCAAACAGAGCAAATAAAGGTAATACGTTACACTGATCCAATGCATATATAATAATGCATGCTCTGATTGCTTACTCTGGAGTTGCATACATATTGTTATCTCAATGGTCACATGCTAAAAGATCATTAAATGATCATTAAATCATGCTCCGTTTAGGATGATATTAGGGAGTTTCAGTTGGTACATACAAGTTTATATTTTTATATGCCTCAGGTCATATTACAAATGTATCCGATGTACCCAGTATTCCTTATTGAGCTATATTTTTTCCGCAGTCTGTGTGGCACGTTAAATGCTGTACATAAGGTATGGTGACTTTTAGTGACTTCTTTTAGTATTATTGAAAATAATTAAGATGTATTAATCTGTAAAATTAATATGTGGCTAGCATGGCAAGCATGGAGTATTATTTAAACTACGATTTCTGATCAGTCAATTTCTTAGGTAATACTTTTATCATACGTATGAACAGTCAGGACATGTACTTGTTTATGCTACGATTTCGGTAACTAAACGTTATTACCTTATATAAATAACAACGTGTATCCCTTATGGCATTACATAATACTGCATTTCAAAGCAAAGACGTTATTGTTATTCGGAAATATGAGTAATAACATTGTCAAATGTGACAGGAATGCAGTTGAGTTGCATAGGATTGTAAAAGAACTTACCCAATAATATACCACAGAGAATGCGCCAACATTTGCAGAGAGCCACTTAGATGAAATGTTCCATTAGCTTTCTAAAGTGATGAAAGGTTTGTATAAAGACACAACATATATTATTGTTTAATACAGATATCGTTCAATGTAACAGTGGAATTAACAAAATGCTCAACCAACAAAGCGTAGTGTTTGATGTATGGGATAAAGCGGTTGATAATATTGCTTTTCAGGAGAGTTAATAAATCAAGTGTTGAATTGATGAAAGCTCATGTCAAAAATCTTAATAGCACATGTGGGAACTGTAGGAATCATTAGTGTAGCAATAGAACAGTTTTATATTTACAGTGTAAACAATGTTGTGAATTACATTGGCCTGTTTATACTGCACACGTTACATATATGTTTAACTGCAATATGTGTTAATGGATAGCCATTTTGTCGGGATTTGAAACTCTGTAGATTTAGACAATTTATAAATAAAGAGTCTGAATATTGTATATCGGGAAACAATGCTTAACAAATGCTCATAAATTAAACAATTCGCATGCGTTTTATCTGTGCGGTTGTCTAATGCGACAAATGTGGTAGTCTCATACATTCCTATAGTAACAAAATACGATTCTGCTTTTCTAGTTGTTTTTATACAATTATCGTATATTGTATATGCAACACATATATTACATAGTTATGTGAAATAAACTGCGGTACGAGAATTGATACTATGAAAGTGTCCTTCACCAATTTATATGACGAAGATTTATCTATCGTTATTTTATACAGATTTCAACTAGCGTTTACTTAATAACAATGACTTACCTGAACGACATGTTGCTCGGCATGCATCGATTACAGGAATATTATGAATAACGATACACATATATGCTCCTGTACATTTAAATGTATGCTGGTTGTAGTAACATATTTATATTGCCTGAGATTTCGCTGACATTAAACGCATTTGACTATTCGTTGCATTAACATTTACAACTGGTACTAGTGTGATCGCGAAATTCAATGAAATTTTAGCAAATAGTGTGCCAATATTTTGCAAATGAATAAGAATACTGTTTGTATGTCTCGCTCTCCGAAGCCATAACACTCGGATTTCTCCGCATTCACTTTAATTACAATTGTCAATAATCTGATCAATATGAATTTCGATTATTTTATCAGAATTTGCAACAAAGAAATAGGTACGATATTGGTTTTAATTACACATATGTGCATGTAGTATGCATCGAACCAAACGACAACACATTTATAATCAGAACGTATCTTTAGTACATATTTGCAAATAAAACAGTTAAACAAAATGAAAGTACACCAGCAGCAAGAAAAATCTAGCCACCATAATATATATATTGGCACGGACACATTTGTCAACCTTCATCAAGTCGGTGCTCGTTGTTGTAATCATGGTTTCATGTTTTGTGTCAGCTTTGTGTCTTCAAGATGTGCTGTTTGCCTTCAGCAAAAGCTTTAAGGTCATTAATTAAGAAATACTTGACGGGTAAGAGTTGGTTATTGCGGTAATAACCAACGGTTTGGAGTTCCGATGCGTAGGAAGTCATCCACGAGGGCGATAGCCCGAGTGGTTTGATAACAAGCATCGGAACGACAAACCGTTGGTGTTACCGCTATAACCAACGCTAACCCGTCAATTATTTCGATTCTAACACGATTTTATATTAAAATCGTTTGTATTTTTAAAGGTTATTAACGAGAACTATATTAATTAGGGATGTCAACGAATAATCGAATGTTCGATTATTCGAATACTTGAAAAATATTCGAATATCAAACTACTATCCGAATAACAAAATTAAATGTAAAATCTTCAAATATAATAAACCATTTCAGTTTAATTGTCAGTCAACACAAGCTGTTAATATTCTGGTTAGGACAGTTTGCTATTTTGACACGTCAGTTATAACACGTTGGAGGCCTGGGTGCACAACTTGCGAAAACAGATTATGATACCTGATGAACGGGGACATACATGTGCATTGTCAGTAGAACAAATTATGTTCTCGTAAGCAAATACCACACTTGGAATAAGCTAAAATATCTATTTATCTATTTGTTGAGTTGGCATCTGCATGATACAAATGTATATATTTCCGGGACGATTCTTAATTATATTTCTAAAAAAATATATTTTAAAGGGTAAACGTAGTTTGCAAATGCATCCATATAAAAGCGTGTTTTTTTTATATTACACCTTTAATATAACGACATGACTCGTAAAATCTCGATGAAAACAAAATTGGTAGCGTTTCAGTATTCGTTGCCATCCCTACTATTAATTCAAAATAACGTCAATTTTATTGATAAACATTGAGCGAATGTCGTCATACTTGTTGATAAATACAGTGAAAATGGGATGCTTACAAGCGCAAATTAAAAGCATATTAACAAACCGTAGACGTTTTTGCGAGCCTAAAGATCAAATATGTAGTACAAATGTGGTTTTATTGAGCTACATAATTCAGAAATGATTGGTTTGTCGCAATTTTGCTATCGCGCGTTTACGCACGTGCATTTTACGGAACAATTTCTTTGAAATTTCGGAACTATTTTCAAAACATTAGGCTCCGCCTATAATTTGTTGCAGAACATGATTTCCACTACTGCTGGTGCAGTTGGAGTTTCACTATCCATATAAGGCCCTGGGAAACAAATCACTGACCCTTTTCCACGGTCAGTACGAGCATTTCAAATCATGAACATAGCGGTAAATTCCTTGTTAGGCAAGAAAATAACACAGCTGCCAAAGAAAGTTGTAGCAGTGATCGTTATTGCAGGGTCAATTATTTACGGCTACCCTGTGTTCTCTTAAATTGTATCAAATAACAAGAACGGTGGTTCATTGCTAGTGGCGAATGATAATTTGAGAAAACTTCAGGCATTCAAGAATCGCACCTTTAACCATTTGTTGTTCTTCTGACAAATAATATAAACTACTTGACATTAATGGTGTACTAGTAGGTCGAACATGTTGATTGTTTTAACGACACGTCTTCGTAATTTACTCTGAAAACCTCAGGGGAAGCATGAACACATTTTATTTTGCTTCACTTTTTGATCGGTTCCATTTCTTATTATTTTTGATTTGTACAAACTAGTATCTGAGAGATATCAAGTTCGCTAGCCCGATGATGCCTGATGTTGATACTGTCCAATCACTAGCCAAATGTAGAAATACGCGTTAAGTAAGATACAGAAAAGAATTGTTATCGAGTCGCGCACTTTATCTGAATTCGTTCAATTATTTAATGCAGGATCGTTTTTAAAGATCACATCACTACTATATTAGACTTCGGTTCAGCATTTTACTCGTATTCTTGTTGTGTTTATTTTCAAACGTTTACATAAATGCTATTAATAATACAATGTCAAATGTGTTTCAAAAACATAACATTTGATCGTGTCCCATAGATGTTGAGACATCTATAAAATAAAAATAAAAGCAAAGTTTAACTTTTAGTGCAAACATTTTGTAATTACAAACCTAATAGAAGAACGATGAAAAGCATTTCGATATGGCGCTTCAACACAAAGTTGAACGCTGCTTAAGTCCGTATTCATAAAAAACAGACTTCCAAATCACGTTAAAGTACACAATTCCTAAATGTCCTCATGGATAGTATAAACATGTATTAAAACTGGATATTTAAATGCATATGTGTGTTTATGAAGCACAGTCGCACAAAACATATTAAATATGTGTTGTGAATATGCTAAATATACTATGCTTTTAGTTTGACATATGAAATACTTGATTAATGCTTTACATAAAGTAACTATAAAAATGTAGTTGAACCAGAATGCAAATTGTTGCAAGACAATTTCTTTGCGCTTCATTCACAGTTCCTCAATTATAGTCAATATTGTAAATTGGCCTTTCGTGCTTGCACCAAAGCGCGGAAATTATCTCGGTAGTTGTGGATTTACATAATGCATCATTTTCTCGCACGCAACCATTTGATAGGTGAGGCATTTATTCAACATGTGGTGCATTAGCGTAAAATTTTCAAGTTATGAAGTGTTTCTTTGCTTTATAGTGAATAAAAACAGTATATCCCAGATATTGTAAAGTGGTTAGTTAAGGTAATAGTTTATATATTATTCACATTGCGATAGTTTAGGAGAGATTTTAACCTTCGGCTATTTAATGTTATATTATGGCTAATTACAAAACCCAATCCTGAACAACGTGTAAGCAGCGCAAAAATTAAACTTGCGTACAGAGTATTGAACGGTAATGTAGTTGAAACAAATATATATTAAATAGACGTGTAAATCATTTATTTTATGATTTCTTTTACAAGATGCCTGAACTGTAATCCAGCCATTCGCAACAGTGTACGTATTCACTCCAGTTGGTTATCTATTCATGAACTTGTGATTGTTCATATTACTGAAAACAATTTACCAACTACATACCAACTGAATATGTCAAGCCCAAAATGCGTGATTTCACATCCTATGTTTCAAAGAATAATATGGTAGAATCCGGACTTCGTGAAGATCGTGGTAGCGTGACTGCATTAAAATCACCAATTATTCTTACAAATGATAAATACGTTAGATTCGCGCCACCATATGTGCCTGAAAATGAAATGCACGAACTAGAATTGGAAACGCTTTTACATGTTTTGTTCTTATCATAGGGGTTGACGTTCAATAGAGCACATAGGCGTAAGATTGCATTATTCATTTTAGTTTCACAAATAAACTGGTTTGTATTAGTGTTCATCGTACATGTTACCAGCATGTTCTTGAAACTAATACTCTTGCCTAGGCGTGTTAAAGTGTTTATATTGTATTTAATATTCTTTAAACGTACACATACAACACATCAGTAAACTTAACTGATTTAGGAAATTAGAATATCATTACTTTGTAGAATTTGATAACATATATGCAAACCGTTCGCACAGCACATATTTGTTTCTTTTTACAGCAACTGGTTGTTTGTGAAGATGTAGGATATGTGAAAACGTGTAGATTTATAAGAATTTATCTCTATGATGATGTTGATACAGTAACTGGCGAAAGGCATAATGGTTATTTAGTTGTTTCCGACAGTTGTTTTCTAGAAAGCATTGGGTTCATAAACAAGTCTTTTTGGTTGTCCGTTCTTTCGGGAAGATAATTTTCTCAAGTTAAACTTCGATCTTTGCTTGTTTATGAACGATCTATAGCTTTATAAATTTACGAACCTTTGAATGAATTTACAAACACGTATAATTGTTTACGCGACTTGGTATGCTAAGCGGGTCTTTCTTCGAATTGTAATGTGTTTGCTCTTTTTAAGACAAAGCGCTTGAAACTAAATGATGATCAAGAACATCACGCCATTGAATATGGCGTTTAATGAACTATCACAACAAGACTACACATATCGGTTCATCTCTAGACAGTCGCATATACACATGTTTCCATGCGTTACTTATGGATTTGCATTTGTGTTTTAAACAGACGACCAACCGCGATGTTTGTATGTGCCTTTTTACTACTTGATAGAAAATGGATTGCTGATGTCTTGGTCGCCTCAATAGTAAATACTTTTAAATTAATATTTTTTCGTCCAAACATTTACATTTATTTGCCATTTGCCTACATAAAAAGCAGACTTCTTCAAAAGACATAAACCCTTAATTCGTGTAAATTAATGTCTTTGGCTGTATGTAAAAATAACTTTTTCATCTTTTTGCGTTTAGAACTGATTCAACTATAAGGGTAATTGGACAATACACTGGCAATCTTTATTTGAAATAATAATTTAGCAATTGATATTGCTAAATATATAACTCGATGTAGAAATAGCAAATTCCATTGCATACGAAATCGTAACACATAAGCACACATGAACGACTCAAAAACTGTTAAACTACGCTAATTATTCAAGGTAAAATAGATCGTGTCATTCATCTAACATATAGGGCGATTATAGCATTGTATTTTCTTGTCTATTTTCTCGTATTATGTGTAGATGGCAAAACTAGATTATTCCAATAAACCAATACTATGCATTTTAAAACAAAAAAAAATACAAGAATTAACACATGCGTCATATGCGGATTGAAAACAACGGAAGAATTTTTATAAAACGTTTTATTTCTTGTAATACGCGTTGCTGGTGATGTGTTAGCAGTAGTTCTGTGCATCATGACGAGATGCTATTAAAGTGCATAACCCCCAAAGCAATGAATAAGCAACGCATTGAGATGTTTTAGATGTCGGAATAGCAGTTCAAGGCAAAATAATCGTGTTGTGTTGAAATAAAATGGGGAGAGTTTGATTGAGTGAACCCATGTTCATTGATTGCACATTCTCAAGCAGGAAATATTTACACAGGACTACGCTAAGAAATCGATATGTATTAAAGCAGATATAAAATCTAAATAGAAACACATATCTGTAAATTCGTAAATGGAACACAGTTTAATATGCACCAAGGTATTGGAGTGTTACAGTAAATCGGAATCAAAAATCCGTATCCGTAGAAACTGCGAAACTGTAAAGCATATTTAAAACATACAACTAGCTTATTAGATTACAGCGATAGTTGAAGTTGGTCCAGGTTATATTATTGTAATAATACATAGATGATAAATAGGGCAACTAAGAAGCCTCTCAACACAACATAAACTGCAACGTTTATAGCATAACAATACACGTATAATTTTTTATTATATTGGAACCATTAAAAAACATCAGACAAACAATCACACCCAAAAATAATATGTTTGGATTCAACACCCATGGTAAAATAATAATCAGCTAATGTTAGATACATTATTATGGATTCCACGAGTCTGAATTGGGCTAATCAAGTAAAAGGGTTTATTTGTGATTAAAAACGAGCCTGAAATAATTAATCACATACATGGGGCATCGTTAAAAGCGTGTGTTCATTATACATTACTGGCACCAAGTAAGCCATAGTTTATTTGTTAGCAATAAATAACATATATATTTTAAATACGATTTAATTAAAAGGACAATGTTTACGAAAATTGCCCCACGTGGCAAATACAGTAAAAGTTAGAAATTTATATATTTGTATTTGAATATAATATAATATAGCTTAAAATAATGTATATATAATGGGAAAAAAGAGTTTACGCATTCTTATACAAATAATAATCTAATTTTGGCTGTGTATATTTCGCCCATTTCTTTTTCTATATTTTGACGTCAGAATTGTAGGTATTTTTTATAACCGTAATCTGCACATGTATTTGCAAAAATCAGAATAGAGTAGTTGATTAGAGCGCTGTTGGTTGTCTTATGTTCTTACGAACCCGGCGTCGTGAGTTCGATCCCTACTTGGGGTTTTCTTTTTATTCCAGTATTTGTGTTTATTAGTGTCTTAAAATATAGTAAATTATCCATACTTTATTTAATATATACACCTTTGTATTGCTTATTGCTATGACAAAATAAACTAAACATTTCTGTTTGCCATCAATTTGTCGTCGACATAGCCGCTTTAAGGTTGATGTTTTACTATGTTTGACCAACGTTCGTAATTCATTACACCTTATTATTGCTGTTTGTTAAATGACGGGCTAAACCGGAGACTCGATATAAAAATAAACGTAGCGTCAATATTACGTGTTTTGATTATGTCAACCGTAAATAGTTTCATGTAATTCGACACTTTCGGCATTTCATTGAATATATTAACTGTTAAACAATATGTCAACAACTCCAGAAACACTTAAGGCATTATGAAATAATGATGTACATTTGTTCCTTACAAAATGATATCAAAATGACATTTAGTTATTACAAATAAACAATCCTCTTCCAAATAAACTATAACTAAACATTAAAGCTTTTACATTAAGCACTTTATAATTAACACATATTCGAGAAAAGCAGAACCACTTTATAATTAACACATATTCGAGAAAAGCAGAACCACAATGTGGATCAATCTCTGTATTCGTACATACATTTACAGATCCTTTACAGGCAGTCTTCATACATTTACAGATCCTTTACAGGCAGTCTTCATACATTTACAGATCCTTTACAGGCAGTCTTCATACATTTACAGATCCTTTACAGACAGTTTTCATACATTTACAGATCCTTTCCAGACAGTCTTCATACAGTTACAGATCCTTTACAGACAGTTTTCATACATTTACATATCCTTTACAGACAGTCTTCATACATTTACAGATCCTTTACAGGCAATTTTCATACATTTACAGATCCTTTATAGGCAGTATTTATACATTTACAGATCCTTTACAGACAGTTTTCATACATTTACAGATCCTTTACAGACAGTCTTCATACATTTACAGATCCTTTACAGACAGTTTTCATACATTTACAGATCCTATACAGGCAGTATTTATACATTTACAGATCCTTTACAGACAGTTTTCATACATTTACAGATCATTTACAGACAGTCTTCATACATTTACAGATCCTTTACAGACAGTTTTAATACATTTACAGATCCTTTACAGGCAGTATTTATACATTTACAGATCCTTTACAGACAGTCTTCATACATTTGCAGATCCTTTACAGACAGTTTTCATACATTTACAGAGCCTTTACAGACAGTTTTCATACATTTACAGATCCTTTACACACAGTCTTCATACATTTACAGATCCTTTACAGACAGTTTTCATACATTTACATATCCATTACAGGCAGTATTTATACATTTACAGATCCTTTACAGACGTAATTCATACTTTTACAGATCCTTTACATACAGTATTAATACATTTACAGATACTTTACAGACATAATTCATACATTTACAGATCCTTTACAGACAGTGGGCAACAATCCATTTAACAATGTAGCAAGTGCTTGAAATAATTTATTAATAATCTTGTTACAAAAATGTCTCTACAGTTGTAATCAGCAATTTTGTACGTTCAATTTTAATTATTCGAATTGCAACAACAACCATCAGGTAATTTTAATTATACAATGGAGATACAAAAAAATAACAGAACCACAATACTAACAATGTCATGTTACTGATAATAGTTTATAAAACATTCAGCTCACAGCCAACAAATCAGGTAAAATTGAGAAGTTCAATAAGTACCTTTATAACACTGTATTAGTAAATTATAATATACATGTTTAAGTACATTATATAAACATATATAAGCTCCTGCCCGGCTATGGTTAATAACATCGTGATCGTTTATATAGACTTAGTTAACCGTCAATTTTGTTTTAACAATGAAATTAATCTTCCAAAAAGGGCTTGTCAAGGATATTAACTTATTAGTGGCATAAATGTAATGTTGATACAATATGGTATTGTCACAGACTTTGGAATAGTATAATTAAATATGCCGCTTAAAGTACTTGATTCCGGGGACAGAAGCTCAACAATTATTCCAAGGGAAAAATGTATTATTATTTATATTATTGTGTTTTAGATATAGACCAAGATTGATATGAAAATGTTGAAAATATTATTCCAAAATTGTATTTCGCAAAAATGAATGTAAAAGGCGGTGTCAAATGAAACCCATACAGTCAGTTATCATTGATTATATTCGAGACAGGGTGAAACAATGGTGCATACATGCTTAGGAAAATCATACATCATTCATCACGGATTAAATACATTACAGTGGCGCACCAATCGCCGCCCCAAAATGGTAAATAATACACTCCTATGGAAGCACATTCACATGTATACTAACAACGAAAGACTGCTATAAACACAGCCACGAGATATAGAGAATAACAGGTTACTGCCTGATCTTGTGTAATATATCAGGTGAGGCTTGGAATAAGATAACGGCGAGGCTTATACAGGTACCTTTGTATCAGGCCGATACCAGCATAGTGGTATGATAAAGTGAAGTGACAGTCGAAGGGGAAGAAAACAAAGTTTTAATTACTATCTTAAATGTCGTAGAAACAGTTTGTCTGAGTTCAAGAAGCCACAAATAGAAGTTAATTACTAGTTTAGGCGGATGCTGTACAGAGAGGGAGGCCGATTAGATACTGGTGTTTACTATGTATTAAACCTAGGGTTGCTAGAGAGTTAACATATATAACATTATTTTATATGATTGGCTTATATTGATCTTATTCAGCTGTAAGTAACAATGGCCGCATCTCGTAGGGAATATTGTTCACTTACCGGTATTTGATTTTCGGTAGAACTCTCCTTTGATAAAACTACAAAAACCAAACGTTTATGTTATGGATACAATGTACATTCATAGCATTCACATCCAATATCCATTTGCTCTATTATACCTTGAGCTTAATAGAGTATTATTTTGATATATCTATGAAACATAGGTAAGTAATACCATCAACTTCAGTGTATTTGGTATTTTGGAGACCGCATGGAGGAAAGAAGGTGTTCTAACGTAATGGGTCACTTATTACTTTCATATACTGCTGATAAGCCTGTCAAAAAGAATTACAATAACACAAACATTACACTATGCAACTAGATTTTTGGTTCGGGATGCGTATTTTAACGAGTTTATAGATTGTTATTAATGGACATAAATTTGCAAATGAATAAGTAATCACAAACTATTCACTACTTACAAGACATGCTCTGATTGCTTAAGCTGGAGCAGAATAAATGTTCTAAACTCAATAGCAACGTGCTAAAATAATAACTAAATGAGTATTAAATCATGAAATGTTAAGGTGATATGAGTAGGTTTCCGTGGGTACATACTTGTTTATTTAGTAAAGTACTGGTTTTTATGAATCAGGTCTTATTACTAATGTACCCGATGTTCCCGGTATTCCCTATTGAGATATAATATTCTGCCGGTTCTGAGTGGTACATTACTTTATGTACATAATTAATGCTGATTTTAGTTATTTTTTTATACAAGTGAAAAATATTGAGTTGTATAAGTCCGCAAAATTAATATGTTGCTAGCATGGCAAGGATGGAGTACTCTTAAAAACTATAATCACTAAATGCTTCTAGGTTTATAATTGAAGCATACGCTTCAACCTTTAACCACACACTTTTTATACTACGACGTCGGTAACTAAACGTTATTGCAGTGTTCATACGTTTATATGTATGAAGAAAACCTCCCAAATTTAACTCAAATACATAAGTCCTACAGCTCAGAATTCCAATCAAAAAGAGAAATATTATTGACCCCCAAAAATGATGTTAATATAATTACGAATGTATATTTAACAGCAAATACATGGGAAATAAAACAGTTAATGAAATTAAAGGTACACCAGCTGCAATGAACCACTGCTATAATGGAATTGACTATCTATATAATCATGTAAACAGGCGTGCACGTCACATCACGTATCAAGACAGCAGAGAAAATGCACACAACACATGCATTAAAAAACCGTCTTACAAGACACTCCCACACCCCTAATATGTTGGTGTTTTTTTGTCTTTTTTGTGTTTCCGATGTGTACAGTGTACTGAATAAGAATTTAATACATTGCCTCAAATAACGGGTTCATGGTGGTTAATATGATTTTACACCTGCTGATGTTTCATTACCCATTATATTTTATTTATCAATTATATATAGTTACATTTGTTCAGGATCGACTTTATGCATTTAATGGCTTTACGAAACTTACACTGATCATTTCTTCACAGCCAGTATGAGCAGTTCAAATCATCAACACAGCGCTAAATCCATTGTTCAGCAAGAACATAATAATTATGACTGTCAGCGAGTGTGGTAGCAGTGATCGTTATCGCACGGTCGATTATTTACGTCCACTCTGAGCTCTGTTAAGTTGTATCAATAATAGCGGTTTATTGCTAATAGTGAATAATAGTTTACATGCGTTTGAAAACTGCTCCTTTAATTATTTGTTGTGGTCCTGATAAAAAAAATGTATTAAGGATAAAAATTTCTGCACAATAATTCTAAACTAGTAGGGCGCACATGCCCATGCACAATAATTCTAAACTAGTAGGGCGCACATGCCCATTGTTCAAACGACTTGTTTTCGTGATTTACTCTGAAAACCTCATAGAAAGCATGAACACATTTGATCTTGTGTCAGTTGTTAATTGAAGTTCACTTCACTTGTGAATGTGACAAAATAGAAAGAAATATATTAAATATATCAATTTAGATACCCCGATGATGCCCATTGTTGTCAATTACCAATTACTAGCCAAGAGTAAAGGTAAACTTTAAGCAAGTTACAGAAAACATTTTTTTTTATAGCAACACTCTTAATTTATATGAATTCGTGAATTCATGCATTGCATGATCATTTAAGAATAAATCACATTACTACTGTATTCGGCTTTGGGTTGGGCGTATTATTGTGAGTGTGTTTTAAACTTTTATAAAAGAGTAGGTTTTAGTAAATGTGTGTAATAAAAAACAACCCTTGATTGAGTCCTACAAATGTGCAGATTTTGAACAAGACTCTAGTTAAAGTACGATGAAAATCATTTAGACATGGCGTTCTGACACAAGTTCAGGACGACACTTTCCGCTTTCATGGTATTTTCTGTTTCAATAAAGTATCTTTTAAACATAAATCCACTGAAGGCGGAAAGTGCTGTCCTGGATTAGCCTGTGTGGGCTGCACAGGCTAATCCGGGACGACACTTTACGCACATGCATTAAGCCCGGATTTTCCACATGATTCTTACATGCCCTATAAGCATGCATGGAACTTAGATGCTTAAATGTATGAGCGTGTTTATGCAGAACAGTCGCACAAAACAAATCAACTTATTATGCTGCAGTTGTGCTAACAATTGTGTTTAAAACATTATATGTTTGATTAACGTTTTACCTGCATCGAGCAATAAAATAAATAATAGTTCAACCTGAATGCAAATTACAAGCACAGTCTCTCAATTACGCGCAATATTGTACACTGGCCTTTCGTGCTTGCACCGAAAACGGCAATTATCTCGGCAGTCGAGAACTAATTCATGCGATCATACATGTCATTAACTTGCACGCAAACATTTGATTGGTGAGGCATTTATTCAGCATGTGGTGCATGAGCGCAAAGATCGGCAGTTGTAAAGTTGTTTTTTTTTAAAACTTTTTATAGTCAGTACAACTTTACTGATTATACCCCAGCTTTTGTAATATATGGTTAGTTAAAGTCATGGTGCAGGTATTCTTCACATAACGACAGTTTCCGAGAGATGTTAACCAATTCGGTGTATTGAATTGGAATGTATGTGTAAGACGCACAAATAGGTTTTAAACAAATATTTATCACATTGTAGTGTAATTATATTTTGTTATTTCTTGTACAAGATGCCTGGACTGTAATCCAGCCACACATAACGACGTGACTATTCATTCCAGTTAGTTATTTTATCATTAACCTGCAAGTGTTTGTTCAAATTACGTAAAACTATTAAACAACTGAATATGTCTAGATCAAAGTGATTGATTTTAGGTACTGTGTTTCAAACGACCATATGGTAGAATCCGACTTCGTGAGGATCATGCTAGCGAGACTGCATTAACGTCACCAATTGTCCTTAACAATAATGAACACGTTTGGATCGTGTCACTATAAAATTGTATTTTGAAATTGAATTGGGAACGCTTTAAAATACGTTTTATTGTTATATCGGAGCATTTTGTTTTGAAAGAATCAATGCGTAAATATGAGTATCATTGTATTTATTTTGCTTTTTAATTTAAGTAACGATAATTTGTAACGATCGTTTTCGTTAATTACCGATTTCAATTATATTATTATATATTGTATTATGCTAGGTCTTAACATCTTGTCAATAAGCAGGGATATATCTGATACTTGTATTAACTTCAATTCATCGTGCCTCAGATGGTTGCAGTAATGTTGTTCTTGTGAATATTAAACCAGTGAGTAATTAAATTGTAATTAAATTGAATTCATATTCTTTTTTCTTACTATTGAATTTGAATTGCAATGTTATGTGGTTAAATTCTTTCACAAGTGCATGTAAATCTTGGTATTCAAATATAAAAGCTAATCTGAAGACTAACACATGAGGCGTTTTATGTCTTCATTACCTATTTGAATAAATTGTTTGCACGCACATATGCAGCACAATTATTTGTTCTGAACTGTTTTAGGAAAATCATCTTTATTATTTAGAATTTTAAAACAAATGCGCACATACATAATAATGCAGATAGTTCTCATCCACATTTAGTTAACTGAAGAGTGCACACTTATCTCATTCTGCTGCATAGTAAGCATTTGTTCCTTTTTACAACAACTTGCTATTTGTAAGGAGATGTCAGTACCTGACGGTTAATTAGAATGTATCTCTATTCTGAAGTTGATGCATTAACTAGCGAAAGACGTAGTGGTTATTTAGTTATTACCGCCAGTTGTTTTCTATAAAGCTTTGGGTTCATTAACGACACAATCACGTGTGCGTGTCAATTCTTCTTCGACTTTTTTTGGATGGTATTTTGAGGAAAGAAAAGCTCATGTAGTTAAAATACGTTGTTTGTGTATTATGTATATTTATTAAGTTAAGGACTTAGAATTAATTTACACATTAATTGTTTTGCGACTGTCTAGGCTTAGCGGGCCAATTCTTATCTTTATTCGTTCGAAATAATGTGCACTATGTTTCTACATTTGTATATTAAATATGCAAATTAAAAATATGTGTTCTTTATAACAAACTCATGTAATACGTATACATATTTGAAATATGCCACATTGATTCTGGTAACGTTACTGGTGAGTAAATATATTGATGAAAAAAGTGAACTTAAACGATAATTCATGTGCTAAAAGGACTTAGGTAGATTGCTCTTAGTCATCGAAGGACACCAATGATCATCAGAACCTTATAAAAGCTCATTGCCCACTAAGCATAATACAATTTGACGTGGAAGACAGTAATAGTTCTTTAGCGTAATGCCTGGTATTTATTGGAAAGTTAAGCAGTCAATTTACAGGAAATGTGTTTGTAAACGCACAGCATTTACATATTTATTTTTGTAGCTTTTATCACCGAGTAAGAACCCTATAAAAACATTAACATTTAATAAAAATACACCAAACAGTGAATGTGGCTATAATGTCACTGTATACTAGTCATGTATGTAAATCAGTTCGCTACGTTTATGTTGCTCGGAGCAGTGTGCTAGTCTATAGGCATTTTATTGTCAAGATTAGCAAAGTAACGGTGACGGTCGAGATCTGACGTGTGTTTCATGCTTGCCGTGTTACAGTTTGTCTTGTACGTCAAATATGGTAAGTGGCTCACTAAATTGACTGTAAATTATAGTTTAATAGTAAAGCTGGAATGCACCAATTTTATATACTTATACATATTAAATTAGATATGTGTAAATAATGACATTCACGGATTATTTGCTTGTACATGTATTGCAAACATTTACCTGCATCTATATGTATATCTGTCGGTCTGACCGTCTGTCTCTATGTCAGTCTTTCTGTACCTAATTTATAAAATTCGGGTTGTTTCGAATAACTTTCTTAACGACACTATGAAATGATGCTAAGCATCTATAACCTATAATCAAACGACTTACGCAAAACTATATCTTATCATCGCTTCTAAAACAACTTCTATAACTTCAACCAAGCACTGAAAACTCTTTGATTGCACAAAGCATTATAGATTTATACTGCGTGTCAGGAATTCGTTATAAAGGAAGAATCCACATCCGATTTCTCGGGTTGTTGGTCATTAAATCACTAATGATTTCCGGTTAAGGCTCAAGTAAAACATAATAATTAACAAAGTTCTATTTCACTAGTTCAGTATTAAAGGGCGAAATTGTCTACGAAATGGGTAAATGTACAATCGGTAACAAAACCTTTCAAACATACTATTAACACCTCGTCGTGGAATAAATTAAGCAAATATCCTACTTTATTATTATGTTGTCTGTTTCTTTAAGCTATAATACATGCATAGTTTGGTTTGACGCAAACATAGTTATGCATGGTAAGACGAAAATAAATGTCTTAAGAGTGCTTTGTTTGTTCACTTTATTTTAACAATATTGTTTTTATTATTATAGTTGTACTTAAGTCATTATAATACTATTGTATAAATATATTTTTATATCAAACTGTATCGTGTTCAAAAAGTATTAAATGCACGGCGTTGTTATATGTCATTTCTTTTTCCTAGTAGAATGTTTATTGGGAAACAGACATATAGTCATTACACTATAAGATTCAAATAATCACATCAAACATGATGCAGGCAAGAGAAAATCACAAATCATTATTTTCATTCGAGTGTATTAATAGGATATGTTGATCAGGAAGAACATAATGATTTATCTGCGTTTTGTTAATTGAGTTAACAAATATAGTAGCATAGGCATTCACAAACATATATAGGGAGACATTATTCGTGTCATTGATCTATTTGGATCAGTACTCATTCAGAAGCTTTGTTGGAAATGAATATTATTGTAAAAGCGTTATATGCATTATTTACCCTCCTTTTTCAGGATTTAAATTTTAATAATTTAACCATAATTATAGGTTGTTTGAAATAACTTAGGTAAATAGAAATAATCATTGTATTTACTACTGAAATGATCATTTATTTTTTCGATTATTCGAATGTTCTTACGGTATATCTGAAAGGATTAAAATTTCCATCTGGCGCCGAAAATGCTGTTAAATATCAGGAAAAGAAACATTTCCTATCGTAAATGTTGCGTGTTTCATGCAAGTTATTCTTTGGAAATTTAAGCGCATCTTAAACGGTGTTCAGATTTAGTAAATGACTTTTTAAATGCTTTGAGCAATACGTTTTCAATTAGGTGTGTTGTTATGGACTTTTGAACCATATTACCTGAACTGTTTGATGTGTTTTATATTTATTCCATTGTTTCATAAACTGTTGAGAAATCATACAACGACATTTTATATTACAAGAACAGCAAACCAAACGATATAAAGGGAAAAGTGTTAGATATATCATGTATGTTAGCAGAAGGTTTGTTTAGTTTAAACATATTTATTGCCCAATATATACAGGTACAGTAGTGTATGGAAAACACAATACAATACAGTATGAATACTGTGGCAACGGAATCAAGACGAAAGCCTTAAGCTTGTAAAGTCCTCTCCAGCTTTTTTTTGAATTCGTGATTATGTGTGCGTAAAGAGGCGTGACTAAACAACAATATAATTTGTTTCATATTACAAGCTGGAAGATCAAATGTGAATATGTAATAGAGAAAAAGGACAATTAGGAAATATCATACTACAAAAATTTGATAACAAAAAGATTAGACAAATGATTAAAGAAAATAGCATAAAATCAAAAATCAAAAACGGAGAACCTACAACACTTATACAAAACCCACACGTTCAACTAGGTTTGTTTTAAAGGGTGAACGAAAACTCTGTATGCGTAATTAGAATTTTCTACAAAGATAATCACAATTGGAAATTTGATTTTAACAATAAAATTGTATTTTTGCCTTCTGGTGTTGAAAAGTTATTTCTAAATCGGTTAACAATTTCATCTGCATCCGAAAATGTTTCTAACAGCATTTAACGAACATTTAAATTTATCATGCAATATAAACATTTAGCGAATTGTCTTCAATTGACAAAAATAAACATAATGCATTATTTGTTCATTCTACTCGTATGTTTTGAATTATCATGGTTAAGCTATTTAGAAGTTATGCAACAACATTGCCTAATACTACAACGACAGCACCAAATAGTGTATTGGTAAGAGTCTTGTCAAGTCTTGTTATAAATTTTAAACTTGAACGCCTTGAACATGTTTTGCAGATGTTTCTCGTTGTAAAATAAACACGGATGTGGTGTGATTGGAAAATGTGATAAATTAATCTAAATTTTCTCAAAGATATTTAGCTTGACTGAACTTACGTGCGTTGTATTACACTTTTATCCCCGTTTGGCATTGCTGCATGTTAAAGATCCTCTTGAAAGCTTTAGATTGTTATGTGGAATTTCTCTTAAAACAATGGCAAACATATTATGATATCATACAACTGTTACATATACAAAGTGTGTACATTTAAATCTTCATGTTTAAGACACCAGCGAATGATCGATACAAATGCAAGTTGATAATATATGAATGCATCTGCATACAGCTTTTTAGTTAATACTACGGCTGTAATGTTTAATGTAGTAAGTTAAATCGTCAATTTGACTAACCTTTTACTGCTTATGGACTCCGGGGAGGGTTAAATATGCAAGACAAAATAACAACTAATTAAAATTAATTTGTGTTATTTTGGTTTGATGGATGTTTATTCAAACGCGTCAAATATCCAGTTAGTAAGACCCAAAGCCAACCAAAATGGGTCATTTTATGCAAATAATAACTTGACGAGAATACCTATAAAATATTAATGGCCCTTGAAATGGCGCTAGCGGGAGACTGTTTGTTGTACGCTTTTACTATAAGCGACCGTAACACGGTTGTTCATAGTTCACATGCTCTGCAGAATTTCTCGGTAACGGATTTACCTGAAAACTGGTAAGCTTTGCTTATGTTATATTACTGGTGGCATAATTGCTTATTTGTTTTGTACATATTAGATAAATAATAGTGTTCTGCAAATAGTATTAGTATGAATATGTATTTATGTCAATGATATCTGTTTTAAAGCGTAGTATTTTAAATAGGTTGAACCCAATAGCAATGAGACTTATCAGTATTTGTTTTGTTTCGTACTATTTATGTCGAACATTGTGTTACATCTGCAAATGATATCTTGACTTTAATAAAGGAGTGTTCATAGAAACAATATTTGCACGAGTGGAGCAGCCATGAGTGAAAATATCTAGTTTCTATGACCACACATGAAATAAAATACGATTTTACACTGTATTAAAAAAAATTTCTTTTAATTTCATACTTTTGAACGATAAATAAAAAGGAAATGCGCGAGATATGCTGAAGCGTCACAAGTTTTATGTATTATGACCTCATAATTATGACGTCATTATGATACCAAAATTGTCGATCACTGTTGTGGTGGGAAAATAGCGCCACGCTTACTGAGATTTTTTTTTTCGCTTAATTGTATTAATATTGAATTTTATTATGAGTTTTCTGTTGTTTAAAAAGGCTGATGTCTACACTGACGATTCGGGTTTTCACATACTTTTAAAAAATAAACCATAAAAAACAATGTTAAAAGTAGTTCCATATTACCAAGAGTGAAATGATCAAACGTTATCATTTCACTCGACCTAGAGTAAAATGATTGGGCTATCATTCACTGGTATTCTCCACTCATTCACCGAATAGCATGATATATTTTTTTTTCTCTTCTGCTGATGAAGCTGGAGCTTCATTTTCTTTAACATTTACTACATTGGTTGTTTGCTGGTTAATAGCTCATTAACACTTGTTTTGTTTGGATTTCTTGCCATCATGATATATGTAATCATGCAATTAAACCCTGGACATAAAAAGTACAGAGTAATCGCATCGGCTATCGAGTCCGGACAAAAATAACGTGCATATACGGTATGAATGGAGCCCTTTCGATCGCAAGATTGGCAACGTTACAATTACACATCAATTAAACAGCGATATCACATACACGCGATACGCTAGGTATTATTTATATATTAATAAATATGTAAAGACGCGTGAATATTGCAACTAGAGGATCGGTCGTTTAATTATATACGATACAGTACTATCAGTAATATTTCTAAATACACAAAGTCGTACAAGTATAGTCTTGTGTGTTATAGTTGCCCTATTACTAATTTTGTGGAGTTCCTTCGTTGCTTAACTATATGGCGATATGCTCATTTCATTTCTCATTGTAGTAATTCGCAACTCAGATCTTGTTCCAACACATTAATTAAAGTGTTGAATATTTGTTTTGGTCGATCTAATTAAACACAGTCGACTTTCAGTAACATAATTTACTTTAAAACACAATTATTTTACCGTTAATTCAAACATACGATATGCTGTTTTCTTCCGCAATAATTGTATTCCTGTACTTATAAAGGAGCATGGATAGTTACAATTCTATGGCTTCATTCGAAACTTTGCAGGTTTACCATGAAAAGCAATAATTATTATTTCATTAAATCAACATTTGTCCGTTTTTAGTTACGGTATGTTTAACATAAAATAAAAAGATGCACATTTTCGATTCAAATCAACGCTGCACTGCACATAAAAAAATAGAATGTTCATCAGTATCAGACGCACAGACAAACGTTTTAGAACCTATTAAGTTTTTTTTATATATTTGAGTTATAAAGTCGTGATATTAAGAGAAAGAAATAGAACCAGTTTGCCAGAAATATCCTGCAAATTCCAATCTAATATGATTAATAACATCGTAAATATGTAAGATGCGTTGAATAAGAGAAAAATCGCGGAACTGCTCTATTTTATTTTAAATAATGTCTTGACAGCTTTTCATGAAATAGAACCGAACTACAAAACAGATATGATAAATAAATGTATTCATACATTATTTACAAATGTTAAAATTGTAATGATTATAAATGCATAGGTATGGTCATAATACATGTATACACTAAACAAAACGTGATTAATTTCCAAGAAACATCTAATGTCTTGAGGTTTTGGAAATAACAAACACGTTTCCTGTTTTGTGATAGTATGAAGTTGTTTAAAGATATCGGCCCTGAAGATTATACCTTTAAAGCGCGCAAGTAAATCGTGTATTAGTTGTTCTTCTTCGTAGTGGACTTTTAAAAGAAGAAACATGTCCTCCACGAGATATATTACTTATTACTTAAGTGTCTGAAACTATTTATAATGTTTCCTATTAATAATTGTGGAAAAAGTCAACAACAACACGTGAAATCAGTCAATTCAATTTATCTTTCAACGTTTCGGCTTACGCCTTCATCAGGATAAAATGACAATTTGTTTTTGTTTTTTTAATAATGTTTCCTAAAATATAGAATAAATTCACATTTTTTATCACAAAATAGGATCATTTAGGTGATAGGAAAAATAACCAATGCGACGTTTGTATTAATAAACTGCATACTAATTCAATACTTCAACGATTATTGACACCTTATGAAAACTGAATTATGAACCTAAATAACTATGATGGGAAACATCTATTCGATTCGTAATGTTATGGAACCTCTTTTACTCAATAATTCGTTAATTGTGATGTGTATGAACATAACATTTAACGTATCTGCATTTGAATTAAGAAGACACCTTTAGAGGTAAAGGATATAATCCTCAACTATTAAAACATATGGTATTTGATGTGTAAAATAAATATAAATATGTTCTACCATGAACGCAAACAAAAAATGATTGGTATTATTTGTTTATTTCAATTTTATCTGCACATTTTATAAAGGACCGTTCATGGTTAAATATTAATGTTCAATGCAATAGTCCCCATGATCTTAATGTAATGACATTAAACTTAACCGCACTTACGTAGAAACTGTGTTATACGTCTTTGCCTTTGTCGTAAGTAAAAGAAGTTTCTGAAAGGTGTACATATGTATTCTATCTTGGACTGTCCTTTAAGATTAAAACGGTTGAAAAGCGTTATGCAATATACATTGATAATTCAAACATGAATCCTCATGACAATTATGTAAGACATAGCGACTTATACATACGACTACGAATTAATGGTATATGAATGCATCGGAATACAGTCTTTTGACAGTTATTAAAATATACGTTGGGTCAAATGTTTGCATATTATATTTCTTATTAACTTATTTCAATAGGAAGTATTTTTATATCGAATTTGATAACTAATGTAATTCCTAAACGAAAACCCTTTACACTATTTACGGACGCATACACGGTTTACTCAGAAAGCCTCCTTATTCGTGAAAACTGATTGTGTTATGCTCGTTAATATGATGTTATTTAAACGCGTCAGATATCCTGTTAGAACAAACTGAAGTCAACCACAATGGGTCATTTTCTGCAAATAGTTACCTGACGAGAATACCTATGAAATAGGAAGCGGGAGAATACCTATGAAATATTAATGGCCTCTAAAATGGCGGTAGCGGGAGACTGTTATATGCGCGATTAAAATGAAAGCGTAACACAATTCATAGTTCACTTGGTCTGCAGAATTTCACGCTAACGGATTTACCGTCCGACTGGTAAGAATGGGTGGTTCTAAATTTTCTTAGGTTCTGATCGATTATATGTTTTAAAAATATTCGATTAATTATAATGTTAAGTTAATAGAAGAACTTCTAGAATAGTATTTAATTGTTTATATTAATATTTATTGTGTTTGTTTTACTATTCAATAATTGAGTAGCCTTTATTGATGCCATCGTGATACTGAGAATATGTAATTAAGTTGATCATACACCGTGCAATACGTTTTTGAACGACATGGTAATGGCGACTATGATCATATAGGGGTCAAAGTTCTTAAAATGTATTTTCATAGCGCGCTTTATAACTAAAGACTACTCAAAGTTTTAAGCATATTACTTACTCAAAGTTTTAAGTATATAACTTAATACAAAACAACAGGGATGTTTGAATTTCTTTCGATTTAAACAATGATAATGCTATGTGTTGTTTACCTATTGTGCGAGTATGCTGTATGTATGTGTTTAACCTCTCGTAGCCTGCTTTCGTTTTCCGTTACTTAAACCAAATTTATCTAATTTCCAATACTATTAAACACCGTTTAGCCATCGATGTTCAGATTAAGAAGCGTGCATTTAAACTGTTATATGTACATTCCTTTATTGTGCTACATTTCTATTTTGCTTTTAGCAAAATGTACTTGGATTAAATTGAATACTTATTTATAATTTGTTCTACTCACCTTTCGTTATAATTTTAGAAATACGTTTAGTATTGCGTTATACAGAACGTTTACTTTGAGATATACTTAATGCATACTTATACATGTTTCACATAGCCGTCTTTCGGATTACTGGTTTGGTACGGAGAATAGCATTAGTTGAGTGCATTTTTCCAAACGTTTATCTGTTCCACTATCTTGAATCTTTGCTTTTAAAAATAAGCAAAATGTTCAGCTTCTACTTTTCCGGTAATGCTATCGTCTGTGTAACTGCAATTATTCTAAGCACGAATTATGAATTGTCAGGACTGAGCTTGGCGCTTGCTCAGTCTACAATAGGTCATTTGAGCAAATAAATACTCCATGCGAAAGCCGATTAATAATTAATGGCCTTTTAAATAACCACGATGTGTGTATATCTGTTTTGTGCGCATGGATTATGGTCCGTACAATCACTCTTAACCAGTTCAATGACTTTAGAAAACTGCCATTAATTATAAATACATGTATCTGGGATGTGCTCCGGTGTTCTTTCAAAGTAATTATTATTTATGCATATTAACACCGATTTAAATTGGCAACGAATGCCAAAGTATATAAATATAATTGATTAGTGATTCAGACTTAAAATCGAACTGTTGGCAAACTGCATTGTAGTGGCTAGGTATGCTGGCCGCTCATCCAGGCTAACTTCGTATGTGCAATTCAAGTAATTACAAAGGTAAGTCAAAAGGACATGTTAATGAAATGTTGGTCAATGAAAACGCATTTTCCAAATCGTGACCTTAAAATTGTGCCGACACAACGTTTGCCTGTATGCATCTTTCGATACATTACTGAAACTCATATGCAAAGAAACCATGAAGATATGTTTACCATCTGACATCTTATAAAAGACCTTTATCTTTGACATTCAACCGTGGTTTTAAACGTGTCTAGCAATTATCATCGATTATCTAATCCGGTCACTGTGTACAAAATAACTGGCACCCTTTAGACGAAGTACTCACGATTGCATTGTACAACTTTTAAACACGCAAATAATAATATTAACACTGTAGTATTTATATTAAATACAAAGAAACGTTTAAACACTCGCCAACATATGAAATGACATTTTTATCAGCTTTATTGGCTGTTACCATGGCACACTTAGAATGAAGTTCTTCAAGTAACTTATTTATTGACTTGTGGTTTATAAGTTCAAGCAAATAGAACGTCAAACTTATGGCTTGATTTCTAAATACTCTTACTCGTTTAAAAAAGCTGATAAATAATTACTAAGTTTTGTAGTTTCCTGATTTTTTTTTTCAAATATTTTATTTAAAAGTCTGTGTAACTAGAACGATACATTTTGATCCCCTCATGTTTATTATATCATAATAGCATTGGCATATTTTTTTTGAATTAGTGTGAGTAAACATTGTGACAGTCTTGATAAATAACAACGCCAGTTATTTAATGTGTCTTACGATCTTTTTAAAACGTTGTTATAGAACGTTGTGAAATTCGGCTTTAACAGAAGACCAAACTGTTACGTTATGGCTGAACAACATAACCTCACAATTGTAAGGTGTAATATCAACATAGCTCTTTTAGGGTCGTAAATGTATTTGATTATTCGTAACCGCTTTTCAGTTGCATGATTTATTTTAAATCGAAGTTATATATATTCATATACTTTACGGTAGACTCAACCATACGCATTGCTGGGCATTTTTGGTCGTTATTTCAAACATACTAATATTTAAAGGAACAGAATGAACATGTACAGCATTGTTGTTGCATTCCATATTTAAAGATGAACCAAAAGGACCTAAACACTGTCATGAAATTAATACTTATCAATATTCATAGAACATCTAGACGCCTCAAATCAATAACTGCGCTGCAATAAATTCTGCTAGAAAATTAATAGTTTACTGAAATATTCCCAGTGCAAAGATAATTGAATAACAATTATAAATGGTATTATTAAATCAGCATAGAAAAGAAAAGATTTCAAAGAGAGTACTCCAAGATTTTAATGAACGTGGCAAATGGTTGAATAACCCATAATTTGTTGCAATTTATATAAACATACAAAACATAATGCCAATACTGTAACAGTCACTGCTAGCATAATTTCACTCGACATAACCATTTGCATATTTTTGTTTGAATATTTTTAAACACTATTATATAGTTTCAGTGTTATTTCATATCAGAGAACTAAGTGTTTTTACTTCAAATTACGAATGAACGTATGATATTATTTACCGTTTTATAAACTGTAAATCTAAATTTCACACATTGACATGTGACTATTCCATTGGTCGAAAATCATTGACATGTGACTATTCCAATGGTCGAAAATCATGATGGAATTAATTCAAAGTTTAATACAGTTTCAACTTTGCATGTTTAAACTCTAGACGATCTACACTCATGTCATAATATGTTATAGGCTAGAATGACAATACAATACATTTCACGTAGATTTCGAGTATCTTGATGCTTTGGCAAGAACAAGCACGTTTTCCGTCTTGTAATAATATACGAGTATGCTGGAATATATCTGCTATTACACTGCGCATGTTAATCGTGTATTATATTTTTTTCTTGATATTGAAATTTGAAAGAAGAAAAGTTACACCCACAAGACATTGTAATCAATATCAACTATTTTAATATAGTCAGTCCTCTAAATAATAAAATGGATCCACACACATTTTATCACAAACTAGTATAAATTCAAATGTTGGAAGGAACGAAACCGTATTATGTTTGTATTAAAAAAATCATACTAATAAAATTTTTAATACCTATTTATTACTGTATAAAAACTTTAAAGTTTAGAAAATAAATTTAAATGGTTATAATGAGAAATTATGCAGCCTCTTTCCGTCGTAAAATTGATATTTCTATTATGCAATATAGTTTATTTAATTTCCTGATAAAGCTCTTTACTGCCTACAGTTTGAAAAACGACGATTCATTTAATGAAAGAGAGTTCGTACCTAGTATTTTGTAAACAATTATGTCTATTATGATAAATGGCGTTTTATGTATACATTTCCATCCTTCTTAAATTATAATACATTCTTTCCATTGCGATTTGCTGTAAGGCTATAATGTCTTTAAAAAAATATAGTATTATTAAGTTCTTGTTATTGTTTCATTGGTGCAACGTAGTAATTTGTTTATGAATAATGTGCCATTCCTAATTGAGCGGCATTTTGTGGTTCTAGTTGGAGATTAAGAGTAACTTTAATGTAAAATTCATTACTCAACGAAGATACCTGTATGCATTAAAATTTTTTTTAACTTGTATATTTAAAAGAAGTGTTCGTTAGGAGATTGATGTGTCTACGCGAATTCCAACAGATATTGGCAAACCGTGGCGTGTATCCAGACAGATGGGCAAATGAATCTAATATACATCATTGTGCTGTAATTATACACCTGTGAGATCCGTTGCCCCTAAATCGTAGAACATAAAATGTAGCGTTTTAACGGATAAAATATAGTTTTAACTTTTTCTTGTGAAAATTGAAAGCAAAAATAGAATATTTTTAATGGTTAATTTCTTTAGGCATAACATTTAACATTTGCCCAACTGTTATATATATATATATATTGAAGACTTAATGCACGTTTCGAGTAAAGCAGAATGAAGAATAAAAAAAATATTCAAAAGCATGTCAAAGTTCATCATGCCTCACGCTTAAGAAATACTTACGCTTCTTGGCTCTACGGGAAATGAAAAAGACGTTGTTGGCAAATGTGAACACAGACCTATGTTTTGGCATATCTTTCGAGAATCGTAACAAACATCAAATAACTCGATCTGGTTTCGCAATGTTAATTAGCTTAACTATCAATTTTCAAATTCTGATCCACATTAGCATCTGCGGAATGTAATGTTGAACAAGAAAGTGCTCGGCTTGAGGACGGGGTCTTATGGAAGTAAAATGTGTATCTACTTAGATCAGCTTAGGTCGCTTATTATTGTAGAGTATGTATGCTTGTTTGTAACTCCAGTGTACACACGTAATAGAATAAAAGAATGTAAATAATAAACTACGTTGCGAGCCTATACCAAAATTATTGAGACAATCAAGCAAGAAAAATAGCGCTCTTTTAGGAGTTGCCAATTTCATAAAATTCTGTTTCAATTTAGACGTTGTTAAATATCATACATTTTGTAATATGGACCAAAACATTTGTAATAAATAAATAAAATTCTGTTAAAATTCTGTTTCAATTTAGACGTTGTTAAATATCATACATTTTGTAATATGGGCCAAAACATTTGTAATAAATAAATAAAATTCTGTTAAAATTCTGTTTCAATTTAGACGTTGTTAAATATCATACATTTTGTAATATGGACCAAAACATTTGTAATAAATAAATAAAATAAAGTAGTCAAGGGTTCGTACTCGAACACCACCTATAATATATTTAAAATGTGTACTCTTGTTTGTGATGATATAAGTGTACATACATTCATTTATATAAAGTTATGTTTTATCGTATTAAAAGAGATAAATGTCGAATACCATTTAAACTATAAAAAATGTAATATTTGTATATAGGAACAGTCTAG
The DNA here is from genome assembly GCA_027627225.1 of Congeria kusceri. Classification (NCBI taxonomy): domain Eukaryota; kingdom Metazoa; phylum Mollusca; class Bivalvia; order Myida; family Dreissenidae; genus Congeria; species Congeria kusceri. The sequence goes on from CM051024.1 coordinate 31,375,405, forward strand.
TCTTGCACTTGGGTGTTGGGACAGTGATCACTCCATAACGTTATCATGTATGGAATTATTTATGCCGTTTCAACAACAGTTACCGCAGCACTTCAAGACATTACCATGTACTGACAACGTTGTACTTTTTGGGGGCCATTTGCACATTTTATGTTACAATTAACTGTTTGCAAAAAAAGATCACAGATGTTTATATTCTCAGTACATGTTTATACTCCATTAAACCGTTAAACTTTATAGCACGGAAATAAATGTAGAAGGATATTTTATTCTATGTACTATACGCTAACCTTGACTTTGAAACATTGTTATCATGCTTTAAAAAATGTGTTATGCATGATTAATATTGATGGTTAAACCATATCCCACATGAAAGAAACGGAAAAAAAAACAGATTCAATACGAACATTCTAAAACCAATGAACTCGCGGAAACCGATACCGTTTCAAACAAATGTTAATACTTAAAACACAATAGGTTGCAAGTGATTACATTTATGGGGTGCGGGAATCTCTGTTGCAGTTCTACGATGAAATATGTATGGACAACTGATTGAATATACATTCCGTTTGTCAAGCGAATGTGATTACATTGAGAGCATCATTGCCCTGTCACTCGTCCTGGAATAACAAGTGTATGCTCATCGAATCAAGTATAGTATGTTATGAATGTCTGTGTACATTTGCATGAATTAATTGATCACTATGGCATTGATATACATATATATTGATCATAACAAGAACGATATATAATTATTGCTTGTAATCTAAATTTAAGATTACTCAGCAATACAGAAAATAAACACATTTCAAGAAATATTTTGTATTTAATTAGTCGATTGACAAATTTAATAGCTAAACACAACAGAACCATTCTTCGAGAAAACTGAGTAGTTATTCTGAATGGATAAACAGTTTCATTTTATATCAACATGTTTCAAAAATCCAGATACCGTACATTTAAAATTATCATTCAAATAACTTAGTAACTTCACCGTTAGTGAAATAAGTTTAACTTGACAAAACCGTCATTTTAATATAATATTCCCGTCAGTGTTTTAAGTTGGCTTGAAACACTGCAAAAATTTTAATACATCCAACTACGACACCACCAAATGATCATTTGTTAGGAATCATGTCAGTTCTGATAATATTTTTTACAACGGAAACAATGATATTGGCAAATGTTTTTCGTTGTTAACTAAGTTGGATATGAGACTGTAAACAGTATATAGAATAGTCCCCATCTGAAAGACATTGACGTACCCTGACAGCTCTTTAACTACATAAAGGTAGACGTTATATGAAACTTTTATATACTTTTGAGATTTTTGTTTGTGACTGACCTTACTTAACGGTCTTAACAGTTAACACTGTAACAGGGAATTTATTTTGGTGTATGCAAATGTTATAATAATGCGTCGGAATATACTTTCCATTGATAGTTAATCGTATCGTTGTTTAGAAGGTTTTTTTTTTCAAATATTTTGTCCATATTATATCAGTTCTAATATAAATGTCTCGTTTGAGGTTGACGTCCATTATTTATTATGCCCGCCTTCGAAGAAGTGGGGATATATTGCTTTGCACCTGTCCGTCGGTCTGGTACGCTGGTTACTTAGAAGGAAAGGAAGACGCCTATTGATTTTGAGGTCAACAGGTCAAAGGTCAAGGTCACCGTTGCTAAAGATAGAAAAACGGTTTTCGCTTAATAACTAGAGAACGCATTGATATATTTTAATGAAACTTCATACATAGATAACCCATATCGAGACCTCGCTTAGGATTGCATATTGGTTTGTTAGGGTCAAGGTAAAGGTCACCGTTACTAAAAATAGAAAAACGTTTTCCGCTCAATAACTTGAGAACGAATCAAGATATTTTAATGAAACTTCATACATAGATACCATATATTAGGACGTCGCTTGGGATTGCGTATGGGGTGGGCGGGGTCAAAATCAAGGTCACTGCTACTTAAAATATAAAAACGGTCTCCACTCAATAACTTGAGATCGCATCGAGATATTTTAATGAAACTTCATAAATAGATACCTTATATTGAGACCTCGCTTGGGATTGCATATGGGGTGGGTGGGGTCAAGGTCAAGGTCAATTACTTGAGAACGCATCGAGATATTTTAATGAAACTTCATACATATATAACTGTATCGAGACCTCGCTTGGGATTGCATATGGGGAGGGTGGGGTCAAGGTCACCGTTACTAAAAATAAAAAAAGGTTTCCGCTCAATAACTTTAGAATCCATAAAGATATTTTAATGAAACTTCATACGTAGATACCATATATTGAGACCTCGCTTCGGATGCCATATGGGGTGGGTGGGGTCGAGATCAAGGTCACCGTAACTAAAATAGGAAAACGGTTTCTGCTCAATAACTTGCGAACACATCGAGATATTTTACTGAAACTTTATACATATATACCTTATATCGAAGCCTTGCTTAAGATTGCATATGGGGTGGATGTGGTCAAGGTCAAGGTGACAGTTACTAAGAATAGAAAATTATTTCCGCTTAATAACTTGAGAACGCATCAAGATATTTTAATGAAACTTCTTGCATAGATATCTTATATTGAGACCTCTCTTGGGATTGCATATATAGATATAGGGTCGGTGAGGTCAAGGTCTCCATTACTCAAAACAGAAAAATGGTGTCCGCTCAAGAACTTTAAAATGCATCAAGATATTTGAATGAAACTTCATACATAGATACCTTGTATCTAGACCACGCTTGGGATTGCATAGCGAGTGGGTGAGATCAAGGTAATGGTCAATGTTACTAAAAGTACAAAAAAGGTTTCTGCTCAAGAATTATGCCCCCCGTCGAAGAAGTGGGGTTATATTGCTTTGCACCTGTCGGTCGGTTGGTCGGTCTGTCGGTCGGTCGGTTGGTCGGTCGGTCTGTCCGTAGATCATTTCGTATCCGCACGATATCAAGAGAACGCTTTGACCTACGATCATTTAAGTTGCTCTGCTGGTTACTTGGGAGGAAAGGAATACGCGTATTGATTTTGAGGTCAACAGGTCAAAGGTCAAGGTCACAGGGGCTTGTAAAATGAAAGTCGTTTCCGCACTGTATCTAGAGAACGCTTTGACCTACGATCATTTAAGTCGGTATGCTGGTTACTCACGAGAAAAGGAAGACGCCTATCATTTTGGGGTCAAAAGTCAAAGTCACAGGGGCTTGTAACATGAAAACTGTTTTCTCCGTAGACCATTTTGTTTCCGCAGGATATCTAGAGATGTTTCGGCCTGTTTGATGTTTAAATCAAACAGAAAACAGGTATCCTTATATAATAGACTGTAAAAATAAATCCCTAAAATGCACGCGATTAAAACGCGCAATAGTAAATTGAGACAAACAAATCATTTCTGTATTTGTAGCGCAATAAAACCACACCTGTACTATATATGTTATACTTAAGTTCACAAAAACGTTTACGTTTTGTTAATTTGCTTGTAATTTGCGCTTTTTAGCATCATATTTTCACTGATTTATATCGATAAGTATGACGTCATTCGCTAAATGTTTATCAATAAAGCTGACGTCATTTTAAATTGTTATGATTTATTGACGTCACTGAAACGCACGTGTGAATGCACTTCTAAGAAAATGGGCGGAGTATAGATAAGCTCTCATTCATAACCTTTAAAAGTACGAATTTTACATTAGATCGTGTTATAATCGAAATAATTAACGGGTAACAGTTGGTTATTGCGGTAATAACCAACGGTTTGTCGTTCCGATGCATGTTATCATGAATTGAGTTCCTACGCATCGGAACTCCAAACCGTTGGTTATTGCCGCAATAACTAACAGTTACCCGTCAATTAGTTCTTAAACAACCTATTAATGAATATTTTCGTCAGATATATGTTTAGTTAAACTCGCCAGATGTCTTGTTAGTACAAACTGACGTAAGTCACAATGGGTCATGTTTTGCAAATAATAACTTGAAAAAAATGCAAATGCAATATTAATGTCCTCTGAAATGACTTTAGCGGGAGAGTGTTGGTCGCTTCTAAAATAAGTGAGCGTAACACTGTAATTGATATTTCTCTTGTTCTGCAGAATTTCTCGATTGGATTAACCATCCAACTGAAACTTTTTGCTGATATAAAAAAAATGTAGCTTATTTGTTTTGTAAATATTAGATACATACTGTTGGTCTGTCAATAATTAAATTACATCAATGAATGGGTGTCAATATGTAGGGATCTCGTATTACAATGAGATGTTTGCAAAAACAAACTAATTGCCTATATTGTTGTGCGTAATATTTGACATATAATATCAGATTTTGTGGCTGTCCGACTAGCGCTGTGGTTGCCACACTCGCTTGTCTCTGACCTCATTAGCACACATATGCTTTTAAGGCAAGTGGTCTCTTGCCTTTTAATAAAGAAATCTGTGTTTAAACGAAGCGTTAATTCTGTTGATAAAGATTGTCTTCAGTTTGTCAAATATGTTGAGTTAACGCCAAGAGAAATTGCTAAGTTTTTAAAGGTATGAGTATTTTATTTGTGAAAATGTGGTGATATTGAAAACTGAGTGACACTGCTCAAACTAGCAGGAAATAAATCACTGAATGTCTAGGACATATTTTAAACGACACTTGTGATTCACTTGTTACTGTCGTGGTCTTAATTCATACGCATCATCAATGAAAATCGTTGTTAATTAACAGATAAACAACTCAAAATATAAATATATTTATTTATTCATTTATTAAAGCACCAAGAATAACGAACACTTTTTAATAATTGATGTTCGGATCATGAACCTTGTATTTGGATAATTTTATGTGCATTCATTTACATTGCTGTTCATTTATATTAATTTACATTAATTATATACTAGGAGCAAATTTAATAAATTTTTGGCATTCACTACATATATTATTATGATTATTATGATTATTATTATTATTATTATTATTATTATTATTGCTTGTATTATTATTATTATTATTATTATTATTATTATTATTATTGCTCTTATGATTATTATTATTATTATCAGTATTAGTATTAGTATTAGTATTAGTATTAGCATTAGTATTAGTATTAGTATTAGTATTAGTATTAGTATTAGTAATAGTATTAGTATTAGTATTAGTATTAGCATTAGCATTAGCATTAGTATTAGTATTAGTATTAGCATTAGTATTAGTATTAGTATTAGTATTAGTATTAGTATTAGTATTAGCATTATTATAAGTATTAGTATGAGTATTATTATTAGTATTAGTATTAGTATTAGTATTAGTATTAGTATTAGTATTAGTATTAGTATTAACATTATTATAAGTATTAGTATTAGTATTAGTATTAGTATTAGTATTAGTATTAGTATTAGTATTAGTAATAGTATTAGTATTAGTATTAGCATTAGCATTAGCATTAGCATTAGCATTAGCATTAGCAATAGTATTAGTATTAGTATTAGTATTAGTATTAGTATTAGTAATAGTATTAGTATTAGTATTAGTATTAGTATTAGTATTAGTATTAGTATTAACATTATTATAAGTATTAGTATTAGTATTAGTATTAGTATTAGTATTAGCATTAGTATTATTATTAGTATTAGTATTAGTATTAGTATTAGCATTAGTATTAGTATTAGTATTAGTATTAGTATTAGCATTAGCATTAGTATTAGTATTAGTATTAGTATTAGTAGTAGTATTAGTATTAGTATTAGTATTAGCATTATTATAAGTATTAGTATGAGTATTATTATTAGTATTAGTATTAGTATTAGTATTAGTATTAGTATTAGTATTAGTATTAGCATTATTATAAGTATTAGTATTAGTATTAGTATTAGTATTAGTATTAGCATTAGCATTAGTATTAGTATTAGTATTAGTATTAGCATCAGTATTAGTATTTGTATTAGTATTAGTATTAGTATTAGTATTAGTAATAGTATTAGCATTATTATAAGTATTAGTATGAGTATTATTATTATCATTATTATTATGGTTGTTGTTGTTGTTGCGTTGAGATCTTTGGGTAATAGCTACACAAATTTATATATAGTATAATTGTATTGTACCTATTAAGTTTTTCCATGTTTGATTGGTTTGGTGTTAAGAAAAGCTGGAGTAGCATGAATGAGTCCAAACGTTTATCTGTTCATGAACGTTTGCTTTCAATAGCAACTGTAATTTATAGCATTTACCTTTCCATTAAAACTATTTGATTTATTCTTCAAAATAAATTCTAATCACGAACTTTAAACAGTCAGAGTTTTGCTTTAACTACAATTGGTCTTTGGAGCAAATAATTACTCCATGCGATTACGGATTAATAATTAATTGCTTTTTTACTAACAACGACGTGAGTATATTTGTTTTGTCGCATGAATTATAATCTATAAATCGCTCTTAACCAGTTCAATTACTTAAGAAATCTGGCATTAATCATAATAGAACGTCTTTGGTATGAGCTCTCGTTTACTGCCAACAATTAATTTCGTTTACCAATTAATGAAATTATACATATTCTCTATTGCTTATTGAAACTTCAGTATCACAACAGTGATATCTTGTGTACACATTTAAAACCACAATTGTAAAATGTGCATTCTAGATGTTATTTACGCTGAAAATGTGAACATGAACGCTTACTTGTATAGCATTATTTTCGAATAATTAAACTACAATATGTTGAAATAATTTTACTTCGGCTAACCTCTTGATTGCATTATACTAATTAAATAAAGATTTTCTTGCATTAAATAAGAATTAATGAGAAGGACATAAATATAAGGAACGACATGTCTTTAGGAAGTTGTGTCTTTTTACATTAACTCTGCTAGCTTGTGTGTCAGTACCTAAGGTTAATAAGAATGTATGGCGTTTGTGAAGTTGATGAATTAAATGGTGAAAGACAGGTTGTTTCCGACAGTTGTTTTAAAGATATCGATGTGTTGATAAACGAGCGATGAAGTGTAGCTATGTTCACTACTAAGTGGTGGCTGTAAACTCTTCTACTACGTGGTTCTGCTATTTTGTTTTGGGTACATATTGTGCTGTAGTAAATATGTGTTAAATGATGTGTACTTGTCCAAATATATCACCGTATTGTACAGAACGCTGTTAAATAACCATTATTTCAGGCACCTTCCTAATTCATTTTGTAAATGCAACACTTTTACAAGTTTGTGTAGCACGCCGCAAAGGCTAACTAACTTACTAAGAAATTGTATAAAATAACTAAAACATTGCAAGATTGATATACAAATAGCACATCCCACACTCTTTTTGATTGTGATATACGATACTGTATATATTTACTGCTATATATATATATATATATATATATATATATATATTACCTAGTCTTGTACCCGTACCGACTAAATTTAGCAGTCAACCTACTTTAATCGGCTTAACATAATTATAAATAATGTATGGGTCAGCTTTGCAAATTAATAATGCAAAGCCAAAGGCGTAAGCCTATTGTATCCAGTAGGTCTGATACGAAAACTAATAAATCACCACATGCAATACAGCATATATGAACGCAGTTCATTGAAGTGACTGTGATCTATTTTAATAGGAAATGCGTTATGAGTTTTATGAAATATATGTTAATTAGGTTAAGTACTTATGCTCAAGTGGTCATATTGTAATTTCGTATTTATTTATATGTTGACAAATTCAATGGCGTTAATTTTATACACTGACATGTGTGCATACTATTTATATAATTTTAACCACTAAATGAAATGTGTGTAAAAATCCAGGTTACTACATAGTTAAATGTTACAATTATTTTGCAATTAATTATTAAGCAAATTATTAAACGAATTGTGTACGTATATTCAGCTTGAATATATTACTTTTACACATATTCATGTGCTGGATTACTGAATACATTTTTATTTATTTGGAACTACATAAATAATGTTTTTGCTGATTCTAATTTCACTATAGTGGATAGATCGATATATTCCTTTTATTCCTCCATAGATGAAGAGACTAACTATACACAAATGAATTAGCATAAATATTGAACAAACAAGCAAATATATACGTACTGCAATTTGTATAATCAATAATAAACTGTTGCTGTTGTACAACTGAAAGGCAACGTTTTTCCCTAAGAAAACAACGACAACACCATATGATTTATCGGTATGAGTCTGCAAAGGTCAGGTTATAAATTTTACACTTGAACATTTTGAACATGTTTTGGCAGATGTTTCAGCGAATACCGAACATTGATATGTGGATGCTTCAAACTGAAATAAAATATTCCACATTTTCTAACAAATACGGCATTTAAGTTAGACTGCACTATGTGTGGAAGCTGTATAAACAATGGACATCTTCGTTTCACATTCATATATAAGAATATGATAAGATTGGAATGCAAAATGTAGCTTAAGAATAAATACAATTTCTACCAGTACACGCTAAACTTTAGAATGTACATATTCTCACACCGATACACATTTTGCCCAATAAATATGAATTTATGATATGTAAATGAATCTGCGTACAATTTTAATTGAAAGTTAATAATTATTAAACAGTTAGTAATGATATAATTTTCAAGGTTTTTGACACGTTTTTGCCCCTATTAGCTCATTGTTAACATACAGCCTCATTTAGTGTGGCGTTCGATCATTATTTCTACCGAAAATAACCCTTTTACACTTTATAAAAATTATGCAGTTTTATTCTGTATAAATTTATATTGTTTTTTAACAGTTTAGTTACCAACTCGTTATCTGTGTTGACGGGTATTTTTGTTTACGTGATATATGTAACATATATACTTATAGCTTCATAAACATGAAGAATTATACATAGTTCATACCACCTTCTTTTTTTGGCATACTGGTTTGGATTTGAGAAAAAACTTCTAAAGTGGATTTATTAACAACACATCTGTTTTAATGATCTCAACATTTGCTTTGAACAGCCTATGTAATTTAGAGTGTTTTCCTCTCCATTAAAACTATTTGCTATGTTAACTCATTAATTATTCTAACGAATTCTTAACAGTCAGAGTTGAGCTGAATGTTTGTTCTAACCACAACTACAATAGGTCACTTGGAGCAAATAATTACTCCATGTGGGTGCCGTTTAATTATTAATGAACTTCTAAATAACTACGACGAAAGAATATTTGTTTGGCGCGGAAGCATTATAATCCATTAATTCATTCGTTGTTAACCAATTCAATGACTTTAGAACATGTGCCATCTATTATAATTGAATAATTGCATGCGATCTGGTTTACAATGAACAATGAACCGTGTTATGAACCTACTCTTCACTCTGAGCACCCTCAATTGGTTATTGATGGCAACGTATTGAAAACTAATTGGAACCGTTTCAACGCGATTTAATCGTGATTTTAACAAACATGTATTGAAGAAATGCTTCCCTTGGATAATGTGAATTTAAATCAAATTAGGTATTTAGCAGTTGCCTTACACATCGTGTTTTGTCCACCACACATATCGATGTTTTTTCTTATATGAACGAACGCTTTTCAAATAACACACGTAAATCAATGCTTCCTCTTTATATAAACGAATGCTGTTCAAATAACACACGTAAATCGATGCTTCCTCATTGTATAAACGAATGCTGTTCAAATAATTTCAGTTTCAATATTCAAAGAAATGTAATGAAACCAGGTCTTATTGTAAGATTGTATAATAGTGGCCATGGTAATGATTAAAGTTTTATGTTCGTGTTATTGTACAATACAGTTTCCATTAATGAAGCCGATCATACAAATCTGGTATTGACCTTGCTTTGAAATGAGTTTCGGGAACACTGTCGGCAATGCTAACCCATACGTAAGATAGACCTAGTGTTTCGTTAAAATTACTACGTAGGTATGTCATGAAACATTATAATTATAATAATGAGTTAACTATGACTCCGCTTGCATAGGCATTTACGTTTAACGCAAAAATTTAAAAAGGAAAAGAAATAAATTAACGTCGTAAATCATAACTACACTGGAGACATTAAGAGCAAATACGAATATGCTATTTAATATCAGACACACTATTGAATCATTTAAATAAATGTTATTGAAGTAAATATAATGTCTGTTGAAAAGTATTGATTTAGTGAAAGGAATATATACCAGTTTGCCAGACGTATTCAATAACTGTCAATACAAGGTATTTAATTCCATCTTAAATGAGTGACGTGTGCCTTTAATAGCATTAAATAAAATAAAAGAAACAGGAAAATGGTATCTCTCTAAATTTAACTTATTGCATTAAGCTTTTACAGAAATGTGAAAACAGAACCAAAAAAACTACAAAAAGGATAATGTACAAATACATCTAGCTAGCTACGAAACACGTTAAAATCAATGATAAATGTAACGATTTAAAGTAAGTGTAGTTGTGATGAGGACAAACACTAAATCCAAAGCTACTAAAGTTCAAGAAACAAATATTTAACTATTTAAAACAATACATACTTGCTATTTTTATGTGATAGCGTTAAGTCACTTAGCACACAAAGATGTGATAAGTATTTTGTACGTTTATCAACAAAATCACTTTGCCAATGTGTGATAATGCTGGATCTTGATAAACAACACAAATCATAAGACTTGTTTGGCCTTGTATTTTCATGATCAATAGCAATACTTGTAATTGATACCCTGTACCTTATTTTTTAGTATGTGTCAACTGTTAAAATTGTACCATTGTTTGTTTCAGAATCGTCGCTAATTTACTAAGTTTCTGACTACAAAGTGAACATCTTCATCTACAGGTATGAGAATGTTTTATCATATGCCAGTCAATAAACTGTCTATTTGTAATAATTTAGTTAAAAACTATTGCTACATGCAATTCATACATTTATATTAAGATGCATATTTTTAACGGTTAATATGTTTTTAAATTAAAGCATTTCATTTATTTCACATCTTGACGAGCTGTTAAGTGATACTCTCAATCCAAAATGTTTATCATTTTAATGTTTATTAAACAGTCAACCAAAAACGCACGCACACACGTATACTCGAAGCTTATCTCGAATACATATGCATACGCAGATTGTTTTTTTTTTCATTCATGACTTGATTAACTTTCATTTTAATTGGTTTAACTGGTTTTTGCGCGTTTGAGATATATGGGACCACAACATTTGTAATAAATATTTAGTTTTCATGTCTTTATTGGTCGTTTTATATTATTTAAATTACAGGACCCGTATTCACCATGCACCTTATGGAAAACTTAAGTAAATTCCTTAAACTTATAAAACTCCTTAAGTCTCTGGCTGTTTCATGTGTAGGTCTTTAAACATTGAAATGTTGTAAACGTGTTAATATTGCTTATATGTTTAGTATAGTATTGCAGCCTTCTTTGAAGATAAATCATTGGATTTGACATGTAAAATTTGATCTGAAGAACAGCTTAAGTTAAGATTTCCCTTAGCAGCTTTGTGAATACCAGCCCTGCGAACTATCAGAATGATAAACACTGTCATACATGAGTTGAACGTCTTAATGTTTGGTAAACACATGTTCGTGCTCGATCGTGAAAAGTATTTTTTATAAGAGTTCATCTTAATCGTATTTATTTGTTCGCCATCTTAATGCAATTTTAAATTTTAGTAGACAATTGTAAACCACGATATATTGTACTCTAATTATCTACTAGTTGACTAAAACTGGTTAAATATGTTGTTTCTTCCAAAGATTTTAATGGATAAACACATGTTTAATTACAAAGTAGTGTTATTTCAAATAATGAAAATAACGAGTCTCTATGCAGATTGTAGCAGTTCGTTTAATAACCTTTTAAAATTATATACTTATTCTAAACTTATTTATTTAAAAAAAATGACTGTTTTACAGTTAAAATAATAAATTGCCAATTATTTCGTAAATATTATAGCGCATGTGTTCCTTAATAATACATTAGTTTCCTTAAATAAAACACATAACGAAGGAAGTGTTTTACATTGTGATGATGCATGAACGTACGTGTTAAGAGCATTATATTCAAGGATGGACAATTATTTTTACTCGACGTTTAGTAAAAATATACAGTGACGACATAAAAACGGCCAAATAACAGATATTGGACTCTTCATCTTTTATCATGTGTTTATTTTGCAATTCCACTTGTACATTTTACAAATGAATGTTTATGATAAAGTAGGCTATTCCAAGAATCGAATCCTTGAAACGATAAACATACATTCATCTGTAGAACGATAAATAAGTTATTATGATTTGAAATTTACAATGAATGGGCATGTCATGGAAACTTGGCAGCGGCAAATTCAGTCTGAAAAGTGACTCAATGATGTTGATATTGCCAATTCCTTTTCTCGTACTGTTTTACAGTTCGTGCTGACACATACGTCGTATACGTTTATACTATTCTACAAGTTGTACCAGTAGTATCAAAACTTAAGAATCGAAGTGTAAATAATGAGATTTGCAATCAGTTATAGACAATACTTCATCTGCAAATAACAGAACTTATAATGCAAGCTTCGTTTACGCATGTTATTATATTTGTTTATCGTTGTATTATTGTAATATAGTTTGTGTACAGAGACTAGAAATTAATGAGCCATTCCTAATTGAAAAGCATGTTTTCTTGTTCTGGTTTGAATAACTTCAGTTTCTAGTCATTATTCATTGCAAATACCTGTGTGCATTAAACTGTCATTTCGGCATTGCAAATACCTGTGTGCATTAAACTGTCATTTCGGCATTGCAAATACCTGTGTGCATTAAACTGTCATTTCGGCGTTCTCAGCGTAGGTAGTTCAAAGAAGAGTTCCTTGCAAGATTGACGTTTTTACGTGAATTCCAACAGTTATCGGCAAACAGTGGCGTGTATCCAGACAGATGGGCAAATGAGTCTAATATACTCCCTCGTACTGTAATTATACGCATGTAAGCTCCGTCGCCCGTAATTCATTGATAAAAACATTTAGTGGCTTGTAACTGAACGAACATAGATCAAACTGATTCTTTGTGTTAATTGATTCATGTTAAGAAATCAACGTTGAATTTGTTAGCTAGTGATCATATATGTGGTTTCATTAAGGAACGATTTAAGTTTAGTCCGGGGCATCTTACAACATACAGGTATCACATCGGTTGTACCACATTAGGACCCATGAGTTTTAAAAATTGTCATTTCTAATCCAACTCGTGGATGCATATGGATGCATAAGCTCTTATCACTGTTGTAACGTTAATTCTGATTTTATTCACAAATAGAATACTTCATCTATTTAACTTTTTCTTTTTTATTAAGGTTTACCGTGAATTGATACTATTTGCCATCATGGTTTTTAGGTTATAAATTATTAACTTAAGTTGTTTATTATAGTTTCTACCTGTGTAAGACACTGTTTGAATACAATGTTTTGAATGGGTGACATATATGCGCCAATAGTCAAGAAAAAATAATTTGATTTTGTATTTAAGAAAAAAGAAAAGAAATAGCTAAACACCTAAATGAAGCAAAATAGGTCAATTCCTCATGCCTAGAGGTAAAATATACGCTACTTTGCGCTCAATTAAATAAAGCGGTTGTTGGCGATTGTATTGAGCAAACAGCTATGTTTTGGCTTATCTTTCGAGAATCGTAACAAATACCAAATAACTGGATCTGGTTTCGCAATTTTAATTTTTTTTGCTCTCAATATATAAAGTCTGATCAACATAAGCACGTGCGGAATGTAGTGTTGAACAATCTGCTTGGATTTAGGACACGGTCTTTTATCATTCTGTGCTTAGATCAGCCGTTAACTGTTTTAGTGTATTTCTTATGGCGTTCATGCTTATTTAATCCTTTTACAAAATTACCCGCCATTTATGGATTCCGCGGCGGACGGTTCAGCATGGTTTAACATTATTAAGATTTACCAAGAATATGTGTTGATAAACAGTTAAAATGGTGAACATTTTTATTTTCGGATTTTCTATTCAAGTATGTAACAGCTTTACAATAATAATCTGAGGCGTGTCGAGAGAAACCCGGTCTTAATGCATCTGGGTAAAGTGTCGTCTTGGATCAGCCTGTGTAGTCCGCACAGACTAATCAGGGAGGACACTTTCCGCTTATAAGGTAGTTTCTGTTTAAAGGAATTTTCTTCTAAACATAAATCCACTGTAGGCGGAAAGAATAGTCCTGGACAAGCATGATGAACTCGGACCAAGTTTGTTAGTACTATTTTGTTTTTGTTTTTCTAATCATTAATCACTTCATATTGAGGGAGTATTATTAAAACTTTATTCCGAACTTTGACTAATGACTACACACCTTGATGAAAAAACCATACCGATAACATAGAACATTATGTCGGCATTCTGGTTTGGCGTTAACCGAAGCCCATGATGGGTGAATTATTATAAACTTTTATCTGTTTTCATAATAACTTGAACGTTTGCTTTCAACAGCAATTGTAATTGACAGCGTTGTTCTCTCCATTACAACCATTTACTTTATTCATGCATTTATTCTAAGCACGAATTCTGAACTGTTAGAATTGCGCTTTGTCTGTGCTCTACAACTACAATAGGCCATTCAGCAAATAATGACTCAATGTGATTGCCGATTAATAATTAATGGCATTTCTATTAAAAACGAAGTGAGTGTATTTGTTGTGTGCGTATGTATTATTATCTATAAAATTGTCCTCAGTTCAATGGCTTTAGAAAGCTGACATAAAGTATAATAGCACGTTTTTGGACTGCCCTTTGGTTAACTTAAGGCAGTCATTGGTGTTAACTTTAAACAGCTAATTGGAATAATATATATTTACCCTGTAGACCATGCTTATGGCGTACGTTTTTTTTTCTTAGCCATGCTCTGAGCAGAGATAATTTGAACATGATGTGTAACTTGATTTATTCTAAGCAGTATTCTATACTTTTAGAATTGAGTTTCGGGTTTGTTATATTTTTGGCAATTTGGGTATGTAATCACACTGGTTAGGAAAAACGACCGACCTCCAGTTTAACAAAAGGGTTCTCGCTAAAGTAACGCGCGACCTCCCGGTAAAAATGGCCGATAATGTAAAAATTTCCAACTTGGGCCGAAACTAAAATATTGTTTTTTCCCCTCCCGCGAACCATGCTAATAAAGGGTGGGTCGGTAGGTCGGAAAAATATTTTATCTGTATACACAATAAGTCAGTTTCATTCGTGTTTTCCTTTTGTTCGAAATGTTACGTTATAGTATAAATTCTTAATATATTCGTTGTAGTAGATCAATAACGTTCTGCTTATTTAGGTAATACTATGTTCTAATTACCTTAAATAATTTATCAAAACTGAACAAACAATAACATACGTTAAAACAAGAGTGTTAATAATAAAAACACGTTAAAACTAAGGAGTAATAGCGTGACGTTGCAATTTGCCGGGCATCCGAAACAGAACGCTGTTAGCAACAGCTATAGCAACGGTGACTGTCAAACTGCGGCTGTAATACTGTATCTGAACAACGCAAATGCTAGAGCATAAATTAATTAGCATTCTATGGAAATACAAACAAATATGACTTTGTTCATTAATAAAAAGAAAGCAACATAACAAATTTTATAAATTAAAATACAAAGAAAAGGCGCTGGAGTTTATTTACTTTCTATTTTGAAAAGGACTTTAGTTCCGCTAACTTTCATTCAAATGTTGCTTCAGCCAAAGTTTTTGCATAATTCTAATCCGTGTCCATTGATGAGTTTGAATAACTCGTTCGTTAATTATTACTAGATCTAGTAATTGTATTTTTTTAACAAAATAAGACGTTTGACGCGATCAGTTTGTCAAGTTACATGACGTCCAAATTCATATTAGTAAACGGTTTCTTTCACCAAAATTCACCAAAATTATTATATTTATTTATAATTATTTATTTATTTACTATTTTAATTTGTAGTAATTTATTACAAACGCGGCTGTTAAAAACACGCATATATATAACAAAACACATACCTAACGCAAATGTGTTACAAAATGACTTACACGTTTACCAATTAAAATTAGAATGAGGGCGTGATAAACTTTCTAACGACGACGCTCATTTGCATGTTGGAAATTTTAGGCGTTCTCATTGGCTGACTGTTTGGCTCGTGTTAAGCTGACACCTCCTGCGTCAAGATTTTATCGATAATGGACACTTGGTGCATAAAGGCGAGTTTGTTAATTGCCGGTTGGCATTCTTTTTCTTTAAAAAAAACAACATGCATATGCGAGCGGTAATGGTTGCGCCCTAGAATCTGACACTGAATGCTATGGCGTCCTTTTCGTAAACGCATGCGTCAAAATACGCCGAATTACGCGTTACCGAGAACTGTTCGTTTTAAGTCATTTTATAACCGTCTTTTAAAAGTAAGATTTGTACACGCTATTGGATTCTTTTTAAGGATTCGCTCCCCGCATTTTCACACACAAATAAAATAAAATATTGTTTTCTTTGGTGTATAATTTTTTGGGGGTCGCGGCGATTTTGCTGGGTCGGTCGCGGAAGGGAAACAAACAATATTTTATTTTAGGCCTTGTGTATTCAATATTTGTATATTTCTCCGTTTTTGCTTCAATTCGTTTCAAGCGACTGCCCTTACGGAACCGCCATATTTGTCCCCAATACAAGTAAATGATTTAAATATAAAATCCCGTTGATTGTATAACGCATGGCTTCCAGAACAAGAATATAATTCTAGCGTACTAACAAATCAAATCGCAGGGCAGTCGTTTGAAAAGAGTTTTTGAAAAAACGGAGAAATATACAAATATTAAATATACAAGTTCGAACTGTTTACATTATCGGCCATGTTTACCGACAGGTCGCGCGTTATGCTAGCGAGAACCCTCTCGTAAAACTGGAGGTCGGTCGTTTTTCCTAACTAGTGTGGTAATAATCGATGAGAGCGCATATTGATCAATAATAGCCTTTTAAACAGCAACGAAGTGAGTGTATTTTTTGTGTACGTATGCCTTTTCTTCTAGAACAGCTTTCAACCAGTTCATTGGCTTTAGCAATCTGTCAATAATTAATAACAAATTCATTTTCGTATATTATAACGTCTAGTTTTCACGAATGTTGCATTATTTATAATAAACCAGTAATTTATGTACGTATGCCTTTTATTCTGTAAAATAGCTTTCAACCAGTTCAATGGCTTTAGCAATCTGTCAATAACTAATAACATATTCATTCTCGTATATTATAACGTCTAGTTACAGTGATGTTGCATTATTCATATTAAATCAGTCATTTGTGTTAACTAATTAATAATTTATGAGCCAGCAATCTTAACCAAATTGATGCCAAAGTTTTGAAAAATAATTGATACCTGCTGTGGAATGTTAAAACAAGCAGTTAAAAATATGCATTATATATTTCCGCGTAAAATCTGAAATTAAGCTACGTTAGGGTAAGTTAAGGTATTTGGCAGTACCCATTATACTGCGTGTTAGTCCAGCACACATATCGACGCCTACTTTTACATGCAAAAAGTAGTTCAAGTAATTCAATACCTTTACAAATAACGGGTAGGTAAAATACCCGGTCATAACAAATTAGTAATTTTTTTCAACAGTATTTTTTTGTTTTGGAATGGGCAAAACAATAGGGTATCCTATAATAAAAATAACTATTATTTACTGACATTGCAAACTATTAAAGTTGCATAGGTGGTTTTTATTTATTAATTTGGCACTGTCTGAAATGCGAACCAATGATAGTGAAATGTGTAACTCTAAATAGTGTCATATTTTCACAGTCTATTTGATAATTTTTTAAGTGTAGTAGCCGATTACATGATTTACGTTAACATTATTAAATGCATTTAGTTTACGGTTATTATAGGCATACGCTTTGCTGTTTTCTTATTTTGCAGCAATTAATTAAGCTTGTAAACGTTAATATTTTAAAGTTATTTGTCCCTTATGCAATGGTAATTTATTGCAAAACGGGTATAACGAATGTTATTACCAATGATATTTGCAATGATTAAAACTGCATTGCTACGATCATACTACCGCTATACACAAAACAAAACACACATTAAAATTTAGTGATGAAATACTCCTACTGTTTAATATCAGCCAAACCGAAACCACTTGAGAATCCTTTAATTGAATTTTATTTGAGTAAATGTATCTTCAGTGGAAACATATTTTAGCAAAAGGAATATCCGCCAAATTTGCAGATCTATTCAATGCATTTTGATTAATACTATCATAAATGCGTGAAATGCGTTCTTAATATCATTATAAACAACGGGAAAATGCACTCTCTTATTTTTAATAATAGAATTTCAGCTTTACAGAAATGTTCTTAAAATAGAACCCAACTACAAAACAGAACTATTAATGTATACGAACATCTAGCCCTCTGTGAAAGTGTTCTTGGTATATTGTATGGTAATGAAGGCATAAAGAAAATACGTTAGCTAGTATTTGTAATACTGATTTTCTTTTTCAAAACCATTACTACATAATATTTATAGAAGAATTAGATGAACGTATCGTATTTTTTCAACGGTTTGGAAAACACATAGATTTCAAATTAACATGATTAGTGAGATTAGTGATAAGTAATACACTTGATCTGTTGTATTTGATCATTTTAACTTTTGCAAAATAGCCGACCACACACAAACGACAATACATGATCAAACACACACATACACAACGCATTATCTCGAAGACATTCACATGTCTTAATGTACATGAAAACACAATGATGTTGTATATGTATTTCCCATTATTTTAGCATTTGTGTCAAAGTGATATGAGTCCACGATAAAAAGGTCCACAAAAATTGAACTGAATATATATATATGTTTAGATTGCCCTTTTTTGTCCATCTTAAATTATTTATATTTGAAAATACCATGCCGACTTCAGGTTGTTAAAGTAAGTCAAGTTTAATGTATTGTACTGTTGAAAATCACCCTAATACAAACAAAATCTAATATTCAGTGTGTCTAAATGAGGTAAAACGTAATGCGCCAGCGGGTATAAATAAATATATGTTATAATATGCCATATGTTTTCAGCAAAGTCATATATATGTTGGTTTGATAGTATTGCCATTTTAAGTTGAATACTACATACAATGCAGGTACAGTAGTCATTTTTTGTCATCATCCTTAATTATATACATATTCACTATTTTGGGGACGAGCGGCGACTATTCTGGTGAAGTACCTAAATCCGGACACGTTTGTTGGTTTTGGACAATTTCTTTGGATATTTGCAGCAAACGAAAATAAAAAGTTAAACATAATAAGCTGGGTTTCTATCTTAAACTTTGGTCAAAATCTGCTATCTTACAGTAACGTAATGGTGTGTTTAAAACTAGCCTCTAACAAATATCAAAATACGAATGGAGAGTACCTAAGTCCGGACACATGTTTACAAATATAGTAATTAAACATAATCATTAAACTACAGCTTGCTCGTAAGATTTTTATTATTGTTTTTTATTTACATTTTGCAATTTACTTTAAAACAATTTTTCTATAAAGCTGTATTTATTGGAGACACTGTTTTGATTTTAATCCCCGACATGCAAATGTTTACATTTGAAGGGAAGAAAAAAATAGTAGTAAGTAACGCTGCTCCTTACGCTTGTCTGACGTCACGTTTTTTCTGACATACCGCTTCTTAGTTTTTTATGTAAAAAATGAACGACTGGAGCAACAGTTGAAATTTTGATATCTCATCAGAGTATTATTGCTGATAGTTTCAAATCAATTTGGTAAAATTCTCGCTAGTTTAAGTATAATTTTCAACTGCATATGACATGGGCTAGTTAAAAAATTCAAAGTGTTCCGTACAGATGACCTATGTTGCTATGGTGATGTAATTTACATTTCCTTACAAAACATGATATTAGTTGCATAAGAATCTGATTAAGTATAGATCAAAGTATACATCTCACAGATTTCATCTAAATTAGTTCATGTTTATAATATTATCAGAGCCTGTGAATGAACTTTCCCGACAGCCCTCGTAGTTAAAAGAAGAATTGTTTGCAACATATTAAATAAAGCAATTTGATGACTGTTTTACATTACAGTGCATACGAAAATTAACATTTAACAAAATGAGAGAACGTCACATTATAACTGTAAAAATAAATGTTGGTCTCTTTGTACTTATACTCAGTTGAAAGAACATATTTTTTTAAAAGTTAGATATTTCCTTATATATCCTTACAATTGGCAGAACAAACCATAATATTTGGGGTTGTAATATGTATATTTTTACGGGATTTCCAACAATTCTTGGCAAACCGTGGCGTGTATTCAGACAGATGGGCAAATGAGTCTAATATTCTTCCTTGTACAGTAATTATACACCTCTGAGCTCCGTTGCTACTAACTCAAAGAACATGTAATGTATCGTGTCTACGGATAGAACATAGATAAAAC
Organism: Congeria kusceri; assembly: GCA_027627225.1. Classification (NCBI taxonomy): domain Eukaryota; kingdom Metazoa; phylum Mollusca; class Bivalvia; order Myida; family Dreissenidae; genus Congeria; species Congeria kusceri. The sequence continues at coordinate 31,395,849 of CM051024.1, forward strand.
TGCTGCTGTGTGATAATTGAAAAACTGCGGGATAGCTGTAGATGTTAATTTCCTTAAGATAGTCGTCGTTTAAACTATACGCTTGCATGTTAATGTAAGAGTCAATTTTGAGAATAACATTTAAAATGTTTTTTGTAATTTAATCTTTTGGTATCAGTAAAGTTCGTTACACTTTCAGTCTGGACCCATCTTACATCCGTCAGACATCATGTGCATTGCGCAACATTCTTGCCGCTGTGCTTTACTAACATAGCTACTTAAAATCGGTGTCTGTCACTTATAGGCACACGTTGAATGTTTGTGTGTTTGTTTGTTGGGATTTTTCGCCGTTTTTAACAGTATTTTAGTCATATCACGGCGGTCAGTTAACCTACTCACACTTTTCCTGGGCAAGCTTAGCCGATCTAAGCAGTTGACCAGTAACTGACAACTGCCCTACTTGAATCAGATGTAGGGGGAGAATGGCCGTATAAATAATTTCATGACCAATCCCAACACAAGTTATGTGGCCGGGCTGGGGTTTGAACTTACGATCCCCGGATTGATAGTCAAGCGCTCTTCCAACTGAGCTAGCCGGGCCCGTCTACATTGAATGTAGAAGCAATCAATGATACTATTAATATTCTCGTTATTCATAAAATGAATATAGTTTAGATGTAATTTATGGACTATTTCATTATGTATTCAACATATTTGTAATTATGATTTATGATGTTTTTATGTGAGGTTTTTTCTCTTTAAATAAGTAATACGGTTACTGAATAAATACACTTTATTCAGATGTCTTCATGAATTTTTAAAATAAAACAAATATTATGAATAGAAAAAGGAATACAAAATAAAGCTAAACAACTTAAGGCGTTTTCACAATATAAAATGTATGCTACTTTGCGCTGATCTCCGAGAAATAAAAAGAGATAGTTGGCAAACACTTTTAACAAAAAGCCTATGTTGTGGCATATCTTCCAAGAATTTGCGTAACAAACATCAAATACCTCGATCTGGTTTCGCAATGGTAATTAGCTTAACTAACATTTTTCAAACTCTGATCTACATATCACAATTTGGACACGGTCTTATAAAGGTCAAATGTTTATCAGCGAAGATCAGCTTAGGACATTTATTACTGTAGTAGTTTTATTACTGTAGTAGTTTTATTACTGTAGTAGTTTTATTACTGTAGTAGTTTTCTCCTGAAATGTATGCTTATTTATACCTCCAATATATACACGTCATGGTGTACGCGAATGTAAATAATAAAGTTTGTTACAAGCATATACCAAAATTGACGGTGAATATCATTCAAGCAATGAAGATTTATTAGGATTTGCTGATAATTCTGTACAATCATATAACTATTTAGGATGTAGACATTGCTAAATCATGTATCATGGAACACGTACGTATAATGAATAATCTAGATGTCATTGTATAATAAATATAAAATTTAAGCATAGTACTCGCTAATTTTTCTATAAACAAAGAACAAGATTATCGCTATAAAAGTACTCAATAAACAACTCAAAAAGTAGTCCCGATTCTGATAAAAAAAGTAGTTCCAATTACAATTGCAAAATAAAAGGCATATCATGTTATAATCAAACTATTTTTGGTTGTTTATCGGCCAATAAACAACTCTTTGTCGTTATGATGCGTGGCTAATAAACAACTCGAGCTTACGCCCTCTTGGTTTAATTTCTATGCATCAGAACTCAAAATCGTTGTTTATTTGCCGATCGAAAAATTATTTATTAAATCTAGATGACAATGTATGATACATATAAAACTAACATTTTAATGCAAACAACAGCTGATTTAATTCAAAAGCGTGACAATAACAAGTAAGTCTCTTCTAGTCTCTTCTTAAACATCTCATAGTAGTATTTGAAAGGATAAATTGTTTGTGTGGATTAATGAAGAACCGATGTAAGTAAACGTAAAACATCTCTAAGTTATTAGTGAACATTTCCATAAAACTATGTATTATCGAAAAAATATTTAGATTTTTAATAGGACAGCAAAAACAAAGAGTGTGTAGGGGAATAGTTGAATCTTTTTCAAGCAATAAGAAGCTCTGTTTAATGTACATGGAATTAATAATGCCGTTTCAACCACTGTTGAATGACTACAGTGCAATACGTTTCATCGACGACTGAGTAACTGTGCCACTAACATTTTTATGTGGCAATTGAAATTAAAAAAAGCGCTGATTTTTAAATTTTCTTTACATATGTATATGCTATGTATGTTTCAAGTTTACGATTACTAAAATGTAGAAGCATTGTTTATTTATTTCTGTACACGCTGTTATCGATTTTGCAATTTTTAAAACGCTTATAGAAACGTGTTCTATGCACAATTAATATTGTTGCTTAAACGTAAATGACATGAAAGAAACAAAAAAGACATATTGTATACGAACACTGCTGAATCAATAAATACATGTGAACTGATGCATGTTCTAACAAAGTTTATACTTAAAACACAATAGGTAGCAAGCTAAAATATCTCTGTTGCAGAGATATGATGAAATATGTATGGAAAATGATTATTTATACATACCTTTGTCTAGTGAATGCAACAAACTGCAGGCATTCTCAATTGTTCCGCCACTCGAACTGTAATTATATGTTCATCGTAGCAATTTGTATTGTGAATTGTATTGAGTATGTGTCTAATTATACATGTTTGTGTTAATTGTCAAGGGTTTATTTCCAAAATGGTCAATTAAATATACCGATCACAAACAGAAATATATGACTTTGTTGAAAATTTAAATTATAGATAGCAAACTAGCCAAATAAAAAATGAATTAATAAAATATTTGATTATCTATTTTAGTCTAATGAATATTTCACAAAATCAATTTACAAAAATATATGTAATTTGACTCCGTTCAAGAACGCGTTTATGATAGTAATTGATACACACATAAAAGATACAGCATTAAATATATTTAAACAATAAACATCGAGCTACAATTTAATTTTTCTTATGGAGTGATACTTAACTTGTATCTGTGTCGCTGACAAAGGCCTATGAAACAGAATCATCCGAATCATCATCATGTTTCTGAAGTCTTGGTTTGGTTGTTCATGTTGTATTTGTCTACTTTCGATTTGCACAAGAATGGTGTTTAAATTTTCCTCTTATTTTCATTTTATATAGTATCGATTTAGGAAGGATGCGGACGAACTTTTAAAGCAAGAAGTAAAACGATATACAGGTATTTTGTTTTTTCGTTATTGCTTTCTGATATGCTGTAGGTATTAAGACACGATTAATTGCCATATGTACTTTTGCGTTGTCTACATTCTGTTTCCTGTTGTATGAGCTAACAGGCTAACTTGCATCGAATACATAACTGTGGCTGGTTTTATTTTTAAGGTCCTTACTGCGGAGGCACATAACATTTTAAAATTATGTCATTTATCAACCATGAATAATTCGCTATGTAGTCAACTGGTTACATCGTTACAATTGAAACTAATTTGGAACTTGAAAATTGATTGTGTTACATACAACCAATCTCTATATTATTATTTGCTGGTATTATTTGATGGTTATGTAATACATAACCAATATCTATATCATTATTCGCCTGTATAATTCGTTGTAGTTAACTCAGTCGTTACTTCGTTGTAGTTCAACTCTTTGCGCACTGTTTCGCTTGAACATTGATAATACATTACCAACATTTGCATTATTTTACGCCTGTCCAGATGTTTTATTTACCACTCACCTGCAAAACCACTTACCTGAAGGACTCGTATTGCAAAAAGGTTATTTATGGTCTAACATATGGGAATGAGTTTGCATGCAACATGTGCTAATTATTGATTATGCGATATTTACCATATCGTATTAAATTATGTTTAAATTTTTGATTTAAAACACTTTCATGCAGTTAGCTGTGCAATTAAATTGCGTTTGATTTGCATTTAATAACACATGGGTGTATCAGCTTGTTACACGATACACAATCAATACAAATTAAGTGCGATTTGACTTCATATTATTTCTTTATCACGAACGTGTTTTTCAGCATTTAGATCAAGCAAAAGTATCCTATTGCATTTAAATACTTGATGTTCTGGCTGTCTAAGTTAATTGTTGCAAGTCGGCATCACCGTTTGACATGTTTCTTTTTATGTTTTTTTTAATAACCAAGGTTACGTTAACGTATTTAGCATCAATACAGGTACTGATGTTTATACGACAAACACGTATTCTAAATAACGTATTTTTATTTAGTACGGTGTTTTTATTATAGAAATCCAACATGTAGAAAATAGTGTTAATTGTGTTTATTACAAAACAGGCGCAAGTATAGACTACACTAAAACGCACGTATAATCTGCATCTACATCATTTCTCTTTTTATTTGCGATAAAAATGAAAACTTTTTTTTTTTTCTTTTTTTTTTTTTTTTTTTTTTTCCGTGCAAAATTTTATTTTCACCATATAATATTACATACATGCATGTTATTGACAGAGTAGTTCATGTATGTACATGTACCGTATGGTTGTATATAAATACAATTGTAAACATACAACATACAAAACATACATTCATATACAATATATACAATACTTGCAGTTTTGTATTTCAAAACATTTTGCAAAAATACTAACTTGTACATGCATACTATATACAGTTTTATATGTAATCATGTATGTCTTCTATCTATACAATATTGCACGTAAGAAAAATAACCTAAGTGCTGAATTGCATTGGGTATAATACACTGATAATGCAGATTTTACAAAATACTGGTGTGGTAAACAATATTTATTATGTGTTATAAAGTATTATGTCGTTATAAGAGATGTCTGTAAAAATGAAAACTTGGTTCAAATACATTATTTGTAATTCGAATTGTATGCTCGGTGTTTATGGCAAGCGCAATCTCTCGGGTATTAGACAAATGGGTTATTGAGCCTACTACATTATAACTCTCGGCGTTACCAAGGTACGTGTAAACATTCGACCCTGGGTGTTACACAAAATTGAAAACTGATGGAAGGGTGGATAGATGGAGTAACTTATGGATGGGATGGGATGGGATGGGATGGATGGATGGATAAATGGAACGATGGATGGATGGGTTTTGGATGGATGGATGGATTTGATGGATGGATGGATGTATCGATCGATCGATCAATCGATGAAAGAATAGATGGATGGATGGATTAACGGATGGATGGGTGGGTGGATGTGTGGTTGGGTGGGGATGGATGGATGTCGATAGGTTGGTGTATTTGTACAGAATATAGAAAAGTATGACTAAATCACAATTTGTTCTTTTTTTAGTTGAAGTTCCAGTTTTGAAAACTATCAATGAGAGTTCGTGTTACCAACTCGAAAGAATAAGTATGGTGGTAAGAAGTATGTCGTGTTTATATTAGATGTACTGCTAATTTGCGTAGCATGTTTAGACTAGCATTGTAATGTACATGAATGATATTCATATTGAGTATGTGTTTATTTCTACTATACTTGCGTTTCATGTTGTAGTTGCGACATTTTTCCTCATACCCTAACTTGAGCTTTCACTAATATTGCGTCCATTCCTATACTGTGTACCAACCGTCATGTTATAGTATTTTTTATGTTTTAATGTTGTGGTCAATATTGTAGTTTTAATATTAAAATAATTTAAATAAATTGTTCATAACGTAAAATATAAATTGTTCGTAAGATAATTAATTTAAATATTTTAACTAAGGATGAAGATTGTAAACAGTGTGTAATATATATTAAAATAAATATGAATAATAACATTTTCATTACATATGGTCACTGTACATATATAATATGTGAATGACATTGAATGGCAAGGGAAACTACTCCAAAAGGAAAGCACATTTACAAACGCCAGATTGTCGGCCATACACTTTTAAGAATGAGACGTCAACTACTATTATACTAAGGCATAAACAAGTTGTTTGTTTCCACTTAAACGACCCCCCCCCTCTTCTAACTTTTCTGCAGTCACTTAAAGTATTTTTTTACCTATTGATCATTAGCTTTTTCTGACTTTCGGTTAAAAGCGCAGTTTTTGCTAATATGCGGCTTTTCGGAATTTAGCAATCATTTCGAATTAGTCTGCGTGCGACAGGCTCTCTTTGTAATGACATACCTTAAGGTTCAGCTACTTTGACTGGAGGCGTTTGAACATTTAACATGCAGTCCAATATACATAAACTGTGTAGTGAATATGACGCGAAGAAAAAAAAAGAAAAAAGTTTTTACCTCCCCTCCTACATTGTAAGCGGAAACCTACAATTATTTTTTGAGGGCATGAATTATGTTGTTTCTATTGGGCTGACAGTACTGTTAGAAGCCTATATGTAATTACAAAATATATTTATATAGTCAAATATATAATAATGCTACTGAATTTGGGTTTAAATGCCGAAATGCTACTAAATACATGCCCATAGTTAATAATTATTACTTTACTGAAACACGTTTTCATTTACATACATTGAATCCTTGGAATTAAATCTCATTAATGTTGTTTTTGATACCAGATTATCTCCTAGTGATGTCTCTTGAGTTCTATTATTCTTATATTGAATTAATATGCATAAATGAACATCTTCTAATGCACTTATTATTACACAATTCGCAAACTACACTTTAATTTCCATATTCAAACATTAATGGAAATGTATGAACATTTGCAAATTAGAAAGTAATATCGCCAAGAAATGCGAAGATTTCAACGGGATTTGGAGTAGATTCCTGAGTAAAGATGTTTAATCCATTGTTTAAAAGTTTTAATGCGGCCGATGCCAGATATGACAACATTTCATTAGACTGACGCTAGAGCCCTAAGCAAGGGATTAGAAAGGTAAGTGTTGCTATTGAAGCGCTTTGTGCAATGTTCTGTATAGATTCGTGTTAAGATTGTACTTTTGGTGTTATATGCACATTTTAATACAGGTTAATATAATAAATCTGTCCTAATGGTATCAACAGTTGTGTTCCTGTTCATTCGTTTTGTAGACTTGCATTAGTGGATACAAATAGAATATAGTCATATATCAATGGGTTTCATACTTGATGCCGGCTAGGGAATTAAGTTATTAACTAACGGCAGAGTTTTATGCAAGGAATGCTTTAAACGTAAAGTTTATATATAGACCTATTCAGACAAACACATTTATCGTTATAGCTACAAACTTAAAATATTGTACCATAATCAAATGGTATTTATGGTTTATTAATAAAGATAAACGTGCTAGATTATATGCGTATAGCGTAAAATAGGCTCCCGAAACGTATCCATGAGAATATGTTCAAAACGAAAAATGCCTTAATTATGAGTATGATAATAATCCAATATGTAAGTTGTCAGTTTGAACATTTTGTAATAAAGGTAAGTATCCTTTCTTCACATTAACAGACAAATGTGTTTCTGGCGTGTTCTTTTATTTCTCCCATTATTGCACGGCACTAAGGGTCTATTTAAACTTATTAAATATGTAACTACATGTAAAGCTTGAACAAAATACTGATACTGACCTTTATGCATGTATATATTACGGAAACAAAATTAAGATCTCTAAGTAGATCGTGTTTATTCAATATGTTAATCTATAATTACCGTTGTTATATGACGACCCTAAATAGCCATAGCTTCAATGCGCAAGAAATATGCATAAGGTAGATATAAGAGATAGTTAAAGCTAAAATTAGCCTCTAGAGTTAACAATAGTCAGGTGAATTTGTCCAAGCTATATCTCTAAAACGTCCAAAACATTCGCCAACAAGTTCAATGAATGCAGCCTAACGAACCCCGTGGTTATTGAATGCCTGTAACTCGCTGTATATAATCGATTTCATTTATATGAGTTTTCTCCCATTCGTTGTCCGACCATCGAAGCAGCTTGTCTTTAAATTGATTGTATTTCCCCTGCATTACCGTACATTGTTCCGTTGCACTTTAGTACTTACTTCTCATTTCATTGTAATATATTATTTAAAACTGCATCAAGTAATTTTGAAATTACTAATTGCATTGAACATGAAACTGGCGGATATCAAGTATATATTAAACAACGGTGTCGATTTTTATGCTTATATATGTTAATAAATGGGCAATACGTTGTTTGTGTACAATCCATGTTTACTAATGTATAAATTCTTAACCAGCAGACAAATATATGATCAAAACCCGTATATTCACGTAAGGCGCATTTCCAGGATTTCTTGTACATTCTTTGACTAAATAATTTATCTCCGGAACATTGTGTGTGTGATTTGATTTTTGGCGAGCGTATTAAATGTACGGCCCTTAATTTAATTAAATATCTGGTTGCATTCATTGTATTCCCATGGTAGCAAGCTAGGAAACAAATGTCATGGAGCTATAATATCGGCGACGAAAAGAGAATATGGATTTGTTATCAGTGATAAAACACCCATTGAGAGGGATAGGACTCTTTGAGCATACATAGTTGGAATGGAGAAGAAATACTGCAATGTAAACAGCAGATTTTACTTTATTAAGTCGGTTTAATTCACATAGTGTCGTTGTGGATTGGCTGGAGCTGGAAACGCTTCCCAAAGACACATTGCATTGGTTTGATCAGAACATAATATTCGAAATTTAAGTATTTAGATAAGTCACGTGTTGTCTGAGATTTATCGGATTAAAGTAAGCAGCGTTAAGCTTAATTAAGATCTTGAACACCATTATTTCCATGAATAAATCAGTAATTAAATTCTGCATGAAGATGTTTCTTGTTTCTATACAAGTATTAGTTTTAAGCTAAGTTTGCGAACGCCGATATTTTTTTATTCCCCCCCCCCCCCCCATCTGCATAACGATTAAATTCATATACAAAGAAGAGCATCCTCTGCGAAGATTAAGTTATTTTAGCACCATATGTTCAGTAGCTTGCATAAGAGGCAAATTGTCAATATGTTCAACAAAGCAGATGAGAGTCTTGTCGTTTGGGTTGTTCGTCTGGTCATTTGTGATCGAAAATATAACCTCAAAGGAGCCTGATTGCCTGTAGATTATTTCTAACATTTGCGCCTTTTGATGTTTTGTTGTTTTGTGATATTGGTTGAATGCATTAAAGGGACTTATTCACATATTGGATAATTGATTGTTTTAAATGTTGTCCCAGTTTCAAAAAAAGAAAGGTATAGTATATATATATACAGAAGCGAAACAACAGTCCTGACACAAAAATATATTGGAAATATAGTGTCGTTTATGGACAATCTTCAATTGAAATACATGTTGATAAAAACGCCTCTCGTCGGTATTTTGGAACACACGTGTATTAGTCACATAGCGTTAAAATACACGTTAAGTCTGAAGAATGGCCGATTGGGTTGGCGTGACATATTTTTATCCTGGAGGTTGTAGGTCTGAGCCCCAACGTAGGCTTATAGTTTTGCTGTTTTTTTTTCTTTATGTTGCTTACAAAGTATATACAAGATATTCAGTTGAAATAAAACACTATTCCATGCCTTTTATACGACAAAAGCACAACGTTGGCTGTTTTGACTGTCAGTGTGCCACATTTTTCACCGCAGTGAGCCTCAACTTGAGCGATTAATTCCAAAATATAAGATAACTAAAACCCCCAGAAATATCAGCAGGAGAGAAACCCTTTTTTACATCCTCTGGTCCGTTATTTGAGGCAAATGGCAAATTGTATATACGACCGGTACAATACACACAACATAACAAAGACATAAATTAAACTGGGCTCACCCCCTAGACACGGTAAATGCAAAGAAATCGAGGGTTTAAACTAGTGATGGCAAAACTATTAGAATATTCGATTGAATGAAAAAGCCAATATTCGAATACCGATTTTGTATTCGATGCCTGTTTAAGGCAGGCAAAAGTTTTCACTTGGCCCAGGATTAATGGCAATACACATAATTGTAAATACAATTTAACCTCATAGCAATGCAATTCAAATTAAACAGTAATAAAATAGACAATTAATTTAATGGAATTACAATTTAATTATTTAATGGTTTAATGTTCACCACAGCAAATGAATTCCAACTTTCTGAGACACGATGAAATTCAGTAAAACAAATATCAGCTACATCCCTTCTTCTTTACAAACGTTCAAGACCTAGCATCATAAAGTAGATATAAAAACTCATAAATTCGGTAGTAACCATCATTTCGAAAATGGTAGCTTTTTACGGCGTTGTTTCTGAATAATCCGGTTAAAAGTGTATATGTATTAAGTCTGCTGTCTGTATTCAAGTACATTTCAAGTTGACTGTGTCCCCTATTTCAAACAATAGAACTAGTTTCATATAGTCCAGAGTGAAATGATATGGTGTCGTTCTATTGTCCGTAATTTTTATCTACATGTAACTATCTATGGTCTCTTGTTAACGTATCCATTTAGGACATAAACTGTTGCGACAGCCTAGAAAGTAAAGCCGCTCTAAATAAAATCCGTCAGAAACAAATGCATATTGTGTGTAACCACGCACTTTCTTTTTTGACTGTGGCGTTATGTGATGTTGGTCGAATGCATTTAATAATCAAACCAGATAAGGCATATCATCACACTACACCGGATGTATTTAATTGTAGTAATGAAATGAAATAGATGTGATTTCTTTCGCGTTGCGCCATACGTGTAAATACCGTTAAAGTGATTACGCAAAAACGTTTTAGAAACAAAGTGCGCAGGAGATCGTAGATTATACAAGTATTCGAATGCTAAACACTGCAAAGTAAGCATATTGTGTACTTTAAAATAAATAAATATAAGCATATAATATGATCTTGCAAAACAAATATGTCGTTGTATTGGTTACACGACTTTAAATACACAACCATATACTGACTTTTGAAACCTCGGTGCGCTTGTTTGTTTATTTTCACAAAATGCCATGACAGTTTTCATGTGCATGATTGATTAGAACATATGCTATTTTATTTATTCCTCAGGAAATAACCGTTGAAGAATACAACTTCATGTTTGCTTTTTAAATATACGTTATGATGGTATATGCTAGTCCTACACATCTGAAGTACACGAGTGGGCCAGTATACGCGCATACTTGTAATACAACAATAACGGTGTTGCAAAAGCGGTCGGATGTACTCGAACCAACAGGAATGATTTTACTAAGGATATTTGGGACATTTATGAATCTATTATTTCGCACTATATTCGAATTTCCTTTCTACTGGCATTTCCCGTGGAATACAAACACTTTAGAACATTTTACGTCCAGACATTAAATAACATCTGTACAATACAAATGCATAACTCGGAAACAACCGCTACAATATTACATTTGACATTATGAATCACTTGGATTATTTTGCAATTAATTTCACTTATTTCTACTTACATTTTTCGTAAAATATTAACCATTGACAACGATACATTACACGGAATATTACTGACAGCAAAATGTTTACTTGTGATGTATGTAGGCTTGGAGAAGATTTGTATTTATTTTCTAGAACATCCTACACTTGTACATATTCCCAGAAGACTCTATTAGAATGCAAATTGAACGCTACAAAACTACTGAATGATTTAGGTTTAGGTGTTCGAATAGCCTTGTCCTTTTAGTAAATAAATATACCATTCAACGGACAGACAAACATGCACAGAATATAAACTGGGATGAACTGGTATGAACTGGAATGGTCATAGTCATGATCGTGATCCTGACCGTAAATGTTGTCTATTTCGTTATTATTAACGGAACTCTCGCGTTTTATTGCTATCTTTTAATCCCAAATGATGGTGGTCGGCATAAGTACCACCATTTCACATCTAAAAACTGACCTAATTGTGGAATTATGACAAACATACCAGTCGTCTTTGGTCTCTCTGATTAGGGAGGGGAGGGAAATAAATATATTAGATAAAATGGTGGCCAAATAGCAGACTTTGGATTCAAACAATTAACATTTTGCTGTTAATAAATTTGTTTTTGCCCTGATAATATTAATTATGATAGCATTAGTATAGTTTGTTTAAAAACGAGTCCGTAAACCTATATGATAAATATGTTGATTTGTATGTATTTTGTTTGGCCATAGAAAGCACATTATTGTTAGTATTGCAATTGTCGATCTTTGCCAAAAATGTATGTTTGTGCGTGTTTTTTATGATTATGTTTTATCGACACAATAGCGTTTAGCAAAGCAAATGAGACTGCAAAAAATAATAACAATTCGTTTTCACCAGCATATGACATCGCACTTCCATATTTCCCACGATGAGCCTAAACCGACGAGTGCTAGCATGGTGCTGCGCCAATCATAGCATTATGACGTCATATTAAATTCTTAAAGTACCCTTCAATGGCAGAGCTGATAACATAAGCCCGAACTGCTTACAACGCTGTAATTATAAATCATTGTTTAATTTCTTGTGTCCACTGCTGCGTACATTCGATCCTTCGCTAGTACATACATTTATATTCATGTTTCCGATTTCTTAGCCAACTCGACAAATATTAAACAGTCCAATATCACCCGACTGATTGTTGCCATGTTCACTAGCAACACACTGAAATTGTCAGATTATAATCACGTGTATTTTGCATTCTATCACCACTATAATGAATAAAGACATGCACATTTTTTTTATCGATAATTGGTCTTGATATATTAGCCTAAATTACAACACTTGCTGAGTTAATATCGAGAAAAATTGCTTCATTTAACGTAAAATACACATTACATAAGTGAATCTAATGTACATAACGTTCATTTATGTTTTGATTAGTTCTTCGCTTCTCTCAGTATTTGCACACAAATCTGATAATCAACACCATCATTTGTGAAACTCAATTCGCCTGGCAGTTGACGTCCACTGTACAGTACAGCAAAAATCGTATTATTATAGTGTGTTCACGCAATGAATTCAGGGTCCCATAAAAAAGCCAAAGCCAGATTTACATTGAGTACTTCGTACTGGAGTTATATGGTTAGCATGAATATTTTTGGTCCGCTGCACGTCTCTCATCAACTATTTAAAAGCACACGGTCGACTGTCATTAAGCGATTGTATCAATTGTGATTTTGATCCTTGAAATAATACATGTATTACACCAATGTAAACACTAAAACAACCGCAGTTAAATGTCGAATCAGTTTGGGTTAAGATGGACTGTGTCGCAAACAGTAATCATTTCATTTGTCAAAACATTGGTGGTTAAATATACAAAAATGCACTAAAATATATTTCAATTCAATTCAAAGTTGATTGCTAAATGGCTTCCGGCACTTGCAAATATATATCTGAACAATATCACAAATTTCTGTACACACATGCAGAGAAACTAAAAGGTGCAGATATATATAATTATGAGCTAGGTAATAATTAAGTTGTTTTTTTTGAAAAGTTGAAATATTTCTGATCACTTTCAGATTACATGAGTGCATACTATATATTATTAACCGTACATGGCGTATACTACTTAGATTGAATATATGTTCCGCAGTGGATTATATGCGTTTATCTCAAATTATGTTCTCGATGATTTTTTGTTATTGAACGATGTAATACAAAGGTAGCGAAGGAAAACCAAGAAGCATGTTATATGTAGCATGTAAATAAATTAGCAATACCTAATCGAAATGGGAATCCCATATAAATCGGCATACATTATTGATTTTGTAACTTTAATAAAATTAACCACTAGACAAACATAGATTGCTCCGCCTTTCTGTTTGTCCAAGGTTGCTAATCCAAGGATTTGAAGTAATCTTTTGGATTATGCAACCATGTGTTATTATTTACCATTGAAATATAAAAATAATTGGTCAAAACATTCCTTGATTGACAAGTATCTACTGGTCAATAAATGCATTAACGTCGATAGATTCGTTTGGAATCTAACACGTTTCAAAATAGTATGAGTATTTATTTCATTTCTGTGTTAAACAAATATAAAACCTCTTCGGTCTGTTAAGGAACAATTTGATGAACAGCATCGCATATGTAGGTTATGTTTAAACTAAATCGGGTTGCTCTTAAGAAGACACTATTACCATGTTGCTATTTTTTAATTGTTTTGTTGTTGTTCTGTTTTAGTTTTGGTGTTTATCTTTCTCTAAATACAGGTATAGTTTAATTCAGAGTAACTATTATTGTTCAACTAAATTTTAAAAATTGATTACACTTCTGTTATTTTCTTCTGTTGCAATAGACCATCCTCTAATGGAATATAAGATATTTTAGCACCAAATGTTACTTGCGTACATAACAGGCAATTTGGCCAAACGTTTCACAGAACAGGTGCGGACCTTGTCCTTTTTTTTTTTTGCCTGAATACATAGACTATTGAAACTATTGTCATACAATAGTCTGATTGTCTTAAGATTATTTGACTGTAATAATACTGATTACGTGTAACTTATTAAAACCCCAATAGACTGTTACTTATTCAAGTATTTGCTTACTCGTGTATTCTAGTCGTAAACACATGGCCTGTTAGTATAGTAGACATAGTTTAAGCACATACAAGGAGTACAAATATCTGTTAGAGATAATGGGTTGGATTAACTTGAATCAACACATGACACCAAAGACATATTACCTCGGACATTTATGGAATCACGTGGATTATTTCGCAATATATTTTCTATAGATTTTTTTCTGGCATTTCCTCGAAATATTTACACTTGGTGATATTTTACATGTTAAAAGTCTAAACACATGTCACATTTGCATTGATCGAAAACAGCCGCTAAACAATTACATCGGACATTTATGAATCACGTGGATTATTTTGCAATCCGTTTGACTTGTCTCTTCTGGCAATTTTCTTGAAAACATATGTGATATACAGCCCAAATATTTGCTGTTGATTTATGATGGCTTGCAAGAGATTTGTATGTAATTTCTATAATATCCCACAATTGTTAACAGAATGCAATTAAGTTTTATATATAATTATATACATATGTTGGCTCCTTGCAATTGTTCCATCATCTCTTAAAGCACAAGGCTGACAATACATACGAAATCGTGTAAACGAAACATAATATTATTCAATTGTGATTGTGTTTATTGATGTATTTGAATTTCGAGTTTATTTTAACTATTTGAGGTAGATCGTCCCTGCAAAACGTAAGCCTTTCATGTGTTAAAGACGTAGGCTGTAACATATAATTGCATTTATAGGATAACGTCTTTCAAGACCATCGCGCTATTTGTGAAGATGTTTACAGTAATATTGAAATAAGTAATGATAATATTTCCTTTTTATGTCTTTTTTTTCAGTATAAAATACCGCGTGATAACATAGCAAACATTGTCCTGTTAAACAGTTCAGTCGATATAAGGCCATCTGTAATATGGTTGTGATTAAGATAACGCCGACGTTGTGAACATTCTGAGATATCTCGAGGGAAATTGCTTAAGCCATTTCGGGATGATTTCTCTTACATTTGATCATAAATACTATCGCATATCGGATATTGCAATATTCTCGAGAATTTTCAGTATTACAGTAGAAATATATGGACATAACATATATTCAAAATGTTAAATACCTTCAGTTAGCCTTGAAGTTGTATCTTTATACGTCTGATGCACCAGTGCATTTCATTTCAGTAAATTTAGATTTCTGTTTTGAAATGAAAATATTTTAATCAATGTATTCGCTTTTCGTTAGCTTAAACAGAGCTCTGTGTGTACTGCATATTTATTGTAATGACCTTGTATTACACCATGTATTTGATTAAATATCGAATAAAACTTTTTCGTTTATAAAATCAATAATAATGTAAATTATATGATTGAAAAATGGCATATGACATACTTATTTGAGAGAAAGTTTTATTTTTGTTTCTAAATCGTGTCCCTTAAAAGACATAGTAGATATGTTCCATTTAAATCTATGTTAATTTTAAATGTAACACAATTGACAAGCTCAGGGTAACGGCTATGGGACACATGTGTTCAAATATAAATTAATGCAAAAACTTTGCAATATTTAGGTGGTTGAACTGTTCTTCCATTCTAATACCTGCTGCGGACTTTGTTTTTAACAAGCTCAGTTTGCTTAGCAAGTATTTAACATGTCAGGAGAATACATGTTCGTTCCGCTAAAAATAAATTAAACGCAATTATAGTAAATGGTACATAACCATGTACGAGGGATGTTCAAAAATAACGTAGACTTTTATATTGTTTACAACTAAATACAATTAATTGAATAAAACCTACATAAAATAAATCGGGATTCAAATGGAACATGTTTAATAAGTAATATTGTGAAATTAATTTGTTATGTGCCTAATCTATATGATAATATAACCATGGTAACCGTTAAGCGGAGCACGCCATTTATTTGCATTACAACAAGTAAATAGATCATAAATTCTGCACGAAATAAGTATACTTACTCAAAAACAAATTGGTATAATGTAAGACAAACATACATTGACATCATACCAAAAATTGGCTTTTTTTAAGATTGCCTATTAATAAAAACAATATTGATATGAAGGTGATGCACAACGTCAATTGAGAAAAAAATGTAATTGTGAGATCAACTCTAAATTCGGGTGGTAATGAAATCGAGTCAAGATATTTGTAAATCATCTATGCAAACATTTGTTTTTATCAAGAAACCGCATAGAATACAGTTTTTGAGTAGGGAACGTGTTTTTACTTAGTGCAATATACTTTTTAGGTGGCACTGTAAGCACTGAGACATTAATGGATAAGGAAAAAAAGACGCGACGATGACGACGTCAATCCGATTAAATTAGCTTGATCAGCACGGACAGTCAATGGTCAGGTAGCTAAGCGAAATGGCTCGCTTCGTTTATTTCTCCATGATTAATGCATGTTGAAATATCCGCACATATTGAATACTGGTGAAATAACAATATTGAAACAACAACATTTCCTTCGCGCCAAATCTTCCCTGAAGTAAATGAGGTTATCAACGTCATTGAATTCCAACTGACGTGCTCTGGGATGTCTATAGTGACTCATTTTAAATGTCTGCCATTTTTAACAGAGAAGAGTAAAATCACTGAAATTGTGTAAATTGATGCAATATATATTCCAATTTATTTTAAGGTACTTATTTTCTAAGAAATAATTATACCTTTAAAAATATGAAAACAAAATCTCCATTATTTTTTATCATCCCTCGTAACAGGATCTTAATATGCTGTGCATTATATGCGCTCTATTTTTTCTTACACAAATTGCTTGTTATTAATTATAGTCCAGTCAATCTACATTTCAACATCAAACTAATTGCAACAGATATGTTATCAGCATTAAATAATAAAGTTATGAATAACATTCATGCTGTATAAAGCCTAGAAAAAAATATTGGTTGGAAACCTAAAAATAAGCAACAACAATTATTTGCTTTTCCTCAAGTTGAAATGACAGAAAGTGTCTTCCATAGAAATCATCTGTCTGTAAATGTGTGTGCATTGTTGGTAAACAAATGCCCACATGTTTTGGAAAAAACACTTATCAAAAGGTAAGGTTATTAAAACACATTAATAAGTATGTTATTAATGTGTTTATTGTTTAAAAGATACCAAATTAGTTACAATTTGTTAACAAATAGAGGCTTGTCATATATTTTCGCAACAAATGACGAAAAATGTGATGTTTATTCGACCTTAATGTTGTATTCTAGTAGAAATGATTCAGTTTAATACATTAGAATGATAATAATTAATTATTTACTGCCAAAATAGATTGCAAATAATAAACCTACTCAGCAGGGATAGTACAGACACATTTTTGAACTATGGAAGGACAGTTAAGCCAAAATTGAACTTCATAGCGATGAAATGATAATCGCATTTTTTTTTCTGGTTAAAAGTTTTTTAGGACATTTTGATAAAAATACATTAAAAGGATGTCTGTATTTCTTGTAAGGATGATGTCTGCACCTGTGACATGTATAACCTGCCACCATAGCACAGATGATAGACAAGTTCAGATCACACACAATTAAGGGATGGAATGAATAAACCATGCTAGCAGAAGATGCAATGATTCCATACATGATGTTCCAGGGCATTGGGAACTAAGTTTAAAATTGGTGCATGACTACCATTGTTTGTAGTTGCAGGACACAATAACTTCAAAAGAAAGTCAGTTTAGTTTATTACTATTTGCAAAGTTTGCAAGCTCTACACATGTCCATGTAGTTTGTTGTAGTGACAAGTATTGGGCACGGTTAGACCTTGCTGTAGAACACGTTGTGATGTGAGCAGTCACAACTTGTGCAATGACACATGGGACAGGTCCTTTCGAGACCCCGAATTCCCAATTTTTATTGTCAATGCCATCTCTTTCTGAAATCTACAATGTGAAACAGTGGTTCAGTGGCAAAGTATTTCTCACACGTGTGATAAAAACACAGATCTTGTCCTTTTAATCAGAACAGCGTTTGTTCATATTCTGGTCAATTTTGAAACTGGTTGTACATCAGACTCACACGTTAGTATGTATCAAGCAACTGTTTTGGGCAACAAATTGTGAATTCAGTGGAAGGACACAATATTTTTTTTAATAAGTTCAAAACTATCAGGCTATAACTATTGTTGGTGCTCAACAAAGTAGATAATGAATTGGTGAACATCGACCCACAGTTACGTTTTCAAAGATTTATGCCTGCACAGAGATCTGTTGACTATATTTTCATCACGTTTTCATTTAAACTTTGATGTGTTCCTTCCACATTATTTTGATACCATGGCACAAATAAAAAAATCCACAAAATAATTGCTTGCAGATGTTCTATGGTCGCTTTGAGATTGCTGTGTTGTTTCTAATGCATACATGTGGAACTATGTTTACATCATGTCTTGTATAATCATTATTGTACAGATTGATGTTTACATTTAATTGAAAGTAAACATCGTTACATAGAATAATAAATACATTGTATAAACCAAGTGAAAATCCAGCTGCATCAGCAGGATAGAACTTCTAGTAGCAGCACAAGTTCCTTTATTTACATGTATGACAATTGACCAATTGCCAAAAACAACACATCACAATACAAAAACACATAACAGATACAAAACACAACTGAATAAAACTGAGGTCACCGCATTGGGAACGGTCAATGCAAAGCATTGGGGTTTAAACCGGTTTGCGGTCGTCCAAACTTCACACTTTATTTATTATAATAATACATTTAAGTGTAGAGGAGGATTAATCTCATAACATCGCAATTAAAATGAAACAGTAACACGTGTTTGTAACAGGGCATACTTTTGTACATTATGAGTTCAGATAATCCTATTAATTTACATGTAGTCAGCATGTATAATTATGATGAAGGAAAACGAAGAGAATAAATTCAATAATGTACAGAATGAAACACACAATTCAATATTTATTACGGGTAGATCTATAGAACACAATTAAGGACTACACAATAACCCATATTGTCTCATGATGGTGAACACGTCCGCCAAATAATTTCAAAATCCATCTGGAACTGACAGCAATATTGACTGGACACGAAAAACAGGCCCCACTTTTTACATTTGGCCTCTAAGTGTGACCTTTACCTTGGAGGTACGGACCTGGGTCTTGCGCGCGAAACATTGTCTCGTGATGGTGAACATTTATGCCAAGTAATTTCAAAATCCACCCAGAAATGACAGAGTTATAGAGTGTACACAGAATGAGACGGACTGTCCCGAAAGGATGGACAAACTGACGGACGGACGGAAGGACACGCGCAAACCTATAGTCCTCAACCAGGTTTACAGGTAGGGATCAATACAGGCGATAACTAATTCAATTTAATAATCATTTAAATACTCAATGACTGGATCTTAACTAATTTAAGCAGAATTGCTAGAATTATAATTATTCTACCATTAATATAAGCCAAATTACATGCACCAGATTACCCCACCCACTTTTTCTTTTTGTTTCTTGGAAAAAACACATCACCAGTGTCCAGATAAATGTACATGATCATATAATGTATTTGCTGAGTTTAAATTCATAACATTTGTATAATATATTCAAATGATCAGTTGTGAAACGAAATAAGTGATTACATCACACACACTCGCATTCATGCGTTCTTGTATATTAAATATTGAATCAGACATACCGTTTGTGTGTATATTTTTGTTACTTCCACCAATTAGAGATTTTTCTAGACTTTTGGCATTTTGTCAGCCATAGTATGTTGGTTTCAAAACAGTGGTATTTATTTATGTTGCAATTAGTTGGAGGTTATGGGTCTTTTCAGCATAGATTGACTGGACTATTAGCAATATCAAGTGATTTGCAAATGGTAAACGGTGATTTGTGCACATGTGTGCATTTATTCATTAAAACTAATACATGTGTTTGTTTAACCAGACATTTTGTTTACAGATAGAAGTGTGATTGCTTATACAGTATTGACTTAAAATAAGGTTTGCGCGTCCTTAAAGTAATTAACATTTTAACAAAATAGTATGATTATGTTTTATTTCTGTTTTGAACATATATATGGAGGACATATCCTGCCAAAAATACATTATGTTTGATCACATCCCAACTTCCAAATTGCACGTTGCGACTTCTTTTGTATCTTTCATCTCTCTACATGGTTCAAAATATTAGTTCCATGTCGTAGTTACTTCCATCAAGTCTGCAACTGTCAGATTTTGTTATCCCAAATTTCATTGTCATGCGTTGCAATATCTATAATATTGTTTCGAAGTTATATCTTCCATGTAACTTGTCTGTTAATCTTGTCATTTTAATACTCTGTCGAATGTTTCTTTTAAATGCCTGATATCATATAAAATATTGATCAGATGTCATCAAGACTTTACAAATGTAGAAGAAAAATTTGTCTATTTGATGAATTTATACATTTCATTTACGATTCAATACGGAAACATAGATAGAATTTAAATTTTGAATTGTAAAATTGTATGCTGGACCGTCCTGCCAAAAATATTTCAAAGATGCGCGATTTCCGTAACAAAAGTATATTAAATCGGTATGTAGAATTACCGAAATCACCGTAGTTACCCAAATCCCCCAAAATCCGTTTTCATGTTTGTACAATTTAAGTAATATTTACTATTTAAATTGCAGTAATAAAAGTCACTTAAAAGTGTAATTTATGCATATCTTTCATTTATTTAACGGTTATATTGATCGTATAACGGAATTACAGTAATAACCTTAAGAACTATGTCAGTTCTCTCCCTTGTATTCAGTGTGCGGTTACGGAAACCCCTTTCTTGTTTGGGTAAAAACTAATATTAATGCATTTCAAAGGCATTAATAGAGAATACATGGTTCATGCTGGGACGGAGAAAGTTTATCCGGTGAAGCTTAGAAAATGAAAATAGCAAGTCCTATTTTTTTGTTTTCGGGCCGAACCAGATAAAGTTTCTCCTTCCCGTTACATACCGCGTATTTTATTTTTATCATGCTACTATTCCAAACAAACAGTAGCAGGATAAAATAAATTTTAGATGAACATGTTTTTGTAATAATTCATATGTGTTCATAACTTTCGTACGGTCAATACGATGTTGTGCATTAATTAATTAAAGGAACTTCTGTAATTTCAAGCGGAGCGGAGTTTCTGTAAAATTATGTCAGTCTTTCAACATTCAGGGGACTTCGATCAGTCGTAACAAGTATTAATGACTGCAGTTGCGACTGACTAAAGGTACATATACTTCAGGGCGCAAATCTTTATATAAATGAATATATATGCATAGCTTAGATTACTTTAACAGTTAATAATTCTTATTTAACAGTATTGCAGTAATTTCGAGTGGCGTTATCTGTAATTGCTTACTACCATTACAACGTCCAGTTACCGAAACCCCTTGTATTTTTGTAAAAAATAATATGAGATGGATTTTACCGAAATTTACCAACATTCCTTACATATCACAATATTCTACTTCGCGATGATGGTAAACATAACTTATATTCAAACAAAATAATGATTAAGTAACACTTCTATTGATACATAAGCGTTGAAAATACATAATATAAGGGAATATATGTACACCATATAAGTCTAATGTAATAATTATGGAAAGCTCAGCACATTACCGATTTTCCCGTAAATAAAGATGATGCGAAAGTAATACATGATTCGCTTGAAAAATAATCACATAATCATTTAATTTAGACACTATAAATATCGTTATTTCAACATAATGTTATTAGCTCATATACAGGCCTAAGCGAAAGAACCGTGCATTTATTTCTGCCCGACGAATGGCGCCACCTATAAACGGTCCTTGCTGAAATTTTCTAACTTACATTTCAAATTATATCTCATTTCCCAGTCGTCCCGTTCAATGATTCGTATGAATCTTAAAATATAAGTATTTTTCTTCTGAAATCTGAATGTTTTTAATAATAAATACCCATTGATTCATATAAAACTAGGTTTGGAAAAGATGGAACTTATGTCTATACAGATGCGATGCTGACTTTGTACATACAAACAAGAGTAAGCAAGCGATGTACAAGATATCAGTTTGTAGTAAACACCAAAGTAGTTTAAATGTACTGTAAGGCACTTTGGAATAAAGTTATCACCAGAAAAGAAGCAATTTGCAATTTGGAAGTTGGGATGTAATCGTGCATGATGAATTGTTGGCAGGATATGTTCTCCATACATATATGTTAGGCTTTTTAATTTTTTAATGGATAATATATTGAGTTGCAGTACAATGTTCTTTTTGTATGGTCTTTGATTTGCAATTAAAACTATTGACACAATAAAAAATGTAGTTTGTATTAGTATTATACATAATGAAACGAAAGGCAAAAGTCAAATATCAAATTCACTGCAATAGCAAAACTTGTATGCAAATCAAAACATACACGCGTCAACATTTGCCATTTTTACTTGTTTCAATATCAATGCTGATATATGGTTATATGGTTGACGCGTTTGTCATTTGAATCGTGTGTGTGTTCCGTAGATCATGGCACGCAATTCTAATTGAAAACAACATCATTAGTAAATATCAATATCGTCTTTTGGGCAACGTCACATACGTCTTTCAGATTATTCCAATATACACAAACACAGAAATATATAACCGTTTAATGGAGAGGCATGCATTATCAGCAAATACATGCGAATATATCGGTAAGAACAGTATTTCTGAAATGCGTACGTGGTCGATTGTGGTTTAAATTGGCTAATGTTCAGTTATTTTTAGGTTTATGTCAAAAAGGAAAATAATGAGCTCTTTTGGCAAAAATGGGTTAATCATATTAACTTAATTTGAAGTATGTTTACATAATTTATATTAAAGCAGATGAACTGTACAAAAGATTAAATTAAATATTTTCTGTTTATACAATATCGTTGATCAAAAATTGAGTTCATTTTCGTAGAAACAGTATAAATGCACGATATATACAAATATATGTTCGGGAGAATGCGTCGGATATACTTTACACAACATATACAATATTACTTTGGGTATTTATGAATCACGTGGAATATTTCGCAACAAGTGTGGCTTTCTTTCTACTGGCATTTCTTGTTTAATGCTTACACATTTAATTACAGATGCAATATATATAAAACAACAGATGCAATATATAGAAAACAGCAAATTTACCTAACAGTCCGTTTACTTTAGATGTGAATAAAATTAAAACTACAACCAACCTGTTTATTAAACATTTTTAAATAATTAGCGTAACAACTAATATTAAATTAGCTTAAATTTCACAAATACAAATGTTTAATTTACATTAATATTTTCATGCAAATATTAACGGAAGTCCGACTCATTGGCCGTTAACATTTTTAAGAACTCAGCCTGTTATATTACATTGGACATTTATAAATCACTTGGATTATTATCAATGCATTAAACTTATCGCTTATATGAAAAACACAACTATATATTTGACTTTGATACATTATAAGGACCATTGGGTATAGCGAAATGTTACCTATTGATGTATGATGTCTTGCAAAAGATTTGCATTTAATCTCTGTAATATCTCACTTTTGTTTACAGGTTTATCGACATTTAACGATGTCAGATATTATAACATAGTTCTAAATGACATTAAGCAAAATTAATTACGTCTTCGACAATTTTCCCTTTCCGACATTTAATCACGCTACGCAAACATTCACTCACATTTTACACAGAACGTAGTCTTAAGATTTTGTATATTACTTTAATTATTCGAAACTAATATGAATCTCAGGGTCTATTGTATGTAAATATGTGAAATGAAACATATAATAGCAGAGAAGCATAGCCGTAAAAGTGATTATTGTTTTAAATTAAATTTTCTTATTTCAATTGAAGTTATTATTATCTAATAATGCCAAGGAAATAGAGTCCGGTATTAGTACACCCTCAAGCTACTGGGTTATTGTACATTTCAGACTGATCCATAAATGCAAAATTTTGATCGACATACCAGCAGCCTTTGTTCTGTCTGATGAGGCAGGGAAGGGACATAAACACAGTAGCTAAGACGAATGATTGCCAAAGAACTCACTGTGGATTCATTCAATCAATATGTTGCTGTTGTTGTACGTGTATTTGCCTGAACATACTAATTTGAGCCTGAATGGTAAATGATTAATAGCGTAATGGTTGGCTGCTCCCGGACAAGACATTTTGCTTAACGCAGAGATGACAACATGATACAAATTGTTTCAAAAGTTGTAAATGTTGATATAATCAATGTGGAACTCCAGCTGCTTCAGTAGGGGAGAATCTTCAATAGCAACAGGTCCTTTATTTAAGGCAAGTGACCAATTACCAACACGAATCTCCAATAGCAACAGGTCCTTTATTTAAGGCAAGTGACCAATTACCAACACGAATCTTCAATAGCAACAGGTCCTTTATTTAAGGCAAGTGACCAATTACCAACACGAATCTTCAATAGCAACAGGTCCTTTATTTAAGGCAAGTGACCAATTACCAACACGAATCTCCAATAGCAACAGGTCCTTTATTTAAGGCAAGTGACCAATTACCAACACGAATCTTCAATAGCAACAGGTCCTTTATTTAAGGCAAGTGACCAATTACCAACACGAATCTTCAATAGCAACAGGTCCTTTATTTAAGGCAAGTGACCAATTACCAACACGAATCTTCAATAGCAACAGGTCCTTTATTTAAGGCAAGTGACCAATTACCAACACGAATCTTCAATAGCAACAGGTCCTTTATTTAAGGCAAGTGACCAATTACCAACACGACACATCACAGAACAGAACACGTAACCTCACAAAACATAAATGTGAATTAACATGAGGTCGCCGCCTTAGAACTGTCGATGAAAAGCATTCGAAGTTAAATCCGGGTTACGGGCGCCCGAACCTCATGCTTGACACATAATTATTCACATTAATATTTTTGATTTGTATATGCTGTACACTACAGCGTACGTTCGCAACCACATAGTTGCTTAATATATCCATGCACGTCTGCATACCACTAAAACGGAAGTCCCAATTTGTCTGATTGAAAAACGGGTTACTTTTAGTTCCACAACTAAACAAATTATTTTGACATAGAACAGTGTACTCAAAACAATATAGATAATGTGTACTTAGTAAATACTAGCCCACTTACAACATTTGCCAAGTAAATAAGGAAAAGGGATGCTTCGTTTAATGTAAATAACACTGCATTATAGAATCTTGTCTAGACAACCCTCATTTATGCTTTGGTTCGTGCCTCTGAATGAGTAAGTGTTTGCACACAAATCTGATAACCAACAACATCATTTGTGAATCTCAATTTCGCCTGACAGTTGACGTCCACTGTACAGTACAGCAAAATCGTATTTGTATATTGCTTTTGAGATTGACTGTGTATTGAAAGAATACACGGTTCCATACAATGTATTTTTATGGAACCGTGTATTCTTTATAAACACAGGTAATTTAAGACGACGGCAGATTCAAAGCGATCAATTCGTATAAAATATGAATTATATGGAAGTATATAGATAACGTGTATATTGTAGCTCGTTGTATGTCTTTCATCAGCTCTTTAAAAACCGTTTTTCAATAAACTAAATTTAATTGTGTATCTGCTCAATGCCACAATGTACACCAATTAAAACACCAGTCACAACAACTGATATAATTGAATGTCGAATTAGTTGATTTTATTTTTGATAGGTTGTGTTGCCATTATGGAAACTTTTGTCGTTAAAAATATATGTGGTAACACATAATGCGGTTAATCTTTATTTTCTGTCAAAACCATCGCTAGGTTATTAGTGTAAATTTGTAAGCGAATGTTTCTGTAAATAATTATGTTGATTTCCTTACACTGGGAATGCCTTGTTTATCAATGTGAAATATTGGTAGATAACGTAGCTAAACAAATGTTATGCTAAACTCTTCAGCAGATATTAGGTCAAATGTAATAATGGTTTTGATCAAGAAACTAGCCACCGTTATGAGAATTCGGATATCTCTCGAGGGAAATTGCTAATGCCATTTCGGGGTGATTTCTCGTGCATTTGATCATAAATACCGTTACTTCTCGGATATTGGAATATTATCGAGAATATCAGTTGGTAGAGTGTTACAGCAGAAAAACAGAGCTACCGAACGAATCCACGAAAAATGTATAGTATTATACCTGACGTGACCGCTCTGAGTATTTTGTCTATAGACCAGGCTAACACTTTTTTCATATCATCCTGCGAAGTATCTTATACAAATTTATTTTATAGAATGGAATTCGTCGATGTTTCTATGTAATAAAATGCAATATGGAAAATAATAACTGATTTAAAAGGTTTTAATTAAAAAAACTTGTATTACTATATCGAAACGATTATTATTACTATATTGAGGTAACGGTGAAAAAAATCTTACAGCTTTTTATTTCAATATGTTTTACGGCTTGTTCGGTATTATAAAATAAATAACACATGGCTGAGAGGGTAATATAAACAATATCAACCCTTGAAAAGTCATATCAACCTCGGCTACCGCTGTTTATGTAATACCTCATGCTCACCTTAAAGGATAGGTAAATCGCTTTGATGCACACTTGAAATCTTTTTTCGGTTAGCGATGAAAAGATTTCTGTTTACATTGATTATTAGCGATGTTATATTACACAATAAATTTGAATAACAGTTTAGTAACAATTACACGCTATGTGTCGCTTTAAAAAAGTGTTCATTGCAAATGTTATACCATTTGATCATTGACTAGTTCCCGGCAATGCCTCTGGACCACATGTGTTCAAAAAGTAAAAGAAGGCAAACAAACTGCAGTGTGAATAACTAAGTTTTATCATTCTTAAATGCTTACCACCAGCTGAGCTGTTGACTTCATCTTTAATAGGATGCTCTAAGATATACTTAACAAGTATTTAACTTGTAGGGATAATGCATGTTTCTTTTGTTCCGGTCTGATTTGTAATTGACATCATGATAGTTGATATTGAAACTGGTTCAGAATTTCAATATCTGTGTTTATTTCTAAACATTCGTTTTCGCTAATTGCTAGTTTTTCAACAATGTCCTAGCTTAGCTGCACCAATAAGTATATAAAAATACAAACAAGTTTCTTTACTTATGTATTGGTAATTATTGTATGCAATCCTTATAAGATTCGTGCATTTTCCTAGTCTTTTTGGTCAAGTATGATTCGTGCATTTTCCTAGTCTTATTGGTCAAGTATGATTCGTGCATTTTCCTAGTCTTATTGGTCAAGTATGATTCGTGCATTTTCCTAGTCTTATTGGTCAAGTATGATTCGTGCATTTTCCTAGTCGTATTGGTCAAGTATGATTCGTGCATTTTCCTAGTCTTATTGGTCAAGTATGATTCGTGCATTTTCCTAGTCTTATTGGTCAAGTATGATTCGTGCATTTTCCTAGTCTTATTGGTCAAGTATGATTCGTGCATTTTCCTAGTCTTATTGGTCAAGTATGATTCGTGCATTTTCCTAGTCTTATTGGTCAAGTATGATTCGTGCATTTTCCTAGTCTTATTGGTCAAGTATGATTGTATGTTAGAAAATACCTATAAAGCACTTTGTTGTGTTTTTGTCTGTATTCTAAATCAGACAATTGTGTGACATATAGAGGTGAAATGCATTACACTTAATAGACATGAATTTAACGTCAACATATCCGTTTCCTAACTAACATACGAGTATTTGCATTTCCTCTTATAAAAACCACGTGTATTACATGTTTCGATTAATATTATGCTTAGTGCAATATATTGGCTTCATTTACTTTCTGTAATTTGCTATTAAAATAATCTATAGAACATTTAATGCCGTTATAATTATTATTACTCACTATATGAAAGCAGAAACTCGCTATTGATCATAAAGGTATTTCATTCTCAACAATACAGTAAAACCCCGCTAATTCGACAGTTTGGGGTTCTCGATAAAAGTGGTCTTAATAGCGGGTTGGTCTTATTATCGATGTGGTGCAGATCACAAAGTCAGTAAATGCATTATTATGTCCTTGTTATTTAAAGTTTTAATGAAATTATGAATATATAACTAAAAATTCCAATTATTATCTATATTAACTTTACATTTAGTCGGAAATTAATTTAAAAATCGATTGATTATCTAAGCTCATGTGACCAAGTTAAAACCGGGGGTGTTTACTGTGGCATGGGGCTTGTGATGAAATATGACTTCTGAAACCCTTTTTTCTACTGGTGTCCTCATTCAGGTGAGAGTCATTTTCTTGGAAGTGAAAAGACTCATATTGTTATTGAAATGTTTTACAGAGAACAGATTCATGTTTAAATTGATACCAGGTTTGCATAATCGGAAAAAAATGGAAGGCTAGAAAATTGCTTGGAAAGTTTGCCGTTGTATAATGGACCCTATGAGAATTGGATTTACTGGCTTCTAGCCTCAATGACAACTGTTATGATTTTAATTTCACTATATAGCAGTACTAAAACAGTTAATTTCGGGGATAGAGTACGTTAAAATGTACAGTTGGGTGAGAAGGTATGTGAAATACTCCAATATCAGTTTCAGGTTGACAACAAACAAATATCTCCCCGCAAATATAATTGCATTTGGTAAATGGGAATATAAGTGCTTTTTTAAGGTTACAATGACTAAATTTTCAAATACTGTTATTTATGTTCTCGTTTAGTGGTGCAAATCATAGGCGCTAAATACGCACTTTTTATCAAGAGATTAGTTTAATGTGATAAGTACCTTGCTCAAAAGGTAAATTGCCCATGTGGACCGAAGAGCAGCTTGGGGTCGCATCCTCCCAATTTTAGACTCACCATTTCTGGTTGAAAAAAAATGATCACAGAAAAATATCTGGAGATTATTTCACAAATACTGGTATACAAAATAAACTGGTTTGTTGCTACGTGATGTCAGTCTACTGGACATGTATTTGGTTTATGAAACTTTTTTATCAATGTGTTGCCAATCTTGAAACGTGTTAAAAGCTAGAATCTGATGGGTATGTTGTTTGCTTGTAACAAATCTAATAACCAAGAACATCATTTATTAATCTCAGTTTCGTCTGACAGATGTCGTTCGAACTACACAATCATATCAGTATATCGCCTATGAGATTTAGTACGTATTCAGACTTCCACAAAGAGCCAGACTTGTGTACTTTATACATAGCAGTTGAATAAATATAAAATTATATTTTTTTCGTCGCATCTCCGTCAAAAAGTCTTAAAATCATACAACCATAGTTGTATATGCAATAATATATATTTGCCTTCAAACATTACATAGAAACATTGGATATTATATCCCCATTAAAGTGACAGTGCTTTTGAAACTAATCTTAAAAATACGACATGAACTTACGATGATATGCAAATATAGTTCAAACTATTATGGTTGGTTAAATAATGTCAATGATATACCAAGATATAACTAAGATATACTACACATAAAAAGAGGTCAGTATTAGTAGGCTCGAGAGCAGCTGGTTGTGCATTTAAGACTGATCAATAGATTTGAAAGTATTGCAGACATACCAGTCGCCTTTGCGCTGTTTGATGAGGCAGGGGAGGGAAATAAACACAATTGCTCTGAAGAATGGTTGCCCAATAGCACACTGTGGATTTGTACAATCAATACGCTCATGTTTTTGTACGATGATTCGCGTGATTATACCCATTTCTGCCTAAATGATGAAAAATAAATAGCCTAAACGTGGTATGTCACGCTACAATAAATTTAGTTTAACGGCGGGTAATTAAACTACATGTATATGGTATGGTCGTTTGTGCGATATTTGATTGCGTGTATTTTATTTGAAGCACAAGTAACGTTAATATCGATCTTTTCTGACACTGTTTTTGCCGTTGTTTGTTGCGTTATTTTTTAATGTACGTATTTGCTCGACGTCAAGTAAATATGACAACGAATAAATAATAACTATTCTTATACTCCGCTGCGAGCCTTGTTTAGCGTCTGCCTCGCAGAACATAGCAATATGACGTCGTCAGAGATTGTAAGATTTGTGTTATTGGACAGAGATGACAACACAGTCCGGAACGTTTCCCATGCGTACTATTCAATTTATAATTTTGCACACTGCTGTTTCTATTGGCATATAAACTAGTACCTTAATTTATTTTCATGCACCAATAACCAAACTATGGTCTTTAATAACCAATATTGGATTGCCACTGAAAGTTTATCCCTTTTTCAGCCAATATAATGACAGACAAATTGTAATCAAAAGCTTCCAACACTTGTAATGATGGGATTGGTAAGTTACGTACAAAATATGGAAAGCAAATATTGAAGAAAACAAAAATAAACATTGCTTTATGGACTTGTATCTGCATATATCGCCAATTATGCAATAGTTCGTGGCTCTGTATATTGCAGAGTTTGCACACAAATCTAATAACAGGCAACATTAATCGCGAAGTTCAATATCGTCTGACAGTAGATGCCATTTCAACACTATGCTACGTACAATAAAATCAATGAGTCCTACAAAAAGCAAGATATTTTTTGAATGTCGAATTTGTTGTTCAGTTTAGACATTGTGTATGAAAATATTAGACTTGTATTTGTTAAAAAATGTAATGGGTACACATAAATGCATACAAACACTTCAGTGTCCTACAAAACACCCGTAGGGTATTTGTGTAAATTTGTTAAAGACTGTCTTAAAACATGATAATGTTATTTCCCCTAAGCTTGAATAGTCTTCAGTAGATTATTACATAATAAGTGATAACGCAGCTAAACAAGTGTTTTGCTAAACTCTTCAGCAGATCAGCATGTAATAATGGTTTTGATCAAGAAAATATCCACCGTTATGAACATTCGGCGATCTCTCGAGGAAAATTGCTAAAGCCATTTCGGGGATGATTTCTCTTACATTTGATTATAAATACGATTGTATTTCGGACATTGAAATATTTAAGAGTTGGTTCAGTATACCAGTAAATATATGTTGACATTACAAATGTAAAATAGCTGCAGTTCGCCTCAAAACTTCTCTTTTTTAATCAGTTTGATGCATTAGTTTAATGCATTTAACTCCAGGCAATGCTTACTTGTTTTGAAATGAAACATAGTTTCTGAGGAACTGAATCTACTTAATCTCGAAAACGTTTGACCTTTAGTTTCTTAATTTAGTCTATAATAAGACATACTAGAATTGTACAAATAAAAACTCATGTTGGTATAATTTAATGCATAACAACTGAATATTGTATGGTGACGCAAATGTTTCACATGTGTTCAAATAAAAACTAAGACAGGCACTGCGCTGTATTTAGATGCTTCAATCGTTAGAGAATAATACAACAACAGACTATTCATAAAGGTGTTAGGTTTAAAAAAAAATAGCCTATTATATGTTTTTAATTTAAGCAATAAATATTTAGTGAATTAAGTAAACACTATTATTTTCAAACTATTGGGGTTTAATGACTATTGAGTGTTGTTTTATTATAGTGGCAAATACATTCGAGTGACTGTCCAGGGCCCGTATTCACCAGCACATTTTTGCTTAAGACTTAAGAATAAAGACTTTTATTGAAACTGATCTGTTCTAAAAACGCTGTTATTTTGAATTTTACTTGGTATTCACCAATGATAATTTTAGCCTATTTTTATAACGAATGACTTATAAATGATATTACATACAATGCAAGTAACATGTGTATCCAACATATCTGCAAACACGTTATTATTACTTCTTGATTCTGAATCTATTCTTTATCCTTAAGTCTAAGAACTGGTTGGTAAAGACGGACCCAGATACAAACATCCCTCGGAGGGTATCGAGTTTGGCCCCTTATGGCCAGAGTTTAGAGAAACTAGAACATACGTTAACTCTTATACATATTATGTATGGACAGTTCATGTATGTATTGCACACTGATTGTTCTTTTTTAATTATGTGTTCATTATATAAGGTGTCTTCTATTCCAAAGTAGCAATTGAAACAATGGTGTGTTTGTACGTGTACCTTGGTATGACTTCGTTTAAAAATTAAAACTGGATGTTGGAAATGCTTTAAAAAATATATATTACGGATTATATTATGAATGATATTTATATCGACACATACAACAATAAAGCAGCTATACATAGCAGAATGGTGAATGATATCCTCACATAGGGTAGTAGTATGTGAAGCGTGAAGCCCCATGCATGTTCGACGTAGCATTTCAGTGTAAACTCATTTAATACACCAATCTGTGAAATACCTGTAACAAAAAACGAAAACAAAATAAAACGTTAAACTATACTTTGTATAGTGTGTAAGATTATATAAGAGTAAAATATAGGAATAATGAAACTCCAGAGACATCATCAGGAGCAAAACCCTTATTACCATCCGTTAGTCCTTTATTTGAGGAAAGTGACAAATTGCCTATACAATACAGGACAATACATACAACACAACACAAAACATAAAATGATTATAACTGCTGTCATCGCCTTGGGACGGTCAATGCAAAGCATTGTGGGTTTAAACCGGTTTAAAGGCATGCCGAACCTCACACTTAGCCCAGAATTACTCACAAAACGCTAAATGGTCATTTAAAGTTATGATCAGATCACGCAATTTAAGCTAATCAATTGTTGGATTCCGCTTTGGGACTTTACTGATGTAAGCCAACATATGCTAATGATTTCGATAAGGAAATACGCAAGGTTATAAACATCCATTCTGGGAAATGTGTGTTTCAGAAGAGATTCCTCAAGGGATTTATAATAAACAGTATCAAGCCATGGTTACTTCAAATAAACATATCGTTATTTTTGCTAAAAGATAGGCTTTTACCATTTGTTTTCAGAACATAGTACCGTTGTTGCTGATGACACATTTTTGTGTTTTACCGCTATAAAAAACCTTTAATAATATAAAGGTTAAAGCTATAAATATTGTATTGAAATAGGTTATACAATTAAATCACTACCTCAAATACTATCGATACTGTTATCGATACTATATAATATGCCTTTGTATCGATACTATGTAATATGCTTTTGGCTTAATGTTTCACTGTATACGAATTCGTGCTTATAGACAATAAGGCAATGCTATTTAGTTGACTTAATTATGATGTACTGTATACCAATTCTTACTCTTTTTTCTGTATTTAATTTGAATTGAGATGCAATGAGGTTAATTTTTATTTACACTTACATGTTTTGTGAACAATTCTGTGCGAAGTGTGAGGTTCGTGCGAACATAAAAAGGTTTAAACCCCCAATGCTTTGCATTGACCGTTCCAAGGCGGTGACCCCAGTTTGATTCATGTATGTTTTGTGCTTGTTATGTGTTTTTGTGATGTGCTGTGTATTTTGTGGCAATTGTTCACTTGCCATAAATAAAGGACCTCGGGCTGCTATTAAGAGTTCTCTCCTGCTGTCGCAACTGGAGTTTCACTTTGTTTATATTTATGTTATCTGTTTGCAAATGCACACATTCCTAGGAAAACATTGATGTGTAATACTCATTTATTACCATGGGGATCGAAGACAAACAACTTATTGAAAATATGTAATTTTCAAACATCTTATTTGCGCTATAATTTAGACTTGCATGACTTCTCTTGTAATTAAAAAATGTTATCTTATTGATAGATCGCATGTGTTAAACAAGGATGGGTTTCTTATTGTGCGCTACATTCAGATATAATTACACATAATTAGTTTAAAAAAATAGAAGTTCATGTGTTGCAGTGTTCAAGCACATACTCAGTGACAATCAAATAACTTTCTATTTCTAAATTTTATTTCTATTTCTAAATATCTTTAAACAACGGAAAGTTTATTTTCTGTTTGTGACATTGATAGCAAGTATCCATTTATATTTCATTCTTAGTAAAGTAATTATGCCACACATTGTTTGGCATATTGCTTTTGCCTTGGATTTCATCCGGTCCGTCCGGGTGTCTGTCCGTCACAAAACGACTGAACCGCTTAAGAGAATAAGAAATAAATTGGCATATTATATTAATGGTATCGGGACGTTTTGCCGTGCATGTCTTTCTGTCCGGCCGGATGTCTATGCATACCAAAACACGCTTGAAGTATTCGTAAAAACATTGTCATACAAGTTCACCGTATGAAGCCGTGGTGTTGCGCACTAACCACTTGTCCGTTCGTATGTCCTTAATAAATCGCCTCTATATAGTGTTACCCGCTTAAAGGAATTTGAGATACTTATCCGTCAAAGCTGAAATAGAAGAATTACAGAATTATAAACATGTATAATAAGTCGATGTAATTACCTATTCAGAAATGGCATTGAATATTATTTTTAAACCTTTAAAACACGAGAAGAACAAGAAATTACTTCTACCTCTCACTGAAATGGTGTATATTCTTTAAATAGTGACTGTGGTAACTGAGTATTTTTGTCGTCTATACGTTAACTTAAATGAATGGAGTGCTGGTTTACGTATAGTAAATGCCAGTGACAAAATATGCCATATGTCATTCTGCGGCAGAAATGCTTTGTGACAGGAAGGAATTACCAGGGAAATTCCTGTAAGCATATTTTGTATTGAAAGTGACATATCCTATTAGATATTTACACCGATGTTAGCTGTTTTCCCTAAACAGTGTTTGATTCGATTCTATGAATATTATATTTTTAGACTTGTTCTTGTGCTAGAAACATTGCCTAAGAAACATTGTTGCGTTAGAATCTTTGGATAATGAATTGAATCAATTTAATTGAATATAATGCAACAAACTGTGTAATCATTCTTGTTATAAGGATGCTATTTATTTACATTTTTTGTAACTTGATTTATTCTGGATCAATAATGAAATAAAAGTAGCTCTCTTCCCTCCCTCACCCAATGTGTTACATTGAAAGTTGAAAAGGAGATGTCACCCTAATGTCTGAGTTATTCGTTAAATGTTTTGTCTGTTTCTTCATTCCTGTTTCTATGTCGCAATATCGCCCTTGTAATAGAATTGTTCTACGAAAAAATATTTTCTATTCAATTGACATAGATGCAGTCTGTTCTAAATGAAAAACCGGAGAGAACACGTACGTGTACTAAATTATACGTGTTTGCATCAATAGAGTATAGGTAGATACATTTCTAACATAGTAAAGAGATTAGTACGTTTAGACAATAAATAAAATTGACTTGTATTATTTCTCACATAATTTTAGGAAACGATGGTCAAGTTTTTTATCAGACCCATTTAGAGAAGAAATACTCGCATGCGAAAATGCATAATCCTTTCATTTTTGACAATTGTAAGTTTCACATATGCACATTTGGACATTTGTGGGTCGTGAATAATTTTATTTATCTAGAATCCATGCGACCGGCGAATAATCGAATAGAATTACTAAATATCACCCTTCAAATCTACCGGAAATATACCGGATCACGTGATCCTGCTCTTAGTTTCAAAAACTTGTGTTATGCAGTCATAATAGTCACACTTGGGTTGTGCAAGATCATCATACAACCCCTCTTTGGTTATCTATCATGTAAACGTTCAAATATCGAATACAGAAATAATAAATTGGCGATTCCAATAATGCGGGCCGAAAACCAGACGCTACATGAAATTAACTAACGCAGCGAAATAATGCTGATCATGTCAGATATATGACGCAGTTGACTCGTTTTCAATTACAAACTCCCAGCAAAGGTTGCAGCCAATAATAAATCAGCAAGTATATATTCGCAACAGCCGTCCCTAGATACAAGTTATGGAATTATTTGAATGTTTTCGGGAGGAAAAATACTGAAAGTGTTCGGCCCCATATACGTGTACATGTGGGATATGGGTATTACGTAATGCTAAAGTGACTTCTTGATGTATTTGACTTAATACATTCGTAATAATACAAGTAAGTACGTACTTAAGTAAGTAAAGTAAGTAAAGTTAAGTATGTAAGTAAATTAGTGCATACGTACAAACGTACATGCATTTAATTATACGTATTGTATAGTAGTTTTATTTAAACTGCATTTGGTGTGATTTTGATTTGTGATTTTATTAAATAAGTATTATTCTAATCCAACATGAAAAATGACAAAATGGTATATATGCATATGCATTTGATGTCGCTTCAAAATGATAATGCCATACTATCAATATAATTAAAACTGTCGTGATATTTAAATAATATGGTATGCAATTATTTTGAAAACAAGAATGTAGTATTTACACATTATCAGCCTCTCGCAATATTGTATTGCAAACAGCACTGGTCTTATTAATTTGTACATAAGTGCACCAGTGTATGGACATAACTCGCCTTTTGCCGTGTACGTTTCTATTAAAAATGTATTGGCGGTTTACAATATACATGCATGTGGCTATAGTCTAACGTTACGTGAACACCGCGATATAACTCAGTCTTTTTGTCATGCATGTGCGAACGGTTGGTGACAAGGAAAATAATTGATAATTTTTATTAAAATTGAATTAACGTGTTTACTGCATTCAAATAATGATATGTCGATAGCAATTTATAAACAGAAGAAATTGCATAGAAAATACAAAGCAATACAATGTTATTATCGGGCGAGCATGCATACATTGTGAAACAACTTCAAACAACAGCCAACTTATAAATTACGCATGTAATGTAACGCATGTTACGTCTTAAATAACCATTTAAAATGCTCATTGTGTATGCAGTGTATATATCTCTGGTATAATAAAAACAGTGAACACATATTGTAATCCTTAGACTATAACAACCAATGAAAAATATGCATATGCATATATCAAAGGTATCATTAAATTTAAAACAAAACGCGCAAGTTATACTCTAAGACATTAGTATATGGTATATAAATATAATTGAGGCGTGTCGTGGAAAAGCGGGCTTAATGCACATGCGTACAGTGGATTGATGTTTATAAGAGACTTCCTTAAAACAGAAAATACCATAAAAGCGGAAAATGTCGTCCCGGATCAGTCTGTGCGGACTTTAAGACACGCCTTTATAATAACTATGTTTTTATATGTTTAGAACGCCTAACCATAGCGCACTACCATTCGTATACGAACAAAACTAAAAACAACACAATCGGGGTGATTCAATTAAGATCGGGGATCAGGAAAATAGGCGCTTAAATTGGCAGAATAATACTGATCGCGCCAGATATATAGCGTGGTGGAATCATTTTTCATTTGTAAATTCGCAGACGCTGTCACACAAACGCAGCAAACAAGTTCTTCAGAAAGTTATTGCTACCCAAAAC
Organism: Congeria kusceri; assembly: GCA_027627225.1. NCBI lineage: Eukaryota > Metazoa > Mollusca > Bivalvia > Myida > Dreissenidae > Congeria > Congeria kusceri. The sequence continues at coordinate 31,433,538 of CM051024.1, forward strand.
ATGATTCCTCCAGTAAATACTCGTTACGTTTTGGTTTTGTTTGGACAGAAATTGAAATTGTTTATCTCATGGAAGGATACTGGTTTTCACGCTGTAGTTTTTTTTTAACTGACAATAAGATGCATAGTTACTAATTCATTAGTTATTAAGCATTTGATTATTATTAAACTGTCAATTATAACATATACTATACACTAAATATATTTTGCATAAAGACAGAAGCACGTTGTTGTAACTGTAAACATAGTGATAAAAAGGGTAGGTTAGTAGTTTATTAGACTATGCAAATATTTAAAAATATAGTACTGAAGTATGTCTAAAGCATACAATATGTGAGGCGTGTCGTGGGAAACCCGGGCTTAATGCATGTAATTTAAGTGTCGTCCTGGAATAGCCTGTGCATTCCGCACATGCTAATCCAGGACGGCAATATCCGCCGACAGGATTTATGTTTAGAAGAGACTTCCTTGAAACAAGAAAATACCATAAAAGCGGAATGTGCCGTCCTGGATTAGCCTGTGCGAATTGCACAGGCTGATCCGGGACGACACTTTACGCACGTGCATTAAGCCCGGGTTTTCCACGACACGATTTGTTTGCGTCATGACAGAGGCACTGGTTCAAATGCAGATGTAGTTAGAACATGCCACACACAAATTACATTGTTTATACAGAAAACAAAACATAGTGATCATCAAGGGGAGGTGACTGTTAACTGTAGATGACGTAGCATTTTAGAAAAAAAGTCTTGACTATAATGCATGCTCGTTATGGTAAAGCTTGACTGAATAATATCGATAGATAGATGGTTGTTTATAACAATAAACATTCCTGTCAACCTATGCACGCACGCCTTTAAGTGGTTTTTCACAAAATTTATTTTCTAGTATGTCCTGGTGGTCTCGAGACGACGCTTGTCAAGCAAAATATGTATTGACAAAACATTCAATATTTACATTAGTATAGTAAGCCGGTTTGCGCTCTGTAATTCCTTTGCTTAGGTTTTCTCACGTTTCTATAAATAATGCAGCAGTGATTTGTCGGATTCAGTCTGGCATAACGTGAGTGTTTGTTGTACTTGCAGAGGCCATTTATTATGGTGAAAAGAAGACGTGAATTTATGGCTGACTAAGCAATTTAAAATTGCTAATTTCTAATAAATCAACTTAATGTCCATTGTCTTTATTTTAGTATTTCTATAATCATCGATAACTGTTTTGTTTGTTTTATTTATGTAACAATACTTTCGATAATCGATTTCGTAAAACGGTTTAGGGGTATTAAAGCAACGGATAAGCATTATCCTCAGAAAAATGTAAACGAAGTTTAAATTGATCATCTATAAAACCAACATAAGTCTTCAGCCGGTTTAAACCCCCAATGCTTTTTATTGACCGTTCCAAGGCGGTGACCCCAATTTCATTCATATTTGTATTTTGTATTTGTTACCTTGTTTATATTGTGCTGTGTTGTTTTAGCAATTGGTCACTTGTCTTAACTAAAGGAGCTTGTGCTAATAATAGTCTCTTCTGCCGCTGCAGCTGGGATTTCACTTTGTTTATATTTTAGAACTATGTTAATGGCAATTTCTGCCAAAATATTATGTGTTGTTGTGCGCGGAATAACTGTAGATCTATTACTTATAACGATTTAGATGAATTTTCATCATTATGAAGGGCATTGTGAGGTGCTTTACATATGAAATGTCATTATGATAAAAAGAGCTGAGAGGAAGTGCAAATTACACGAACTATAACTGTTCTTTTAATATACACAGTTTAAACTCTTTGTGTAGTTTTTGTGAAGGTAATAGTTAAATAAGTTATGAAATAAAACTTAACGTTTAAACACGCGGCCGTTAGAGGACGTGTAGAGCACAAAGTCTGTAGCTATATCTTGTATGTGTTAGTGTTGCCTTGTTTTGAATAATTGATCTAAATAGTGTAATTGAAGAGTATCCAAGCAATGTAAATTAAACTTTAATGATAGATGTGATGTCAATAAATTGCAGAGTTCATGTGCAACCGTATTTACTTCAGAAATACACTTTTAAAGCAACCGGTACTGTATAAAATGCTATTTATTAGCTGGCGGTCAACATTGACGAGACTTATTATATGATAAGTTGGTTTTTTGTCGTTTCGTTCTGTATAGCATGTTTTCTCTTGAACAACATATGTTCTTAAAATAGTAATATTATTGTAAGTCTGGCATATTGTCAATAGCGTCCCCGCGTCTGACGCATTGCACCTATTGCATCGTAAATCAAAGAACAATTATCACCAACTGCTCACACGTGAGTAACTTATTACAATGGAGGAAGCCTCCAGAGAGTTTTTCCCCGTACTATTTTGGACAGTTATTAAAACGGCCACGACAAGCTTTTTGTTTGTTGTAAGATTTATATCTGACGGTTATTCCTCTAACTCGAAATTTGCAAAACCCAGGGTCCTATTTCTCGATTTGTCTTAAGAATTTACAGCCTAAAGTCTCTTTACCCATCAATAAAACATATATTTTTTAAATTGATTTCATCATAATAAATTATTTATTGTGCTAATATGACAATTTTCATTCAAAATGTAATATGTCGTTAAAATAGTATTTATGCACACTTTATTACAATGTGAGAGTAATGAGTTTTAAGACAGTCTTTTTATGACATTCTCAAGATTTTTGAGAAAGTATTAAAACTGATTCCAATTGCATGTAACACTTTTCCGAATGATTACGTACGTATCTTATACGTGGGTAATAAATTAATATATTATTTCAAAGTGACGAAATGCACAATACGTTACTAATACAGAAGTTAGTTGGTCGCTAATACTGTTTTGTTAATTCAGTTATAACGAAGGGAATACATATATTTAATATATATATATATTTATATTTTTTTTACTATGAATATTTATTTTATCAATGCAGAACACATACGCCGTGTTATAACAAAATATCTTTAAAAAATAGTTCAAACCGAGCTAAAACTCGGGACATTCTGGCACATTTTTTCCTTCAATGCCATGACAGCGCACCACTTTTTTATGTAAATATATGACATGACATCTAAATTGTTGAGCAGATCACACTGCGTTACATCGAAATGCGACAATACTGTTCGTACTGAAGGAGGCTGTATTTATAAGCAGTTAATGTTCTGTCAATACCGGTTTGTTGTCTGCTATTCTTCGTCTTTGTACCATTGATTTTAACGTCAACCGTTTCTGCGATGTGTCTTCCTCGATACATAGTTATCGGAAAGTAGTCCTATCAGTTTACGCAGAGGCACGCAAACTATCAAGTTCTAGCGTTTCTCAATACGGAAAGATTAACATTTTACAGTTTAGAAAAAGATAATTGATTACAAGTGGCACGATATTATCTGATGTTGTTGCAGTCTTGGATAATACTTTGTGTGAAGTAATATATATAGATGAATTATTTTGCCAACTGAACTTGCAATTTTGTATGAACACGCTTAATTCAAGTGACTGACTAAAACTAATAAAACAAAGAAAACGGACATAATATCAGAAAAGTTAAAGGGAAAAGTGATGTGGTATTAATTCGCAATTTGCATGTCATCAGAAACAAAAATGGCCGGATAAATAACAGCGGACATTACAATTGTGAGTCAAAGCTTTGAAAAAATAGTATTCAGATTATCTCAGTCTTTTGACAAGTAATTATAATAAACTATTTGCGAAGCGAGAGAGTTCAACGACATGTAAGCTAACATAATAACATGTATGTAAATATTTAACAATTGTGCTCAATAATGATGCAACGTCCTTAAAAAAAAAAGTTTTATTTTGGTAGACAAGTGCATGTTTATGCGCCTACATTTATCTCTTAGATAACATATATACTGCGTTTGACGATATAATTCATTAAATAAACGACCTATTTGCTCGTTGAAGTCCGATCCGCTTTTTCGTTTTAAGTAGTTTGATTACCAGACTTTTATTGAAATATGCGCTATTTGTAATACCTTTGCAAACAATGCGTTTTCGTTAATGAATTCGCAATTTTCATCAATGTAAAATTAATACTGTAAAAATATCAGATTTTATGGATGTAGTATAAAATCTTGAGAGTGCAGTTCTTTATTTTTTTTTATTAAATGAGACGTTTCTATTTCAACACATCATTTAATGAATATTATAATAAATGTGCCTTTTTTTTTCTTTTGTTGTTGTCGTGTATGCTCTTTAAGCCGCATTTCATAGAATATAATTCAATACATCTAGTTCTAATGAACGTTAATGACGTTTATTAGACTGCAAACCGTTTCATATTTACGAAAGGCATTTTTAATGTCTATGTTCGCAAACGCTTGGTATAAAGGGAAACATACACTAATGTACACGCTGATTGACTACAGAGGCATCACCAGCTATCGCCTACATATAATTGTACGATACAAAGTTACCAGCACGTTATCATTTTTCCGATTTCAATGCGGTTTTGTTTGTATTTGTATCAATAACATGTCCATCAGAAACGATTTCTGCAAAGTTTTATTTTTAATATATTTGAACTGCTGCTTTAAAACATACGGTCAGATACCAGATAGTACCTAACTCGTGTTAGATTTAGGAATATATCCGATATTGTCAATTAAAAGTTCGTAGCAGATGTAAGATCAGTTATACCAGTTTATATAACTATGGTCTTATCAGGTAAATATATATGTCCGGTACGTTTCAAAAGTCATTTTTCTGTCGTTAATTCACGCTGGAAAATGTCCTAGTATCTCCAGAGACTGTTTCTGTAGGAAATATTTGAGTCGATACATGGGCATTAAATTCCCGGCTACTCCCGGTGCAAATGTAACTATATTAGATCGTATTAACAACACTCCGTTATCCACTAGGAAAATTGCTGGGAAACAGTTCTTGTCGGAAGCCAGTTTCCTGGCTGGAATTGGTAGATGCTGGCAACAAACAAATTTGAAACATGTACTGTGCATTATTACGCTGCCTTATTACCATAAACACAGGACGCGATAGGATATGGCTGCATTGCAAAGTCCACCCCCATTTATCAGACGTACTGATATATAATATTACATTGGACAATGAGCATAACATCAATACAATAAACACAAGCTAAGTGATTCCCTTTTGCAATTCCAATACACTGTTGATTTAAAAAAAGCAATGTATGCTGGATCTCGATTTGCTAACGATTTGTGGCAATACTTATGTAATCCCGATATTGTGTCGTCACTGTACACGTAAATAATAATAATTCCAATCTAGTGTTATAATACATAATTAAACAACACTTTATGTAAACAAAAACGTGAGCGTTTTGCACAATACACTTCTTTTCATCATTGAGATTTCGCGGTTATGTACAAAATTATTGCTATGTAACGATGCTTTTTGAAAACGCTATGCTACCATGGTTATGCAATTTGTATTTTGTTTATCCCTTGGGGACTAGACTTGGAAGACAGTATAAAATACACAACTGCACGGCGCAAATATATAAGAAAGGGGGTAAAAATTGATCAATGCTCTTTTACGAAGTAAAAGAAACTTCATATTCTATTTTATGTAGTATCCAACCGAAACGACAAGGCACACTTAAGTTGTGTCGGAGTGTGTCCGAATTGTCATATCGTGTACGAACATGGTGCGATCTAAACTGCACGATCTTCCTACAGGATGATCCGGTGACGGCCTATTGAATTACTTCTTCTCGCAAACCTGAAATTTTCAAAAAGCTATTAATATATCAACCCATAGGATTGTTCCTTTCGAGAAGCATTGCGTCGTTCACTTTTGTTGTAATTCACGACTAGATGTATTGTTTCGTGTGGAATATTGCATATAATAGATATGTCAACCACAAATTTGTCATATTTGGCGTATACCGCACAAATGTACTCTGAAATTGTTTTAACATAATAAAAATATGAGTGTCTAATAACTGCACTTTGGGATCCCAGTTAAATGCACTTTCACTTTCAAAACCATGAAAGCAAGGCTCTGACTGAAAGGTTGTCAGAACGTGACCTTTTATTAGTCGTCTTCAAATCATATTGCGAAGCGTATTTAAGGATTTGATTTTAATCAGATTGGACCATTGTAGTTTGTAATGACGTACATTTTCTGGATGACTCGGATTAAAGTTTACTTAAAGTAAACACCAATTATCTTTGTTCCCTTTTAATGCATAGTAGTTATTTGATTGTATCCAATGCCAGAAATAACATTCAAATAATTATGTTTAATTGCTTTTTGTGCATTTCATAATTGCAAATGCACGGGGTTTGGTACTTTATCGTCATCTTATATTACGTTTTGCAATTCCATTTATGGCAATCGGATATATTTTATTGGTAGTTTAAATTAAAATGCATTTCAATTAATACCTTTTCTCATTACAATTAGAATAAAGTACATGTACTTCATCGTTGCTCTAAGATATTAATTTAATACATTGACATGTTTAAAGCCGCAGTCCATAGGATATAATTCAATACATCTTAAATCGGCATTAGTTCTAATTAACGTTAATTACGTTTATTCGACTGAAAACTATTTCTTATTTACGAAAGGCATTTTATAATGTCTATGTTCAAAAACGCTTGGTACGAACGGAATATACACTAATGTATATGCTGATTTACCCCAGAGGCGTCACCAACTTCGCATACAGATAACTATACATAACTAGAACTCCGCGAGTCGGATGTTTCGCCTGACGCCGATAGCTTACGTGAATCCAAATGAAGAAGCACTTAAGGTTAATGCTCAAAAAAAAATTAACAGATTTATTGAAATCTTCAAATGCACTGCACTCTGGCTAATTGCAAAGAAAAGACTTATTAAAACCAAAAATGCGACACAAAAATGAGTATGAAAATTTACAAAAGGCAATAATTCCGAAAGTATGAGGTGCCAAGTAACGGTTTTTGTGCATTGCACTTCTCCTCAATGAAATCTATCTACCTATGAAGTTTCAAGTTGATAGCTTTCATAGTCTTAGAGTTATGTTTGGGACAAAAATTAAGTATGAAAATAAACAAAGGGCAATAGCTCCAAAAGTATGTGGTTCAGAGTAATGCTTCTTGTGCACTGCACTTTTCCTCAATGAGATATATCTACCTGTGAAGTTTCAAGTTGATAGCTTTCATAGTCTTAGAGTTATACTCCGGACAAAAATTAAGTATGAAAATAAACAAAGGGCAATAACTCCAAAAGTATGAGGTGCAGAGTAGAGCTTCTTGTGCACTGCACTTCCCCTCAATGAGTTCTATCTACCTATGTTTCATATTGATAGCTTTAATAGTTTAAGAGTTATGCTCCGGACAAGCGAAAGGGGACGCCGTCGCCGGCGACACTGCCGCCGACATAAGTAACCCCTACATGTCGCCTAGTCGCGACACAAAAAGTTACCAAAGCATTATTATTTTACGGATTTCTAGTGATTTGCAACTTTTGTTCATGTAGTAGCCCAATTTTCGCTAATTTCTTACCTATATTACTTTACTTGTTCGTCGTAACGTTATTTAAAATGAAATTGTCACATAAATATATCAGTATATATTTACTCTTGTGGTTTATTGTTTTCAATGTTTCGATGCACAAAACATCGCGTGTTTTTTTTCCCTAAATATTTAAACTAACGTGGACATTTTTATCTTGCCATGAAGAATCACCGCAATTATTGGGGTGTTTTAACACCCGCCGTCCACGATTATTACAACGGTCCATCGTACACCTGATCAGTAACGAATCCACGGTGGTCCACGCGATTTGCCGTGAAATACAGGTAAATGATTTGACGTATCCAATGACAAAGTTACTACATTCGCATATACAATGTATATGTATACATGTAATTTATTTTACACATGTACATGTGTACATTGTGTATGTGTAATTTGCAACGGTGCATGTTTTAAATTGTGTTTAACTTTAACAATATGGTTGATTTGATTTCCTCTGATTGCAGTAATTTAACACCAACACGTGATTGTTTTTAAACGACATTACGATTTTATGTTATTGTTCGCTTGCTAATGTATTTATTTATTATTAAAATTTAATGTTTTTGTTCAATTGTTCATCGATTGCTGAAAAGCGCTTACGTTTCGTGCAATGGTAACTGTAATATTCATACAGTAATTAGTATATACGTGTATTGTTTAATAATTACTGAAATACATTATTATTTAGTTGGAGAATCGGCTTCGAATTCATTTTATTTTATTTAAAATGACTGGTCTGGTTTGTAAAACGGCTACGAAATTTGTATGTTAAACATTCAAAATTTACGGACGTTTCGTGATTAATGTTTATGCTTTAAATTATAAGCTTTAATAAACGATAACCGTTTATGCATTAAAGATGATTATTGTAAAATATCAGTGTATTCTATTGTGTTCCTGAAATATAAAAATAGCACAACAGTAAACAAAATAATAATAAAGGGTACGTGCATGCACATATAGTGCTATAACAGTACAGGTTACACATGTACGATACATTGATTTATTCCACCAGTTTCTCGTCTTGTATATGTAAATGTATTTTTTAACTGACCCTCGATGCTCGCGGCGAACCACGGTGATCGTACCGGTATTAAACCAAAATGGTGTCACCGCGATCGTCCACGGCGATGTCCTCGTGGTCTACGCAAGTCGCGCGATTCCACGGTGACTAGTGTGGAATTTTCCTCAGCAGTGAATCGCGGTGACACGCAGATATAAGCAAAATCCACGCGAAGTGTAGTGTACCTGAAAAGAAATAAAGGTATACCGCGGGCCATATTTTTTACATTCATTAAAGCCCTTAAACATGAAATCGAAAAAATACAACTCTTGTTAAATAATTCATGGATCCTTTATATTTTTCGAACTAAAACTAACTGTAATTGAGTTTTCATATCCTGGGAAAACACGTCTGATTGACTTTAATTGTTCAACAGACATTTGACGTTGAATGAGCAATGAATATTCTACATATTTTGTCGTTAATTATCACGGTTCGTTCAGTACGTTATTCAGTATACATGTATTAGCAATAACGGAATACGTTACACATCTCAACTGGAAAAAATAGCGAAAATCATATAACCTTGTATCAAAAGGAAACAACTTCAACACTAATTAAAAAACTTACATTATTATTTTTGATATGAAATGAAATAAATCGGTATATAGTTTTTAAACAGTATACGTTATTATATATAAAGCATATCGGACTATACCTATAATCCTTGTCAAATGTAAGGCATAGATGGCACAAGTTCTCCTGTCAAATGTAAGGCATAGATGGCACAAGTTCTCCTGTCAAATGTAAGGCATAGATGGCACAAGTTCTCCTGTCAAATGTAAGGCATAGATGGCACAAGTTCTCCTGTCAAATGTAAGGCATAGATGGCACAAGTTCTCCTGTCAAATGTAAGGCATAGATGGCACAAGTTCTCCTGTCAAATGTAAGGCATAGATGGCACAAGTTCTCCTGTCAAATGTAAGGCATAGATGGCACAAGTTCTCCTGTCAAATGTAAGGCATAGATGGCACAAGTTCTCCTGTCAAATGTAAGGCATAGATGGCACAAGTTCTCCTGTCAAATGTAAGGCATAGATGGCACAAGTTCTCCTGTCAAATGTAAGGCATAGATGGCACAAGTTCTCCTACAACGTTTTGAAGTGTTTCGAATATGCTTACAGTATAAGCAGACTCATATAATGATTTTGTGTTGTTTTTTTCTCAAGTTGCGCGTGTTTTATCAATAGAAAATGTTGAGTTGTGCATTGCTTCCACAAAAAGCACTACCAAGGCATTCAACACTATTCTATCCGTTTTGTAAACAATAAAACGAGATATAAGTAATATCAGGATACGATATTGATCAGTAAGCCATAACTGCTCGCCTATGCTCAAGGTTCTTATTTCTCCTGGTAGTTAACAGCGCAGTTTTACGAGCATTTAAATATCTTCAGCTCTCTACGAACGACAATGAACCTATGTGACATTTACAGTATTTTTCTTAGTTTGCACTTGTATACTAAGGTAATACGTTGAATTTGAAAGTAGGTGTATTACAAGTTTATATTAACTAAAACAAAATCATTCATTGACTTTAGACAGTGGTCTTAACACACTTAAATAATACAATTGAGCATGTGTTTAAGTGTAACAATTATGTATGCATCGTCGAATGCATCACAACTCTGTACAATTGAGCGCAATCTTCATCTTTTACGGACGAAAGACCGGCGGTGACTTCCTTATTCATATTTTCTTATCATGAATTATGAACTGTGAAGTACAAAACTACTTTTCACGATGTTTATGACTATCGTGAAGTGTGAATTGTGGAGAACACAAATTCATATATTCACACGATTTCGCGATTTCTGTGAAGTGTGAATTTATGATTGTTTGTACTTCACATATCAAAATTGATAATTATGAATGAGAATAAGGAAGTCGCCACACGTCTTTTGTATTTATGGTTATATATTTGTCCTTTAATTTTCGATTTTCTAAACATTCCACGGCTTGTCCTTATGCATTTGACAGCAACTATATTATTTTGGTCTTGGACCATACTTCAAAATTGCAGGTCGCTATGAATTGATTTTGTTTTCTGTATAAGGGCGTGTACATTTTGTCCGATTAGTTCGACCTTTCGATTGAAAATTAATTAACCAATTCACGACGATATCAAACGCGCTTTAAAAAGTCTTCAAAGAACCACTTTACTGCTATATTGATCGGTTTTCATCTCTGTCAGTTGTTTTAAGAGTTAAAGATTTATGGTAACCTCTCGTGAGAAAAGGAAACAAGCTCAAACAATGCCCGATTCTTGTAATATTAATGAGCAGTAGGCTTTGTGATCATGCGAAGTCATTTATGTCCTTATTTCTTTTGACTTAAATTCACTTAAAAGCTTCTATAAATAGTCTCAAAAGAAGAATGTAAGGTTTCCATTTATGGACGGGTCACATTTTGTTAATATTCTGGTTAATAACATAGTTTAAAAAAACAGGCGTTTTTTCACATGCACCAAAACAGACATTGTAGATAACGCAATACTAAATGCGTTTATGGCCATATTTAATTATAATACCTGTCAAATTCGTTGTACGATTCACTATTTTATAAATATGGAACACTTAAGAATATCCGTAAATAGCTGTTATATATAAGTATAATGAGGTGTGTAACTGTGAATGTATGTGTGCATGATCTTATGTTTAAATATTATTATTATGTTCTAATGTATGTTCAATCACTGAAAGGTGGAAATAAAGAGTATGTATAAATAACAGTTACTGTACTTTAGCCGATCAAGTTCATGTTTATGTGTATGCTAGTAGAATTATATCAGTAGTTGAGTTTAAGTACGGTAGACATATATTATATTTTATAAAACAATGTAGATCGTATCGTATATAAGTGGGAGAAGTGGTCTAGTGGTAGGACGCTGGCTTTGGCATCGTGAAGTCCCTGGTTCGAATCCCGCCCAGACCACTGGAATTTTTCTGAGCAAGACATTTGTCCCACGATTGCTCCTTTCCACCCAGGTGTTTAAATAGGTACCTTTGAGGGAAATAAGCCAATGTGCCGTGTCTGCATACTGCGTTAACGGACGACCCAGTTAAATGTTAAAGTCGGCTGAAGTTGTATATCGTAGCAGACTATAAACCGAACCTTTACCTTTTACGTTTTTATGAATACTTTACACTGCTCGCGTACCTATTTATTAAGCCTGCTGACTGAAAGACTAAAAAATCAATAGCACATCCAGTTAATGATGGCAGACATCTAAGTTACAAACGATAAATTGCCCATGAATGTTTGATACAATTCGTCTAAGTCAATCTAAGGTCCTGAAATATTTATTGAAGGTACTATTCATTAAGAATTGTTGTGACAGACCATGAGAAGTTGTATCTGTAAAGTCATAAGACCTTTATATGTATCGCTCAGTTATTCCGCTTATCATAGCAATTAGATGAATGACTTAATCCTTAACAATAGTGGGACTTTTCAACTACCTGAAGTATATATACTACCTACTTTATGATATTGACAATAGCGCTTTTGATACCATTTTGTATGTGTATGTAACAACAACATTTGTCGAGCCTTAATATGAATATGCTCCTTATTTATATTTGCATTTGCGTTTTCTCTTAGTGTAGTCATGCAATAATACTCGGGTAACCACCGAGCAACAAATTGAAAGTTATATCTGTTATATGTGCACTAACCTTCATTATTTTGTTGTGGTTTTTTGTTGTTCAAGTGTTTCCTATCTTATGGACAAAATAGGTACGTTTCCTTGGTAACGACATATATGTTCTCTTATTTGGGCAGTTTAATCATGTTTTGACATACGAACTGTAATCTTAGTGTCTGCCCTTAGGCACCTATTGTGTCTAAATTTAGGCTGCACACAACAACTCCATGCCTCTCGTACACGTCGCGCCTTATTCCAAAACTTCGATACTGAGTTAATTTATACTTGCTTCATGCTCGCCGACATATCGGCAATTAGTAATTCTTTAATCAAATAACCGGAAGTATGTGAATGGAATATCACCCAATGTTACAAATCAATTGCCATGTATTGCACTGTATATGGTGCCACAAAATAACAATAATTACTATATGTATGTCAGCGTTTTACACTCGATGCTTACATTGTTTTACATTTATCACAATGCATGTAAAATAAGTGGTACTTTATTTCAGTCCACGTCTTTATTGTATGCTAAGTCTTTATATTAGAATTTATCTTTATCTCAGAACTTAGAATTCATTACAAAATAATGCGAGTGTTTAAGTGACTACTGTATTTCATAAACTTTCCGTTATTATTTATATAACACAATTATCAAAGTACTGTTGTCTTACATTATTATTCCCCTATAAGTTTACATATTAGATTACTCGTATGGTTTCGATTCCCCGTACGATACATATTGTTGTTCTGCAATCAGGATTATGTCACGTTTTATCAGCTTTCTCCAACGGCGGAAATGTGTTGCCAGCGTACAATTTCCTGTTTCTGTCCATTTTGTAATGATATTTAGATGTAAAATAGTGAATTACACACCATTAATTTTCTTTTGTTTCACAGGCATTTTCTATTTAAGATAAAATATTATAGAAGAAACAAACATATTAAGATTTGAGATAGAATATTAAAGTCATGTTATTAACATCACTTTCACCATTGTTGCTGGGAAGGTGGGTACACAAATTAAACAGACAGAAGAAACATACTTCAAAGGGAATATTTATTAACGCTTCAGTGAAAATAAAACGATAAAGCATTTACCAATCATTACTCCGTTTGCATCAGTAGAAATCCATGAATATTTTATCAGTTTTATGTTTAAAAAAATAGTTAACTTAATTGGTCGCCAGTAATATGAATGCAATCATACATTGAGGACAGCAAATGTTTCCAGTTGCATTGCTTTCCGTCCCAGGGGTTTGAACTCAGTTCATTCTGCGAATGGAATATTAAATTTTGTTTCCATAATTGCTGATAGTGAGCGAATACTTTGTGATTGTGTGTCTCTACTAATAGAATGAACATTTTGTAAAAAAAAGTTACAAAAGTACATTAATAAAACATTAAACAAATACACGCGTCTTCCACTCGTCGCAATTTTTTATCCGCTTATTTTTTCTTAAGCCAGATAACTAGCAGTGTTGTTTTTTTAGTTTTACATTCTATTCTAGGTAAAGAAAATCATTTATTAATATTTATTATGTATTAAATACATTACAATTACTTAGATTGTTTTGTAGATTTTTTACAAAATTAAATGTATGCACGTTTTGTTGTATATCGATTTCGTAGAATGCAATGTACCTAGCTATTGTTTGGATACACTGTCCACTGATTAAAAATGAGAAATGCCAATTTAAATACAGGCTACATTGGTTATCCATAAATACGTACAGCATCTGCATTTAAAGATGCAAAACGATTTGCGATTCTGATTCAAGACGCATATTGAAGGAAAAAATAGATTAAACATACGTGTGCACTGTTTTACTACGAAATCGCTGGGTTAAAATCTTAATTAGTTCTGCTGTTCAAGATGGCTCATCAACCTGACTCTTTCGTTTTCACGAACACAATATGAAACATAAGTTGACAAAACGCCACAATGAGTTCTAGCATAAATACCTAAAACCCCATATATTGTTGTGTGTGGCTCAAGTAATGTTGTGCGTGTATTTTGCTTTTTTACTCCCTACCCCATTTTACTTTGACTAGCGATTCCATTACTTTGTTCAATAATTCGAATAGTTGTAGCTAGTTCATGTAATTACTGATATAATGATGGTGTTTTTGATGTGGATATGTCAAAGAGTGATTTTCAAGGAAAAGAAACCTTGTGGAAAACATGACACTGTAGTGAGCTCATTCAATATTCCATGACAACCTGTCAATAATGAACGATGAGTTTGAAATACAGCGTTAATTATTACAAAAACTAAACATCAGAAACCTAGAGATGATCACTATGTTATTATTTGGAATAACTGTTATTTTTGTAATACGCCGTGTCTTGAGTAAACGTATTAGTAGTTTTGTATGTACGATGCAACAGCTCGTGTTAGCTTGACAAATATGTTGTATAGGCGACGAATGATATTACAGAGAAATCCATTGTTTCTTTATCTTTATCAAACACGTTTCGGAGAAGTGCAAATTAGATTTGTGCCTTCCTCTTTACCAGTATTAAGGCTTAGCCAATGTCTGGAATCATGTGAACTTTTCTATAAATGACACATTGGGTATTTACTTCAAGAAGCAAGTCTTCGACCTGCAAACCTGCAAAAGTACGTACAAATCTTCAGTAATGATTCGCCTAAACCTTTAAGGGTATTATGACATCAGAACACGTACCTAAATAATATCTTCCTTTGTAAGTTTGACGAATAAGCATGATGTACATAATTTGAATATATGCAAATATACCCACCAAAAGAAAATAAATGTTCCTTTATAACTGTAGCATTGTATGCATGGGTAACTATGTGTAGTATAAGGTATATTTACATTATTATAATCAAGTATGGCATATATTTTCAATAAGCTCATATTAATAGTTAATAAGGAATACCAGGATTTACAGAAGATATCGCGAACTATTATTTCTTGTTGTGGAGTTGAATAAGCAAACGATTTCCAAATTGGCATTTCATTAATTACAAGGTAATTGGTTAGATTATAAATTATTTGCAAAATGTCCTATATTAAATCGGCGTATTCAGGCTTCCAATTTAAAAGACTCGCAGTCAGGTCAATGCTGTTGTCTTGTACATCACAAGGGCTGTAAACTCAAAACTCGTTTAAGTGACAGGACTCGGATACTGGAAAATAATGGAAGACCTGCCACAGTCGAAATCATGTCTTGGTTTCGTGCCTGTCTCTATTATCACGAGAGGCTTATTGTGAGAAGCGAAACTAACAACATCATCTCCGAGTGATAATTGTTTATGCCTCCTCAGATATTTATGTATATTTATTTAGCCACGAGCGATTAAGCTGTTGAATATGTACACGTATTTACATATGATGCAACATTGGTATTATAACGATTAATGATTGTGTTGGTTGTTTCTTCAGAATACTTCAAGCTGGTATTGTAACAATAATCCACCGGCCATGGCAGTATCCATGGATAAGGAAGTATCGTCTGTATAAGTTTGCCTAATTAGCGTTCGATAGTTACACTTCTGTAGTTAGCAGTTTGACATACGAAAAACATGTATTTTGCTTTTCATTTTAATAGATAACCACTTCAAAGAAATTGTCACTTCAATGTTAAATAACTCTTATTACGCTTTTCGAACGGAACGAATGCTGCTCTAAATGTCGAGCAAGCAATTATTCTCCGAACTACACTGGTATGCACAACAATAAATTACAGCGTTTAGCAGTGATACATTCACCTCATATAATTTAGGTGCAGTCTCTAAGCTATGCCATGCTGGTATTCATTTAAATATGCATAACATAATTGATTGTGTTCTCTGATAAAAATGACGTTATGCGATTTTTACTTACTTATCAACGGTGATTAAAGTAGTGAAGTTAATGGACTGGGGTAATAACCAGTACAACTGCCTGATTGTATTCAAACTAATTTTAGGTGACCTTTGCAATTTAAACACATTTTGTATCTTGTTACATCAATATATACGATTTGTGTTAGTAAACTGTTCAGTAAATGTTGTTGTACAGCAGATTAAATACGTTCATGAACATGTATTGCTTCTCTTTGATGACTACCATTAAATCTGCACAACAAAAATTTGTTTCACCTTTAACGGGTAGTTGTGCATAACAAAGTGGGATTGGCCTGTGGCCTGGATATCGAATGGATATACAAAATATTTCTACATTAAACATCAATTTCTGATGGCGTGCTGTCAGACTTTATTACGGAAGTAGTGTCCCAAGAAATATCGCAGTCCGGCTTCTCGTCTTAAATTACTGCCCTGGAGTCCGACAAATGGTATTTGGTACATTGCACTTAATGACAAACGTGTACTTAATGACAAATGTGTCAATGTATGTGTTATGATCAGTTACTTTAACACAGGCTTCTATCCATATTTGTTGCAGTTCGATTTCGTAAATCCTTCAGGAAACTAAACCATTGATTTGTCCAGAAATGTCTTTGACATAAAAATAAATTCAGTGATTTGGCTTCTTTTTACTTCAGGTAACTTTATGTAGGATTTTTTTTTTAAAAACGTGTGTCGTAAAAAGCAGCATCTCTTGTGTCTTGAATACCACTCTTAAGCATTCCGTTTGTCGTAATAATTACATGAAAATGTTATTTCTTCAAAACACATTTAATATACCTCACTTTGTTTAATTCACATGTACGTTATGCTTTTGATTGCAAGTAACAAGTCAGACCGCAACACTCCTTATATTTTATATTAATAAGGTTTATTTATGCAATAATATAAGAAAACGAGATTTTTAGTAACCGACTAGTGACGAGTGTTTGTGGTGTTTTAGTGTTTAACCTGTTTTTTATGTCACACGACCAAAAGAGATTCCATTATTGTGTTCAATAATTCGATTAGTTTTAGCGAGAGCATAATATTACCGATATAATGACAGTACTTTCAAAGTGGTAATGTCGACGTGTGATTTCAAAGAAAGGGTATCCCTCATTCTCCAGATACCGTTCTATCTACATGCGGTAGGAAATGATATTGTACTGCTGTCATTAAATATTGCATGGCAACCTGTCAATAATGAAAGATGAGTTTATAATACAACATGAACTATAGCAATCATCAGATGCGGAACCTAGTAATAGTCTAATTAAATGTTTTTCATACGAACAACGGATAAGATTTTTTAAGACGACAAGTATTCAGGTTTCATTGACAAAACTACTATCTTCTGGTTCATATTATGTTCTATGAACGCAGCCAAATAACATTTCTCCTTGACAATTACTGTTTATGCTTTATACACAACACAGTCTGATTACAGAGAAATCCCTAGTTTCTTCATCTCTATCAAACACGTTTCAAGGACAGCAAATAAGATTTGTGCCTTCCTCATTACTAGCATTAAGGGTTGAAAAATGTCTGGAATCTTGTAAAATCTCTGGTAATGTCCCATTCGGTACTACTGCAAGACGCAAGTCTTCAGTCTGCAAATAGATTCAAACTTTACAAAAATATATTTAATTTTCTTAAAAACAAACATTTAACGTATTACATAACAGATCAGGTCGTATTTAATCCACATGAAAACCTTTTTACAAAATGATGCCTTTCGCATTTGTTAAAAACAATAATAATATGGTGTAGTAATAAAAAATCAGGTATTCCAAAATATAATAGTGTTAGTAGTTGAATTGCTTGTGGTTGTTACAGAGTAACGCGGTTATATAACTAATACGTCTTTGAAAAAATGAACTGCATTGACGACAAAAAATCGCAATGTAGACGAGACATAATGCAGGTCAACACAAATTATACACTAATCGAAAACAGAGTAAGTGCTTTAGAACAGGTAAGTGAATGGCAACTAGAAATCACAAAGTCAATGTGCTATCATTTCACTGATCGAGATGCAAGAGATATACGGAACAATATCATAATATATGGCCTTTCAAAGAAACTGCCGCACAATGATAGGACGTTGGTTTTGCGGTTCTTAGAAAATGAACTAGATATTGACACTGAATGTATGATGATTGATCGAGCTGATAGGGTGAGGCAAATCAATCGGAACACACATGACCAAAAGCCTCCAATGGTAGTACGTTTTCGTGACTTTATTGATACTGAAACGATTCTTGCAAGGGTTTACAAATTGAAACGAACGCCTTTTGGAATAGACAGACAGTACCCAAAGGAAATAGAAAGAGCTCGCAAGGAATTATACCAATCGCATGAGGCTGAGCATGCTAGAAGGTCGAACCAGAAAGTGCAAATTAAATACCCTGCCAAACTATACATAAATGACAAAATGGTGCATGACATGTTTCCAGAATGGTATACCGTACGTAGCACAGATAGACTTAAACAGTGTCCGAATGTCCAGTCATGCACCAAATCCAGAGCTTATTCGAATGAAACAGTAGTGGAAACTATTGAAACTGAAACCGAAAGTGAAGAATGTAAAAGAGATGATGTGTTTTCACAAACAGTGAAGAAATTGCAGCAGAATTCAAACTCTGGACACGCCCCCTCAAAGGTAAACAAAACTGAAAGTAGGTCAGATGACACGGACCGTAGAGAAAACATCAACACACGAAACAGTAACATACCTGTAGATGCCGGTATTTCCGACACCAGTATATCCATTGCAACTGAAAGGGCCACTTGAAACGTATCACAGACAAATCCACACAATAGTAACTCAAAACAAACCCAACAATTGAAAACAACACGAAGTAAAACGTCGAAGTCGGCGCAAACGAGCAGGAAAACGTGTGGTGTAACACCGGGTAACAAACAAAAGTGTAGTGAATCTATAAATAGCTCCGGGTTGTCGAGATGAGTCACGCTTGATGAACTGGACAAGAAATAGGACATGAGTGGAGAGAACACGGGCATTAAATTGTGATTATTGAATGTACAGGGACTTGTTGGTAAACGATACAACAAATTAATGTCTGATGAAATTAAACAATTGTTTTCTGAAAATGAAATATTACTATTTACTGAAACATGGTCAACCACATTATATAATTATACTGTAGATGATTTTCTTTATTATATTTTAAACAGAAGCATGAAAATTAAAGGCTCTAAAAGGGATAGTGGCGGTATTACGATCTTTATTGCTGACCGTTTGAAAAACGATGTAGAATTTTTTTAAACTCACGATGATTGCATTATGTGGATGAAATTAAAAGGGCATTTGTTTAAAAGCGAGTCTGATGTTTTAATGTGTTTAGCATATAATGTGCCACATGGAAGTAGTAGAGAAATGTTTATTAATGAAAGTATATTTGATTTGATTTTAAACGATATGATGTAGTTTGAAAATACTTTCAAAAACAATTGTCCATTTATTGTTTGTGAATTTAATTCAAGAATTGGTCTTAAAACAGATTATGTCGAAAATAATGATTTACAACGTTTTGATTTATTGCCAGATAATTATGTCACAGATAGTATTTTACCGAGAGTTAGTCAAGATAAAATTGTAACTGAAAATGGTAATTGTTTACTCGAGTTTTGTAAAATGAGTGGTTTAAAATTGTTGAATGGAAGAGTAGGGCTAGATAGTCAAATAGGAAAATTCACGTGTGTAAATAGTAGAGGGTCCAGTGTTATCGATCTTGTTATGTGTACGCCCTCTCTTTTTAAATGTATTGATGAGTTTGAAGTACTTGATCCTAATTTAATATCAGATCACTGTGTAGTACAATTTCGTATGACTGCTTACAAAAATGAATGTACCTGCAATGATAAAGTTACAAATGATTCATTTAAAAAAGAGTGCGTTAATGTCCCATATGTATGTAAATGGGATAATAATAAAAAAGATATTAATATACAGTCACTTGATAACGAAGGTATTGTACAATCTATGAACAATATATGTAACGATATTTATCTTACGAATAGTCCGACATCTTTAGACAATAGTTTAGAAAGTTTTTGTTGTATAATTGATAACGTTTGTTCACCTTTATTTAAGAAAATCATTAAAACTAATACTGAAAATAACAGTACCCAATGGTTTAATGACGATTGTCAAAGAGCAAAATCTGAGTTTTATAAACGATTGAACATGTATAGAAATGATAGGTCTGATGAAAATAGTATTTTAATGATCAGTGCCCGAAGCAAATATACAGGTTTAGTTCGAAAATATAAATATCAGTATGATACAGAACAGACACAAATTTTAGAACATAATAGATTTTTCAGATGCAAAAATATTGAAATATGTTAAAGGGATCAGCGAAGCCATTAAATTCAAATACATTGTCGACAGATGATTTTGTTAGATATTTTAAATCCATTAATGATCCATATACGCAGTTTTTTTTCAACCGAACGAAGACATCATTTATTTTAATGATATTTGAATGAAGAATTACACGTAATGTTTGATGAGTCCCATATTGAAATTACACGAGAAGAAATTAAAAAAGCATGCAATTCTTTAAAAACTGGTAAATCAGCAGGTCCTGATTATGTGTTAAATGAGTTTCTTAAACATAGCATTACAAATGACCACTTTTGAGGGTTTTGTATGTATTTTTTAATAAAATGTTTGATATAAGTTATTTTCCAGAGGCATGGAGCGAAGGTTTCATTGTTCCTCTGCATAAGAAAGGGGACTTAGACGACACGGTCAATTATAGAGGAATCACATTGTTAAGTACTATAGGAAAATTATTTAGCAAAATTATTAACAATCGATTGAACGTTGGGGGGAAACATGTAAAGCTCAAGCTGGATTTAGAAAAGGTATGGGAACAGTACTTAATATTTTTTGTTTTGCAAGGTATAATTACACATGTTTTTATTCAAAATAAGAAATTGTACACAGCCTTTGTTGATTTTACCAAGGCATTTGATTTTGTAGTGAGAGATATTATATGGTACAAGTTAATAAAATTAGGTGTAAGAGGTAAAATTTTGAACATAGTAAAATCAATGTATAATATCGTTAAATCAAAAATAAAATTGAATAACGAAATCAGTAATGAATCTTTTACATGCTTTTTAGGAGTAAGACCAGGGGAATCATTGTCGCCATTTTTATTTTCAATATATTTAAATGATATTGAGGAACATATCATGGTTAATAAATTTGAAGGCGTTGAACTTGGTATGGTAAAACTGTTTTTAATACTATATGCTGATGATAGTGTTATGGTTGCGGAATCGAAAATAGGATTACAAAATGGGTTAGATTTGTTAGATCAGTATTGTGCTAAATGGAAGTTATGCGTTAATGTTAACAAAACAAAGATATTGATATTCAAAAAGGGAGGGCAAAATAGAAGAAATTTGAAATTTATTTATCAAGGAAATATTTTAGAAATTGTTAATAAATTTACATATATATGTATAGTTTTCACAACTGGGGGTTCATTTTCAGCAACATATGGCGCGATATCAGGACAGGCTCTTAAAGCAATATATATGTTAAAATCAAACTTTGTAAAATTTCCAAACATATCAATTAGTCACAGTCTCGATTTATTTGATAAGCTTATTGAACCAATTCTAAACTATGGAAGTGAAGTATGGGATTTAAATAATAGCATTCAAATTGAAAGAATACACGTACGTTATTGTAAGCAAGTGTTAGGTGTCCGGTTGCAAACTCAAAATAATTTTATATACGGTGAACTTGGGCGTAAACCCCTAATAAATAAACGGATTGTTTGTGTGGTTAAAAGTATTACAATCTGATGATGTTAAATATATTAAAATAGTTTATAATATGTTATTACATGATCTTGATGTATATCCAGAAAAACAGTATTGGGTTAAATCTGTTAAACATGTACTAGATACATTAGGTTTTGGTGAAGTATGGTTTTTTCAGGGAGTAGGAGATGTCAATAGTTTTATATCTATTGCCAAACAACGAATATCTGATGTTTGTTTTCAAAACTGGTCAACTGATTTACAACGATCGACCAGGGGTAGAAGTTTTAGCCTTTAGCCCTACCTAAATGTAGTAACTTTATTGAAGTAGAAGCAAGGAGATGGAACAAGCCTGAAAAGACACTATATCAAACTAGAAAATGTTAACATTGCAATGTTCTGGAAGACGAGTTTCATTTTTGACTCAAATGCCCAGTATTTAACACTTTTAGAAAACAGTATATAAAGAAATATTATTGGAAGCATACAAATATGATAAAATTTATTGAAACAGACTGACAATCAAAAGACCATTACAAACCTTGCTACATTTATTTTCAATGCTTTTAAATTGAGAACAGAATTATATTATCAATAGTTTCTCTTCATATAACTATTGTATGTCTCAGTTTACATGTTATTTTTCATAGCATTATAACTGCATATACAATAATTAATTGTAACAGCATGTTAAAAATTTAATACGATTTTCGTTTTGTTATTCATACTATATAAATGTTAAAACTGGTATTGCATATATAACAGTTATTTATATGCCTGTACGTCATTGACCACGTTTGACTATATTGTGTTGTAATATATGTGTACCGATGGGTTTTAATGCCTAATGTATTTTGAAAATAAACTCTAAACTCTATATTGTATTTTACCACGCGAAATTTAGCTGCACAATTTGAATTATGTAATGCAACCAGTGTTTTATCTAACTTGAGCAAATAATTTTGAAATATCTACAAAGCAATTGTATAAATAATCACTAATATCAATAGAGTAATACGTGTATTAATTAAGTTCATTTTACGCTCTGTTATTTTGATTTATTATCTGCACGTTCGTTGTTTAAATAAACAACATACAAAATATTATTTTCTTTTGATTTTAATTCACTATACGCAAAGCAGTGTCGTTTTAATATTATGGGACTCGTCTTTCGGTCTAGAATTGCCTGCAAAGCAATAATACATGGAATGTCGACCAAGCACTTCTTCGTAGAGCTGTATTGGTACGCAAAACAATATACAATAGATTGAGACATTATTACGTTTACATGATACGAATTCAGTTTTTATTATCGGACACACTAATACATTGTTTTACATATAGATATACATACTAGAAAGGATGATGTCCTGATGGAGATGATATCTCCCAAGTGTAGCTTTGTACTTTCGAAGGAATGGCCATGGAATATAAATTTTATTGAGTGGCCATAGCCATATAATTTCGTTTTGTTTTATTAGTTGTGTCTTGTTTTGTCATTTAGTTTTGTTGTTCTGTAATTTTGGTATCCGTCCTTAGGGCACATACTATATTTAAATTTAGGCTGATAACAACTACCCATGTGCTA
This sequence comes from Congeria kusceri, assembly GCA_027627225.1. Classification (NCBI taxonomy): domain Eukaryota; kingdom Metazoa; phylum Mollusca; class Bivalvia; order Myida; family Dreissenidae; genus Congeria; species Congeria kusceri. The sequence goes on from CM051024.1 coordinate 31,457,012, forward strand.
TTCATTATTGTCTGCTTTATTCCGAAATTTCGATACTGATTCAATTTACACTCTCTTTGTGCACGGCGACTTATCGGCAATTACAAATACTTTAACCATATAACACCGAAGTATGTGCATCGAATATCACTTAATGTTAGAAATTCAATGACCTGTCTTACTAGCGATGTTCAAAAATAACATAGATTTTTTATATTGTTTACAACTAAATAAACTTAATTGAATAAAAACTATATTAAAATGAATCGTGATTCAAATGGAACATGTTTAATAATTTATGTGAAATTATGTTGTTATACGCCTAATCTACGTGATAATATAACCATGATAACCGTTAAGCGGAGCACGCCATTTATTTGCATTACAACAAGTAAATAAAACGTAAAATTTGTACGAAATAAGTATACTTACTTCAAACAAAAATTGGTATGATGTACGACAAAACATACATTGACATCATATCAACAGTTGGCATCATTTTAAGATTGCCTATTTATAAAAACAGTATTGATATGACGGTGATGCACAACGTCAATTGAGAAAAAAGGTTATTGTGACATCAACTCTAAATTCGGGTGGTAATGAAATCGGGTAAAGATATTTGTAAATCATCTATGCAGACATTTTATTTTATCAAGAAGCCGCATCAAATACAGTTTTTGAATACGGCACGTGTTTTCACATTAGTACAATAGAATTTTCAGATGGCAATTGTAAGCATTGAGACATGCATGGATAAGGAAAAAAGATGCGACGATGACGACGTCAATCAGCTTAAATTAGCTTGATCAACACGGGCAGTCAATGGTTAGGTAGCTATGCGAACTGTCTCGCTTGGTTTATTTCTCCATGATTAATTCATGTTGATTAGTAAGCAATCAGTATAAAATGTGAATGACACATTACATCATTATTTTAATTTTCAGTGTACATGCAGATTTAAAATATGACGTAATTACTATTTTATGTTAAATATTAGTAACAGGTATTTCCTTTCTTGATTCAGTAAAATGATGTATGCATATGTTAACGTTACACGTTTATATGCTAAATGTGTAATGTAATCCGACATACGGAAAATGCAGAATGTTTTAAAATATGTTGTATATATTGGTATTCAAAAGGCCATAAAGCGCTCTATACAAGTGTATGGGAGACTGGTTATCATATTGCCTCCATACCATGATGAGAAAGGCCTCTTTACGGAGATTCCATCACAAGAATCATTGATAAGATAGTGTAATTAAAAAATCCGAAAATATTGAATAATAGTGAAATTATAATATTGAAACAAGAACATTTCTTTCGCGCCAAATCTTCCCTGAAGAAGATGACGTTGACGACGTCATTGAATTCCAATTGACGTGCTCCGGGTTGCCTATAGTGACTTATTTTAAATGCCTGCCATTTTTAACAGAGAAGAGTTAAATCGCTGAAATTTTGTAAATTGATGCAATATATATTCCAGTTTATTTTCATGAACTTTTTTTCTATGAAATAATTATGTCTGAAAATATGAAAAAAATCTGCATTATTTTTTATCATCCCTCGTATTCTGTTTATGGCACCAATTACTCATATTATATTTATGTCATTATTGCCACAACACTTTTGTCTAACACTAGTGTTCCATAAGAATTCTACATATTTGTTTAAACGTATGTTTTCATTTCACGATTATTTACAGGTTTGTTTACCGTATGGTTTAAAGTCTCCATTATTTATATATTGTTGATCCTTAATCAAGATTAGGTCTCGTTTCACACGCTTTTTCTAGCGACGGAAATACGTTGCTAGCATACAATTTCCGTTTTCGTCCATTCTGTAATGATATTTATATGTAAAAGAGTGAATAACATTATTCATTATTTGTGTCATTGGCATTTTCTACTTGAGAAATCTATTCTAGTAGTTACACACATGTTAAAACATGTGACATCATAGAAATGCCACAATACTAGCTGTATAAAACACACTTGTTTATATTTCGTTGTTGTTTCTGGGTAAGTCGTTATGAACACTAAATAGAAAGTGCATGAAATAATTTAATGAATATTTTGTACCGCGTCACCAAACACAAAACGATAAAGCGCATACCAATTATTATTATATTTGTAGCATAGGGAAAACCATGCATATTTTATCAGTCTTAATTTAAAATAGTTCACTGTGTCAGTCTACAGTAATATGCACTACGTAGCATACACTAAGGACATTAACTGTTTCTATGTTGCATAGCTGTCCTCTCCCAAGGGCTTTGAACCCAATACATTCAGCGATTGCAGTATTAAATTATGTGTCCATAAATACTGATATTTTCTGATTGTGCCTCTCTATCTAGGCGTAAAAAAAATATGTTTGTTGCAGGTTAACCGACCTACCCTAAAAAATGGCCCGACCCTAGAACATTTTATTGAGTGGGTCAAATATTATAGTTATAGATACTAAAGTTTTGAGTCTTAAGCTATATCTTTAACAATATTAACTACAGTTTGAAAATTTAAGTATGGCCATATAGACAATCTTTTCAGGAGTTGTATATTTTAAGTTCATAATGCTATCGTTCATTATGGTTCAGAAAATTGTTGTCAAGGTAACCTATATGGCGCACTACGGAGCACTTTGAAATCAGCGTTTTCTTATATGAAACTAAAAGTTAATTATTCAATATATTCCGTTTATTTGGCGCCAAAATCTAACGTTAAAACATATTACGTCACAGTAATATGTGCTCCGACGTTATGCTGAATTTTGACGTCATTGAATTGTAAGCAAGTTTGAAATTGCTGGCGGAGGCAAACAACTGTTAAAAAAATGTCGGAAAAAAATCCGACGTCAACGTCACGTACGGAGCAACGTGCAGTTATCAAACATTGTGCTCGATTCGAAATGACGCCCACTGAGACTTCATTTCATTAAGCGTTATCAAACTGAAAAATCGTGTTCGAGAGCACTGGTGTTTCGTTGGCATAAAATATTTAGTGATGGGAGTGATAATGTTTGCGATAAAGAGCGAAGTGGTAGACCATCTGTTGTGAAGGAAATGATCGTAAATGTTTTTGGCTTAAGACGTGTTTTGTTTTGGTAGCATCCACTTTAAAACAATGTATAATGAATGTGAGACATGTTTTAATTATTCGTTTAGTTTTAGAATCTTCAAGTTGACCATTTACCAAATAAATACAATAATAATAAAAATAACTCCCTACCTAACTAACCTAATTGTTTGGGGCATGTAACCTGAAACAAACATATTTTTACGCCGTATACAGTGCACAATTAGGAACAATATATTGAAACACTGAGGAATTGTCTGCGTTTTTCACATGTAACACGGTTTTAGCAATTTAATTATTGATATCATTTTATTATTTCAATCAATATAACAGACGCATGTTATGTCAAAGTTAGAAAATTTGTGTTGAAAGGACAACAAATATTGATTGCCCAGAAAAAAGATTATCTATGAACTAGCTATTATATAAATATGTACTATATTGTAATAAACAAGAAATATAATACATAAACAATACATTCAATACATCATTTATACTATATAACGGGTATTGTATGCATTAAAATCATTGATTTTGTTTTATTACTATGAGTACGGTTTTGCTTGTTTTGATATCAAAGTCGTACATATACAGTAAGGAGAAATGCTATGGATGCTTTGACCTTTGATTACTTTATAATTGACCTTTGATTACTTTATAATTGAAACAGATGCTAAATATTAAATTGAAGGTCTTTAAAATAAACTTGCATATAAGCCGCAGGTTTAGGATTTCTATCCTATGAATACATATCTACGTATTACGATGCGGTAAATAGGCCGAAGCTATCTCCACACTCATTGTTAACACTAACTTCAAAAGTAAATAAAGCTTAGGACAAAAGTGTGCACTAATTTGACTTAGAATCGATGTTTTAAACTATTAATTATACACGACCAAACATTTTTCAGCACAATTCTAACCTCTCGTATACATGCGAATGTGACCTAAGTATGTTTGTGCGTGTGAGTTTTCTTTTCAACTCCTCATATAATTTATCCTGTTTTAAAGATTCATGTTCTTTTATTTGATCAATCGAATAGTTGTAGCGATTGCATTTAATTACCGATATAATGACGATGCTTTCAATGCGACAATGTCAACGAGTGAGCTCAATGAAAAGAAACACGCGAAAGAAAGTGTCGTCATTAAATATTGCATGACAACCCATCAAAATAAATGATGAGTTTGAAATACTAAGTGAGCTGTAAAATAATAATCAAATGTTAAACCTAGTGATGTTCTAACTTTTATATTTTGTAATAATGTAAGATGCTGAGACCTCTTTTGAAAAAATAATATATAGCTAAGTTCCATGTTAACGAAGGAAACGCAAGTACGCAAGTGTTTTGTGGAATACTGAAAGTGCTTGTTTATAGGCGACACAATATGATTACAGAACAATTCCTCTCTCTAGCACTTTTCGAGTACAGTAAATTACATTGTGCCTTCCTGATTACTACCATTACGGTTTAAACATGTGTAATCTCTCGCAATCTCTTTTCATGTTGGCCACATTTGGTAGTTAACTTCAAGAACCAAGATCTGCAAATGAGGCGTGTCGTGCGATAATCGGGCTTAATGCATGTGAGTAAAGTGTCGTCCCAGATTAGCAAGTGCAGTCCGCACAGGCTAATCCGGGACGACACTTAACGACTACTGTAGATTTATGTTTAGAAGAGACCTCCTTAAAATAGAAAATACCAAAAAAGCGGTCTGCACAGGCTAATCCGCGCCGACACTCTGCGCACATGCATTAAGCCCGGGTTTCCCATGACAGGCATAGCTTCATTCGAATAACAAGCCTTAAGGATACTTATTCAAGCAGAGCACATACGTATTTAAGTACAGGAATATTTGTTAATCTACAAATGCTGTTCTCTATACGTCTGGATGATTGGCACTGTTAAACTATTGAAACATGATATACCTTAAATGTAGAGGTTGCATAACTGTCTTTATATCAAAACATTTGATTAATACATATAGACAGCCAATTGTTTAAGCCAATGATATAAATATTGAACTCATTAGGACTATAGTTTCCATTTCAATAATAGCCGGTCGTCAAATAGCTAGTTATTACGATCACAAGTTCGAATTAAAAGCAAGGAAGACTCTTTCTCGTTTTGCTTTATAATACGCTACCAATTACCCTATCGGTATTTCTATGACGACAAGGTAATAGTCAAAAGTATATATTATTCGTAGCATGATGTTAGTGAAATAAGCGTAATCAAGCTGCCAGTTGAAAGTCTCGCTGTCATGCCAATAATGTTGCATCGTACATTACATAGACTGCAGAGTCCAAACTCTTTTAAGCGACAGGAGTCGGATATTGGGAAATAAAATGAAAAGACCTGCTACATTAGACATTGTCTTGGTTTCTTGCCGGTCTCTATTATAACGCTAGGCTTATTGCGAGAAGCAAAACTAACAACATTTTTCCGACTAATAACTGTTTATTCATCCTCATATACTGATGTCTGCATGGTAATTTACCATGAGCAATAAAGCTGTATAATGAAGACATGTATATAAATTCGAAGATTGTGCAACCATTACCGAATCTAAATTAACCATATATATAAGTGAGGGTAATAAAAAAACTGTTCCGTTGATATTCTTATGCTTTTCTTGAACATTACAGAATCTGAATTAAATACTATTCAACAAAACACCGCGATGTTTTCTAGCACTAATACTTAAACTACATATAATTATATAGAACGCCTGTTACGTTGATTTTCAGGTCCTCATCTCATTTAACTTGTTAAGTGATTCCATTAGTGTGTTCAATATTTCGAATAGTTGTACCGAGTGCATTTAATTAACGATATAATGATGATGCTTTCAATGTGGTAATATCAACGATTGATTTCAGAGAAAAGATACAGGCTAAATAACATGAGATTGAAGTGTTGTCATTAAATATTGCATGATACCCAGTCAATAATGAATAATTTGTTTGAAATACAACGTGAACTATAACAAAGACATCAAATCAGAAACCTAGATGTAATAATGATATATTTGGATTCATAATAATTTGTATGATTGTAATTATGTTACGTGGATATGTTTCTTAAGTAAACATAATGCCATTATAATGTTCCTGTTTGTCCCATTAACGAAGCGAAAACAAGGTTTTGCTTTCAAATTATATGGGTGTGTTTTATCATTAAAGAATATGATTATGAGAAATCCCCTGTTTCTACATCTTTGTCAAACCAGTTCCGAGGACAGAAAATTAGATTTGTGCCTTCCTCATTACCAGCATTGAGGGTAAAAAATGTCTGGAATCTCATGAAATCTCTGTTAATGTCTCATTGGGTATTTACTCCAATACGTACGTTTTCTGATCATAAAGGAAAGTTTATAATTTTCAAGAGAGTGAGATTTATTGCGCTTTACAAATCTTAGGATATTATATGACATCGCAACACGTATTTAATTTGAGCAGAAAACACGTGATAACCTATGGATGTTGTTTTCTTTAGGTCGGTATAATTGACATGGTTGAATTACTTGAAAAAATATACCTTAAAAGAAAATATTTAATACTTAGAACGTATGAGTTATCTAAGAGAGGTTCATCATATACAGTTGATACCTACATAAAGAAGTCAATTGAATATATATTAAGTTATTGAACACATTTGCACTTTTTGTTCAAATTAAACCCCCATTCCAATAATATCCCTCTATCACATAGCTAGTTACTATGAGCACCAGAAATAAATCAAACACAACTTTTTTTGTAATGTACGCTTACGATTGTCCATAGGTAAGTCACGTACGACAACGTAAATGGCGAGAGTATAAATTGTTATTCGTAGCAGGAGATTTCCCATTCCTCGTGTTCAAGCTGCCAATTTAAAAGTCGCACAATCAAGCCATTAATGTTGTATCGTACATCACATAGACTGCAGAGTCAAAACCCTTTCAAGCGACAGGAGTCGGATATTGGGAAATAATGGAAGGACCTGCTACATTAGAAATCAATTCGTGGTTTCGTGTCTGTCTCTATTATCATGCATTCCTCATTGCGAGAAGCGAAGCTAACAACATCTTTCCGACTGATAATTGTTTATTCCTCCCCATATACATGTACTGATGTATGTATTTTATTTTGCCATGCACAAGTAAGCATTTCACTGCGTTCATGTATTCAATGAGAGTGAGTGCAAACATTACAGAATACAAATTGACCATTTCTACATGTTGTATATAACGATTAAGAACCAATAACTTATCAGGTGTAAAATGTTTGTAATTAAGTTTAAGCAAGCACGCTCGTAATTATTTCAATTTTTCTTTTTCAAACATTCGTAAAAAAACTGCATAAGATATGGCATATCCTGAACTCTCGTGTCGTTGATATTATTATGCCTTGCTTTTTTATTAACAAAGTAATGAACCCTTGAATGAAGAAAAGTATTTTTTATTTTGGTTCTAAAATACTATGGTTGAACATTGCACAAGCAGTGTTATTTCTATTTACACACATTAGACACATTTCGAGCTATGATTGCCTTCAAAGTAACTAGCAATACATTTGTCTGGTGCAATAGACATTTGGTTATTTAAGTGTACTGTTTACTGATTACCATGGAAAACTGGTTATATAACAAAACATGTCTATGAAGTGTTGTACCATACTAAAAATGATAAATTACAATATTTCACTTTTATCGAGTTTATAATAATTCATGTTACAATTTTACTGGAAAGCAACGTGTCCTCTTGTCGATATATTTTCCATTGTGAGCAATAATGAGCGAATAAATATAATTAAAAATACTGTTGTTATATTTCATTAATAACATGTGTTTATTTTATGTTATCAATCGATTTCGTATTTCGAATGATTTATACAACTGCCCCAACTATTTAAGCATGCGTAAAGCATGTATATGAACGTCGTTTCAATGGTTTCGTTTGCGGTAACTTTTGTACAAAATGTATTCATACCATTGTAGAGAAAGACTAACAAACATCAGGCCAGAGTCAATTCAAACTTATTTTAACGGATCATGACTATACAAATATATTTTCAACAAGTATATGCATGATCTGTGTAAGACACCGTTTGCATGTGTTGTACAGCACTTAACATCTTAATACGAAAATCTAATCTTTGATGACATCCATTCAATCTGCACAAACAAAATTGTGTTTGAGCTAAAACACTTGCTTGATTCCTGTAACAATGCATACCAAAGCACAACACCGGATATCGAATGGACATAGAAAACCTTTAACAATAAAAATTAATTTCTGATGCCATGCTGTCAGTCTTCATGACGGGGGCTGTGTCCCAAGAAACATCGTAACCCTACTCGGCGTCCTCAATTACTGCCCTGGAGTCGAACAAATAGTATTGAGTACATTGTACTGAATGGCGTCTACATAAAACGGCGTCCGCACAAAAATGTCAATACATTTATAAGAGAGACAGTTTCTATAAAGTCGTTGGTACACTAAGGTTGTCCCTAAATCCAGGAATGTTGCAAAATGTCCAAATATTCTAACACATCATTAAACTTAGATATCACTTGACAAACTTTGAGGACCCTGCACAAACAATAGCGTGCCGCCATGCTTGTAACGCAGCAGTGGAGTGCAATGAATGGAAATTGCATGAATGGCACATTATCTCTGACCATAGATTTTCTAGTGGCAAAACCTGTCTGAAAGGTCACTTATTTTAATGTGTACCTGATTTAGTGAAGTTTGGATATTATTTAGTAGTGTTTCGTGTTCTTTGTATTGGACCAGATTGCTGCATTCGGATTAATATACGAACTTCTTATGCAATATTTATATTTCGAGGTTTCAATAGAACAATACTGGCTGTTTATCATATTTAATTTGGAAGGTTTGTATCATAGTCCTTCCACGAACCTGTTCCTGTAGAGAGTTAATATCTGCACAAGCATGCCAAAACAATATACAAATAGTGCAAATGTCCTGTTTCGTTGATCAATACAATGTTCTATACTTTACGGAAGTCTTTCTGATGAAGTTTGCTTCCTGTTTACAAGTAGCGCTATACAAAAATTAAATGTTTAATAGTTTTCTTTGTTTTGAGTGATACATTATTTTATTATTGTAAACAGTCAGTTTCGTATGATTATCCTCTCTCAAACCTCTTTGCAAGCATATATATGTGTAAATGTACGTACATAAATGTCGTTTTTGTCGTTTCATTTACGATGTTTAAGTAGTGATACTAGTGGAGTGCATCAATAACCAAAACAAATGTCATAATTTACTTAAACTTATTTGACGGGAGTATTATCGTTTAAATATAGTTTCAGTTTTGCTACTATTATATGTACGACCTGTGTCACTCACATTTGCAATTGATGTTGTTGTATAGCATATTCGCTACACACAGAACACAGCAAGATACTATTCTATGACTCTATTCAATCCTCACAACAAACCTTTGTTTGATCATGCACAATAGTTATTTCTTGTGGCAATGCATTACAAAGCTCACCACCGGATATCGGATTGCCATATAAATTTTTCTACATTAAAAATCAATTTCTAACGGCATGCTGTCAGTCTGTTTTACGGCAGTGACCATATTTCGCGTCTTAATTTACTGCCCTGGAGTCAAACAAATAGTAGTTGGTACATTGTACTTAATGACGGCCTCGCAATTGCTATGACCGGGATTTTTCCACAAATGCCAATCAACAAACTCAGTTCTTGGTCCATATCCACAAAGCGCCTATGTGAAAACTTGAGTAAAGTTCTTAAAATCATAACATTGCGTAAATCTAGGACTGGTTTTTTGAAAGTTTATTTTGTCGTTAATTGTTTAAATATGATTAAAAATGAACAGATGAGTTTTTATATATAAAACATATTTTTAAATGCAAAGTATCGATTTTCTCAAGAAAACTTATAAAACTTATACATGTTTTTGATTTCTTTCCCCTAAAATAAGATTTTCCTTAGGAACTTTTTGGATATGGTCCCTGGCCTTCTTGTGTTGTAGGAAATTTATGAAGGATTGATGTGAAATGAATGTGTCATTAGATGAAGCATCTTTCAAGTCATTATATCTTTGAAGAACTCTCTCAAGTATTCCGTTTTGCTTAATAATTAGATAAATAACGTTTTTCTAAAAAAAATTTTTTAACATAACTTAATATATTAAATTCTTTTGTTCATTATGATTAAGATGAGCGTGTGATTTGCCCACAGTAGACACATACTTATTTGTTCAGTAACAAGGCAGGGTTACCTTTTTTATAAACTTTATATTTTTAAGGTTTATTAAGCAAATATAATTGCGAAGAATCATTTTTATAAACTCTTAGCTTAGCAATAGGTAAAGAAGTGGACTAAACATAATATCACTGATATGACTATATATAATGATTAATGTAAATGTAAGCTCCGAGTTAAAAACGGTACGGGAATTTGTGTCTTTTGCTGACCCCACAAACAGAAAAAGCGTGGCAATGAATTACATGGCAATGCACTAACATTCTGTGATATTCCATGCATAAAGTGCGTGCTACTTTATTTAATCATTGGTTATTGCCGATATTTCGTCGAGCATGAAGCCAGTTTAAATTAGCTCGGTATCGAACTGTCGGAATACAAGACGACAACAGCGGTGGCATAGAGAGCATGTAGTTGTGATCAGCCTATGTGTAGATACTGCCTAATGCAGAAACTTACATTACAGTTCGAATGTCAAAATATTATTACAATTGCCCAAATAAAAGAGCAGACCTGTTTTTACTTAAGGGAATTACTTTTATTGGCAACATGACGTGTCAATGTGAGATGAAAACCATGTTAAATATTAAGACAATTATCTTTTGATCACTTAAAACATTGAATGACAACCGGTATGCCAAAATTATTTTATTATTGATACAACAGCATTTCTGTCAAACAATATTATTCCCTCAGATGTCCACATGTTTGATTCACGACGTGGATGCGATTCTCCATTGTCTGTATACTGTTGTTCTTTAATCAAGATTTTGTCTCGTTTATCAGCTTACACAACCGGTGGAAATATGTTGCCAGCGTTCAATTTTCTATGAATGTCCGTTTTGAAATGATTTTTAGATGAAAAGAGTGAATAACACACAATTCGTTTCTTTTGATGTTATTTACATCTTGCTTGTGATAAAACGTCTAGAAGAAGAAAACATGTTTATTTGTTAAGACATGTGACAAAATAAAAGGACCACAATACTTACATTATACTGACTGCATTAAACACACTAGATAACTTACTATTGCAGATTTGATCGGTATGAAGACTGAATAGAAAGAAAACAGACATTCAAAACAATATTTATTGGCGCTTCAATGTATTCAAAACGATTAACACATTCCAATAATTGATCGATTTGCTTCACTAGACACTAATCAATATTGGATCAGTCTTGTTTCATAATAGTAACTCAGTTAGGATCCAGCAATATCCAGTCATTATACATCGAGGGCAGCAGATATTTACAAAAGACCAATGGGGACTTCATTATTCACATTTCATAATTATGAATTGTGAACTATGAAGTACAACAATTCATTTATTCACAGTTCACACTTCACGATTTTCCCAAAAAATATTGAATTCGTGAAGTGTGAATAAATGAATTTTTGCACTTCACAGTTCACACTTCACGATTTTCTAAAACGTCGTGAAATCGTGAAGTGTGAATAAATGAATTTTTGCACTTCACAGTTCACACTTCACGATTTTCGTTAAAAAATCGTGAATTCGTGAAGTGTGAATAAATGAATTTTTGCACTTCACAGTTCACACTTCACGATTTTCTAAAAAGTCGTGAAATCGTGAAGTGTGAATAAATGAATTTTTGCACTTCACAGTTCACACTTCACGATTTTCTATAAAAAAAATAGCGAATTCGTGAAGTGTGAATAAATGAGTTTTTGCACTTTACAGTTCACACTCCACGATTTTCTTTTAAAAAATCGTGAATTCGTGAAGTGTGAATAAATGAATTTTGCACTTTACAGTTCACACTTCACGATTTTTAGATAATCGTGAAATCGTGAAGTGTGAATAAATGAATTGTTGTACTTCATAGTTCACAATTCATATTTATGAAATGAGAACAATGAAGTCACCGCTGGTCTTTCGTAGATATTTCCCATTGCATTGCTGTCTGTCCCCCTGGGGTTTGAACCAGGTTCATTCGGCGCATGGATTATTAGATTTAGTTTCCATAATTATTGATATTGAGAGGATATTTTGTGATTTCGTCTCTCAACTAATAGAGAGAATAGTTTGGAAAAAACTGTTTGATGCCATAAGCAAATACACTCATTTGCACTGCGAGCACTGGGTATTTTATGATAAAATAAATGGGTGTTGTTTTATTGATAGTTGCAAACATATGCCGAAAGGACAACAAATAATTGTTTACTTAGAAACGTATGACCACTCAACTAGCTACAAGAACTACAAGATATAAATGATTATGTTTATAAACATGAAAGAAAATACGGGATTATAATGTTACGTACATTACATTGTTCATACTATATAATGTGTATATAAAGAATTAAAGTTACTCGTATAGTTATAAATCTCATTGGTACATATTTGCTTGTTTTAATATTAAAGCCGTAAAAATACATTTAAGTTTCAAAGTTATGGAAACAATGACATTGTGAACTATATTTAAGGGAAACAACAAACATAAATATGCGACATTATCGCCTTGAAAATAAACAGTTATACTTGCATAGTAGAGCAGTTTATCAAGTAAAAACGTAGTAGCGTATTACGATGTACTAAGATGTCGTAAGCTATGTCAACACACTTAGTGAACTCTAAAGACAAATGAAAATTAGGTTATTGAATAACGAGTGCAATTGTTTTGTATCAAATCCCTGTTTTTAACATTTAATATGACTAAGAAAATATTCATCACCATAGTTAATTGGTGCTCATGCAAACAATGAGATCAAACATCAATATAACACTACCGAAAATTCGCCAACGGAAAATTGTACATCACACATATATATTTATGTGGCCTTCTTTATTTTGTGAAATTTAGTCAGCTTGTTAACTCCTCATTTATTGAAAAAGATTCTATTACTTTAATTCTTATGGTTGTGACGAGTGCATTTAATTACTGATATTATGACGGTGCTTTCAATGTGGCAATGTCAACATCTGTTCTTTATGAAAAAACAACATTAGTAACAACGTGAGCTCATAGTGCGGTCATTCAAAATTTCGTGACTACATGTTAATAATGAACGATGAGTTTAAAATGCAACAAACACTATAACAGAATCTCAAATCAGAAACACAACGAGTGTCAGGATGTTCTTACTAAGCATTATATTTATGTTTTGCAGTCATGTTACACAAGCTGTCGCCTTGTTTCGTAAACATAATATCATTATATTAAGGTTTATCAATCGTTTCATTAACAAACATTGAACATAATATTTTTAATGTTTAATAGGTGACGCAATGTTGTAACAGAGAAAATCCCCAGAAACTCTTCCCAATACTTTTCGTTGACCGCTAACTAGATTTGTGCCTTCCCCATTACCAGTATTAAGGTTTACACATGTTTGGTTTTTTGTGAAATCTGTATTAATTATTCCGTATTTACTTGAAGACGCAAGTTTGCAATCTGCAAATACATTTGAGGCGTGTCATGGGAAAACCGGGCTTAATGCATGTGTGTCAAGTGTCGTCCCGGATTAGCCGTGCAGTCCGCACAGGCTAATCCAGGACGGCACTTTCCGCTTTTATGCTATTTTTTGTTTCTTCTTAATTTAAATCCACTGTATGCGGAAAGTGCCGTCCTGGATTAGCCTGTGCGGACACATCGGTATTTAACACATTTGCACTTTTGTTTTCAAATACAAACCCACTCCACTAATAACCTAATAACCTTTCTGTCAAATGGCTAGTTAATACTACCACCAGGGCTACTTCAAACAAAAATATTCTTTTCTGTCATGAATAGGAATAAACGAACGATTTTCCAATGTGGTATTTCACTTAGGACATGACAACTCGCTGAGTATAAATTATTATTTGTAGCATTCGCTTTCGAATTTTAAATCGTCGTATCCTAGCTGACAATTTGACTATCTCGTTTTCAAGCCGATGGTGTTCTATCTAACATTACAAAGACTGTAGACTCAAAATCATTTTAAGCGACATGATTCGAATACTGGTAAATAATGTTACTATCTTCTACATTACAAATCAATTCTTGGGTTCGTGTCTGTCTCTATTATCATGCTAGGATTATTGCGAGAAGCGAAGCTAACACCATTTTTCCGACTGATAATTGTTTATTCCTCCTCATATAATATTGTGCAATATTGCTGTGTAATGAGTACATGTATTCAAATATTACTGAATCTAATTTGAATATGTCTACACATCGAGTTAAGTACCATGTGTAAATTTGACCATTTATCGTTCCTTTCCAAGGTGGCATTTCAAAGACGCATCAGATATAACAATATCTAATAGGTATAATGAAATCCCTATGCCTTAATTTCTTTATTAAAGTTTAATGAGCCCTATTACATACGAAAAATAAATTGTTTTGGGTTGAAGATATTTCAGTTGACCACTGCAATAAATGCATGGTCATTGCATTTAATGCATATACTTTTCGATCTGAGATTGCCTGCAAAGGAACCAACAACGAATGCCAAACCATCAATTTGCACGAGCTCAATTGATGAACAGATTATTTAATATGTAGCGTTCGGTCATGGCACAATTGCACGATGTGATTCAATATGCATACCAAACTTGTGTTTGACCTTTGTTCCGGTAACAATGCATATCAAAGCACAGCAATGGATATCGGATGGACACAGGACACCTTGGTACATTAAAAATCAATTTCTGATGCCTTGCTGTCAGTCTTCATTATGTAGACCGTGTCCCAGGAAACACTGTAACCCATCTCGGCGTCCTTATTATTGTCCTAGAGTCAGACAAATAATATTTGGATCATTGTACATGCCACGGCGTCTCCACAAAACATGTCTACGCATTTATAAGACACACAATTTCCATAATGTTTGCGGTGCATTGAGGTCGTTCCTGAATTCCCAATGACATGACAATAAAGTCCATTATCACCATTTTACTTAAATCACTTGATGACCTTCTAGGCCTTGTTGTACCAAATAGCAAAAAGCGTGCGGTAATGTTGGTATTGCACATGCAATGAATCGAACATTATCACATAATTATAATTCGAGAGGTGCCTAAATAACTGGTGGCAAAACCTATCTGAAAGATCCGTTGTTTGAATATGAATCCGTTTCTGTGTTGTTTGGAAATAGTTACTTTAGTTGTGTTTCTCATACAAATTACCAAATGGCTGCATTCGGATTGATAAAAACGACTTCTTACGCAATTTTTATGTTTCGTTGTTTCAATAAATCAATACTACCTGTTTATCAGGGCTGTTTTGTGAGATTTATATAAAGGTCTTTCTACAAACCAGTTTCTGTAGAGTTAATATCTACGCTAGCATGCCAAACAATTGAATAATAGCGCCAAATTGCCTCTTCCATGGATCAATACATTTTCTATACGTTACGGGAAACACGTAATGTTAGCATGTATACGACACTGGTTTGAATTCTGAATTACAAGCACTTCAATAAAAAAGTAAACGTATTTATGTGCATTTTTTGAATTAAAACAGGCAGTTAGTATTTTCTAAATATGAAGAGGCTAATAGCCGAATTAATACACGTGTAGTTACCAGTAAATAATCATGATTGTTGTTTTAAAGATACAAGTGTGTTTAACAATAAAGGGCCATGATTGGTGTTTATTAGATACACGTTTATTTAACAATAAAGGGCCATGATTGGTGTTTATTAGATACACGTTTATTTAACAATAAAGGGCCATGATTGGTATTTATTAAATACACGTATATTTAACAGTAAAGGGTCATTATGGGTGTTTTATAGATACACGAATATTTAACAATAAATTGCCACGCTAGGTGTTTAATAAATACACGTATATTTAACAATCAATGTCCATGACTGGTGTTTAATGCGAGTTTATATACAGCTGATGTAGTTGAATGGTTATGTCGATACATTTTGCAGTGATATGGAAAAAGTATGGCAAACCAGTGCAAACATCATGCATTAATTACTTTTCATACTGTTATTACTGGTGTAAACTATATTCATATAAAATTATGCGTGTCTTTATGATGGGGTGCTACTTATAATAATCATAAAACGTCGAATTCCTTGCCTTGAGTAGATAGACACGCATACATTGTTCAACTGAATGAATTGATACCATCATAAATCCCAATTGTATCAAGCTCCCATAATACCGCTACTTTATTAACAGTAATTTTCTGAATGGACTATGTGAGATGAAATACTTGTTCGCCAATAACTAACATAAGTACTGAAAAATGAATTACGTTCTCGGGCGTTTTTTTCCTCGTGTAACCTTAGTTCTGAACTGAGGAGCTTTCGTAAGATGTCAATACATGCCTGTGTTAACCTGTTAACCTTTGTATCACTCTCTTACATGCTTGTCATATGCTGGTTATCAGAAAGACACACTTTAGGACATAAAGGCTATACAAATTCAGCGCACAGTTGTTTGTAGTGGTAATAATAACTAAACGAACACTGAGCTGAATTTTCATACATCATATGCCATTGTGGTCCTACACTAAAGGTGAAATAATACAAAAACTAAATGATTAGTTGAAAGGTACGTTTTCATGTGCAGATATATATCACAGTGAAAATGCTTTCAGAATATTAATGCCATGCATTAAATTGTTTCAGAAACGATGCATATAAAGTTGAGAAGTTCTAACGCATACACGTGATGTAATTGTCAATGCGGACTGAAACCGGCCAATATCAGACGTAAGTATGTTGTCCGTATGCTGTGGTGTATTTAGTGTCTCCTCTTGTTAGAAAGAGGTCTAAATATATTGATGCATTATGTGGTACAATTGTTCACTGTAATTTATTCCATTTTTTATCATCAAATCGTCAACAATGGGCTTGCTATTATAGCATCAGTAGTGTACATTATGTGACTATAACTGGGTAAACATTTCTGGAGAATAGTTTTTTTTAAATAGGACTAGTATCATGTTTCTCTACTTTTATTTATTCGTATAACTATAGCTGTTACATTGTTATCATACTAGAAGTTGCTGAGAATTCGTCACTCTTTAATACAGTCATAAGAATTATTAAAGAGTCATTCCCAACATTATTTCCTCAAGTCAAAAAACGAAAGCCAGGATCCATTATTTGCTGACGTGTCACACTAAATCACCGATCGTCGAAACAATTTCTGAACATTGCATGTTCTTTAAACGCCAATTTAATTTTCTTTGATCTAATGCTTCAACGACAAGAAGAGCGGCAGAAAACTATGTGTGAAATCAGATTCCGTATTGATCGCGCGCGGATAACAAAACTGGAAACAATTTGCGAGTGACATTAATGTCTCAAAGCACTGAACTGAACACTGCATTCCTGGAATCATGCTATGCAGTCACTGTCGCACAATGCGTGGGTAACGTATTTAATAATGCAAGATGAACGCTCATCCTTAGTTTAATCTTATTTTATTAGGTCGAACATCGGCTATTTCTTGGAAGTTTGTATCTTCGCAGTAAACTTAATGAATATTACATTTATCTACAATGTATGAATTCCATCAGTGTTTAATATAGTTAAAAACATATCCATGTGTTTCTATAACCGTATTATATTATACACCATTTATTCTAAAGAGTAAATAAATTTCAGACCTTGCGTAATTTAGGTGCATTTAATTGAAGATTTCGCAATCAAAAGCCACGATTAACAAATTAATTAATAATACATTTAACAATATCTTACATTTCTTTATATTTGCCTAACACTCACAAAGTTATATCGCTCATTTACCACTGAAACAAGGTAAAACAACTACGTACACGTAGTTATATATTTCGGATAGGTTAATATTTGGACAGGGTGCCGTATATAGTAGTATACAGTAGTATTTACAAAACGAATATTCGAATATATTCGAATATCTAAAACGAATATTCGAATATTGATTTCAGTATTCGGTCAAATATAAAGAAATGTAAGACATCGTTAGCCTATCTCATAGGCATTAGATTACTTCTATAAGTTCCATATACACTACATGGAACAAAATTTGACAATTCAAAAACATATTCTTTCTGGACATTGTTCACCGCATAGGTATCAGAACCTTTTTTTTTTTTTTATAAAACACTATAAATTAATTTTATTAAATACCACTTTGACCCAGTGGTTAAATTTTTCTAACACACCATTTTAGATAATTAAAATAGCCTTATACCACTATACCACTTATACCACTATTTAAGGCATTGTTCCAGATACCTATGTCTAAAGACTCCAACAAACTCTATGATTCATAGGGTTTAATAACTTAATGAAGAACCCTACATACACTACCCCTATGCATGCCACTTATTAAGTTATTTATTCCTCTAGGCAGTAAACAATCATTATAAATTATAGAAAAACTTTAAAAAATTAATATTTCCATGTAAAAGTGTTGTTTTTTTAATGAATCTTTGGTGAACCACACCCATTTCTATAGTAAATAACACATTATACATGTTCTGTGACCTTCAGAAACAGGCCTGTTTCTGATTGGTCAACAGTCAATAACGCCCAATTGAAGTAGGTCAATCCGTTTTTGGTAAATTTGTCGTATTTTTCGACTTTAAACTGTTATTTCCATCGTCTAGCATATTCCTAGTACCTTGAATCCTCCCAACTTAAAGTTATCTAATAACTTTTATTTTAACACACAAAATCATTAAAGTTTTGATAAACGTCAACACGATAGCAATACCTTGACTGTGACGTCACGCGCACACCCCAATTTCGATTGGCCGACCGATTTTGCCCTTGCCTCTCTAAATAGGTCAATCCGTTTTTAACGTTTTTTTTTGCACAGAAACTCAGCTGTTTTATTGGGCTATATCACGAGTAAAAATGTAAAATAGATTCTCGATTCAAAAGGGGCAGGGAATCTATATCCAAAGTAACCCCTAAAGTCACTATATCTGACACTGAAAGCCATTCTGGAACTAAGGATCCTCCGATACCTCCTGATCCTGGGACCTCCCTCCGGACAGCGGCAACCCTCCAACTCTTTGAAACCCCCCTCTCTACCCACCTCCAAACCACCCTCCGCAAAGAAATCCAGGCCAGCCCGGCCGGCTCGGACCCCGGCGAAGCTCAAAGGGGCCTTCTCCGGCCATAAGCTGGCCATCAGATCCCCCCATGCCAAGCTAAACAACTTCAAGCGCAGACTGATTTCCAATCACTATGACCAGTGACCTTAACATTGTATCTTTCAATATTGGAGGTTTAACCTCCATCAAACATTCTGAATTAAAACATTACTTAGACGAGAACCCCAACATCCATTTTCGCGCCTTTCAAGAAACTAAATTTCCCAGAAATGAATTCAAATCAATCCCTGGTTTTACTTGCGAACTTAAAAATCATACTAATCCAGACAATAAAATAGCTGGTGGTCTTGCCATTTATGTTAAAAATTGTATTAACTATGAATTACTGGGGGTGAACACCCAATTAAAGATTGATGGTAGCACTGCTATTGAGGCACTAGCTATACAATTGGTCATAAATAAGAACCGGCCCCTTACATTGGTCAATCTTTACTCAAGAGGATGTGATCTTGAGACTTTAAATGGCCTTTTTACAGACTTAAGGACCATTAAAGGACCCTATGATGTACTATTCACAGGGGACTTTAATGCACATCACCCCGCTTGGGGCTCCAATAACTCAGATGCAGCAGGTTGCGGGGTTATAGAATGGTTAGATTAGCATGACCTTGTCTTGCTCAATAACGGTTCGCCAACCAGAATTAACCCCTCCGGGTCAACAACCTTACTGCAGCTAGTGCCGGGATAGCCAGTGCTTCTGTTTGGGACACTGTCTCAGATAACTTTGGATCTGATCATTTCCCACAATTGGGATCAGTACCGGGACCTCTGTTCAGATCTTTCCCTAGCAGATGTTCACTCCCAGGACCCCAGTACCTTTTGTTCTAATTTAACAAATAAGATCCTGTCCATAGCAGAGTGCAGCAATCCCGTCTCCTCTGGTAAGGAAAAAGCCAGAAAGAATGTGCCCTGGTGGAGTGAGGCGTGTTCTAAAGCGGTACAGGAAAGGAAAAAAGCATAAAAATTACTCACAAAGAACCCCGCTGAGCACAATCTAAAAAACTATAGGTCCCTAAAAAATTCAGCAAAGCGGGTTATTTTGGAAGCTAAAACTCAAAATTGGAAATAATTCTGTGAATCAGCAGTTGTTAATAGAAGTAATTATAGGGATTTTTGGCAAACGATTCACAGAATTAAAGGAAATCGCACAAATCCTGTACCGTTACTAAAATATAAGGCGAAATTGCCACGACCCCAAGGGAAAAGGCTCAATTTTTGGTAACGCATTTCAAATCTGTCTCCAGTTCTTCAAATCTCCCTCAAGAAACTTTGGACTATCAAAAGCGATTTGAATCTGAGAATAAAAACATTTTAACCGAGCCTGGGGACAATAACACGCCTCTAAATTTACCTGTTACAATGACTGAATTAACTTATGCAATTAATAGTAGGAGTAACTCTGCCACGGGCCCAGATAGAATATCATATATGATGTTCAAGAATATGCCGGCCATAACTCTTAAAATCTGGCTTGATCTATTTAATCCAGTATACAAATCAGGGACGGTCCCCCCCCCACCCCTCCGAATGGAAGCAGGCCACAGTGATTCCTATTCCAAAACCTGGTAAGGACAAAAGTGATCAAAAATCATATCGTCCAATAAGTCTCACCTCTCATTCAGGCAAATTATTGGAAATAATGGTAAAAAACAGATTAGAACACTTATTGGAAACTAAAACTATTCTGAACCCCTTCCAGTCTGGCATTTGGAAAGGGCCTTCAACTCTTGATCAGCTAGCAAGACTACAACACGATATCCTTTCTGCTAAAAATCAAGGCCAAACAGTATTAGCTATATTTTTAGACCTTCAGGCGGCGTTCGATTTAACCTGGACTTTTGGCATCTTAAAAAAGCTAGCTGATTATGGAATCACTGGATACTGCTTCCATTACCTCAGAGCTTTCCTAGAGGGCAGGAAAATTCAGGCCATGGTCGGTGGGGAGATATCAGAGGAAGCCATAACTGACCGTGGTACCCCCCAGGGGTCCGTAATATCCCCAACTCTGTTCTCCCTCATCGTCAATGATCTTCCTGAAGACTCAGGAATGGTTATCTCCCAGTTTGCCGATGATTCCGGCACTTGGTTAAAGGGGTCTAACATGTCACGCCTGCAAAAGAAGGCTCAAGCAGGTCTAGACTCCATATGGAAATGGTCAATAGAATGGAAAATTTCACCAACCAAAACAATAGGTATGTTATTTGGCGACCAAATTAAGCACTCTTTGGACTTATATTTAGGCGGCACCAAAATTGTTTTTGAAAAAGTGGTGAAATTACCTAGATAAACAGTTAAACTTTATTCACCACTTCAAATATTTGGCTGAACGGTGCGAAAGGGACTTAAATTTAATGAGAATGTTGAAAGGCACAGGTTTCGGTTCTGATAAAAATAGCCTCTTACTTCTCTACAAGTCCCTTATACGTCCAAAGATAGATTATGGAGCCCAAATATATGCATGTGCAACGCCAAACGCCCTTAAAATGGTAG
The DNA here is from genome assembly GCA_027627225.1 of Congeria kusceri. Lineage (NCBI taxonomy): Eukaryota > Metazoa > Mollusca > Bivalvia > Myida > Dreissenidae > Congeria > Congeria kusceri. The sequence goes on from CM051024.1 coordinate 31,478,889, forward strand.
ATGCCATTCAGAACAAGGCACTTAGGATAGCTCTGAGGGCCCTGAAATGTACCCCTAGTGACATGCTTGAGGAGGAGGCGAGCATGCTGCCTCTGAGTCTGCGCCGAAAACAGCAGTCCATTAATTTCTGGGCCAGAGCCATGTCCGGCGTGGTTCAAAGCCCGTAAACCAGCTTGTCGGGACCGGCACCTTCATCAAGGGTAAAATACTTAAGCGAAAACACATAGCGCTCCCCTTCGGGGCGAGTATTAAGACCCTGTTAGAGGATGCCGGTCTCGACTAGACCCCTGTTGTGGACCCGAGACTGTCCAAACCACCCCCCTGGACCCTGGGACCTGTTAATGCAGACATAACTCTATCAAAGACCCTCACGAAATCTGACTTACCGCAGCTCGTTAAATCAGAAACTCTTATTCATATTGATAACAGGTATGCCGAGCACCTACAAATCTATACAGATGGCTCCAAATGCCCTAACTCTGGATTGGTAGCCAATTCATTTGTTATTCCTTCTAAAAACATTACAAAAACCCACCGACTCAGCAACCATCTCTCTATTTATTCGGCTGAACTTTTGGCAATTAAATATGCATTGTGCTGGATTTTGGTTAATAAACCTACTAAAACTGCTATTTTGTCAGACTCATTGTCATCTCTAGAGTCTATAAAAAATAGAAATAGCAGATCTAGGCCTGATATTTTATCTAACATTTTGGAACTTCATCAACAGTGCCTAGATAAATCTTTAAAGGTCACTTTAGTATGGTGTCCAGCACACGTCGACATCAGTGGGAATGAACCGGCGGACAGGGTTATTGCTAAAGAGGGGCTCAGGAGGGGGACTGTTGATGCTGGGGAATCCCTGGCGCCGACCGAGATCTACTCACTGGCAAAGAAATTTGTCCTCAGTGAGTGGAACCTCAAGACCACCAATTTGTCTGCCTACCGACATACTTTTCTCAGACCCGCGAAAACCCTCAGGCTGCCTGACAAATACTCAGCAAGCATTGTGCTTGACAGAGCCATTACACGCCTGAGGATGGGAACCACTCTTCTACCTGGTGGAGAGGAAAAAGTATGTCCTTGGGCTAGACCCTGCATGTCCGCGGTGCCGGGAGCCCTTCACAGCAGCCCACCTACTGCTACAGTGCAACACCTTTACAGGGCAGAGAGACCAGCTCCGGGCCGCATGGCACTCCCATGGACTAGTTTTAAACCTTACCAACGTGCTAGACCCCAAGGGAGCGGCTAGGGGCCCGGTCTTTCTGCCCTGACAAAATTCCTTCTAGACTGTCAGATAACTGACAAGATCTAGGTCTTTGGGGGAGGAGAGGAGCAGTCAACACCCAACCAACTTCTATACATTTCCTGTAATTGATTTTATTAATTTTGTGATACATTGCAGTTTCTGTATATACTTCTTATTGCATTGTCTCTCTATGAGTTTTCAATGCTTAACCATTGTTTTAGCTTTTATTGGAAAATTATGGAATTCCCTTCCCTTTCCAAACCAGGTCAATGGTATTGACCTGATATTCCTTATTTTAAAAACATTTTCCAGACGAGAGTATTACGTTAGTACACCATTTACATTTCTCAGTATCTTAATAAGCCCCCTTTTTATTGCAGTTTTTAATAATCAGAAAGGGCGGGGCCGTCCATTTTCCTGGGTACAGTTGACTGCATTGCACCCCCTCCCTTCCCCTCTGACAACCCCCATTCCCCTCTCATCCTCAAAGAACCACATCGGATTGGAGTCTACGGTGCAAAGACCTGTGAACCTTGCAATTATTTGCATTCGGTCTTATCAAGACCAATACCACTTAATTGATATTGAAGCTTTTAATAGTATTATATTTGGCATACTGTAATAAGTACAGTGTCTACTACTGTATTTTACCTATATAATTATATCCATTTTTATTATCTGGATATGACCCCTTGCAAGTTTTTTTATCAGGGATTAGTTAAAATCCCGTATTATAGTCCATTCTTACCTAGTTGGTATCATTTCCTACTTGCATTATTCAACTTTTTAAGATTTTATGTCTTTTCTGATTGTTTTGCTTCCTTTTAAATAATTTAGTCTTGCCGTACACTCCCTCTGGTCCTTGGGACACAACTCCAATAAGTTATTATAACTACGTCCTTTCCCATTCAATTAACTCCCCTTCTTTCCAACACAACCCCCCGCTGGCCTCCCAATCCTACACGTCTAATATACCATTGTATTCCTCCCAGGGTGGCTACATGTCTTTTACCTAATTCATTACAGTGTAGTACCTTAAAGGTACACAGTATCATATTCGCCTATGTAAAGTATCTTTAATTTGTAAATATTATAAATAATGTTCTTGTTTCTTTAATTCTTAACTGTATTATAGGTTATGTTTTTAACATATTGTTTTAAAGTGGCCGTATCTTGGTGACTATTTTGTAACTAGCAGCCTATATTGCTGCATTTTATGTATATAAATAAATGTAGTTTTTACAATTGTTTTAATGCCACCCTGGGGGACACCATTTTAAAATAGCCCAACTTTCTTAAGGTACAAAACAGACACCTCGCAAAACCTCGCTATATTCCCTGTCTGCAAGCGTTCAACATAAGTAAACCGCATGTCGCACAAATGTTAATAAATTAAAATTACTTACACACATAACATACTTGCCTATGCAAGTCATTTTGCATTTATATTATATTAAATCTTCACTATTTAGTGACCCTTGATCCATTTTCCATAAGAAGTATTCCTACTACACATACAGTTAAACAGGGTTAGAGAACCCTAAATACCAACTATTTATTGCATTACATTATAATACTGATTTTATTTAGAGTATTATTATTATGACAGCATTTCTAAGTAACTTAGTGTTAAATTTCTGCCTTTTCATATACCGACAGCATTAAATTGTAGCAAAGACATGCAATATCATATCTATTCTGTACAACTATGTTGAACCACTTAGAGATCTGGTAAAACATTAAACTGTGCATTATTTTATTTTAACAACAATAAACAACCAGTACTATTGTACCCTTGATTCCAAACTTCTTTTAAAGTACATGGTTATTAAATCATATATTACTTCCAGATCTTTAAGTTAATAAGACTCCAACAGTCCCACTACAGCATATGCTGAAAAATGGGTCTAGAAAAATGATGATACATGTAAAATTATGTGTTTCCATCATTAAATCTTATTCTGTTGGGCTATCATCTCTCTTCTTTTCTTTCTAAGTATTAAACTGCAAAGAAAACAATAAATAAACACAAATTACACATCAAAGTGTCTTCATACTTTATAAAAGCATATATAAATATGTTACATTCATAGAGAAATTAATTCTCCCAAATTTTATAAACATTTTCATATTAAAATCTGCATATTTTCATCTAGCAGATCTATTATTTTCAATATTTCTTTTGCATTTGTTTATAATAGTGCATACTCGTCCAACCCTAACGTCAGTATATAAGCCTCACGCTGATTGGTCAGACGGATTAGTAACGCGAATTTTGATTTGTTCAATAACTATCCGTTTTGAGCGTCAAGCTCAGTATGCAAATTAGCTTCCCACGCTATCGCATTCCTCTTAAAGGCTGTATATTCAATTTTAAAATTGATACACGTGTTGTATAAATAAAGAAAAGACATTTCTACAGCATATATTACCTATTATATTAGCTTAACTATTTACAAAGATTTATTTAAAAACAGTATTTTTATGTACTTCTGGTATATTTTTGCGAATAGATTGTTATATAAAGCACCGCACCCACTCTGCAAAGATTTTATGTGTCACACCCTTTAAAAGAAGGATGTATTATAGTTTTAGTCCACGCAGAGTTTTAAATGTTAAGCAGTGTGCTCGGGCAATGGTTTTTAACCGAAGTCCCGAGGGTAAATAAGCCCACTCGTCGTCGGTTTTATTGCTACTTTGTATTCTTATATACATACTTGTTCAACACGTAGTATTTAGTAATCATAATAAATAGTGAATATTCTACAAAGTAACATGCAAATAATTTAAATGGTGGGTTATTAACACTTTTGTGTATTATATATACACGTAGTGAACTACAACCCAGAAAACAAAATGTCAAGTAACAGACATCTTGAGGAGTACAAGCAAGAGCATTAAAGCTTTGTCACGTAAAACCGTCAGCAAAGAAGCCAAGAAAGCCCATTGAAGCGCCATCAAAACAGCTTTACAACATTATCAATGTCTTCCGAGAAAGATTGATGATGAATCTTGCTACTTGAAGGGGATTAATCTGGATTAAATGTGTTATTTTTTGGTCCTTGCTTAAGCAATCATCAACAAGAGATGTCCGCTGAAATTATTAGGGCTATACATAATGCGTGAGGAAATTAGTAAAGTATGAAAGAACTAAGTATGACATTAAATTGTTGTGATGGTTTAGCTTTTTGCAATTGTTGTTTTAAAAATATCACATGGAGAAGCTGTGATTGGGTTTATATTATCCCAACCTAAAGCTTTCGAAAACGGAACAGTATTATATCAGCATTGATGTTGTCTCTTTCCGTTACCGTTTATATTGACCAATTCATGCGACTGTTCGTCACGTGGAACCGTTTATATTGACCAATTCATGCGACTGTTCGTCACGTGGAAAGTAATGAGGCGTGTCGTGTGAAAACCGGGTTTAATACATGTGCGTTAAGTGTCGTCCCGAATTAGCCTGTGCAGTCCTTGGTCAGTGACCACTTTTTGGGTCACTTGCATATTAAAGCGCCCAGAAACATGTTTTAGCAGTTCAGTCTGTTCGTAACATCTGAGTATGCACAGGCTTATCCGGGACGATACTTTCCGCCTACAGTGGATTTATGTTGAAAAGAGACTTCCTTACAACCGATAAATACCATTAAAGTGGAAAGTGCCGTCCTGGATTAGCCTGTGCGGAAATGCATTAAGCCCGGGTTTCCCAAGACACGCCTCATTTAAAATAGTATCTTTGCATACATAGCGTTTATTGCATGGATGAGACAGATAAAATACATATACGTTACATAACAGAACACGTAGAAATCTCTGCGATGTTTATGTTTTGTTTTTTGAATTTTGACGTTCTTTCTTCTCGTCTAAGAGACACAATTTCAAACAATATTATATATTTACAAGAGACATTGTCATATATTCAAAACAAGACACATAATATAAATGTTTGAGCATATTTGTAAAATAATGTTTCTTGAAATATACCATGTTAACATAGATATTTGTGCTGATTAATTCACTTTTCCTTTGCATAATATACAAAAGCATGACAATGTGTTAATGTTTACATAAACACAGATTAATTTATTTAATTTATATGGCTTATTAAAAGTTTGCTATACATAATAATTATTATTTAAACTTAACTGCTCCGGGATATTTTCTTAGGAATAAACTATTGAATAAGCAGTGTTATGCCAGGGACGGTCTTCAAAAGCCTGGTGGTGTGATTGCATATACGATATGCAATTATTTGACTGAAGTGGAGTTCTGACATGTAAACGAGAATAAACAATATATGGTTACGGCTTTATCTGTATTTTCAGATGTTGTATTGGCATGAAGCGGCCCTGCTGTACATCGTTAACTATCTTGTAACGGTAGGAGGTGTAGATCCGTGTAAGTATGTTTTGCAGACTATGTAATAACACTAGCAGTCCTCAATAAATATTATATACCAATGATGTTCATAAAAATTTCATGTGTAACTAATAAACTGTTTCGCCTTTAGTCGATGATGTACTAGCAAATGAAATACAGTGCCGTGAGACGGGTTACTGTAAAATCGTCAATGTGTAGTTCTGGAGGTGTCAACATCATTGATAAACACGGTTTATTTTACTTGATGCAACACAAAAATATATCGAGATACATATATGATATAAATGTATAAAAGTTTGAAAGTTCGAAGATAAATGGTTTTTTTTTTTACAATATACAAAAAATTAACTTAACATTATCCATATGTATTGTTAATATATTTAAAGAGGCACCCTTATATATTTAATCATTGTCGTTCATTTTGAGTGTACCAATTATTATAGGTTGACCAACAATACCAATGTAAACAAAAGAAATTGGCCTACGTGTTTATAGTAGGGCTTCGTGTATGTCTGTGTATATAGAACTCGGGTAAAATATTTTGAAACATATACCATAATGTGCATAATTTTTTATAATATTCTGTATAAATTGCATTAAAACAGTATACACAGGATTGGTTTAAAAGAAGGTCACATCAGTTATTCCTTTTCGCGTTGACATTTTGAGGTGAGAAAATGAAAATTGTTATGCACATGTACACCTTAACGCTAGAACTGCAAGAGAAAAGCAAACTGTATTTTTTCCAATATAGTAAAAGCATATTAAAGTATATTGTAATCCATTTTAGACATGTGGACCATTTCGCAGTGGTGTAATTTGTATTGGTCGTTCTCAAAAGATAGAAAGTACTGATTCTGCCAAGGAAACGGACTCGAACATTTTTCTTTAAGACTGTGGCTTTTGACACACTTGAACTTAAATAGGTTTTAACATTGCTAGTACATAGGTAAAGAAAGAAGACCGTAAACATACATCGAAACACTGTTACGGGTTTTTTTAATCTGATTTTTTTTTCTGGAGGAAAATGAACACTTCTTCATTCATTTAATCGGTAGCCTATTGCCACGAAGCAATTGTTTGGTAACTTGATATTAAAAGCTATGTTAACTGTCGTCTGGTCTTTTCAAATGAATTATAATTACAGTATTAGGCACGGCCTGAAGTCGGCATTTGATGGATATAGATCATGTCTCTGCCACGTCACAAAGCGTAATTATAGTATTAGGCACGGCCTGAAGTCGGCATTTGATGGATATAGATCATGTCTCTGCCACGTCACAAAGCGTAATTATAATATTAGGCACGGCCTGAAGTCGGCATTTGATGGATATAGATCATGTCTCTGCCACGTCACAAAGCGTAATTATAGTATTAGGCACGGCCTGAAGTCGGCATTTGATGGATATAGATCATGTCTCTGCCACGTCACAAAGCGTAATTATAGTATTAGGCACGGCCTGAAGTCGGCATTTGATGGATATAGATCATGTCTCTGCCACGTCACAAAGCGTAATTATAGTATTAGGCACGGCCTGAAGTCGGCATTTGATGGATATAGATCATGTCTCTGCCACGTCACAAAGCGTAATTATAGTATTAGGCACGGCCTGAAGTCGGCATTTGATGGATATAGATCATGTCTCTGCCACGTCACAAAGCGTAATTATAGTATTAGGCACGGCCTGAAGTCGGCATTTGATGGATATAGATCATGTCTCTGCCACGTCACAAAGCGTAATTATAGTATTAGGCACGGCCTGAAGTCGGCATTTGATGGATATAGATCATGTCTCTGCCACGTCACAAAGCGTATTGCGATACTTACTATATGTACCATTCGTATTGCAATACAACCCTGGTATAGACATATTCGGTGAAGCACTACTTGAAGCGAACACCAATATGTTGATTTATTAAGCATCGCATACTAACAATCGGATTAATATACTGATATAAAAAAGATTAGAGTTGATTGATATTGATTACGTTAGTAACACAGAATGTACACTGAAATATGATCAACCAAATCAAAGAACGGTTGGTAGCATTTAATAAATGCATTTTTATTAATAATAATCTTTTGTACAATTTGCGTGTTATCACTATATATGTAACAACGCTGACATACTAAATATATATCCCTGACAGGAACATATTTGCATATAAAGCATTATACTTTACATAAATATGTTTGTTATAGTACTAGTGTATGTTATGAGGTTAATGTATGTTTGATCGGTATTTATTTCCAGCGAAGGAAGCTTGTTTAGCTTCTGCTAGCACTTACATCCGAGGGACAGGTAACATTGTAGACCCAAAAGCGAGACTTTCTGCATACATTAAAGTTAATTCCCCTTCAGAATCATATAATTAAGAAATGTTTAATAAGTAGCAACCATAATTAAGAATAGAATAATTTAGTATTTAATGTCAAAATTAACAAATGAGGCGTGTCTTGGGAAAATCGGGCTTAATGCATGTGCATAAAGTGTCGACCCGGATTAGACTGTGCAGTCCGCACAGGCTAATCCAGGACGGCTTTTTCGGCTTTATGGTATTTTCTGGATCAATGAAGAACATAAATCCACTGTAGGCGAAAAGTGTCGTACAGGATTAGCCTGTGCGGACTGCATTAAGCCCAATTTTCCCACGACACGCCTTAATCACTTTTTAAATAAAGTAAACCACTATTAATTATTATGTGCTAAATTTTAAAAAAAAAGGGTTGGTTTTTTTAACGTTTGATTAAATTTGTACAACTTATGTTAGTTGTGTTACCATAACAAAGTTATATATTATTTGGAATTTAAATACACAATGATAATACTTTTAACTGTATTTGGTAATTAGAATACATTATTTATTTCGTTGTTTAATTACGGTTTTGAAGGGAAATGTATCTTTAATGTTCTATAATGTGCGCTTTACAATATGTCTCTACAAATGCGTTTATATCTAAAGAAATGTAACTTCTGCTTGCGACTTAGCTTTACTCTTTAATTATATACTTTTATACTAAAATAGGTTCCAATCATCAGTCTTAATTTTCTATCCTGATTTTTAAATGGAACTGTATTTAAAGTGGTTTATTTGCTGTTTTGCTGCATATATATCATCGAGTCGCATTTGATGTTTGTCAGACTCGGTCATGTTCTCAGAAATACAGACGAAGCAATTAACATTTAAACTGGTATGTTATTTTGAAAAATGTCTAGTTATTTGAACCGCATATATAATACATCTACGACTTCACCGTCCTGCCGTTTCTATGCCTTCCAATTATCCCCAGACGATCCGGTCTTGTATCGGATTTCTGTTTAACTTTCGTTCCAATGAAAACGCCGCGGTTGATGACGGATGAGGTGCCAAGAATGCTACGTCTTTGTAGTTTTCACTAGATGCATGATTTAATGGCGGCTCAGTCGTTATCACACAGGCATTAAGAACTTAAGATATTTATGTCAACGAATGTACCGCTACTTCTTTAACAACATTAATACTTTCAATATGTGCATATTTCGTTGGAAATTGAAGACATTCAGATTTGTTTGAAATTTATAACTTATTCATTGACTTTCATAGAACATCCATCGTCAAACCGTTTTAAATATAGAACAACGAAAACGAATTCCAATTACAAACCCTATGTCCACTTTAGATATGATATTTAAATCCAACCGTCATTTTGTTCTCTTGTCCCCTTTCAGCTTGCGGCTGTGTGGTGTTTCAGAGCTACGGTCTCTCCCATGGTCACTTCTACTCTCCAAACTACCCGAACTTCTATCGCTCTAGCTTCGACTGTATTCTTTACACCTTCATCGGCGACGTCAATGAAATCGTAGAAATTAAATTCCTCAACATGGACCTAGAGCAACATGAGAGAGCGTATTTTTCAGCAAGAGGACATGAGTAAGTATTGTGTATTGTATACAGTAAAAGTAGATTGTTTGGACAAGTTCGCGAATTTATGTGATGCTATTGTCATTGATATTATATTGTGTTTTAAACACATCCTTTTAAGTGGTAACTGTAGATTTAAATGTGGTTAGTACAGTTGTAAAGGTGGATTTAATTCTACATTGTACATGACGCAATTAGACGCGGACAATTATATTTAATTGTACTTTGTTCAGCCGTGAATTTGACGTGGAAAAGGTAGATATACATGTACTTAAGACAGGAGCAGTTTTGTCTGCGCAAGTAAAATAAACGAGTACTTTATGCAGTAGAAGTTTAACTCGACAAGTTAAATTTAATTACAATTGTAATTTGTACAAAAGAGGTTTAGACAAGGCAATCTAGATTTAATTGTACGTAATGCTGTTGCAATGTTGGAATACACAAGGTAGATACACGTGTATTTTATCATTTTGCACTAGTGACATGATAGTGTACATTTAGTAGTACTTGATGTGTACAAGAAACCAACTTCAAGGTTTGTACCATTTGCACAACCAATATCATGGGAAAACCGCGAAAATGGTCGCAGATATAAACGGTACATATTATGTATTTTAAGCGCAAAGCAGGTACATATTCAAGAAGTTCCATCCCAAGCAATCACTTGACCAAGCTTCTTAAAACTCTATAGGTCCTTACATTGTATGTGTGTGCATTTCATTTGAAATGTTTATTTAACTTGAATGCATAGATTTCTAAAAGCAGCACACTGTTGCTTCTTAATATATCCCATGTGAACATTAAACGTTTAATTTTACATTGCAATTATGAACCGATTTTTTTAGGGAACAAATAAAAAAAAGATTGACCCAGATTTAAGCACACTTAATAAATGTATTTAATTTGTTCAATATGTAAATGAAATGCAGATGATGTTTAGAAACAAGACTTAATATTGCGTACTTAGGCGTTCCGCAACATCTGATGTATTGGCTTCTAAGTCGTCTCTGACAGTAAATTATATTATTTTGGAAACCTTTGCCATAATAACAATGTCAGGCATTCTCACTTGGGAAGCCTCTCCGACGATAAATGATCGATTGGTAGACAATTATAATTTGATAAAGAAAACTTTCAATATTTCCAGAGCCGTTCTGGTGAAAATTCAGAGCAAATGAGCAACGATCGCCATGTACGCATTTTACGACGTATTGCGAGCAAACGCAAATCATAAATACTTCAAACCATGTGTGAAGCAGTCATTGCGTTAAGAATTTAATTTCCAAGTATAACGCGTAGTGTGTGTGTCATTGCTTAGTAAAAAAACAACACAATGTATGTAACGCATAACATGGACTCAAATACAATTTATGCCTAGGTTAAACATGTTCCAATTGGTAGTGCTTGTTGTAAATACATTCAAATGTCTATTCCACTTGTTTAATAATTTGGCTAAATTACGAAAGCTCTATAATAAAACTGTCTAGACGTTAGCAACGTTCGTATTTGTTGAAACACCTGCATTATTGTGCTTCTCGATTTCTATCCTTGTCCGTGGTATTGTGGAAAATTAAGTAAATAGATCGTTGTTTCTGTTAACTATCCTAATATACCAACTTGAAGATGTTTGATGAGACCATTGTACAGTTAAGTCGTTTCATGAACTTATTATCATCACAATGAAAAGTGCAGTCCGAAATAAAAACCAAATATAACACGTTGTATAAACTGGGAAATACAGGAAACAGGGAAATCAGAAGTACATTATTACTTTACAGTATTTAACTGATTGTGTTTACTACACCATACAAGCGTAAAATGTTAAAAACAATACCAAATACACCATCCAGTTATATGTGTACACTAACTGATATTTATATATGAACATTATGACACGGCGTCAATATTAGAGTATTGTGCCGGTTTATAAATGTAACCAAGTGCATAAAACATAATTCCATAACTCCAGAAATATACCAAGCGATGATACATGTACATGACATTCTTAGATTTCAATCAACTGCTAACTGCAACTGCTAAATATTTTAAATCTATAATAAATGGTATAAATGTTTGCTCTTGATGTAGGTTGATTAGTTTGTTACATTAATAAAGTGGGAAATCAACGCGATGCATTATTATTATTAACAAAGACGCTGTAATAATAATTTCAATGCCTTACAACTAACATTCGCTATATGACGCGTGTATTTTAGGTGCAAAGACTATATTCGAATATACTCTAATCTGGATCGACCGGAGGTAAATGAAGGCAGTCGACATGATGAGGAAATCTGCGGAACGCTGGCAACCATGGAAGAAAAGAAGTTCTATTCAAGCGGCCGAGCCTTGATACTTGAATTCCATATAGGTCCAAATTCAACGGAACGGCACACGGGCTTCAAAGGCGTGTATACATACTTAGAGAAAAGTAAGTTTATTGAATGTGGTGTACCATTTTATCAATACGCGTTAAATACATATATGGATATCGATCATGTAATGCTTTTCTTGAAACCAATAAATCACACTAAGTGTATGTACTTAATGAAGTGAATTCTGATTATGTCACGAATATTGAAGTATCTAGTAAAGATTGGTGGCACCAATAACAGTGACAATATTACCTATATTAATAATTAACGTCAACTGATACAAACAAGTTGTAAGAATAAATATGTATTAGTCAGCATAACTGAACTGTGGCTAACATCGTCTACCTTTAATATATAGTTAAACAAGATCAGCTGACTCGCCTACTGTGTTGTTATACAAACTCAATACTGTCTTAAAATGGTGCTTGAAAATAAACAAATGTGTGATTAATATTAATTATTGAACATCAGTTTAAAATAGTTGAATTTGAAAGTGTCGTTACAATTAGACAACCTTGTAATAATGTAGGTCACGATAACCTATGTATCAATATTGTATTGTTATTAAATGTCTAACCTGTTTTTGTCACCCGGTTTTACCCCATAGAAAAGTGTGTTACCTTGTTTGGGCCTCATCTGAATACTAGTTGTACAGGCAAGAAACCAGCGTCACTTTGTTCTTCTTTTAATATTAATTATAAATATTGTGTGACTCCTACTTTTAACTGCTAATTGCTTATCCAGTGGGTATAAATCTGCTTCTCTGTTTTGACTATGATATTTCATTCCAGTATAGTTTCACTTTCACTTTCGTCCTAACGTTTATGCACAAGCAGCGTAATTTACAACAACTGACGTTTACTTTGTAATCTGTTTGTCGCATTCGCAATGCTATACCCAAATTCATTTAAGGTAGAAACGTCCTAATGAATTCGGAAATACTCGCGAAATATCGGTTAACTTCGGCCCATTCGCCACTAACCGTAAATCTAATCGATCTATCCGGAACAGAAATTATTTTCGCGAAATAAGCATTACTTTTTTAATGTTGAGTTATTTTTAATTAAATGTGTAAAAAATGCTTATTTGTGTTTAAAGATGAAAGTAAAACTGTAGTTTGAACAAAAACAAGGTACTCTGGCATGGGGAATACCTTCAATGACGTCATTTTGGGGAATTTCTGTTTACATTTAAGCATGACATTTTCGCGATATGTCTGGTGTATTTCATTACACTAAAGTTAAAATAGGTAAACACGTCCAAGGCTTATTAGTATTATTGAACATAATTTTTCGTATATAAAAACATATCTGCGTGAAGGAGATACGTGCTCCTTGCTGTGAAATAAAAATCATTCACATCAAAAACTTGGAAAAAAAGTCAGTCGAGATGGGTGAAGAGCGGGACGTCGGGTGATCGAGTTTGGTGTTCTGTTGGATAATTTAAAGTACTGTTCATTGTGTAAACTTTGACCTGTTCCACTGAGGGATTTTGACGAGATCTACCGCTTTAAAAACGTCTGAAACTTATGTATCGGCGAAATAATGAGAATGGTATAACAGACACCTTCTTATCCAAAAACAGTGACATTTTACCAATAACACTCCAAGAAGATGAAGTTACCCCAAAGATTTGCCAGTTTTTTTTAAACTCTTGTTAACCTAATGTTATGAAAATGTCAATTGATTTTTTTCAAACAGACACTTATAAAAAATGTATATTATTTTTCTGAATTTGGTAATCATGGATATGTGAACCTCAGCTAGTTACTTTTTTATTTGAAATGTTTACACAAAACACTATTTATTTAACATAAATGCAAAAAGAATTCCTTTAATATCGATACTGCTCATAGATTATAATTAAAAGAGTACAAATTATTTTAACATAGAAGGAAAATATTTGCTTTTTTTACTTATTTTTCATAATTTTCTTTTTCGTTTAACATAGAGCTGCTTCACTCCAAATGTTATACATTGAGATTTTTGTTGTGAACCTATGTCAATTTATACCTTTTTCCTCTCAGATAAGGTTATATTATATTTTGGTATTACTGATTTTGACGTACTATAAAATAAAAGTAAAAAACAATACAGAAATTGGTGTTTGGCGTAATTTTACTGTAATGAAATCTGTTGTTTTTTACCATATGCTTAGCCAAATTTAATCTCATAAGTATTGTTGGTCAACCTTAGTACTTATGTTTGTTATGCTTTTTCATAAGATACATCATTAACGTATAAATTAAAGTTATACAGGAATAAATAAAATACATTTTGACAATATGTCTGTCATTTTTGTATGTGTACCCCATCAAAATATTTGGTTTTAAGTAGAAATATGAGGGGTTATAACAAAAATCGCATTTTTGTCAAAACGTGTGGTTAGATTTTGTTTATATCTCACAGTTTAGTCTCATAATACATGTAAGCATTAGGGTCTTTCTACCTTAAAGCACATATGCTTTTCCATTTAAAACAGGTATCAGCTTTATGTTTATTAATACATTTATATTCTTTACTAATTGGTATTCGATCGATAAAGAATACGTTTCAACGAGTTATCGATAATAACAAATGGTTAGGTTTACATAATCCTTAAATTAATTGTATATTTGCGCTTTGACAAGAGCTTTTTAATTGAATTAATGTTCATTTAAAGGACCACTTAAAAGCTGTATCTTAATGTATTAGTAAAACACTCGTTTACTAAGTAAAGTAAGTTTTGCAACAAAAATCTAACTTTATATATTTCACTGAGCCATCATTTAAAAAATAGCATTTCATTTCTTCTTATAGTACTGGTCCTTCCTTTAAAGACAGTTAACTAGTGAATATCAAAATCATGCTTGGTATAAATGTCACAATGTTATTATAAAATACGACCAATAAACCAGGTTGAGTTTTCACTTTGAGATCCATTTTATATTTGCTAACGTCCTAGTTGTTTCTAAATTTAATTTACTGAGTATATATACCTTAGTTCGTGTAGCTGGTTTGTATGTCTGTTAGTATTAATCATATAGTTCGAATTACATAAGTTACACTCTATGTTTATAATAATGTACCATATTTTCTTTTATATCTTACCTTATATTGCTTATATATAAATTTGTATTAAAATAGCCAACAAAACATGAATGTACGCTTGCATATAATCAGTTCGTTGTTATTTTGTATACAGAAAACTGATAACACTATTACATACGTGACTATTGACTGCTTGTTTTTAAAAATAGTTCACATACGTACAGTCATCGATTCTTTTTTATTTTGCTTATTTTGTTGCCACTTTTGTTTTAGTATGATGCTAGGGAGTTACACTAAAATGTATCTTCATCTGCTTTTTGTGTTGCTTAAAATATATCCAGTTGATTGTGTGTTCATTTGCACTGATTATATAAATACCATGAATAAATAACAATAAATAAGGATGGATAATAGTTTCAGTAGCATCGTCGTAAAAAAGTGAATCGTTGGTTTATTTGTCAGATACAAAGAACTTTTAATAAAGCATTAGTTTCACTTTACAGGCACATTTAAAACAGATGGACTGTTGCAGTATGGTACCCAGTGTTCCTACAATATTCAAAGCGTGAACAACCAATCAAAGGGTAATTTCTACTCTCCGAGATACCCGCAGAAATACCCCCAGTCCTCACATTGCCAGTTCATGTTTATGGGCAGAGAGAAGGAGACTGTGAAAGTGACCTTCAATTTAATCCGTTTGCCCAAGTCAAATTCAAAGTAAGTTCATGTGTAATAAAGAAAATAAGAAGCGAATCGCGTCGGTTACTTTTGCCTAAAGCATATATGACAAAAAGGCAATCCACAAGTTTCACACAATCGTTTTTTTAATATTGTACATGTGAACACGTTTTAATATCAGTTAGCGAATCGAACGTCATTGCAATCAAACGACCATCTATTTTGGAAACATTCAAAACGTTATTCATAACACAAACACATTTTTAACATTTTAATATGTAACGTCCTGCGAATATGTGGTGAGAAAAAAAGTAAAATACATTCGTTTTAATTATTTGCACACACATTTGAAAAGCATTGCTCTGGATTTAACAATATGATATTCAAAACAAGACGGAGCTTATTTGAAACGTTGGTCCATAGCTGTTAAATATGAGCAACAGTCAAATACTAAAATATATCAAGTAATGCGCCTATCAATATTTTCCCCCGGGGGGGGGGGGCGGGGAGCAGCGGGCATATACGGGACTTTATACTGAAAGCGAATCCCGACAGGCCAAATGCTTGGCTCTCGGGTAGGGAATTATACCCCAATACAAATAAAAATTAGTCAAATTGCCCTGTGTCAGCCCGCCGCAACTCCCCATCTCCTGGGGGGGGGGGAATATTGATAATCGAAAATATTTAAAAAAAATTGATGTTTTTATATTATGCGATGATCCGTAACCGTATCTGTTAAATATGAGCAACATCGAAACAATACATCAATACAAAAATTAAGGCATTTATTTATAAACGTACGTATAAACATTATAACACGAAGAGATTAGCAGAATAATATTTTATATGTTTATTTTAAGTTATACGTGCATTGCTATATATCTCGAGAGTTACGTGTTCTGTTTCAAGGGAGATAAATCAATATCGAACATACCCATCGAGTATACAGAGGTGCCGAACATGAATGTTTAATCCTATATGAATTTATAACAAAACACCTTTCAAAAACGTTCACATGTAATCATTAATGTTCCGTGTTTTAATTAAAATCCTTATTATTATCATAACTTTATACATATTTTAGATAAATTGTTCGGTGAGTGTTATTATGTCTGTAGTTGAACCAGGTAATGCACATTGTTGCGGCACAAAAAAATATATCCAGTAATTTTACAGTATGGTAAGATATCAAGTGCTACGTTTGGTAAATATTCGTCAATACTGAATTAAATTATAATTTTATTATATTACAAACATAGTTTGTTCAAGGAGGATTCGGTTGCGTCAATGGTTCGCTTCATTTTGTTTCAGTTGTGGAGGACGTGGTGACGTCATTCGGGTTTATGACGGTAGCGACAGTTCAGGAAAACTGCTTAAGCAATTTTGTGATACTTATAACAATCAAGTAGCGTTTTCTAGTGGCCCCTATCTGTATATAGAATTCAAGTCTGACGACGATAGTGAAAAACAAGGATTTTCTGCTGAATATATGTTCTTGGATGATTGGGTGGGAATTAGCAATCCGTCGCCTAGCAACGGTAAGAATTTTAATAGTACTGTGGCTGTTTGTGTTTCCTGTGACCTCTTTGTATATGCTTTATACACTACTATTTTTGTGTTTGGTTTTTGTAATTTTGATAATCTATGATCGTGAACAATACGGCAATCGGAATTTTACGAATTAAAAAAAGAACTAAAAACTGTCCTAACATGAAAGCAGTATGTACGTAAAACAACCATTGGGATGCCAATGAATTAAAACATGTGTCTGAAGTAAAGCTGCATAAGCTGCATGTATGCAACCGTTATCGTTTATTGTGTGATATTGTCATGACGTCGTATTGTACATATTATAATATGCTTATCTGTATCTTTCTGTGAGACTTATACGCCTGCTTTAGGTTCTGGTATTGTTCGTTACAGATGGTGGCTCGGAACATGTCACTGGGCCAATCATAAGTAAGTGATAGCTTTATGCTAAATGTATCAGTGAATCACTCTCGCTTCATAAATTAATGCTAATTGTTTCGGTGAACAATCATAAGTCACTGTTTTATGCTAACATTGTCTTGAAATTTTGTCACTGGACCAATCATAATTAAGTGATAGTTTTATGCTAAATTTATCACTGACCCAATCATAAGTAAGTTATAGTTTTAAGATAAATATATCAGTAAAGAACTCATACTTATACTATGCTAAATTTGTCATTGAACAGTCAAGAGTAAGACATCGTTTTATGCTTGTCTGTCGTTGGGCCAATTATAAGTAAGGGATAGTTTTATGCGAAAGTAGTCCTTGGGTCAAATCAAATATCAGTGATATTGTATGCTAAATGTATGAATGTGTCAATCATAATTAACTGATAGCGTAATGCTCAATGCTATGTGTGAAGCACTTACACGTGATAGAGTTACGCTTAATTTGTCGCTGAACAATCATTGATCACTGTTTTCTGTTAACATTGTCTTCTAAATTTGTATAAGCATAAGTAAGTTATTGTTATATGATTATTTGTCATTGGGCCAATTATAAGTCAGTGATAGTTTTATGCTAAATTAGTCGCTGAGTCAAATCAAATATCAGTAATATTGTTATGGTAAATGTATTAATGTGCTAATCACAATTAAGTATTGAGAACTTTACATTCTCAATATATTATTGAAACACGCATACGTAATAGATTATGCTAATTTGTACTGAACCATAAGTTATTGTTTTATGCTAAAATTGTCTTCTAATTTTGTCACTGGTCCAATCGTAAGCAATTGATAGTTTTAGCTCAATTCGCTAGAGTGTCAGATGACAATGGAAAGTAATAGACTTAAATTCATAACTGGACAATCACAAATAAGTGACATTTAAATGCTTAATTTATCAATATTCCAGACATAATTGTGTCCACTGGTCAGTTTCATGTACAAGAAAGTAAATGTTGATGTGAACGTCGTTTGCGATATTTGTCGTTTGCGATATTTGTAAATACACATATAAAATATTTTGACAAAAATGATCTTGCATACTTACCAGCGTTGCCTAAAAGGAACACGAATCATTGTCATTGTATAAACAATGGCACTCAATCGTTGATAATAATTTTAAATTCCCTATTTGTATGGCCATTTTGATGGCGATAGCACAAATAACAAAATAATTCGCGGATTTATGCTTAATGTATGGCTGCGAACCCATATTTAATCAGTGTATTACCAAATATTTGTGCATGTTGTATGTGTCTTGTATGTCGTATATGTGACGGTCCGCGTTATATGTAAACACACTGCCATGTGCCTTACATAAGGAGCGTTTTTGATATATATGTCCATGAACTTTAAAAGGGCATTACCCCGTTCAAATTCAAAACCATAAAGCATTATAATCGCGCATACTCGTATCAAGTAATAATTATGCATACGTATAACATTGGTGTAGTGCATATAATTCGCGTACTACATATCAACAAACATTAAAATCCGGCGATCCTACTTTATTTCATGCTTGTTTACAAATTGTTTCCGCTATACCTAATCCATATATTTTTTTTATAAATTTAACTGTATCTACTTAATCAAATAGTTTTAAATTTCTTTACTTTTATACATTCATTTCGTTAATGCTTATAAAGGGCAATGTATCTTGAAGATGTCTTTCGCAATGCAACATCAAAAACACATCTTTTTCAACGTCGATTTCTGGATGTATGCACTTCACGTTATTTAAACGTATTTTTATTTCTTCAAAATACAATACCATCCATCTATCCATGCATTTTAAACATATTTTAATTCCATTGTATTTATTTAATGTAATTTCATTAAATATGCGCCGTCTCGACACAACAGTTGCAACTTTTCTTTGTTTTCTATGGGGAGACAAATTCCAAGTCTCGTGTTTCGGCAGTATCGTTCTTATCTCCCTTGTCATGATTTCTATATTGTTATGTTTTGGTCATACGTGTGTTATTATTTGTATGAAAGCCTTCAAATGCGCATGTCCTAACGTATATCGCAGATTCCTTTTGAGCATAATTATATTTAATATTTAAAAAAAATGATATGTTTTACTGATGATACATGACTTACTATAGTAGATACGTAATATCGATAGAATTTAGATAGCCTTTTATAATTTAACATATACGTTATATTGTTAGTTAACATAGTATAGTTAACGTATGTTACTCCCCCACTGTAATTACTGAGAATATGATATGAATTCGTGGAAATGATGCAATGGATAACTTGAACTTCATTCTGTCTCGTCTGTCAATTTAGGACCGTATTTCTTACTAGGTATGATCCAGCCATTTGGTTAATATTATAAACTAAGATGGTTAATTGCGTACTCTGCAATTATTGGTATCGAGGTCATGCCGTGAGTTATTGCAAGCACCTAATGCAGACATGTAATTATGTCTTAAACTTCAATTATATAATTAGACCATGGCGTAAGGGTATTATTCATGCAGGTGTTAAATGGAAATCCTTAAGTAGAACATATACATTTTGCTTAAGAACAAATTAATTCTCCAAACATTCTTGTGCGTTTTATTGTGTATGTGGTAAAGATGAAATATAAAACATTCCTAGAAATACGTGTTGTTTAAGAGTAATTAGTCAACGATGACGAAATTATATTTGAGGCGTGTCGTGGGAAAACCGGGCTTAATGCATGTGCGTAAAGTGTCATCCCGGATTAGCCTGTTCAGTCCGCACAGGCTAATCCAGGAAGGCACTTTCCGCCTGCAATGGATTTATGTGTAGAAGAGGCTTCATTGAAACAAAAATACCATACAAGCGGAAAGTGCCGTCCTGGATTAGCCTGTGCGGACTGCACAGGCTAATCCGGGACGACACTTTACGCACATGAATTAAGTCCAGTTTTCCCACGACACGCCACATTTTATTGTTACTGACTATTTGTTTAGGCTGCGTATATAATGCCTCGAATCACCATTGACAATAGTGTGTACATTCTAGTTGATATGATGTTTATGTGTGCTGCTTCCATTATGGTTAAATTGACTACCGGAAGGTGACATGTTCATTTCCACTTTAATTGTTTAATGTAAGAAGTAAGTAAACTTGCCTATTTATTACTAAGCCAAATTACGATTACATTCGGTTATTGTTGCGTTTAAACAAGTGTCCTATTAGAAAGACATGATGTCAGAAATCACCCGTTCACGTGCGTAACTAATTCGCCACAAGTGGATTCACCTTAGACGACAGTTATTCCTTAATCGTGCTTTACGTCTAATGTATGGTAGTATTGTGGGCTTTGTCTCATCCGCATCAATTTTAATATCATCTGTGGCCAATAAAACATAAGGGTAATACATTTTTATCGCTCTCCTTAAAACATCAGTTTTGCAATTACGAAGCTCAGCAAGGAATTGCATCTGATAATAAAAAATATATGAAACGTTTTAAGGATTCTTGTAAAGGTTATCTACGAATACACAACGTATTGACCAACTGATGTACTAGTATAGACAAAATATATATGAGGCGTGTCGTCGGAAAACCGGGCTTAATGCATGTGCGTAAAGTGTCGTCCGCACAGGCTAATCCAGGACGGCACTTTAAGCTTTTATGGTATTTTCTGTTTCATGAAAGTCTCTTCTAAACATTAATCCACTGTAGGCGGAAAGTGCCGTCCTGGATTAGCCTGTGTGGACTGCACAGGCTAATCCGGGACGACACTTTACGCACATGCTTTAAGCCCGGTTCCCACGACACGCCTCAAATATTTTTGGTCGTTCAGTACAGACTGGCAAACCCGTAATTAATCGTCGTATACGCTTGGGGAATGTTTTAACAATGTGTCTTTTGTACGTCCGATTCCATATGCCCATATATTTCTTTGATGCATTCGATGTTATTATAAAGCCCCCGTGTATTTCGGATTGTATTCATAGGAACATGGAAAATTAATTCGATGAGAAGTGTTTGTCGATGGTATTTGGTGGAAACGTCGTGTGTGTCTATGTTTGAGGTCACACTACAATAGGGAGAAATGAATAAATTGCATAAGTGGATTCAGTGGCCTAAAATTTAACAAACGAGTATTATACACTATAGTAACTGCGTACTATATAAACGCACATTTTATTTCAGATTTTCCAATTGGTTTCGCGCAAATGTAAAATGTTTTTTTACGCTTTTATACATCGTCATTAGATAAAACACTACAAAATTTAATAACTGTTACTTGGAATAGTTTTATGTTTAGCCTCTGATATCTTTTTAGGCAGCTGCAGCTTCCGATACAAACGTGTTGTCCTTTTCTTCTTTAAAGAACGTATTAAATATATATTCGAAATATTCACCATTGTTTTCACAGACGAATCAAAGGAAGTGTTATCAAGTATGACAAAAGCCATCATTCTGATACTGTGTTTTACATTCTCCATGAATTTAAGTCTGTTCAGACAAGTTCTGACAGCAAAATCATTTCTAAGTGTTGCAAATGACAATCGATGCTTAATGGTTTGCTGAGACGTTTCAGAACCTTCGAAAATGTTGAGAAAAACTTTATGCGCACTTGTTTCGCAATATAATACTACAGTATAACATCTTGCGTCACCGTACGTTATGGTTAATTCTAACCTGATACTCGTTAATTTTTATATAGAGAAAGAACAAAATTGTCGTTGTTAAACGGTTCATAGCAAAATGTAGTTATTTTGTAAAATCATGTTAGAATCGAAATAAGTCTCGTAGTATCGTTGTTTATCGGCTAATAAACAATTCTAAACAATTCTGTGTCGTTATGATGCGTTGCTATTAAACAATTAAAAACTTATTTGGTGTTACTTGGAATAATCATTATGTTTAATTCCCACACATCAGAACTCCAAATCGTTGTTTATTGGCCGATAACCAACGATAAATCTAAAATTATTTCTTAAAATTAACTATTTGAAATGACACGTTCATAGATGGAAGCCGTATTGTCCATTTGCACTTTAATGCATCCAGCAAGCAAATTTGACATATTAAATACCCATAAAATCTGTTTGATTATCAAGAATACGTGCGATTGTTTCTGTGGTTAAACGAGTGTCCTGTTAGAAAGACATGATGTCAGAAATCCCTCATGCGCGTGCGTAACTAATTCGTCACAAGTGGATTTACCTTAAATGACAGTTATTCCTTAATATTGTCTTACATCAAATTCATGGTAGTTTTGTGGGAGTTATTCGACGGCTTTATCAAATCTGTATGGACTTTAAGATCATCTGTGGCCAATTAAACCTAACGATAATACATTTTCATTGCTCTCCTAACAACATAATTTTTGCAACAACGAATATCAGCATCGAATTGCACCTGAATGTCAAAACAAAACATATGTGAAACATCTGCATATTCTTGTAAATGATGTCTACTTGTACACACAAAATTGACCAACATAAGTATAGAAAAAATCTTTTAAATGATGTCTACTCATACACACAACATTGACTAACTTAAGTATAGAAAAGATCTTGTAAATGGTGTCTACTTATAGACACAACATTGACCAACTAAAGTACAGAAAACATTTTTAAATATTTTGACCATACAATATACACCGGTTCCGGCCAATTCCCCGTAATTAATTGTCGTATACGCTTGGAAGATGTTCTAACAATGTGTCTATTGTACGCCCGATCCCCTATGTCCATATATTTCTGAAGATGTTCTAACAATGTGTCTATTGTACGTCCGATCCCCTATGTCCATATATTTCTTTCATACGTTCGATGTTATTATTAAGCCTCCATGACATCTCTTTCGTGTCTCTCTGATTGTATTCCATAAGAACATGGAAAATCAATTTCAAAGAGAAGTGTTTGTCGATGGTATTTGGTGGAAATGTCCTGTGCACATATGTTTAGGTATTTCTACAATTGAGAAAGTGAATGAACTTTAGGAAGTGAATGTACAGCATAAGTGTATTGAGCGGCCTACAATATAACAAACCAATATTGTACAGTGTAGTTACTGCGAACTAGATAAACGTACATTTTATTTCCGATATTCGGCGCAAATGTATAACATAATTTGTTCACGCGCTTATAAACCTTTATTTGATGAAACAATACGAGTAACTGTTTCTTGGAATATGTGTTATATTTTTAGCCAATAATGGTATCTCATTTGCAAGTCTTTGCTTTCAAATACAAAATTGCTTCCTTTTTACTTCTTTATAACAACGTATATTCGAAATATTCACCGTCGTTTCCATAACGGAATCAAAGGCAGTGATATCAAGTGTGACAAAAGCCATCATGGTGATAATGTGTTCACATTCTCTCTGAATTTTAGTCTATTCAGACAAACTCTGACAGCTAAATCATTACAAAGTGTTGCAAATGAGAATCGATGTTTATTGTTTTGCGTAAATGTTTCAGGACCATCTAGAATGTTAATATATTTATGATTACTTATAATATTAAACTATAACAACGTGCATCATCTGTTCATTTTTTGGCTTATTAGGTTTTACGCATTGGTAAAATAACAATTATACATGTGATTGAAGATATGTTTCCTGATAAAGTATATCGTACTTAATTTTTTTATTTACATCTATATAGTATGTTTAAGCGATGTAATATAATTGGATGATTTCAATCTTTAAGATTCACCATCAAATTATTTGGGCATATGCCCCTTGCTTTTACGTTAACATATTCTTTATTTGTTTTAAATATAATAGTTTGGCTCCGACGGTATTATTATATGATATATAATTATGTTTATGTACATTTTATACGGAACTAATTTAATACCTCTATTATTTTAATTGGAATTAACTTTGGTTTCAACAGTAAACCGTGCTGAATGATCTGACAGTTTTGTCGTCAACAGGAACATCAAATGTATAAGAATAGATATGATCATGTGATTAATTTGTTATCGAAAGAGCGTTTCTGTGTCTTTGCAGTGCAGTTTGATTTATTTACTTTTTTCACACATCCAGTATGTTGAGAAAGGGTTTCATAAATAGATGATGAACATGAAAAAGCAATTGTCATATGTTCATTCAATGCCAAATACAATATTACAAAATGATTAAAGGTTGCATTCAGTCATTCTGCAAAACAAAATGCAAGCATCATATTAACCGTACACAGTCGGACCACCAAGTTTACTGGTACACAATAATAACTCAAAGACACAATTTCTGGATTTTTTTGTTCTGTATAGAACGGTTCCTGGCAAACCAGGAAATTAATTTTCGTACTCGCTTGTATGAAGTTCTAATGACATCTGATTCGCGACTTTCTGATTGTGGGAACATGGAAAGTTTTCAGGCAGTTTTATTGAATTCCATCAGCGAGTTCAAACACTTTAACAACACTTATTCCGCTTCAGAGATAAATGCCTTGTATGGTATGGGTGCTCATTATTTTTATGATATTCATATTCGTTTTTATTTAGATAGTATTAAGGTTTTAGAAACAAAGACTTTAGTGGATTACATATTAATGAAATGTTATGAAATATACATACACTGTGAATGGTAATGATTGAAATGATTAAACCCACATAAACATTATTAACGTACGTACAATACTGTTTGGTATCAGATAAATTTATAAGAATGAGAACAAAAATAATACACTGAAAACCTTAAAATACAGTCACACTTATGTTCCACTGTTCTAGTATTCCGAACGTAATAAAACAAAGAAACAGCGCGCATGTATTACGCAAGCTGCAATACTGTAATGGTATACTGCGACACAGGTGTTTACATATATCACAGCATTCTAGAACTTTCTGAAATGTATATGGTACAACATTAAACATCAGTAACCCTTGGAAACACATTGTTATGGTTTTGCTGTTAGAGAGTGCAAAATTCAGAGAAAACGTGAAACATATTAAACACCATTGCTTTTGTTAAACTTGTAATCACTTCGTTTGGTTCAAAAGTAACTAACACCGGTTAGGAGTATGCAATTAATATTTCATTGCACTTAATTTAAAAATGAAATTTTACAATAAGTGTGTGAATTTATTTGAAACATACAATTGCTGTTCTGTAATCCAAAAATAGTATTTGTTTCTAAAACCTTAATAATATTTTGTTTTGATATCCAGGAAATAACCTGGATAAAGTATACTTGATAAATAAACAACATCCAATAGTTTGATTTAAATTGGAAAATAACTTTTTTGGTTTCAATTAAGAATGTTTTTGAATTTTACTTCAGTGTTGCCTTCATGATATATGTTCATAGAGTTCTGTTACCAGTTTGATCAATAATTATAACGTTAGAATCACTGCATAAACATAGGTAAGCATAAAATTATTCTCATACGGCCAACTTACGTTCACGCAATATTAGATTGGAGCTCACTATAGACCGTAGAGAGAAAAGTTACAACAATTTATATACACAAAGCGGTGCTCGGTATTGTTTTCTAATGACGAGTTTGTTCTCCGAGCTTTAGATTATAATTTGTTCCAGAAGATGGAATAATGATTTTGTCACTATACATATTGTCTCAATGGCAGAATTGGATATATTTTGGCGCTTTAAAAGTGAAACTTCTTCTCTGCATTTAATTATTTTTGGACCTGAACTGAAACCGTTAATCATAAGACCTTATATTTTAATGTATAGCATCATAAAGTATCAAGTATTATTTAATCGATTGAACAATTGTCTGTTGTTGTTGTTTCTGTTTTGTTTTGTTTTGTGTAGTGGCATTGCAATATTGTTCTGCTACATGTTTTTAAGAGCCCTTTTATGAAGTTTATAGAAGTAAGTATTGCTTCTGCTGAACAAAATTAAATTGTGTTCTGTTTACATCCTTATAGAATGTTGTTTAGTTAAGATACCTACATATACTGTCATTTATCTGCCATACAAATCATCAGACTTGGTAATCAATTAAACGTTAAAGCTTATACATTGTAAAACCTGTAATTGTCTCGCGCTAATTTTCCATTTCAATCAACCAATTAATCTTCACTTATTTAAATATGTTTACAGTGACGCAAAGCTAATTCCGTTAGTTTGAAACATTTTCATAACACGTAAACACATTAAAACAAACAGAGGTTTAAAATACAAGAGCTTACTCCTCGCTGAAGGTAAAAACACCACGTGGGACGTCATGTTTAGAACATCGTATCTGTTTCAATGTTTATGCTGGATGGTGTTAGCGAGGCCGCATAGTCAAGTCGACAGCCGTAATTATATGTATTAACTGTTTTGTATGAAAGTAATATGTCTTACATTTCACAAATTAATGGCAATGGTATAAGGTAATTAAACATCAATTACGCCTACACAAATATCTACGTTTATACAGCAAACTCGTATATGTTCGCGTACCAAAAATTTGTTAGAAAAATAACACTACTGTAGAATACATTATAATGTTTTACGTTCATTTCACAAATATTATTTAGACAAATATAAGACAAAAATAATTATACACCACGTCAGTTGTTTAAGGTTCCAGAGCATCTCCATGCTTGATGTTATATTGACTTCATTAACATTCAGCTGCTTTACCGGCTTGAAATCCCTTCCATGTGGATCGATCGTTCTGTAGTTTATCACAGTGACTTGACTGAGTTGTGTTGGTTGCACTGTGAGTGATTTGGATTTTTTAATATCATTGTCATTAAAGATCATGCGTAATATACATATTACAACCCCAAATATTATGGTTTGTTCTGCCAATTGTAAGGATATATAAGGAAATATCTAACCTTTAAAAAAATATGTTCTTTCAACTGAGTATAAGTACAAAGAGACCAACATTTATTTTTACAGTTATAATGTGACGTTCTCTCATTTTGTTAAATGTTAATTTTCGTATGCACTGTAATGTAAAACAGTAATCAAATTGCTTTATTTAATATACAATCAGCAATCGGTTACAATAAATAAGGCTTTTGGCTGTAGATGACATTAAATAAGTGAACTTACAATCCGACATAATGACAGAAATCATCAATGCACTTGCAATTCGATACAATTGGATTCGCCTTAAATGAAAGTTATTCCCTAATCGTCCAATTTGAATTGGTATTTTGGGCGTTATTTGCTAGCTTTATTTAATCTGCTTAGATTAGTTTGTACATCTGTGGCTACAAAAGCTCAATAAGAATTCATTTCAATCTCGCTCCAGGATCAATAGTTTACCGATACGAATTTCTTCATTTACTTGTCAAAAATGCAAAACAGTTTAATAATTATTGTAAATGATATCCACGCATGCATTATTTAATCTGCTTAGATTAGTTTGTACATCTGTGGCCAAAAACTCAATAAGAATTCATTTCAATCTCGCTCCAGGATCAATATTTTACCGATACGAATGTCTTCATTTACTCGTCAAAAATGCAAAACATTTTAATAATTATTGTAATTGATATCCACGCATGCACAAAACCTCATCCTGCCATTTAAAGTATAGATTTTCAAACAATATACGGCTGTTCTGTATAGGAAATGCCATTTTGGATTAGTGTGCATGCTCAAGAAGAGTATTTTCACAGTATGTCTATTGTACGTCCGATTCCCCATGCCCACATATTTCTTTCATTCGTTCGATGTTATTATTAAGCCCCATGACATCTACTTCGAGTCTTTCTGATTGTATTTCTGGGAGCCTGGAAAATCAATTCGAAGACAAATGTTTGTCGATTATATTTGGTTGAAATTGTATTGTCACATGTTCTATAGCATGTTGTATTGTGGAACATCAATGAACTTCGTCTGTGAATTCAACGTCATTTAATTAAACAAAACGTAATCCTTTTTTAAATAAAATATATATTTACATTATACTACTTTCGTTATATTTCAGATGTTAAGATTGCTTTGAACTTAGTATATTATAATTTCATTATCATATAAAGCATAATTGGATACAACAATGCAACTGACTGTTACTTATTTATTAATTATATTTAGTCAATGGTGGTCCCTCTTTCGTTCAGTTCTAGTTTTGAAATGCATACGTGTTGTCCTTCTTTTAAAGCAATGTATTTAAATATATGTTATAAATATCCACTGTTATTTCTACGGTGGAATATTAACGAAGTACTATCAATTCTTCCTGAAGGTTAGGCTGTTCAGACAAGCTCTGACAAAAAAAGCACTACACAGTGTTGCCAAAGATTGTTTAATGTTTAATGGCATGCCATAGATGTTTCAGAACCTTCAAGAATAGATGTGATATGTATGAGCACTTGTGTTGCAATGCCAAGTTATACTATTTATGTTGTAAACATTGGGATACCTGGAAGATGGAGAAAAACGGATTGGAATGAAGTTATAAGTCTTCAATGTCACACAAAATTATTGTCTATATCTACTCACCTGTGTTTCACGTGAGTATGTATAAACGATAAGATTCTTACAACATGAATTAGGAAACTACTGGGGCAACACAGACAATCATAACAAGATATAGTCCGTTATTGAAAGTATTTTATATTTGAATAATGTTACTCTAATTACATTTAGGATGTTAAGATTGGTTTGAAAATACGATAGTTAATTATAATTAATAAATTCTATATTAGTAATTAATATATCATATTTAGCATAATTGGATACAAAATGGAACTGACTCTTGTAATTTTAAATTGCATGCGTGTTGTTCTTCTTTAAAATGTAGTTAAACATGTGTTTGAAATATTCCACTGTGGAAAATAAACGACATGATATATTCTCCCTGAAATTCAGTCTGTTTAGACAAGCTAAGAAAACAAAATATTACAAAGTGTTGCTAAAGATTGTTGATGTTTAATGTCATGCCATAAATGATTCAGCACCTTCTGTCATGCTGTTATATTTATGAGCACTTCTGTCGCAATACAATGTTACAATATTTACTTTGTATATGTATGGAGGATCAATACACTTTCTTATAAAAACAATTTATAAAAAAATTACTGTGCATATCTACTCAGCTTTTATTCACACGAGAAGTGCATCTTTTAAAGATCAGATTCTTATCACATGGATAAGTAAATAAACGGGGCAACACAGTCACAATCAAAACGTTAGTCAAACACAACCACGTTCTCAGAATATTACAGTTATATATAGAGAGAGAGCATATATGCATGCAAAACTCAGAACGTCGCTCGCATTTGCTTTTATTGTTCAAGCTCTATAAAATAATGCATTCCAGATAGTGAATTATGATTGTTTGGCAAATAACAAAATAATAAATAAGTTGACATATGAAAAAGTAAATTGAAACCATGAAGGAAGACGTTTACATCCTCTTGGCATGTTTATTGAGTTTCCATACCTTTATACTTTGGAATCACCTAAAATCACTAAAAGTTCACGGTAAATGACGTTCACATGAATGTCGAGTTAGCTTTACGTTCAGTAAAGGTAATAGCTGAAGCGACTGCATTACGTTGTGAGACGCACTAGTCCGCTGATACATTGCGACCCATACCCGTATTGCCGCATAGGGCTTTTCCATTTCAAACAATCAAATAAAAAGCGCTCATTTGATTGTGTTAAAGTGATGCAAACGGAAATCCGTATGTTTGTAACCGTTTTCATAAGCGAAACAAACACATCTACCAAATATTTTTAGTGAACAAACATATTTATACGCTATATGCGTTGCTTACGTGTGCAGTGCGTCAGATTTTCGTGTTTTATGTTGTCCTTTCAAATATAATTTAGACAAACATAAAACAAACCTTATTATACACCACGTGAGTTGTTTAAGGTTCAAGCATGCCAGAGCAACTCCATGCTGTATGTTTTATTGACTTTATCAAAACTCCATGTGCTATGCAAGCTCGAAATCCCGTCCATGTGGATCGATCGTTCCGTAGTTTATCACATCGACTGATTTGTGCTGGTTGCCTACGGCGTGATCTGGATTTTTTTTTATATAATTGTTATCAAATATCATGCGTCTCAGTGTCCAGATGTTGATATTGCGTTCTGTCCAAGAAATTACGATAAACTTTAATATTTTATTTTGAAATGTATTTCTCAGTCAATGTCGGATTAGACCTTAGTACATGTATATGCTCCTTGAATGTTATAAATTACTCAATGCAGTATAGAATACTATTTAATATTGCAATCTCTTCCGATGTATTATGCCCATTTCATGCATAGCAATATAAAACAAAGTGAAACTCCAGATGCGTCAGCAGGAGAGGGCCCTTATTGGCAGCACACGGTCCGCTATTTACGGCAAGGGACCAATTGCCAAAACAACACGGAACGATACAAAAACACGTAACACACACTGTAAGTCCATTGTAAATACTATCAAACTAGCTAACGCCCGCGGTATCGTTATCCTTGTGTAGTCTTAGTTTGTATAGCTCGGACACATTGACCTGACACTCGTGAACTCTTTTAGCATATATTACCGTAACACACACAAAACACTGCAAGTCCATTGTAAATACTATCAAACTAGCTAACGCCCGCGGTATCGTTATCCTTGTGTAGTCTTAGTTTGTATAGCTCGGACACATTGACCTGACACTCGTGAACTCTTTTAGCATAGATTACGCACCTGAAGTATTTCCAATATTTATACTGGTTTTTGTTACTGATAGAGTAACTGTGTTTTTAGTGAAAAATGCTTACATCGATAGAACTCTATTCCAGTAGGGAAACTAGAGAGCTAATATTGTATCATAACGGATTTGCAATATATCCATGCATAAAGGTAAGTGTCAGGTTAATGTGTCCGAGCTAGTATTCCCGTAAATACGATATTTTAGTCAAGAAAATCAAGCGAGTCCATTATTTTTCCTGTTCCAAATATGTCTGTCCTCTTGTGGTTTGCTACGCTGAAAACAGAGTGCTGAAATAGTATGTATCGCACATTGACCAGGGAACTCGTGTTTGTCATTCTTTCAGTCAAACAAAGATATCATTTATTAATTAAAGTGTTAACAAAAACAGATACCCAGTAGAGAAAGAATATCATCATTTTTATAGTTACGAAATTCTGATATTTTTTTTCAAAATAATTGTCAGAAAAGAATGGCAAAATGTTATAATGTTTCAAGTAAAGATATTATTCTAAAAATATTTGGTCGTTCCTGTCAACTAACAAAATTGGTTATCGTGTAAACTAGGAGAATGTCCTACAAATGTCTCTATTGTTCGCGAGATTTAATTTGTTCAAATATTTTTTTAATAAGTTGATGTTAATATTAAGCCACCATGGCATCTCTTTCGCGTCATTCGGAGCGTGTTTAATAGGCACAAGGAAAATCAATTCGAAGACAAATGTTTTTCGGTTAAATTCAGTGTAAATGTTATGTGCACTCATCTTAAGTCATGTTGTGTTCGGCAAAGCGATTGGACTTCATCTGCTAGTTCCAAGGCATGTTGTGTTCGGCAAAGCGATTGGACTTCATCTGCTAGTTCCAAGGCATGTTGTGTTCGGCAAAGCGATTGGACTTCATCTGCTAGTTCCAAGGCATGTTGTGTTCGGCAAAGCGATTGGACTTCATCTGCTAGTTCCAAGGCATGTTGTGTTCGGCAAAGCGATTGGACTTCATCTGCTAGTTCCAAGGCATGTTGTGTTCGACAAAGCGATTGGACTTCATCTGCTAGTTCCAAGGCATGTTGTGTTCGACAAAGCGATTGGACTTCATCTGCTAGTTCCAAGTCATGTTGTGTTCGACAAAGCGATTGGACTTCATCTGCTAGTTCCAAGGCATGTTGTGTTCGGCAAAGCGATTGGACTTCATCTGCTAGTTCCAAGGCATGTTGTGTTCGGCAAAGCGATTGGACTTCATCTGCTAGTTCCAAGTCATGTTGTGTTCGGCAAAGCGATTGGACTTCATCTGCTAGTTCCAAGTCATGTTGTGTTCGGCAAAGCGATTGGACTTCATCTGCTAGTTCCAAGGCATGTTGTGTTCGGCAAAGCGATTGGACTTCATCTGCTAGTTCCAAGGCATGTTGTGTTCGGCAAAGCGATTGGACTTCATCTGCTAGTTCCAAGGCATGTTGTGTTCGGCAAAGCGATTGGACTTCATCTGCTAGTTCCAAGGCATGTTGTGTTCGGCAAAGCGATTGGACTTCATCTGCTAGTTCCAAGTCATGTTGTGTTCGGCAAAGCGATTGGACTTCATCTGCTAGTTCCAAGGCATGTTGTGTTCGGCAAAGCGATTGGACTTCATCTGCTAGTTCCAAGGCATGTTGTGTTCGACAAAGCGATTGGACTTCATCTGCTAGTTCCAAGGCATGTTGTGTTCGACAAAGCGATTGGACTTCATCTGCTAGTTCCAAGTCATGTTGTGTTCGACAAAGCGATTGGACTTCATCTGCTAGTTCCAAGGCATGTTGTGTTCGGCAAAGCGATTGGACTTCATCTGCTAGTTCCAAGGCATGTTGTGTTCGGCAAAGCGATTGGACTTCATCTGCTAGTTCCAAGTCATGTTGTGTTCGGCAAAGCGATTGGACTTCATCTGCTAGTTCCAAGTCATGTTGTGTTCGGCAAAGCGATTGGACTTCATCTGCTAGTTCCAAGGCATGTTGTGTTCGGCAAAGCGATTGGACTTCATCTGCTAGTTCCAAGGCATGTTGTGTTCGGCAAAGCGATTGGACTTCATCTGCTAGTTCCAAGGCATGTTGTGTTCGGCAAAGCGATTGGACTTCATCTGCTAGTTCCAAGGCATGTTGTGTTCGGCAAAGCGATTGGACTTCATCTGCTAGTTCCAAGGCCTAAACCAAAGCAAATTCCGTTTAAGACATAATTTCTTTTTACGTAAGATACTTGTAGTATGAAAATGGCCTAAACAATGCAAAGAAAATGGGAATAATTATTATACGCCACATGTATTAAATATGGTGTTAAGTTCTCCCTGTGACATATAGTCAATAACTTGGGTTTAAGTGTTATAATAAATCATCATGGAGGTGTCTTATTTATGTAAATCTAGTTTCTATATACACACATTATTTCATAGTTTATTTGTTTTCAAAATAAGTGAAATGGTGTATTGATTCGATCTTCTCATAACGCACCAAACGATGTGCCAGTAGTTCAAAAGCCATTGGGTTTATTGGGTTTCACGTTTCACAACTTTAATATCTTTACAGACAGGCTCTAACAGAAATCAATTACCAAGTGTTGCAAAGGGTTTTTTAATGATTTTTTTTTATTCGTGTGTCAACGTTTCAGAATTCTAGAAAACTATGGTATTCATTAACACTAGCGACGCAGAATAATGAACTGTGGTATTCATTTACACTAGTGTCGCAGAATGATGAACTGTGGTATTCATTAACACCATTGTCGCAGAATAATGAACTTTGGTATTCATTAACACTAGTGTCGCAGAATAATGAACTGTGGTATTCATTAACACTAGTATCGCAGAATAATGAACTGTGGTATTCATTTACACTAGTGTCGCAGAATAATGAACTGTGGCATTCATTAACACTAGTATCGCAGAATAATGAACTGTGGTATTCATTTACACTAGTGTCGCAGAATAATGACCGGTGGTATTCATTTACACTAGTGTCGCAGAATAATAAACTGTGGTATTCATTAACATCATTGTCGTACAATAATGAACTGTGGTATTCATTAACACTAGTGTCGCAGAATAATGAATTGTGGTATTCATTTACACTAGAGTCGCAGAATGATGAACTGTGGTATTCATTAACACCATTGTCGCAGAATAATGAACTGTGGTATTCATTAACACTAGTGTCGCAGAATAATGAACTGTGGTATTCATTAACACTAGTATCGCAGAATAATGAACTGTGGTATTCATTTACACTAGTGTCGCAGAATAATGAACTGTGGCATTCATTAACACTAGTATCGCAGAATAATGAACTGTGGTATTAATTAACACTAGTGTCGCACAATAATGACCGGTGGTATTCATTTACACAAGTGTCGCAGAATAATAAACTGTGGTGTTCATTAACGTCATTGTCGTACAATAATGAACTGTGGTATTCATTAACACTAGTGTCGCAGAATAATAAATTGTGGTATTCATTTACACTAGTGTCGCAAAATAATGAACTGTGGTATTCATTTACACTAGTGTCGCAGAATGATGAACTGTATTATTCATTAACACTAGTGTCGCAGAATAATGAATTGTGGTATTCATTTACACTAGTGTCGCAGAATAATGAACTGTGGTATTCATTAACACCATTGTTGTAGAATAATGAAATATGGTATTCATTAACACTAGTATCGCAGAATAATGAACTGTGGTATTCATTTACACTAGTGTCGCAGACTAATGACCGGTGGTATTGATTTACACTAGTGTCGCAGAATAATAAACTGTGGTGTTCATTAACATCATTGTCGTACAATAATGAACTGTGGCATTCATTAACACTAGTGTCGCAGAATAATAAATTGTGGTATTCATTTACACTAGTGTCGCAGAATGATGAACTGAGGTATTCATTAACACCATTGTCGCAGAATAATGAACTGTGGTATTCATTAACACTAGTGTCGCAGAATAATGAACTGTAGTATTCATTAACACTAGTATCGCAGAATAATGAACTGTGGTATTCATTTACACTAGTGTCGCAGAATAATGAACTGTGGCATTCATTAACACTAGTATCGCAGAATAATGAACTGTGGTATTCATTAACACTAGTGTCGCAGAATAATGACCGGTGGCATTCATTAACACCATTGTTGTAGAATAATGAAATGTGGTATTCATTAGCACTAGTGTCGCAGAATAATGAACTGTGGTATTCATAAACACTAGTGTCGCAGAATAATGAACTGTGGTATACATTAGCACCATTGTCCAGAATAATGAACTGTGGTATTCATTAACACTAGTGTCGCAGAATAATGAACTGTGGTATTCATTTACACTAGTGTCGCAGAATGATGAACTGTGTTATTCATTAACATTAGTGTCGCAGAATAATGAATTGTGGTATTCATTTACAGTAGTGTCGCAGAATAATGAACTGTGGTATTCATTAACACCATTGTTGTAGAATAATGAACTGAGGTATTCATTAACACTAGTGTCGCAGAATAATGAACTGTGGTATTCATTTACACTAGTGTCGCAGAATAATGACCGGTGGTATTCATTTACACTAGTGTCGCAGAATAATAAACTGTGGTGTTCATGAACATCATTGTCGCAGAATAATGAACTATGGTATTCATTAACACTAGTGTCGCAGAATAATAAATTGTGGTATTGATTTACACTAGTGTCGCAGAATGATGAACTGTGGTATTCATTAACACCATTGTCGCAGAATAATGAACTGTGGTATTCATTTACACTAGTGTCGCAGAATAATAAACTGTGGTATTCATTAACATCATTGTCGTACAATAATGAACTGTGGTATTCATTAACACTAGTGTCGCAGAATAATAAATTGTGGTATTCATTTACACTAGTGTCGCAGAATAATGAACTGTGGTATTCATTAACACCATTGTTGTAGAATAATGAAATGTGGTATTCATTAACACTAGTGTCGCAGAATAATGACCGGTGGTATTCATTTACACTAGTGTCGCAGAATAATAAACTGTGGTATTCATTAACATCATTGTCATACAATAATGAACTGTGGTATTCATTAACACGAGTTTCGCAGAATAATAAATTGTGGTATTCATTTACACTAGTGTCGCAGAATAATGAACTGTGGTATTCTTTAACACCATTGTTGTAGAATAATGAAATGTGGTATTCATTAACACTAGTGTCGCGGAATAATGACCGGTGGTATTCATTTACACTAGTGTCGCAGAATAATAAACTGTGGTGTTCATTAACATCATTGTCGTACAATAATGAACTGTGGTATTCATTAACACTAGTGTCGCAGAATAATAAATTGTGGTATTCATTTACACTAGTGTCGCAGAATGATGAACTGTGGTATTCATTAACACCATTGTCGCAGAATAATGAACTGTGGTATTCATTTACACTAGTGTCGCAAAATAATGAACTGTGGTATTCATTAACACCATTGTTGTTGAATAATGAAATATGGTATTCATTAACACTAGTATCGCAGAATAATGAACTGTGGTATTCATTTACACTAGTGTCGCAGACTAATGAACTGTGGTATACATTAGCACCATTGTCCAGAATAATGAACTGTGGTATTCATTAACACTAGTGTCGCAGAATAATGAACTGTGGTATTCATTAACACCATTGTCCAGAATAATGAACTGTGGTATTCATTAACACTAGTGTCGCAAAATAATGAACTGTGGTATTCATTTACACTAGTGTCGCAGAATAATGAACTGAAGTATTCATTTACACTAGTGTCGCAGAATAATGTTACAATATTTCAGGTTGCATAATGCATTTTTGATGTTTCTCGGATGCGCGTTACGTTCTTATAGTGCGAGAGTAAACCACAGTTGTTACATGGCTTTTCAATTTATAAGTAATTCAGTCAAACAACTGTATGTGATATCCACCAGTTTATGTACTAAAGTTGATCATGTGTATGTAACTAAATTTGATTTCAATCGTTGTGGTTCTTAATTTATTGATACACAATGGTACGCATGTCTGGTTTTGTGATAGCAATATGATAACGGTTTCCGTGATATTATTAAGATTGTCTCTTAATGTAGAATACCGCAGCAAATTCTTACTTCTCGTAAATAGTGTATAAATGGCTATATTACATCATTACGGGAAAACAATGTATTGAGTTTCGTTACATACATGTTATACCGTTTATCTACCTTAAACATAACTAAAGCGTAAATTGTATACATAACGACGTTTAACCGTGTGGGCTTGTTTGTGCTTTCCTATTTTAATCAACAAATTAAACCTCGCTTAGTTAAATGTGTTTAGAGTGGTGCAAGTGTAAATCCGTTTGAAACCATTGTCGTTAACAAAACATACAGTAAATTTCAAGATCTAATTTCAGTCTTAATGTAAGAAATCAAGAGTGACGCCATGAGTAAAACGGCTTATCAGTTGAAAAGTAAAAGCTTGATGTTGAATGTTCGTTATAGGTCTTGTATCCCACGGCATAATACTAGCAACGTATTAATAAATCAATAATCAATTAGCCTCCACACATGTTAGTCTACATAGAATACTCAACTTATACGCGGCATAAGATTTAAAAGATATAAGGCGTGTCGTGGGAAACCCGGGCCTAATGCATGTGCTACTATTGTCGTCCCGGATCAGCTTGTGCAGTCCGCAAAGGCTAATCCGGTATGGCACTTTCCGCCTACAGTGGATTTACGTTTAGAAGAGGCTTCATTGAAGCAGAAAATACCATAAAAGCGGACTGCAAAGGCTAATCCGAGACGACACTTTACGCACATGCATTAAGCCCGGTTTCCAACGACTCGCCTCATATATATAATTATACACCATATGAGTTGTTTAAGATTTCAGCATACCAGAGCATCTCCGTGCTTTTTTGCCTTTTTCAGCTGCTTTATCAGCTTGAAATCTTTTCCATGTGGATCGATGGTTTTCTAGTTCAACACAATGAATGATTTGTGTTGTTTGCATTGGGAGTGATCTGGATTTATGAATATCATTATTGTCAAATATCATGCGTCACGTTTCTAGATATGATACTGCGTTTTTTTTTCAAATACATAACGATAAACAACACAATGTCATGAATTAATTCTGAAATGTAATGCGTTTGTATCAAGCAATGTCGAACTAAGCATATGTGTATGTGTTTGGAAGAATATAAATTACATACGTACATAGTAAGGTATACTTTTAAATTGCTCAAGCTATCCGTACGTATTGTAACCATTTCATGTATAAGAAGTTTATTATAAATGCACGCGACTGTCAAACGTCCGCGTTTTCATTAGTCATTACCCTTCTTCAGTTTTTAGCACAGTAATACGTTGTAGAAGAGAAAATCATACGGGTCCATTAAGTTATTCTGTTAATATGATATGACTGTCCTCTAGAGATTCGGGTCGCTCAAAACAGACCTGTGCAATGATGTTGATTGTATATCAGGGATTCCTGTTCTCCACTCGTTCAGTGAGGCGTAGATATCACGTAGTTATTCAAGTGATACCAAGAAAAGAAAGCAAAACAAATGCCATCGTTGCTGACATTGACAGGATGTAATCACTAGTGTCACTCCAAAGCAATCATAAGGCTGAAAATGTGACACATTTGATGTAAGATGATAAAATGTGACACATTTGATGTAAGATGATAAAATGTGACACATTTGATGTATGATGATAAAATGTGACACATTTTGATGTAAGATGATAGATAGGTCCCGTGCAAAATTATCTCTTCCAGCATTGTTTCAGTAATCGAACTTTGTAACGTTACAATTATTAAATCGTACAAATTTCATGCTCGTGATTACATTTAAACATCTGAATGAAAAGTCCTTTTACAATCTATAAGTTAGTGAAACTTGGGCTACATCAGCACTCAATCACGGTGTTAACTAAGTACTAATTTTATTATTTATACATGCATTAAATATCACTATTTGGATTACGAGTCTTGTTGGCAGCATTGTTTACTGCCTATCTATGATATAGTGTTAGTATTGTGTGACCAAATGGCGTGTTAATTTATAGTTTTACCATTAATCTAAAGTAATAATACTTATAAAATAAGTAACCAAAGTCTAATAAGTTTGGAAACAACAGAAACGTTGAAGAGAGTATCAATATCTAGAAACCCATTGCTATGAAGTCGGTTAATACAAACGTTTCATATGCAGGAGAAGTCGAAACGACACTAATTTTCTCAATGTACTGATTGATATTGAATTACAGTATAAAGTGAAGTTATGCTACTATGGCAATAATCAATGATTACTTTTTTTGTCTAGTGGTCAAAAAGCTTTTCACTCACGATGTTACTGAGCAATGGTTAGTTTTTCTCTAACGTTTATTTTTGCTGAAAACGATTGCTCAGAATTACAGTGCTTTCTCTTGTCTTTTATCGATGCAACGCTTCAAGTAGTATGCGTTTGACTTACTGACTGTAAGACAAGTTTGTTTGAACAGTAACTGTCAACTAGTCGAATGGTAGTCAATGGGGTAACATGTTTGTGCTGTTATAAAACAACACTATTAATGATTATTATAATTATTTACTGGATACATATTTTGTGTAAATATGCATTTGCAAGGATAATATAACTAAGTAATATTAAGCCGTCGATTAAAACAATGAAGCTCCAAAATAATAGACATGTAGTTCTTGAGGTAATTTACGAACAATTGAAGACTTTTTGGCATGTAAGCGGAAATTATGGCATCCCACGTGCAGTCTGTTAGAAACATCTGCTTCCGCTCCGAAGTTGTTACCGTGAATTGTGTAGCCAATTTACTGGAGTAAATAGTAAGTAGATTTGTACAATTAATGCTCAAAGTAAACACATGCACTGTGTGTGCTCTTTTTTGTTGCCATGGTTTGTACATAAAAGAGTTAAAAATCCGTGCGACGTAAGATTCAGTCTAGGGAGTTTCACCAATCTCCAAAAATCATCTCCAGTCTGACGCTACGGAATCTGATGAAATCGCATTAGGGGTCACGTTCAGATTACCTTTTCCGGAGCCAATCAAATAGTTGCCTTCAAAATTTTGAGGTATAACTTATATAGAAAACACAAAAACTATGCACGAAGGTAACGTGAACTTCGGGTGTCTAGTTTAAGGTACCACTATATCCATTGCTTTCCACACGAAAATTAACTGTAAATGATTTATTCCCGAGGATCAGTTGAAAAGGCATCACTTTTTTAAAACCGTGATAAAACTTTGCTGTGCAAAAAGCAATGTCATTGGGCGCAATAGAGCTGAGATTTGCATTGTTCAGAAGGTCATTTGAACGTGACCTGTTGTTATACGATGCCTTCAGATCCTAACAACGTTAGGATTTGATTTTAATGAGATTGGGAGTTTCGCATGTTATGAACATTATTATTCAATGACGTGCATGTCTTATACATTATGCATCAATCAAATTTGCTAATAGGAAAATAATTCACTGCTCATGTTCGATCGTGTCGTATTATATGGTGATATGGTGATTTAGATGAGGATTTAAATACTGCATTTTATTACGGTTGGTTTATTCTATGCTTTTCTGAGATTTATAGGGAAATATCACTGAAATAAAATTGGAAAATCTATGTTTTAAAACATTTTTGAAAATTATACTGTTTCACACTGGTTCCTGATTAAATACAGTAAATGATACAGACTGTCAATGATGCCGGACTCAGAATTGTGAAATGACGTCACTATTTTGACGTCATGACGTTATGAGTCCCGCGAAATTTTCAAGTTCAGCACATTTAAAATGCAAACCTGTGCCTTCTGGATAATTTGCTGAATAAACTTGTAAAAAAAAAAATTCTTACTAGCTGACAGCAGCGTCTAAGAACTAGGTTACTTAGGACTTTGTATGCATTATAGCATTTATTATTGGATTTAAGGCTTTCAGAAATATCGACAAACGGAACTGAAGTGTGATTAATTCATTTGGCGATAACAGACTCGTTATAGCTGTATGTATTTTAACTTGCACTTATGACATACAGAATAGTTATTTTCAATTTATTTCTGACTCAATGGTTTTTTTCGATTTTCCAATATATGATCATGTGTTTTTAAAAGCGTGAAATAAAGTAATTGTTCATAACTACATGAATGTACATTGTACATTTATATTAATTTGTACAAATGTACATGAACCATCCACAAGATTTGATCATTTTTGAAAACTGCAATATCATTTCTTAATTTCATTGAAATTCACTTTCATGTGATTCGATGCTTTATTGTGATGGTAATTTAGTTCTTCACGCATTTTTTAAGTCGTATACAGCAGAAATTATACAAACAAACTCAGATAACGTAATCCGTATTGACATATGAACGTGAAGACCTACATCACAGAAGCCGTGCCAATGAACACATGCGTGGAGAGGTATGGAGTATTGGATTCTCGGAGAATCCTTCGGAAAGTGTTGGGAGATCAGTTAGAAGTAGATTTGTCGTCTACAGATCGCTTTAACAACCGTTGTGCATTGGGACAGTGTGGATTGCGCATCGGTAATTGTCTGTGAGATTTCTTATCCCCCTAACGTGGAAAAAACGTGTTTCCTCTAGTGAGCCATATTTACTTGGCGAATAGCACCAGTGTCTTTAGCTTGCAACTTAGCGTTGCACCAGTAAAACAGCGATATCGTTGGAGTATCTAGTGCATTAATTTTGAAAGATTCTGCTTTTGCTTCAAGCATATGCGTTTTTACAGACAGTGATAAGACAGAATGAAGCTGCAAGTGTTTGCATTCCTATTATTTGTCCGCATAGAGGGCTATCGTTTAAAGACAAGAGATAGAGAAAATACACGTAAGTGTTTCTGTTTTCAGCAGCGTGTTTGTAAATTTTAAATAAATAAGTGCATGTATGAATGTGTTTTTACGAAAAGGTTGTTACGACAGTCTAGTGGCCATCATATGTAAAGTATATTCCAAGTTAATATGCAACGAGTATATTTTAAGTGATAACTAAATTAAACATTCAAAAACACTATTTTTATAAAATGTTCGCAATTACGATTGAATTTGTTATTTTTGTTACCGTTTTACATGTAAGGAAATGTCAAGTAAACGATGCTTCGTTTTTTTTTTAACAATGAACATGTATATGATACTGGTTCCTATGTATTAAGTGTAATTCATTTAAATAAAACCTATAACATCTGTGTCGATTACTAAATAAACGCTTCAGACTGAGATGGAAAATATGACATAAGTTCGTTTTTTATCGTATTATATGGCAAATATAGCTTTGTTTCATTTAAAAGAACCCAATTTCGTCCGATCTGTTTATTCAACAAATGATATTTAATAAACGTGCTGTTTATGCATATGTGTGTTTGAAATATT
Organism: Congeria kusceri; assembly: GCA_027627225.1. Taxonomy (NCBI): domain Eukaryota; kingdom Metazoa; phylum Mollusca; class Bivalvia; order Myida; family Dreissenidae; genus Congeria; species Congeria kusceri. The sequence continues at coordinate 31,521,432 of CM051024.1, forward strand.
TCTTATAAAAGCCTTATATCTTTCCTCTGAACGTTGCGCTGATTGGCAGTGAAATATTTCAATGATAAATACATTGAATGTTAAAATCTCTTTTATTAGCTTTTTAATTTCAATTGATATGCTATTTAAAAAAAAAATCAAATGCCTGTATATAAAATAATTATGTTACAAGTATAAATTTCGGGCGGCATTAAACTGGTGAAATTGACCATCTGTTTCAAGAATTGTTTGTCTCATGTTTTGTGTGGTATTTTATGCTCTGTGGACAATTAGTAACTTGTCTTAAATAAAGTCCTGTAAAACTTTGGTGATAAGAATTTCGCTGATTCAGCTGGCATTTCTATATTTTATTGCTCTTCTGTTCGATAAAGTAGCTAATAATCAAGTGTGTATATTTCTATAAGAAAGTACGTACTACAGTAAAGGCAAATACAAATGTATTACTGAGCATTAGTATAATGCTAGGAAGAGATTATTTGTGTTTAGAGAGAAAATTATGTTTAAATCAAAGTACATAACATAAAAACTGCACAAAAACCTCCCTCGATGTATTAGTAGCCGAGTACCAAATTAATATTGAAAATGTATTGGCATTTACATCACTTCAACTGCTATATAAATAGTTATTTGCTAAATTGTCTGCGCCTAGCTACTGAGAATTTTTTCAAACCCAGATGTTCCAAATATTTTAGGTATATGCATAAAATCTGATGATGTTTAAAATATTTGAAACAACCGAATCGATTCAGTTTCTCCTTTCACGAATATACATAGTAATTATTATTTGTTTTGTACGCATCACATTCTGTCCACAAAAATGTCCTCGTATTAATTATTAAACACAGTATTGATCTAAACATATAGCCAAATAAAATCCACACTTCCTTCTTACACATGCAAAACCATCGGGATGTATCCTTGTCACGTGATAAGGCGGGAGAGGTCGTATTCTTTGCGCTCCCATAAAATTAAATTAAAAACATGTTTAAAAGCCTGAAAATGCATCGTGGAGTGAGCCAAACCTGGAAATAAAGTGCTTCTAACTGGCGGATATGTGTTATGGGGAAAAACAGGAAAAGGAAAGATAGAGAAAGCAGTGGTAGTGAAAGTGATAAAGTAAACAAAGGCAAATATTTCAAAGTCAGAGGCCCGTCCGGGAGTACGTGCGTGTCGGTGAGTGATATTTTGAGTGAAACAAACGCTGTATTATATGAAAAGGAGTGTGTACCTTTCTTAGATGTGGACAATGATGTGTTCCGAGGAATTTTAAACTCAAGTGGTGTAAGTGAGTCGTGCCAACCCTGCCAACCGGAATATTCAACCATGGGGGAACCTACGAACAGTGTGTTGCTCGAGTATTTGAAGAAGATAGATACCAGAATTGATGGGATAGAGAGAAGATTGAAGACTCTTGACGAGGTAGAAAGAAAGGTCAGTAGCTTTGAGTCAGAACTGAAACGATTGTGGGTAGTTGTCGATGAGAGAAACCGGAAGTTAGGGGAACAAGTTGCTAGAGTTGAGGAAAAGGCCGAGAGTATAGACTTTGCAGTTGGTATGGTCAATAGTAAGGTTACGGAGTTAGAAAAGCAGAGAAGTAGTTTACAAGAAGACGTAGTATATTTACAGTCCCAGTCTATGAGGAACAACTTGATATTTGGAGGCATCCCGGAATCACGCGTTGGTGACGATGAAGATGCAGAAAATACGATCCGGACGTTCCTACATGAAAAAATGAAACTAGCTAAAGACATAGCGGACAAGATTGGGTTCGAGAGAGTTCACAGGATGGGCTCAAGGGTCGAAAGCAAACCTCGCAACATAGTCGCCAAATTTACATTCTACAAGGAACGTGAACTGGTCAGACGGCAGTGGTCAGCGCTGAAGGGTACTCAATTTTATGTGAGTGAACAATTTCCAAAGGAAGTTATTGACAAACGCCGGAAGCTGATCCCGAAGATGAAGGAGGCTCGCAAAGACGGTAAATCTGCGTGGATTGCTTATGACACTCTATACGTTGAGGGGAAACCAGTGCGGGATTAGCAATTCCAAGGGGATGAACTACACATCCTGTCGTGGAATATTCACGGACTAACAAGCAGCAAGAAGGAAAGTGACGATTTTCTTAAAACAATTAATACTTGTGATATAGTTTTTTTGTATGAATCCTGGACAAATAGTAAAAGTGATATTAAAATAGAAGGATACACCAGCTTTAACTTTTTTAGAAAATTCCAAAATCGTAATGCTAAACGTTCTAGTGGCGGTATTGTTCTCTATCTTAAAGATAATATAAGCAAGGGTATTGAAGTTATTTGTAACCATTTGGATACCATTATTTGGATCAAAGTTGATCATGCATTTTTTCATTTTGATCAGGATGTATATATTTGTGGAGCTTATATTTGGGGAATAGATTCGCCAGCTTACACTATAAATAATATAGATCTATTTGAGGTCCTTGAATCAGATATAAACTTTTATGATAATTTAGGAACGGTTTATGTTGTAGGAGATTTAAATAGCAGAGTAGGAAAAAAATTTGATTACATTATTCAAGATAAAAATATTGACTATATTGATGATTATGATTATGTTGCAGACGTCCCCTTGTTACGGGCCTCGCCGGATAAAACTTCTAATAGTCATGGGGTTAAACTTCTTGATATGTGCAAGGTAACGAACGTGCGAATTCTTAACGGTAGATTTCATAATACTGATCGTTTTACGTTTGTTTCACAACAAGGCGCATCGGTGATAGATTATTTACTCACGAAGGAATGTAATTTTTCGATGATAAATAGTTTTACTATAGAGGATCTAAATGTATGCAGTGATCATATACCGTTAAAATTGTCTTTACTATGTAAAATCGATAATCGGGTATCGTCGTCCGAACAGTTTGTCCAATTTAAATGGAACGCAGAGAACCGAGATCTATTTCGCTCGGCACTGATAGCCAAATTACCCGAGTTAAATAGATTAACGGATATTAATAACATTGATATTACAAGCCGACCCATCAGTGAATAACCTTTTAAATGAATTTACGTCGATATTACGGAATGTTGCGGATCCTTTGTTTTCCAAGCAAGTGAAGTGTAACTATAATGCTAATAACGAGAGACGCCGTCCGCATGACGCTGACTGGTTTGATCTCGATTGTATTAACGCCCAAAATCGATATTTACAAGCACTAGGTGTTTTTAACAAATGTCACTCTGTACATAACCGTGAATGTCTTTGTCAATTAAAAAAGGAATATAAGAATTTATTAAACAAGAAAAAGCGCATTTTTAACAATAAAAACTTAAACGACATAGAAAAGTTAAAACACTGTAAACCGAAAGAGTTCTGGAAATATTTTAAAAAGAAAAAATCAACATGAAACAACGTGATTACATTAGAAAGCTTCTATCAATATTTTTTGTCCCTTAGTAACGATATCTCACACTGTTCGAACCAAGAAGCGGAGCAGTTTTGTAATAATCATGATTTTGATGCCCCGAATGGTACGTTTCCGGAATTGGATATTGAAATCACGATTCATGAAATCTTGAACGCGGTTAAATCTTTAAAGTGCGGAAAATCTTCTGGCAGTGATTACTTATTAAATGAATATTTTATTGAAAGTATCGATATAATTTCATCCCACGTTTGCGATATATTCAATGCGATATTGAACTCTGGCTATTTTCCAGATAAATGGACCGAGGGAGTTATTGTTCCTGTCCACAAAAAAGGTGACTTAAATACTGTTAATAATTATAGGGGTATAACGTTGCTCAGTTGTTTATCGAAATTGTTTACTACAGTCATAAATAAACGTGTCGACAGTTTTTGTAACAACAACAGTAAAATTTCGGACGCGCAATTTGGATTTCGCAAAGGGTGCAGCACTGTTGATGCTATTTTTGTATTAATGTCTTTAGTCCAGAAATATTTAAATGATAACAAACGTCTATATGTTGTATACGTGGACATGTTTAAATGTTTTGATTCTATATATAGGAATGCGCTATGGTTAAAGCTTTACGAGACCGGAATCCAAGGTAAATTATTAAGAGTTATACGGGATATGTACCAGAAAGTTAAATCTTGTGTTAAAGTATGTAATAGCTACACTGATTTTTTCGAATGCGCCGTTGGTTTGAGGCAAGGGGAGGTTATTTCCCCTCTACTTTTCTCTTTATTTGTTGAAGATGTTGAGTTATATTTGCAAAATAATGTTGATGCGGGATTGCTTCTTGATGACATTGTTATTATTCTTTTGTTGTTTGCTGACGATATGGCCATTTTTGCCAAAACACCACTTGAGTTACAAGAGAATTTGAAGTGTTTAAAAACTTACTGTGATAAATGGGGTCTTAAAGTTAATACTGATAAAACAAAAATAATGGTTTTTCGTAAGCGAGGTAAACTATTACCAAACGAACATTGGGTATATGATGACAAACCTATCGAAGTGGTAAATGATTTTAACTACCTAGGTACTGTGTTCAATTATACGGGTAACTTCAGTCTTAACCAGGAATACCTGGCCGGAAAAGCTATAAAGGCATTACATGTTTTACTTAATAATTGTAAACGCTATCAATTGAAACCCAAGTTTTTATGTCAATTATTTGATGCTTTTGTTGGGTCGATTTTAGGATATGCTTCAGAGGTATGGGGGAATTCAAAGTCGAAAGAGATAGAACGAATTCATCTTAAATTTTGTAAACAAATTCTTCAAATTAAAACAAATACATCTTCTGTTGGTGTTTATGGCGAATTGGGCCGTTACCCTTTGTATATTTCAAGATATGTTAAAATTATAAAATATTGGTGTAAATTATTACACACTAATAATATTATATTGAAAACAGTATACCACCAAGCCCTTCTAGATTGTGAGAAAGGGTTACCAAATTGGGTTTCCAATGTAAAAAAATTGTTAAATGATCACAGTTTTTCATATGTTTTTGACAATTGTGCAAATGTTGATGTTACTTCGTTTCTTCCGATGTTTAAACAGCGTGTTATTGAAGTATTTATACAACAATGGTCAGTGGGGATAGAAAGAAATGCCGCACTCGAAAACTATAAACATATTAAACACAGATTTTAATATGAAACTTATCTTGATACTTTACCACATAATCTAAGATGCTTCTTCACGAGGCTTAGATTGTCAGAACATCCCCTCCGAATTCAAACAGGCCGGTATAATAAGAATAGAATTGACAGAAATCAACGTTTTTGCTTATTATGCAATAAAATTGATATTGAAGACGAATACCATTTTATGTGTATAGCCCTTTATTTGAAGATTTAAGAAAGAAATTTTTATCCCGTTATTATATTTTTAGAAACCTTCAATGTTTAAATTCCTTGAATTAATCAATACGCAAAATAAAACTGTATTGTTTAATGTTGCTAGATTTTTAAAGCAGGCGTTGGCTCTTAGAAATTCCACGCTATTAGCTATTCATTGATTTTGTTCACCCTCTTTTTCCTTTCTTTTTTTCTTATTTTCTCAAAAGACTGTATTGTATGGTATATACTTTCTAAGCCTTTTAACTTATTATGTGACATATAATTGTTTATTTGTACTGAATTTGCTTTGACGATGTACTTTTGTGCAAGTCACCAATAAAATTTCTGTTCTGTTCTGTTCTATCGCCGATATCTATAGTAAAAATAGGAGTCAATAACAAACAGACTTTATTGTCTTCAATGCTGAATCCTAAGTGCTTTGCTATCCCACTAATGTTTATTTATTCCCTTCTGCTCTTGACGAATTACCGCCGAAGGTCCGAAGTCTCTCTCAATCTGCTCACGGTGTATTACAAGATGGTATAACGGCACATAGATATTTAAACAAAAATGCCGATGTGTTTACCCACAAACCAATCGTCTGTCGACTTATGGTGATTGTGTTCATTTGGTTTCATGGATTATATTTTTGAAGTTCATTACTTCAGGTATACTTTATATAATTGAAAAATAACTAAAGAATTTCATGGATTAACATACATATGTAACCCCTATAATATGTATGTTTTTCATGATTTAAAATGTCATTAATTTAAAGCAACTTTACTCCTCTCTGATTGTACAAGATTTTAGTATCTTATGGCAAAATGATATTTTATGACTTATTAAATTCAACGATGATTAAGACATACATTCAAAAAAGCAACAAAACCTTCGTTGTTTCACATGCGTAGCCATCGGGACATTTCGCCACGATCTATAGTCTATAAAATAAGAGTCGATGACAAACAGACTTTCTTGGCTTCAATGCTGAATCCCTAAGTGCTTGGTGATTTCACTAATGTTTATTTATGCCCTTCCTTTTGCTCTTGACGAATGACCATCAAAGGTTCGAGGTCTCTCTCAATCTACTCGCGCTGGATTGCAAAATGGTATAACGGCACATAGATATATAGACAATCATGCCTATGTGTTTAGCCATCAATCCATCTCCTGTCTATGGTGAGTGGGTCTCCATTTGGTTTCGTGATTTTAATCTTTGAATTCCATAATACATGTTGCTTAAAAGTTTGAATTCCATAATCCATGGTTTATTTCTTTATATAATTGAAAAATAGTAAAAGAATGTCGTTCATGTGTAACACACATAATTTGTTATGAATTAATATCTCAGTAATTCAAAGTACAAGATCTTAATATCTTATGGCAAAAATGATATTCTTATGAAGTACAGCGATGATTAAGACAACTAAGGAACAAACACTTTGTTGTTTCATATTCGTAGCCATCAGGACATTTCGCCGATATCTATAGTACAATACGAGTCGATGACAAACTTACTTTCTTGTCTTCAATGCTGAATCCTAAAGTGCTTTGCCATTTCACTAATGTTTATTTATGCCCTTCTGCTCTTGAAGAATTCCTATACACGTACCGAGGTATCTCTCGCTCAATCTACTCTAACCTCTCGTCGGACCTATTGGAAGAGGCAAAACACCCTCAGTCTACGACGAAAGAGTTAAAAATACTTTTTTCCAAGTTTCCTTTTCTTTACATTATAACATATCTTTGAATTTCATAAAACATGTTGTATTTCTTTATATAAGTGAAAATAATTAAAGAATGTCGTTGAATAACGTACATATGTTACATATATATATATTTATTTATTTATTTATTTTATTATTATTAATTTTTTTTTAAGTGTGTATTATTTTCAAAATAAGCAGACACAAGTGACAATAAAACTTGAAAACAAACAGAGAAACATACAAATGACGAAGGAAACACTTCAATAGGGAATAAATCAACAAGTACTAGCGTTTTTGCATCGTTTATCAATGTTGTGCAACCTTACCAACTGTCAAGTGAACGTATGTACATGTATTTGAGTTTCCGTATGTACGATCGAAAACTATGTGGTGATTAAAAACTAGCTTATTGTGCGTTTAAAAACTATGATCGTTCATAACTTTTATTCCATTTTAAAAAGAAATGTTTATTAAATTTATTTGGTTATTGTATTTATGCCACTATATCTGTTGTAAGATCGCACATACACGTTTTAATGAATTAAAATGTCAATAATTCATAGCAATTATACTCCTCTCTGAATGTACAAGTCTTAAGTATGTTGTGAATAAATGATACTCTTACGAATTATTAAACTCAGCGATGATTAAAGCATACAGTCAACTAAGGAACACAAAAACTTCGTTGTTTCACATGCAGAGTTGATAAGAGTCGATTACAAACAAAGTATTTCTTGTCTTCGATGCTGAATCATAAAGTGCTTTGCCATCTCACTAATGTATATTTCTGCTCTTGACGAATTACCATCAAAGGTCCGAGGTCTCTGTCAATCTGCTCACGGTGGATTGCAAGATGGAATAACGGCACATAGATATCTAGACAAGTATGGCTATATGTTAACCCACTAATCCAGCTCCTGTCGACTTATGGTGATAAATGTGTTTTGCATAATGGTATATTTCTTTATTTACTTGAATAGTCATAATAACATTTCGTTGATTTACATACATTTCTTTATTTAATTTATTATTTATCTGCTAATATATTATGTCGTTGATTGACATCGTATATAAATAAAACTAAAATATCTTGTAAATTATAATGGCATGTCGTTACGGCATAAGGTATTGAATATAATTTAATTGAATATAATGTCATTATACGAGTAGTAGCACGCCATGCGTTGACTTACGTAAGACATTACATGTTTCTGCACTTACTTGAATATGTTGTAAATAGTAGTAGAATTTAACAGTATGTATATGATTACCGGGTACTAGTTTTTTTAATAATGTTCGAATGTTATTTTATATGTCGTTTTTGACGTATTTGCTAAACAATATTCGTTATTTATAGGGTTACAGAGGCTGTAGTTTTACTAATGATTAACAATATTTATCAAATTTCTGATCAATAATGAAAATACTAAAATAATGCTTATCTATTTTCCATATATTTAAAAGAGTTAGCAATCAATTTGAAATACGGTAAATAATTGGCTTATTGTCATTACAAATGCACATGTACATGTGCTTCTAGGGAGTGTGTGAAAAGGTTGATGACGATATGGGTTGAATTAACATAAAAACGTTTTTCACTTGCACGAAATTACTGTGCTTATTACTGTACCATTACTTCCAGAAATTCAAAACCAGTAAATCAATACGAACAAATTAGAAACAAGTGTAGCATAAAGATACTTTATTGGACGCCGTTTCCGCGCCTTTGGCAGCGTCTTTGTGAATAGTTTTAATGCCAAATTAGACATCTCAATTTACACAAGACTTCATTAATCTAAATTTGCCCCGAAGACAGCTTTATTCTTTGATGGAAAAAGCCTTTCTCGCAAACACGGAGATCTGTAATACATTCTGGCCCATAGATTAGAGTATGCCAAGAACGTATTTGCTGTCTGTATCTTCCAACATTCTTAGCGTATTTGATATGAATTTTAAGAATAACTATATTAACGCTAAACATTTAATTATAACTTTATATGATTTCAGAATAAGTTATATATAATATATTTTTCTTTGTGCTTTAATACGAAACGTCAACAATTCTATATCAGCTTTAATTTTTCTTTGTGTATTTGCTATTTCCTTCATGGTTGAAATAACGAAAGTTGATTTTGTGATTTAAATAATTGAAGCATTTCGGTTATGGTTACTTGTTTAGGTTCGAGGTTTCATTATTCATTCAACAAATATCAAATAACGCTACCAGTTGTAATTTAATTTACTTTTTATAAATAAACTTGGGGAGATGGAAATCGATTATGCTGTACACTTGGCACGTTGTCCACAAATCATCGTATTGCTGAATGCTGAATTCAGAAAACAAAATGCAAAGCAGATTGAGTCAAATGGTTATTGTATGGTGACTATTATCAAGTGTGTCGTTATGGAAATGCATTACTCTGTGGTAATAATGTTTGCATTAGACTTTACCTAAACCAAAGTTAGTTTACTGTACAATGTATCGAAAGATGTTCGTTATAAGGCCAACGCTACAAACATCACACATCAGTTCGCAAACATTATGGCCATGTTGTAGCAGCATTATTTCAAGCTAAGGCTTGGCCCGGCTACCTCAGTTGGTAGAGTGCTGGACTGTCGATCCGGGAGATCGAGCCCCAGCTCGGCCAAATAACTTGTGTAGGGATTGGTCATGAAATGTCTACGGCCATTCGCAGCCTACCTCTGATTCAAGTAGGGCAGTTGTCAGTTACTGGCATAGGTATATGCACTTAATACTGGTGAATCGCTTAGATCTGCTCAGCTTGCCCAGGCAATGTGTGTGTAGGTTAACCGACCGCTTTGATATGACTGAAATACTATTAAAAACGGCGAAAAATCCAAGCAAACAAACAATATCATGCAAGGCTGTTGTTATTTGCACCATTAATGACGATATTATAACATATTTTGTTACGTTATTGTAACAGCACTCGTATTTTATTCAATACACGATAGAATTAAGTATGCTCAATCAGTTGAGAAATGTAACAAGAGCTTCAACGTGTTGTTTTGTCAAATACTATTGAACGTAATAATAGTACATTGACACGATACGCTGATGAACTTATTTCAACTCAAGAAAGTCAATTATACCAAGCAACATAGGAAGCGGTATACAGCAAATCATTGACTTCATAACATGAGCGTACGGCATACGTTTTGTCGCATACGATTATCTTTATTGTAACCTAATTATCTATTTTATTATCTCCAGCATTGGACGTGTAACAATAGCTTGTCAAATACATCAAATACCAATTGTTACCAGATGATCTCTTTTATTAGCTACACCAGTCGAGAAGTGTAACAATAATTTGTTCATATAAAATAAAGAACATTATAATAATCTTAGCTGTATCAGTTGAGAAGTTTAAAAATAGCTTGTTTAAACAACAATAATAACAATAATATAGTAACATTGTACTCTATTTTGTTACTTAAACCAGTATACTAACACTGGCTTTGTCATGTAAAAAATACTAATTGAAACATGATGCTCTGTTTTTGGTTTTGTGTTTGCTAGTGCAGATATGTCACTAAAAATTCAACGTAAATATCTTGTCAATTGTTATCCTGCTGGATCAAAGTGTTCTAATTTCTTAGCTCCAGCGTATGAGGTGTTACAGTAGCTTTTTTCAAATCAAACAACAACATTTGAAATTAGTGTTACAAGATGCACTGTTTTGTTAGCTCCACTAGTTGAAACGTGTAACAATAGCTTGTTAAATAAAATAAAACACATTATCATAATAGTGTTACCTCAACCAGTGAAGAAGTAAAAAATAAGCTTGTTCAAACAACATAATAATCTTGTAGCATGGTGTTTTCTTTTGCTATTTCCATCAGTGTAACACTGAAACAGTAACTTTGTTATATAAAACAATATCAATTGTTACATGATGCTGTGTTTTGTTTGCTTTACCACTGTTCGTTTGTAACATGTTACTCTGTTTTTTTGGTTCCACTAGTCGAAAAGTGTAACAATAGTTTCTACAATGAAAATAAGTCCCTGTGTAATATGATTTTCGCTTATTTTATCAGTGGACAAGTGCAGCAATAGCTTTGTCAAATAAGTAATACTAGTGCCGCATGGGTGTCTGTTTTATTAGCATACATATGTTGTCAAATACGAATAATGCAACATGGAACTCTATTTTGACAAATAAATTAAAAATATTACAAATGTGTTTCATTTATCAGTGGAAAAGTGTAACAAGAGTTTCGTCAGTCAGCCTAACCATAAAGGGGGCGTGATCAACAGTCCAAACTACGGGAGGGTCTACCAGTCCGGGATCATCTGCCAGTACGAGTTCGAAGCTTCAGGACAGGAAAGGATACAGCTAAAGGTTACGAAGCTGGATCTGTATTATTCTGGAGGCGATCCCAATGATCCCTATGGGTGAGTAGGATCTGTATTATTCTAGAAGCGATCCCAGTGATCCCTATGCGTGAGTATGAAAGTGGTTAACGTAGTGAACTATCCAAATGTGTTACCATTTCAGACCCTGTTATGTTAAGGAACATTCCTTCTTTCGTGAACAACGTCATTATGTCAAGTAGTTACGCTTTCGATGTTTATAGTTTTAGGCGTACTTTTCCCTTTCTTTTTCTTGACTCAGTCGTTATTTCATTCGTTCACAAACAACTGCATAAATAGTATTAAAATACATGAGTGTAGTAGAATGTCATCATTTTATTTGAATGTCCAAATAGTAGCAAAGACATGTTAGTTATATAATTATGACATTACAGAAGTTGATTGTTAGAAATTGTTGGTAAGAAAAACGTTGGTATGTTTTACATGAAATACCATTCAAAATATTAATTAAGGCTTTGAACTAGCATTTTAATACAACTTATCATTATGTAGGCTGTATTGAACCTTTTTGAAAATGCTGTTCTGAGATGACATTTCAACGTTTTCAGTTCAATGAAATGGCCACATTTACGGTACTTTCGTTTTATTGCTGTTTACAAACATTGTAATGCCATTAGAACTAACACATTGTAGTATCTAATTATTATAAATATAATAATTCGCTTAACCGTTAACCGCACCCATGCTTATTCGAAATACTACAGTGGCATCGAGGTGACATCTATGTGTATTTTAAATTCGTGGCCATAACATAACAGCTCGTGTCCACGACATAATAACTTGTGGCCTCGACATAATAACTCGCGGCACCGACATTATAACTCGTGGTCCCGACAAAATAACTCGTGACCACGATTTAATAACTCGTAGCTACGACTTATTATCTGGTGGCCAACACTTTATATTCTGATCGGACAATTATGTAGTGGCCACGATTAACAAAAAAACACTCATCCCACCTCTATGCCATCGTAAAATACCGGTAGTTTAGAGTGGAATATAATATGAAAGATTATAAATCTCCAATTGCATGTTCATACCAATAGATATCGATCCAGTTACCAGACAATACAAACATTATGCATGATAATCTGTTTGAATCGGTTGAAACGAGGAGGGTTGCTCTGCACTGTTGATAACACGCCTTATATCGAGGCTTCTATCACATTCCATCATCCGTTTTATCACGCAGCTAATCTTTAGGTGTAGTTTAATGTAATTAACATCTGTTAAAAACATTGATCGTCAAAAGTACGTAACTAAAGTATAATAACAAAGTTTCTCCCTTGCGTTATGTATACATGCGCCTTAATCCATTGATAACTATAAAACAGTTTGTTACTAAACCTCAATAGTACAGCTACAATACATGGAACTTGATTAAACATCTTAGCCGCATTATAACGTATGATATACGAAAAATAGGCTGATACAAAATTGAACATAAGAGACCTTACTAAATACATATAGATTTTCGGTGTTAATAAGTTCATTCAATGCTTGATATTTTAATATAAATTGTAATTCTCCCAAATTCACTGGAATATCATTACACAGCATTGTTATTAATGAACAATTTCAATAAGCCAAAACAATGTTTATTGCACAATGCGCATTATGATTTGCAACAAACGTTATATTCAGCAAAGAACAATGTATTCATTTATGTTACCTAACGCGGTTGTGTGATCTGATTCGCTTGCGCAGAGGTAATGTTCAATTGTACCTAACGCGGTTGTGTGATCTGATTCGCTTGCGCAGAGGTAATGCTCAGTACAATGTATTTGAATTGCCAACTTTAAAAAGCGTTCACTTACTTATGCATGAAATGGCCAGACGATGGTTTCCCAAATTGTTTCCACTGTGACATGTCCATTAGCTTTCAGAAATAATGCCATATACCGTTGCAGCTATATCTGCATTACGACACTTTTCAATTGGTGGAGTTAAATTGTATTACAGACATCAGACTTCTTTTGTACGACAATTGTCACTAAAAATGCCAATGGACTGTCATATTTTTACATCCATAACATTTAAATTGGACTATGTATGGCGAATACATTTTGGATGCAACACAGATCATAACATATGCATACATATACATTCACATAGCTATGCGTCATGTTATTTAACAATGCATATGGCAACTGTGCAACAATGAAAGTTAACGTAAATATATATACTAACTATATATTACGGAAAACCTATAGCATAAACAAACACATATTTCTCAATTTAGTACTCTACCAAATTTTACTATTTGTACATTCTTACATAATTGTTTAAATTGTGCGTTAATAAAGTTCCTATTTGAATACATCTACTTACGTTTGTTTTATTTGTAAATATTGGTTACAAATAGCAAAATAATAAAAACAACTAAAACGCCAAACTTTTGTTAATAAGCGAGTTGTTTTGATGTATTAGTTCCGTATAGCAACCAAAGTAAAACAAGCAATGACTTCATTTCTATGATGTATTGGATGTATATCACCTATTAATTCAAAGTGTTTCTGAAAAGTGTATCTTGAACCTTGTAGGTGCGCCCACCAGGACAGCCTGACGGTGTTCGTGTACATTGACAACAAGGAGGAGGAGCTTGGCGAGTTTTGTGGGCGGAGACTGCCGCCACAGCTGATGTCACCGGGACCTAGGATGAAGGTCATCTTCAAAAGTGAAAGCTCACCCAAGGAAAATAACTCAGGATTCCAGTTAGAATATAGTTTTAGAACAGGTAATTAGTGTTTCTTAATACACGTATAGCCCTAACCCTAGCTATACAACCAAAAGGAATTAAATCCAGTTAAAATAAATTTTTAGAACAGCTAATTACTGTGTAATTAGTGTTTCTGAATATTTATAATCTGCGTTTAGGAATTAAATGTAAAAGCTATACCACCAGAAGTAATTTATGTTGTAAGCAGAAAAATACATCCACGGCAAACGTATCAAATACGTGTACCCCATTGCTATATTACACAGCCACTCATCATAAAGTTATTCTAGTAAAAAAGGATAATAAAATTTCAAAACTCCTTAGTCAAATGAATTATATGGACATTCAAATACAAATAAGGCAAATTATAATTTAATAGATCTGAAATATAAACAACTCCAAGCTAATAATTTTGTATGCGTATTACATTCCCTGTTTATGTTATACTAATCTTGATGCATTTAATTCAGATTTCGGCGTCGAAGGAAACGGAGAACAAGACGAGAGACATGGTTATAACGGTTTCTTTATTCTTGTCATAAGTAAATGAACCATCATAATTATTGCATTGATGGTTAGGCTATGTTATTTTCGCGATATTATATTTTTAAACAGCTAAACTTTTTCAGAATTTGACATAAATTCTTAAGTTTCCACGACCATGTTATGTAGAAAAGCATCCCATTATGGCATAAGTTATTGGAATTGCTAAAAATATAAAGATTATACACATGTTATAATTATGTTGTTCCAAGAACACTATAAAAGATACAGTTGTTTGCAAGCGTGGAACAAACGTATATTGCATAGTAACACTGCATCTGGAATATTGTTTGCTCATGTCATGTTCAAGCATGTTTCGTATTAAAGCTTGCAACTTCCATTTTGATGGATCACGGATTCGGAACGGTACCTTTACGAGTCCCAATTACCCTGGGTATTACCCCAGAAACACCCAGTGCGAATATACGTTTCAAGGTTTACGACAGACGGGCGATCACGTTTTTGTAACGTTCGAGAGCCTGAATCTTGATCGGTACGTTTGTCTACGCTTTCCACGTCAGCGTTATAGTTCCCGTCGTTTGTACTGCACAATTGCATGCTTTTTGCAGTTAGATCTGTTTCCATTTTAAATTGGATATATTTTAGGCGTATCGTGGGAAACACGGGTTTAATGCATGCGCGTAAAGTGTCGTCCCTGATTAGCCTGTGCAGTCCGCACAGACTGGATTTATGCTTAGAAGAGTCTACATCGCAACAGAAAATACCATAAAAGCGGAAAGTGTAGTCCTCGATTAGCCTGTGCGGTCTGCACAGGCTAATCCGGGACGACACTTTTATGCACATGCATTAAGCCCGGGTTTCCCACGACACGCCTCATTGGTATATTTGACCTGCCATTCAGTCGGTTTGGGTTTGTTTGCTCATTCGTCCAACGCTTTGATCACTGGAAATGAGTCGATAACAACGTTTTTCCTCGGTATTTTTACTAACGTTTAACCTTTTATGGTTCACATAAAAACGGATGTCTGATATTTGAATGGAAATTGGACACAAAATCATTGACTGATTGGTTTAGTTGCTGGCCTTATATACGCAGACTGCATAAAGATTAATTATACCGAACATGAATACTAATTATACCGAACATTAAACTTCGAATAACATGATTCAAAATGAGTGTATGTATTTATTTCCGTGTTTCATTTAGCAGCATTCCCATTGTTCGGTAGTTATATATTTGAAATATATATAGTTTAATTGCAATGTGTATAGTAAGGCATGAAAATGTGCTAATGATATTTTATTCATTTTTTTTTCGTTGCAAAAATTCATGAATTCTCGGATACATTTAAATGTTGTTGCATGATTTATTATATACATTTTTGTTTCTAGCGTTATGTTTTTGCCTGTGTAGAGAGAAAACAATGTAATTAACCAAAACCATTGAACTTTAACCATTGACCCTAATTCGCCCAACATGTGAAAGCAGCAATTGTGCAACAAACACGTGAACGCAATGCTGACAAGGACTGACGTACATGCATCCACGTCCAGTTTCTTTGCATCACATCACAGATTGCGTTCTTTTCTTACAGTTTGCACATTCCAATTTCGCAGTACATTGCACACACAGGGTTTTTTCACGTCTCCGAATTACGGGGGACAATACCCCAGAAACACAGAGTGCCATTATATTTTCTATGGGAAAGAAAATGAGAAGGTTGTCGTGGAATTCCCACATTTCGATGTGGATGGAATAATTCCAAGGTAATTATACGGAATTAACAATAGAATGAATGCATCATGGCTAAATACTCGTCAATCAAATTTACTTTACACATTGTATAATTTTAACAATTTCGTTTTAATAACAAATGTGTAGCAATTCGTATATTTTGCAATTATATTTGTTTCCATTATTTTGTTTACATTTTATAGTTGTATTTATATTAATAAAAGATTTTTCTACAAGTGTTAACACATTGGCATGTGCTTTGTATTAAATGTGTGCTTTCATAATTTATAATTACAATTATGTATAAGCATGATTGTTCTTCATCTTTGTACTTATCTAGAGATAAGTATAGACAGCAACGTACACGAATATTTTAAGCACTGTTATTTTGTTAGTGCATGAAACACTAAATATTGTGTAGTATAAATATAGATACAACAATGCACATGCCATTTTTAAATTGTTGGCTTTGAAAACTGAAATTTATATCACACGTCTACCTAGCTACCATATAAATGCAAGATATTTATCGATGGTTTAATACATGTTTAATAGTTAAAAATGGTTTTCTGTTATTTGGGTTTTTAAAGGCGATGCCAGTTAAAATTTAAACTATGATTTGATTATCTTTTGAAAACGCCTAAGCAGTATTCTTGAGAAATTCATACTTAGTTAGATTCGTACATACGTAAGTAAATTTATCGAACGTCTCAATGTTGGTCATTGCTTGATCGCGTCCAGTCCATGAATTTCCAGGAAAGATGATACCACATAATTGGGTTGTGAAATGATTGCCTTAAGCCTTATTGTTGGCATGTGCGTGATCGAACCTATTCGTTTTCCATCTCAAATTAGTATGGATTTTGTAAGAGACCGAAGTTGCCGTTTTACTGAATATATAGATATAGAATATTAAGCTAATGTCGTCGTGTAGTTGAATTTATTCGACGAGTTGAAAACAAGGGTTACTCAGCCAGGCTATGTCATTGCATTAAACGTATAGAACGTTCATTCTGCCAGATCTTGTCGATGAACTGAGCATATAGAACATTCATGCTGCCAGATCATGTCAATGAACTGAGCATATAGAACATACATTCTGCCAGATCTTGTCAATGAACTGAGCATATAGAACATACAATCTGCCAGATCTTGTCAATGAACTGAGCATATAGAACATACATTCCGCTAGATCTTGTCGATGAACTGAGCATATAGAGCATACATTCTGCCAGATCTTGTCGATGAACTGAGCATATAGAACAGACATTTTAGCATATCTTGTCGATGTACTGAACAGATAAAACATTTATTTTCGTTGATCCTTCCTATGTACTGAACATATAGCTCTTATGTTCTAGCATTCTATTATAGCCATTGCACCGAATATATGGTTTTATATTTGATTCTAGCAGATATAGGCCATGTCCTATTTTATATAGACAATACATGTTGACAGATACTAGTATTACCACATAACTAAATGTGAATAATTCACATTCTGGCAAAATTGAAAACGTAAATCCAGTAAAAACAGCGGTATCTATAACATATATTCAAACGTTATTTTGTAAATCTCCGCTCTTAGCATTCTGTCGTAAATAAAACATATATAGCATATTATTTTAGATTTTAAAAAAATACATAGACTAGCATAATTAATTTAACACTTATTTTGTATGATACTTATGGAAGAAACAAACTAATTGTATAATAGAAGATAGACAAGCGTTTTTATTGCCCCTTGGCTTGCACACATATAATTTATTACTAACAGTAACATGTTTTCTTACATTCTTAGTGTATTTACTAACATTTAAAAAATACTGTCTAATTAATATGCACAAAAAATATTCACGAAATATATAAGAAAATGTATAATTGAATGTAGTCCCGTACAGAAGTTGACACTTATACTTGTACATTAAACACCTGTTAATTAAATGATTAACTTTCATTCATTGCTTCGGTTCAGAAGCTTTTCCGAGTGTCGATTTTGTGTAAACAATGTTACAGTTAAACAAGTGGTATCCGACATCAAATTGAATAGCATATTATTAACATTTATGGAAACGTCGATTACTTAAGTAAGCTTCTGGATCCAGGACTATGAACAGTCTTAAACTTAATCTTAAACTTATTCTTAGTCTTAAACTTACTCTTAAACTTAATCTTAGTCTTAAACTTACTCTTAGTCGTAAACTTAATCTTAGTATTAAACTTAGTATTAAACTTACAAATATGGAAATTGAAGCTCAAATGTAACCAACGTTTTCATTAAGCTATATTTTAAGTCGAAACTAGGTTTTTCATTGAGAGTGGTAATGGTCGTATTGTCAGCGATAAAGAATATTTTACAATTGAACTACATGTAGTATCATTACTTGAAGGCGTTCAAGTCATTTGTATTACACCTTGACCAACGTTGCAGATGCGATTCAAAGACAGACAGCGACTACGTCTCCTTCTCCAACTTTCTGAATACTGTGGATAGGAAGATGCCTCGTTACTGTGGCAACCGACCTTTCTACGAGCCAATAAAGTCAGACGCAGCGTTCTTCCGCGTCACATTCAAGTCCAACGACCAGTACGATGCCAGTGGGTTCAAGGCCAATTTCAAATTCATAAGAGGTATATATAGAGGCGTGTCGTGTGAAAACCGGTCTTAAGCATGTGCGTAACGTGTCGTCCTGGATTAGCCTATGCGGTCCGCACAGGCTAATCCGGGACGAAACTTTCCGCTTTTATGGTATTTTCTGTTTCAAGGAAGTCTCTTCAAAACATAAATCCACTGTAGGCGGAAATTGCCGTCCTGGATTAGCCTGTGTGGTATGCACAGGCTAATCTGTGACGACGCTGTACACGCATGCATTTAGCCCGGGTTTCCAACGACACGCCTCGTATGTTTTTTTTGTTTAATTAATTCTAGCAAATGGTTGTATTATATGACCCTCGTTACATTTACGTCCAACGATCAGTATGATACCAATGGATTCGAAGCCAATTGTAAATGGCTAAGGAGTGGATCGTTGTTACATTGGGTTATGTACACTTTACAAAGCAGATGATACAATGGCATTTAGTTTTTTTTAATGAAATGATGCCCTTACGGTCGTATATACAAATATTGATTGTCGATTATTTTTTATATCGCACCTAGAGATTTTCATTGTTGCGAATGTTCGAGTGTCGCACAGGGCTAGTTCTGATATAATCGGTTGCCTACCCAGCAGCTAGTTAAATCGAAGGGTACCGATTGCCTTCCTGCCAAGCAGCCGGCATGTAGGATGGGAATCGGGAGTAAAGATGTTCATCTGTAAAAGTGTCTTATAAGTCAAAACTGGCTGGCCCTTTATCAACAAACACTTTACTTTTACTTTCTATACAGTTGTTGGAAATATTGAATTTCAGATGAGGAGGAATCAGAACATGGGCAAGAAGGGGGCAAAACGCCGTCTCCTGCCGCACAGAAACCTCAGGAGGTCAATAGCTCGGCCCAGGGTCAGAACGGCAATCGCTTTACAGTGTCCATAATTGCCCTCATCTTCGTGATCCAGTCTGTGATATAAACTTGACATCTAGTCGTATCGGTACATGCATTATCTGTTAAGGATTCGACGCGAGACCACCTCTCCATCATTATCTATGGTGAATTATTTCCACGGAATCGATCGAGTGAAAACTAACGAACGAGTTTGTGGAGATTCGAAAAGAAAACGGCGTTACTAATTCGGGAAACGTGGTGAAGATATGCTTATAAATTGGGTACATATCATGTTCGGATTAAAAATTAATCACACCAAAAGCATAATGTAGTTATATAAATAAAGGAACATATGAATCTAGAATTGTATAAAAATAAAGCAAGAAGTTTATTCACGTATTTTTTTTATTGTATATTTAAACTGATCACACAGCATGCAAAAGGTTATGTCAATGAAACTTTCATAACCGGGAAACGTACGATAAGTTCATTTAATAAAACGTATGATACGTTCATGTAATAAAAACGACTTCAAAGAGGAAAAACAGCTCGTCGCCAAAGATACATGATTTGCGTTACCTGTTGTTGATCACAATGTTTAACTTTATAAGAACTTGCAGACTAAAGTCAATTACGCGATGACGATGTTTAAACTTATTACATCTTGCAGACTAAAGTCAATTACGCGTTTCAAAACAATGCATTTGTTCAATGTGTCAGTGTTCATTTATTTTGCATTCTGTGAGCGCTATAGACAATCGAAAGCCAGAACGATCACATTGCTCTAAGGACGTGTTGACTGCAAGGGGATCAAGCAACATTATCCGTTGGTATGAAAATGTGCCACATTAAATGTATGTGTGTCATAACTGGGATTTGTTATAAATTATTAATCTTTTGGTGTCTTTTTGTCAACGATGGAAATGAAAATGTATATCGTTTTATATCTACACATGTGTACTGTTCTTTTGAATGAATATTATTTTATATGTACCTGTAGTTACTGCTTTTTCTTTTGAATTGTTTCGAATGTTTTGCTTCCTTCCGTTCAAGAAAGTCCTAAAAGCATTTACGATGTAACTCTTGTTTATACAGGCTTTTTCTACACGGTAGAACTTTTATCATATTAAGTCTTCAAAGAAAATGCCAAGCAAATACTAAGCTTAAATACTTTTCCCGAACCTAATGGTATTTAGTTGTAACTGGTTTACGCCGTTTTCATCTTGTAATTTGTTGTAGTTTTTGTAGATTTGATTCAAGCTGACGTCTCTTTTTGCAATAAAGTATGCACATGAGGTTTATACAAATACATGAATGGTAGGTTTACAAACAAAAATTGAATCGTAGGTTTAGCAAAAAATAGAATCTAGCGTTTGGACTAAAATGTTTAATATTAAATTTTGACAGCAAAGCTTAAATGGGGGATAAGACATTTTTAAATCACAATAAGGCCATACCAATTTGATTCTATGTTAAGCGTCCTAGGGCTGGTAGATTTTCGGATGCCTCAACGAAAAAAAAGAACAATTTTGACAATGTGAAAAACGAGTTGAAAAGCGTATACAAAGTTTGGAAAATAAATGTTTTTATTAATATTTGTAAAACATGGCGTGCAACTAGTCAATTTACATAGTTCAAATACAGTAGGTTCCCAATATGATGATGATAAATAACAGTTTTGCAAGTAAACATTGCTTTAGCTTGTACCTCTGCCACGAAGAAGTTGTGAAAGAAACATGTTTTACTGATTGTTTTTTTCCTGCCTGGTTGATAGGTTTCGAAAAATCATGGGGACGCTAAACATAGAATCAAATGTGTATGGCCTAAACTGATAACATTGTTTACAGCAAGTATGCTTAGAATATTACCATTGCTAAGAAATGGCTTTATGTCTTGTGTTTTAGTTGTAGTGTTTACTTGTAGACATTTACAGGTGAATATCATAATGTTTAGCGTGTGTTGGCGGCACTTGAAAACAACGAATGCAAATAGAAAACAATTTTTTACAGAATCAACTGTATGACTTTTTATCAATTTAATAGCATAATAGTTATGAAGCGAAAAAATACAATAAGAAATTTCATTTATAAAATGACTTTAAACAACTGTACAATTCATAAATAAAATGACGTGTTAATCAATATGCTAATTGACAGGTGTGTACAAGACATAAGGTGTCAAATTAATGCAGTGTGTTCTATATAAATTTGGGTACGTTTTATGAGTGTGTTTATCTCGGTGCATGTACACAAGTATTTGATTATATTGATAATTATTTACGTGTATTATATAATAGCAAATCCAATGAGACAGTGATACACATAAGTCCACTTAGATCATGTACATTCGTGAATACAAGATTGTTTGTAATTGGTTAAATAGTTACAAATGCCCGTGTATTTAAACACTAATGATGCTGGGTACAACTGAAGTGCGTGTCATTTAAGAAGTGCATATTGAGCTGAAACGAGTACTCTGTGCCTGTTTATAGTATGTTTGAGTTCAATTTCAAATCATTGAAATTTGTATTCACAATAATTGATCTATGGAATGTAAGAAAACAAGACCTGAGATTATGCTATTTTGATTTACTCAAACACGGTTCTATCTTTCGTAGTTTTTAACTTGAATTTGTTATCAACAACCTTGTAATATGAGTTATATATATATATTAAAAGAAAACACACATGTTCGTTGTGTATTTATTGTTGCAAATTAATATCATCTGTGTTTTATGGTATTTACTACAATAGTGCCCTATAAAGCATGGCCTAAGGTACAAGAAAATGCTTGAATAAAGCTATGGTTACACGTTATGTTGTTGTTGTTGTTTCAATGTATACTCATACAGTTAGCATCAGTTGCTAACTTGTGCTGCGTGGTTTTGAATGTCAAGTTGTAATACATGTGAAAACGTATGTCTGTTTGTTCAAGTATATTTAATTACTATGTTACTCCATAACATATTCATTCTATTAATGAGTTTAGTGAATGTTTCTCTTTTTCATTTATCAATAAATA
This sequence comes from Congeria kusceri, assembly GCA_027627225.1. Lineage (NCBI taxonomy): Eukaryota > Metazoa > Mollusca > Bivalvia > Myida > Dreissenidae > Congeria > Congeria kusceri. The sequence goes on from CM051024.1 coordinate 31,544,301, forward strand.
TAAATTTATCAAATATTCAGATTTGTTTTCTATATTTTCTGCGTTTGTGTGAGTGCATTATTAGGCACCCAGACAGGGCCAAGTTGTATTCAAAGATCCATACACTGTGGTAATGCTGACAAATAAAAAATGTATTCGATGTAGTTTTTTGACTAACTTAAGATTATGTGAGTCCAAATGGAATGTACGCCCGTCGGTATGATAGTGTAGACCATTGTCCTCTACATTTGCGCCTCTATAGAATCGTACATGGAATATATGTGTATGTTGTATTATGTATGAAAAATAATGTTTAAGGCGTGGTCTGCATTACAGTTTATGAATGAGTTCAAGCCCACCATGCTCCAGCGTGTTTAAATAACTAGTGTATTCCATGTGATATGTTAAAGCATTGGTAGATAACCTTTGCATATTGGCAAAGTGTTTTGCCATTCAATATATTGGGCAGGAAAGTGAATTAGGCCGTCCACGTGTCCGATCTATTACAACCGTACCTTTCTGTGATTGTTCCAGAACGTATATGCGCACGAACATCGAATGCGAGGGTCTGCAAGCTCTAAGGAGGAATACGTATGCCAATGAATGTACGGAAAACGTGAACGTATATGCGCACCAACACCGAATGCGAGGGTCTGCAAGCTCTAAGGATGAATACGTATGCCAATGAATGTACGGAAAACGTGAACGTATATGCGCACCAACACCGAATGCGAGGGTCTGCAAGCTCTAAGGATGAATACGTATGCCAATGAATGTACGGAAACCGTGAACGTATATGCGCACCAACACCGAATGCGAGGGTCTGCAAGCTCTAAGGATGAATACGTATGCCAATGAATGTACGGAAAACGTGAACGTATATGCGCACCAACACCGAATGCGAGGGTCTGCAAGCTCTAAGGATGAATACGTATGCCAATGAATGTACGGAAACCGTGAACGTATATGCGCACCAACACCGAATGCGAGGGTCTGCAAGCTCTAAGGATGAATACGTATGCCAATGAATGTACGGAAACCGTGAACGTATATGCGCACCAACACCGAATGCGAGGGTCTGCAAGCTCTAAGGATGAATACGTATGCCAATGAATGTACGGAAACCGTGAACGTATATGCGCACCAACACCGAATGCGAGGGTCTGCAAGCTCTAAGGATGAATACGTATGCCAATGAATGTACGGAAACCGTGAACGTATATGCGCACCAATACCGAATGCGAGGGTCTGCAAGCTCTAAGGATGAATACGTATGCCAATGAATGTACGGAAAACGTGAACGTATATGCGCACCAACACCGAATGCGAGGGTCTGCAAGCTCTAAGGATGAATACGTATGCCAATGAATGTACGGAAAACGTGCAGCAATTCGCAGCAAGGATTAGCATTCGTGTTCGATGCAAATGCCGACTGTGGTTACCCGACGCGCGACGCAAGACCATATTATGTTTACTATGCGATCACTTCTGAAGACAAACTTACCTTCACAGAATAGATCTTGCGTGCATCTTTAGCCAAATATAAGGCCAGTTTATCCTGGAAACTAGTAGAAACACTTACCAAATAGTCCCGCCACTGACAAATCGATAGAAAGGTCAACGAAGCAGGAAAAAAATAAGATCGGACGTGGTAAGTGATAACCATGGATCAAGCTTCCTTCGGGTTTGTCCCAACTTATAATACGGCACCAGATTATCAAAAGCTTTTTGAGAAATCAACTAGAGCTATCACTAAAAGTGATTAGTACCCCTACATACGGCTTTGGCACAGATGTAGAGCTTTGACAAAGATGTAGTGCTTTGACACAGAACAATGTACTGACTGACAAAATGACCTGCACAAAAGGAAAAATGGGCTTAGAATGAAAATGATGAGCACAAGGGCAAACAATTCACACATATTTGACCTTATATTCCGGCCTTGACCTTTGACTGATAAGCATGAGACATGTGCGTGATACATTGTTTAGTTATGTGGAGTAACAATATGAAGTAATATTATTATCCTTCCAGGCATTTAGAAGTTAGGCGAGCAACAAAATGTAAATAGTAAACCTTTGACCTTAAATTGTGACCTTGATCTTTGACCTACAAGCATGGGCCATGTACGCGACACATAATCTGGTTATGAGGAATAATTATCTTAAGTTATATTAAAATCCTACAAGCATTATGAAGTTGTGGAGCGAACATCAAATACAAGTATTTGACATTTGACGTTGAATTGTGACCTTGATCTTTGATGGACAAGCATAAGTCACGTGCGCGATACCGTCTGGTCATGGGGAATAATTTCCAGACGTTATATTAAAATTCTTCCGGGCATAAAGAAGTTATGAAGCGGAAACAAAATACAAGTATTTTGACCTTTGACCTTGAATTGTGACCTTGACCTTTGACGGACACGTATGTGTCATGTACGCGACACATCGCCTGGTCATGCGGAATAATAATCTAAAGTTATATTAAAATCCTTCCAGGCATTACGAAGTTATGGATCGGAAACGAAATGCGGCACGTACCGACGTACCAACGTACCGACGTACAGACCAACACGCGTGATTCCTATATAGCCCCCACGTTTTCAAAAAGTGGGGGTATAACAATATCTGGAAATTTCCGCAATAATGCATCACTCATGTTTGATGTGTCTGCAAACCTTATTTAGAGATGACGGGATACATCACGGATCCAAACAAATAGTACACCTTCGGCTCGTGTAATCGTTCTAACGAATGAAAGACAAATGATAGCACCTGACATTTTAAAAAGTATTCTGCAACGCATCTTGTACAGATACGAATAACTGAATTATATTTGAAATCATCTCATTTTGGTATATTTCTCAAGATGATATGCTAATTGCCCATCATAATTATGGCATATACTAGTTGAAAAGGTCCTACGGAATCATGTGCCGCTGATAAAGCGTTATAATTCTCTAGCTTACCACGCATATGTTGCAGATAGCATAAAGAAGTATGAAAGATCTCCGTTTAAATAGATTACGTGTGCGAGAGTGTGCGATCGCAAAAATAAATCATAAACAATAAAATCGAACACTTCACATGGCTAGTTGTTGTGTTGCGACACACATCAATAAATCTGCATCACATTACTCAAATATTGTCTAATCTATTGATATAACCCATCCGGTGGTGAAATATATAATTTTCCTAAAACAAAGCATGTATTGCTCAAAAAATAAAACTTGCAGTGGCGTAGTCAGGAGTAGTCCTGTACGCCCGAGCGTACATAACGAAATAGATATTTAATATCATAACTCAAGAAAATGATTAACTGCTCTACAGTATGCTGTTTGCGCATATATTTCATTTACATCAGCAGTACTTACTTGTTCTCCCTCTTCCGTGAAAGTGTCTGCGTTAATTACTATTCATTCTCACCTTTAAACGGACTATGCCTACCAAAAGGGCCTCAATGGGACAATTGCATTAAAATATCTGAAATGTATATATTAATATTTTAAAAGGTTAAAATAATGTAAATATAAAAGTTGGAAAAGTGTTTGCGCATTCTGAGGAAAAAAAGCATTATATAATTTAGGTCGTGCATGTTTATCTGTGGGTATCTTATATAACCATAGTATACACAAGTATTTCCTCCGAAGATTACCACCCGGATATAGTTTTCGCAACCGTTACATTGACAGCCGGATACAACACCCGGAAATCGGACTCGCAAACGTTACATTGACAGCCGGATACTACAACCCGGTTATCGGACTCGCAACCCTTACATTGACGGCCGGATACTCGTCTGGTACCGTAGCGTATACCTGACGCTAGCGTATTACAACCGTATTACAACCGTAGCAGGTCGTATCATATCTTGGTGAAACCGTGGTTAATCGGCTGCGGTAACCTACAAGTGTCGTTGATATATTCGCAGTCTCGTCCTACAACAACCATAGGTATACGTAGAACGATACAATCGGGTCACGGTGCATCCCGACTAATCACGATTAACACGTCCAGGATCAATCGTGGGCTATCGTAGCCAAAATCGTTAGATAGCAATTAAAATGAAAAAAAAAACGGTGGAAAAAGCATAAAATAAAAATACAATGTGTTGGTTTCGGTAGAATATCGACTTTATTCACTGCGCCACTCGTGAAAATATAAACTTATATGATCATTCGTGAATCAAAATCCATATTCTACCGAAACAAACAAATATCCTCTATGTATTTTGGCAAACTTGTGTATTCGTTACATAAAGTTGAAAATACATGTTTATACGCTCAAGTCCGACTGGCCGAGTGTTGAACGTGACATAGTTTTGATCCCGAACGTCTTTTAAGCAGGGGGGTGGACGTATTTGGCATCGCGTAATTTTTAAGTGAGATATTTGCATCGAGCAATATGGACGTCTAAATGCACATTTTAATGGACATTCGAAGATTTGTTCAGCTGGCAAGTGGGTTTTAACATTATTTTCGAAATGTTAAACGTGCATATTGTGTGGTCTTGTGATAAAGCTTTTCTCTGTTTTTTATTTCAGCTTCGTAGCTTCGAATTAAAAAGTTATTGAAGTCATTATGTACTATGATGTTTGTGTACATATTTGAAAACGGTTTCAGTTTCTGATTTTTTTAAGAGACGCTATAGGAGGTTGCTGTATATATATTGGCTGTTTTAGTGTGGAAAATAACCATATTTAGACTTTATTTGCATTTGCACCACATCTGGGACTTATACGACCGAAAACAAACTGGTTTATGCACATTTTGGCACCCAGTAATATGTTTATGCCCATTTGTGCACAGAGTAATATGTTTAAATGTAAATAAACTGCCATATTCATTATTTGTTTTTATAGTTTTACAAGTTAGGACAGTATAATATTCAGTGTAAACATATATACCGTTTTCAACGTTACTAATACATTTTAACTAAATATGTTCTCAAAACCAGTAGCACATATGTTTACGGATTCTGTTAATAAAAGCCATATCCAGTTCAAGAATCACATACAGCACATTCCAATGCGCCAGATGGATTGACAGACAAACCAAAAACAACTACACCTGCATCGACCATGCTGCAAGAAGCTCAGAAGAAGACATTGTGTATTCATGAAGAAAATGCAACAAGGCTACACCATACAATGGGAATTTAATGAACAGAATTTTGTACTTATTGTAGAAAATAAAAGCTCGTATTTGAGATGTTTTTTTATTTGCATATTTACTGTACACAATTGGGAATTACACAATATAACAACACAGTAAATTGTATATGTACATTTTTAGTATTTGCAGTATTAATTAATAATGTGATTTTTAATTAAATCAAATATTTGTGTGTATGTAAAGCACGTTTTCAAATCACATGTTTGTTTCATTTTACATCAATATAATCACATTTTAAATAACAAAACAGAACAAAACAGAACTTTATTACCCCTAGGATTACAATGATACAACATGCAAAATGCTTATGAACAGTGAACATATCTAAAAAGGAACAGTTACATACATGCATATAGAACGACTAGTTTTAGTATTATATTATAATACAATTTTCCATTTATACCATCAAAAATCTACCAAAAAATCGATATGCAATATATATATTAATCAAATGACAAAAATAATAGTATTAATACCATTCAATTACTTTCAATATAAAAAATAATGTTTCGTGTATGTATATTTAACTTTTTTCCGACATTAAATATGAATAACATATACTCATAAATGTTTCTGATGATAACAAGACGATGTAAAGACAGACTTCTAAATATGTTTATCACACCGAAACACGTTTCTAATAGGATGGTTTATGTGTCGCATTCTTAATACACTATGTATACACCGAAAATGTTTCTAGTCCTCATTATGTCCCCCATTCAGTTGGGTTCTGACGTCTGTAAAATGTTTGTGCATGTGGACTCGAACGCAGCAAATTTCTCCCGACGCATAACCGACTTTCTTTCTGTTGTCTGTGCAATTTAGTAAACTGTAAACAGATACAGGCACATATACGTTTTATTAAAAGTCAATCAAAATCATTGGGTTCCAACGTTATTAAACAATCCAATTTAGTACCATCGGCACTGCCAGTGGTGTATACATTTGCAACAAATAGAGTAACATTTAAATAGATTCTGGTTTCAAGCAAAATTAAAGCCATGTACACTTTTTTTTAAATAATTGCTACGTGGCAAAGGCCAACTACCCACGTATTGGGCTGGAGGCGGAAATATGTCGATAAAACAACAACCACCAAGGAAACGTGCATTCTCCAAATTCAGTGACAGACATTTCATTGTATTCATTCATGAATAATTATTATGTCGATATATGTAAACTACAAATTTCGCAAACTTGATAAATCTTTGCTATGTGCGACATATCTTTGATTTAACAATAATAAACAATTTAAATAGTCCATTTATTAAAATACACAGCCTGAAATGACGACAAAAAGACCACTGACCATAGTCATCAACAACTACCCTGCTGATACCCATAATATTTTAACCCTGCTGTTAAGACAATATATGCATCGAGGTGTCCAGAGAACTGTGGAGCACGAAATCAAAGAAATATGCAAAAATCTACATTTTTCATCCAAGATGGTGGTTTTTTGTTTACAATTTGTATGGTAAACAGCAAAGCGAATACCCGCCTTGTTGATGTGAGTAAACGCTTTTTTTTACTCGTGATATGTCTCACTGAAAATAAATAAATAATTCGTTAACTTATCAAGAATATAAATTTAGCCTTGAATTGTTTTTATTTTTGTTGCAAATTTAGACAATAAAACTGAAAGGGAATTATGTATTGTGCTTTTTTACGGAACAAATATTATAAAACTGTTGTTTTTTTAACATTGGCAAATGCTTAAAATGAAAACAGAATCAATACTATTTTCCAAATAATCAAACTAGGAGACTATCTTCACGTTTATTCCTATTACTCTGTGCACAAATGGGCATGAACCTTTTACTGGGTGCCAAAATGTGCATAAACCGGTTTGTTTTCGGCCGTGTAAGCCCCAGATGTTGTGCAAATGCAAAACAAAGTTTAAATATGGTTATTTTCCATATGAAAACATCGAAACTGTATACAACAATCTCTTATAGCGTCTCTTAATTAAACAACTCAGAAACTGAAATTAAACCGTTTTCAGGAATGTAAACAAACATCTTGGTCAGATCGTGGTTTATCATAATGACTTCAATAACTTTTTTTGGCTGGCAGCTACGAAGCTGAAATAAAAAACCGAGTGAAGTTTAATCACATGACCACACAAAAGGCACGTTTAAATTTTCGAAAATGATATTAAAACCTATTTACGAGCTGAACGAATCTTCGAATGTACATTAAAATGTGCATTTAGACGGCCATATTGATTACCAGATGCAAATGTCTCACTTAAAACCTACTTGATGCCAAACACGTTCACCCTCCTGTTAAGCTTCGGCGTAGGCACATAGTTTTGCTTTATTTTTATATAGATCTAAATTGTTTTTTATAGTCCTTATACTTAAGTTTTTGCATTTAGTTTGTGAAATGACGTCATTAATTTAGGTCTGCGAGATTTTTCAATTAAACCCAATTAGATAACAATTACAATGTGAAAGAAACAGTGGGAAAAAAAGCACAAAATAAAAATAACTTTTTTTGATCTCGGTAAAAGATCGTATTTTATTTCACTCGTGATCATAGAAAATATATATTTTGCGCCACTCGTGAAAATATCATTTTCTACGGACACTCGTGAAATAAAATACGAACTTACACCGAAATCAACAAATATCCTACATTTAATACTATAATCATAGAAATGTCATCAAAATAAGTATAAAAATAAACACAGCTACTCATAATAGATGCCACTTGCTTGTACTCTATCATTAGTTTAGTACAGTTTATGATACGCATAAAAACATTGCAGTTCTTTTGGAATAACGACTTAGTTACAGCCAGCTATGATGATGGTACATCAGATTTGTACATAATAAATCCATTTTAAGTTTTCAATAAAATGAAGTGGTCTCTAACTACTGTTAATTTATTTTACGTCACTAAGGGGAGTATATATGTGTACAGTTCTGACGTGCACTTATCTTTAACAGTTACAATGGAAATATTTTTGAAGCAGTTTTGACGCTGAAATGTTTAAATTGACACCATTAGCGTAGTTTAATATTGTAGTCGTTTTTAAGTTTAAACAAAGCGTGTTTTGGTTTATTTAATACTTTTTAAAGTCTATTTTCTTGAATGTTGAAAGTATAGTGCTTGTCATGTGATCAGGTGGACACCAATTATTATAGTTAGAGAATTCATTATGATTTAACTACCGTTTAGTTGTCTTTTGTTACAAAATATATAATTTGCCGACTAGTCACCACTTTTTGTGCATAAAATGATCTATAAAAAGTGTGCTTTCGTTCAACAAGTTTTAAATTTCTGCCAAGCTTCTTTATTAAATTCAAGTCCTGCAGCGGCGTAATCTAGATTGCGAGCATTGATGCTCTGCATCAATATTTTACTTGCATATGTTCAAGCAACTTATCCCATCGTGGTCTGATGCCTCCGAACATCAAAACCTCCTTATTTAACTGAGATAATTAGAAAATTTATAAAATCTTAGTGAACATTTTGTCTTAGAAAGATTCAGAATACGGACCCAGATTTCATAGCGAAGAGTACATTTTGGGTCAATACTCTAATATTTTAACGCTTCGTTTTTACGGAGATCCATGAAAATACATACATGATGGAAAAGCTATTGAAATTGTGTTTCAAGTCAGTTTAAGAACAAATAATTGTATGTAGACAAAAAAGAACACATAAAAAAAAATGTTTGACCTCGACGTGATTCGAACACGCAACCTTCTGATCTGGAGTCAGACGCGCTACCGTTGCGCCACGAGGTCTTACAAATCAATGGGTGCTTAATACGTTTATATTTTTTTAGTTCAATCGCTATTGTGAGGTGTTATAAAAGCGTAATGTTGAGCATAAACTCAAACAATAATGGTTATTATAAATTCCATACACATTGGAAAAACTATGTTTTTCAAAGAACAAATGCATATCATTGTAAAACGTTTCAAAACGGTTTAGTTTCGAATTCATTGCCAGCTTTGCTTGTATGAAAATACCCGGATGAATAAACTGTTGTTATCCGGATAAATTTCGGATAGTTAAAAATGGAAACTCTTTTAGAACAACAGCGTAGATACCATGAGGAAAAAGAACGCCTTGTGGATGCCATGACGAAGGAAACTTTATTTAGTGCTAAACAGGTTCGTTTATTAGAAACATATTCAGATTCCGAATTGTACTGTGTTTTCGTGACACTGCTAAAGTAAACCGGTTTTTTTAGGGTATACGATAATACGGTCGTGTCGTCTAATGCCCGTTTCGTCTAGCGAACAGTTATGAAAAGAAGGGATGTCTGTTGGTCATCAGTGTGTGGCCAGTTCGTCTAACTGATAATAAGCGTTGTTAATTAGTTCTCACCATAGTTGCAACATCCCAGCTTTATGATCCCCCGAGTCGCTGGGAGTTGCAATTTTTAAGGATCGTTTTCATACCAACACGCCACCTAGAATCCAGGCGGCAACTTTGAACAGTAATATTTTTTATTTTAATGTTTCCGGAGCAGATGGACACCAAAATATCGTACAGCCATGCTTACTACGTCAATAAATGCAGCTTACTTGATACGGGATGCTCGCAGAATAATTTTATTAGTCCAAGACAAATAGAAAACATCATTTTATTTAACCCAAAGAAAAACTACAAGAAAACACAGTGATCGGCCTTTTCGTCGTTTGAGCGGCGTGTTGTACCAAAACAATCACTTATGAACCGATACATTTCTTTGGTTATATTATATGTGTGCTGAAGAATTTTATTTTTAAAAATATTGTTAACGATAGTCAAACGGTGTCCTAGTTTTAGTTATATCAGGGATTATCCTAGAGGGCGACATGGGCGAAATCGTCACCCTATGGTGTCTGACTTCGCCCTGTGATCTGATCAAAGTGAAATCAAAATCGCCGAAAATTTTCAATACTAATGCTTATTCCTCTAATCTTATGCCCACTACTGTCATGGTTTATCTGATTGTGGAGATAACGCTGCTACAATTATCCATAATCGATCTGTAGACAGTGTGAGAAAGTTTGTTACACATCACTGACCTGGCATTGTGTTAATCAATCAACCAATCGGCTAAGGTTATTCCAATTGCGGTGCCCGACTTCGCTTACTTGCTTTCAAAGTAAATCTGTTATTAGCAAAGGCTGTCGGGAACCAAGAAAGCGAGTGCACACTGGGTGATATGATCAACCAGTTTACACTAGAATTTACAGTCATTCAGAGTTATTATTACCGTTTTACGTACTGTAAAAGAATTTATATTCAGGCTATGAATATTTGCTGTTTTCTTAATTGCAATGTTTGACCTTAGAACTGACAATTAATTTAAAAAAAAGAAAAAAAGATACACTAATCAATTATTTTCCATTTCCGCAATTAACACAATCGTAACAAACACGGCGTGTGAAAAGTAACAGATAATCCAATTCCCATTTTGTAGTAAATGACTTCATCCAAACAAAAGCATTGAACAGCATGCGACACCATTACAACGTTATTTCATTCTCCTTTGGTTTCTTTGTTCTGACGCCGACTAACGGCGGGAAAATTATGTTGCACGATTTCCACTTGCAGCTTGATGACAACCAAGTGGTGTACAATACTTGTCTACCTGAGCGATGTATAACAATTAACATGTAGCGATATTAGGAGAAATATCAAGGGCGTTAATAATTTACATTGTCACATTTTCTCTTTATATGATGACATTATTTTAAAGGAAACCAGTGACTGCCTTATGAAGTGTAAGTATCAATTGTCATAAATAAAAACATGAGTGCTTATTTGTTGAAATACTGTTTCTAATGCCAATAAAACTTATTAAGATATTTTGTGTTTATCTTTCATTACTACAGGTTGTAGTCTTTGTAATTAATTAATTATACATAATTCAATTTATTGATTGGCTAAATAGCTGCTTTACGCGCCAGTGTCAGTTGTCGATAAACTTCTCCCTGAATTCAGAAAAAGGAGAAGTCACTTCTCCCTTAAATTTTGGGCTAGGATGATCCCCGGTTATATGTTTGTTGATTAATTTTATTTTTAAAAATATTGTTAACAATAGTCAAACGGTGTCCTAGATTTATTTTATATAAAATATTAACATAAATATATAAAAAAAATTTTTTTTATAGATACCCTCACCGTATGATTGAATGTTGGTTGAACAAAGCTAATAGGCCTATATATTATCTGTTGATTGTTATGTCCCCAAAAAGTGGGAGACATTATTTATTGCACTTGTCCGTCCGTACGTATGTACGCATGAATTTCACGATATTGTGTGGACCCAACTCGTCTTTTAACTGTTGTGTGGAATTCGCCCAAACATTTACAGCTGGAGAACCTTTATGTGTAGATGACTGTAAAGGAAGAAATTTTGGCTGTGGCCAATTGTGTACGAATTTTGACCCCGTATCATTATTTCCACTATAGAATATATATGACAAAAAATTTGTTTTGGCAAAAAAATAGTGTTAGAACATGCCCTTTGTCTGTGTCCAAACATGTGTCGTACGTGGGGGCATCCGTGTCTGTGACACATCTAGTTTCTAGATCTATTCTGCTATTAATTAAAATATTGTTTGAAAAGTAAATAGGAAAACGAGCTTGTAGTTTGACATTTATAGTTGAACCAACTGAAGGTGCGTAGTATAAATGTTTGACGACAACTTTGGAGATGCCCTAGAGGAACATGAGCTGTAGGATTATAATAAGAATTTTTAAATGGTCAAAAAGTTGACTTACGACACAGACACTGGAATAAATCCAGTTTATATGTTATGTTTTATTGAGATGTGAAATTTGGCTAGTCTATTTTAAATATGTACCTAATGCCAATAAACTGTGTGACCGTTGATACTGCATGATTATAATTCTGCTATGGAAAGATATGCAACCATTCAAGACAATTTTTAATAACATTAGTGTAACTTTGTAGAGCTTACTGCCAGATATTTTGGTAGACTAACACGTAACGAAGATTTCATCAAGTGCCTTTTAAGGACTTATCATACACCGAATTATGTGAACAGTTGAAATTTGGTCAATTCAATGCAATTACCAGTATGATATTTATAGTATACCGGGTATATAAAAATGTTTCCGAAATAAAATCATATAGAAATTGCCATCCAGATTAGGTTTTGGGTTTTATAAATAAACCTTCAAACAAGATCATAATAAAAATACAGTGAAACTATGTTTGGCAAGATTATAATGGGAAATTTTGAATTGCGTATTTTGATATGTTGTGGTTTATGATACCCTTTCAATAAGTATTGTAATTCAGTTGAATGCCGTTTATAAAAAAAAATCCTTTATTAACGGTAGGGACAATTTTGTAATTACAGGGTATGCAATAATCATTATTTAAATTATTGCTTGAAACAACTGATAAACATGCTTCTATTAACTTATTGTTGTATAAAAATGTGTCAATATTTGCGGCACGAGTTCAATTGTCAAGTTAAATATAAAATTCAAATATGTGTTTAAAAACAACATTAAGGTACATCATGCTTTGTAAGTCGACAATTCAAACTTTCAAATGATTCTTGTTTGTTTGTTGTTGTTTTATTTTAATTAGTTAAGTTAAATAGCACGTATACATGTATGTCATAATGCCATATTTGGATTAAACTTGTTGCAATATGTTTCCTCACCACATATCTAGAATTAGTAATGAAAAACAAAAATCTTCGTCACAAAACAGTAACAAGAAATTACATACGCTTTTCGGCTAACATAAACTTAGTTTATAATCGGGTATGTTGATACGTATTTATGAGAAACGCGTTTTGCGCAACCTAATTGTCAATACATTACTTCAATACCTGTGGTAACGAGGTTATATATTTGTTCTCACTAGAACACCTTAAGTTCCATGTAAGTCTGCTGTCACATAAAGACCGCTTCTTACGCAGATGTCAGCAGAATATTTTTGCTTTATGAAAATGAAGATATTAAAATAAGACACTGTTTTACATTGTTTTTTCACGGTAAATGTGTGATATGCAGCTGATCAAAGAGATGGTAACAAATATTTTTAAGATACCAGGGAAACTGGAGATAACTACGCGTTGCAAATTTTATACTCATGAAAAGTACGAAAAGGGGCTCCACGTTTATTTATTTCTACATAAGTCTCTAAAACTCACGTACACTCACACATTATACACTGCTTGAACATACAACAGCCCTTGACGCACACTAAGCTTGCATCCGACTGATAGTTAAAAGAGTCTTCGCACTGCCGATAACATTAATCAGTTTTAAATGTCTCCTTCCTTCATCGCCCACCAACAAGCGCCCATATGGGTATACATACTTTTAGACATACTTTCTCTATCGAACAGCACGAACAACAACGCACTGTAAATGTTTTATTTGTGTTGATATGGTAAATTATTTTTGGTTGAAATAATTCAATATAACTTTGTTTAAATAATATTTCAATTACTCAAGTGTCTTCATTGGCCTTTATACATTACTTTTAGACACTTCTTTGAATACTACTCCGCCTACTGAAATAACTGACACCCCTACTGGTCAGTAGAAGCTGCATGTAAAAAACATAGTGTAGTGTAGCCTTTACTTTCCTTTCGATTTAATCATCATTTAAAAACATCCGCACGTAACGTTTTTTTATAAATATTTGTATTGAACATTTCTTCACAATGAACATATAATTTGACGTCGATGGTAATAGATATTGATTTTATTATGATGTATTTGGTTGTTGAAACACGATAATATAGTTGTACTCCAGATTTTGTTTTTTACATTATTTTTGCCTTTACCGAGAAAAACTTTGAGCTGTACATTAATGTACACATTTGCTCAAAGTATTCAGGAAGAACTAGACACCATTGTCAGTTTTAGCAATTAACATTATATAATAACAATAAAGGCGCTAAGCAACGCCTGGCTTGTGTTTGTGAGTTGTTTGGTATAATTCGTAAATAAAAATAAAGTTTATCCATTTGTTGTGTTTTCACTTACAGTAAACACTGTGTCACATATAAGCTCTATTATAATTTAATTTCATTAACAAAACATGCGTTAAAATTGAATCAATTATCCAATTAACTCGCTGTACCAGTAATTAACACCTAAACAAACTGACCACACATTGTTGACGAATCGACATCACATCTGTTCATACCGGTAAGCTAGACGAAACAGTCATTAGACGAATTCACTTAAATCTTTTTTAGAGCCAACTTGGGACCGAAATTTGTATAAAAAGTATATATTTCCCCCCTATATTTAACGTTAAAATACCTACCGAATGTAAACTTTATTTTGAAAAATAATTGACCCAAATCGTACAAAAATTGACTAAGATTGAAGAATTTACGTTATTTAAGTCTCAAAAGGGTTTGACTTAATGGATGATTGACACCATTAAAGTAAACCTGGAAGGAAAAGTACGCCCATTTCGGGGCTCAAACCCACAACTGCTGGAACACTAGCACGGCGCTCTACCATCTGAGCTAACTGGGCGGTTGGTTCTTACCCATGCACACTATATTTCTATTTTTCTCAAGTTAAGATATCCGATACGTAAACATATTTTACGTCACAATTAATTAATAGTACGACCTTATAACAAATTATATGAAGAAATCGTATTGCAGTTAAAAAATTCATAAAACAATGTTTTGCAAATCAATAAAATCTCAGGGATCTAGAAAAAGTGCAATGAAACATATCTGGACACTTTATTTTTCAAATGGATGCACATCAAAACCATATTGACATTCCTTGGGGTGCATACTTTTTCTGTTAAAGTGTGTATGTACAATCTTTCATATCAATTATTTTCAAAATAAGCAGATGAAAGTGACAATAAAACTTGAAAGCAAGCATAAAAACATTAAAATGACGAAGGAAACACTTCAGTATGGAATAAATTAACAAAGTACTAGTGTCGACTTTTGCATCGTTTATTAGTGTTGTGTAACCTAAACCAACTGTCAAGTCATCGTATATACATGTATTTGAGTTTCCGCCTGTACAGACGAAAACTATTGAGTGGTTAAAAACTAGCTTATTGTGCGTTAAAAAGCAAAGTTTGTTCATAACTTTTATTATTTTAAATAGAAATATATGTTATAGTTAATTTTATTTTGTTATTGTATTTATGCCACTATATATGTTGTAAGATCGCACATACACACTTTAACCGTGTATAGTTTTGTTACATGAATGCCTATACAAATCAAATAAGCACTAGTAAAATGGCTTGTCCCAAATGGCATAAGCTCAGCCCATACCATTACAGATAGTTAACTTTTCATTCCTATATCACACATTTTTGTCCTTAATCCACAAGTCTATTGAAACACAAGAAACGATAAGACTGTTAGTGTTACAAAGCACCTCACAGTTAAGAACAAACAACACAAAAATAACACATAATAAAACAACTTTGTTAACAATTTGTAAAAAACAAGTTCATGCTGTTTAAAATATTTTTAATGCCAATCAATGAAAATCACAAACAATTAAGTCTTAACACTGCAAGATAATATAAAATCATTGACAGAACATTTTAATTACCATATTTGCTCAATTATTTGTCCAATTGACTAGGTTTACACATTGACTTTGTTTCAGGCTATTCTTATGGTTAAAAAACTGACTGAGCAGCAATTAATTGGAAAAAAATATTCAGATTACACGTGTATATTAGGTAATTTTATCAAATATCTGTATTAATCAAACAACAAATGTATATGCCCATTCTTTATGTACATACATGTAACTTGCCTTAATATTCTGAATTCCTATACTTGAACCGGTTTTTGCATATGCCTTATACATGTAGAACAAATCCAAAATGAAAATGAAAAGCAACGTATTCTTACCTCTACAACAGACAAAACTAAATATACCTTAATTATATAACCTATGCTATACGCATCAATTTCCAAAAGACCTTTTCATACTCCCATATTTGTGTTTGTTAATTTTTCTTTCATGTGCATCATTGTTATTTTTTTACCACACATTTGGCAACTGGTTACTTTTAGTTGTGCATACACTCATTCTTTCCTATTTCTTTAGCTCACTTGAGCACGAAGTGCTCGGTGAGTTATTGGTAAAGGGGACCTCCGGCGTCGTCCATCTTCCGTCGTCCGTATGCCGTCAACAATTGGGACCGTTTTCGCGATAAAGACTGCATTTTTTATTAAATCTTGACCTAACTTGCACAGTTTGTGTATGACCATAAAATCTCGGATGGGATTGTTATTGGGTCAGATCACACCAGTAACACCAGAGTTATTGCCCCTTTTTCATGCAAAAAAAAGGTGCAAAAATGCCCTTTTCCAATGTATAGACTTTGTTTTCCAGCCAGTCTTAACCAAACTCTCACAGTTTGTGTATGACCATCAGATCTCAGCAGACGCCAAAAATGGGCCAGCTCGTTTATTAAACACATTAGTTATTGCCCCTTGTTTATTAAAAAAAATATACAAAAATTGACATTATTCAAGATAAAGACTTCATTTTTCATCCAATCTTCACCAATCTTGAACAATTTGTCTATTATCATGAGATTACAGTTGAAGTCAAATATAAGCAAGATAGGACCAGAAACACCAGAGTTATTGCCCTTTTTTTTTTGAAAAATATATGCAAAAATGGACATTGTTCAGGATGGAGACTTCAGTTTTCATCCAATCTTCACCAATCTTGCACAGTTTGTCAATGACCATAAGATTAAAGGTGAAGTCCAATATAAGCAAGATCGGACCAGAAACACCAGAGTTATTGCCCTTTGTGAACACAAATAATAAAAAATGGACATTATTCAGGATAGAGACTTCATTTTTCATCCAATCTTCACCAATCATGTACAGTTTGTCTATGAACATAAGACTACAGGTGATGTCGAATATAAGCATGATCGGGCCAGAAAAAACAGTTATTGCCCTAATCAACAAGTTATCAATGATTGGCTTGCACACACGATTTTTTATTCAATGTTGACCACACTTTGACAGTTTTACACATGACCATAAAAATTGATTGATAAAATTTGATTTCCAACAGTTGCAAGACTTGCATGCAAATATTTGTACATGCAACATTGATGTCTTTAGAGCCTGCATTAACATCATTTATCATCATTGGACAGAAAATTACCAAAGAAAAAGCAAAACTACCTTATACCACAGCCATCGCAATTATCGCATTGCAACTAGTTCTCCAAAGACATCAAAATGTACTGTTTCTGCATTTTCCAGAATTGTCAATGACTAAATGAAAAAAGGGCAGGTAAGAATATCGAGAAAAATGATTTGAGAACCATTAGCAAACAAATGCATATCCACTAACCAACTCATACTTTAGTGAGCCCATTGCACTAACCAATGTTTAAATCAAAATTGATCCTACCCCCCTCTGCGTATTGTTCTGATACCTTAATTATCAAACCTGTCACAACAGTATGGTCTTCATCTGTACCAGTTCTTAGGTGAGCGCTTTGGGCCATTATGGCCCTCTTGTTTTATTTATCTTATTTACTCTTCTTTGAAATGGTCGCTTTAATAATGTTATTAATATTATATGATGTGGATGATATGTATTATGTGTACGTTTTGTGTTGTACAAATATTCCTGAAAAAAATATGTGACAAGAAATAAATTCTGAATTCCCCATGCTGTTTGAGTTTAATGGAGAAATTAGGCCGTTACCAACAAAACTGTGTCGGATATCGAATATTCTGTTGTATTAAATGTTGCAACAAGAGCCAGCTGTACTTCCTTCAGTCTTATGTTCTGGGTTTACCATTATGCAATGTCCATCTTGAGAGAACTTAGCTGTTTTTATAATTTTTCAGGGCCGTGATCAGATTAACAAAGACCATCGCATCAGAAATCTTGTAGATGTAAGTATGATAAATAATTTGTGCAACAATGATTATGCATATACAGTTATTATTTTTGATTGATCATTATATTAATAGGTGACTTCTAGAAAACCTGCAGAAAAAATAGTTCTGTAATATTAAATGTAGCCTTATATGTACAATATGGAATCTGAATACAATTCCTAACTACATTTTCTTTCGCTAGATGCTGCATAACTTTTGTAAATGTTTTTACTAATTTGTATAAGGAGCAAAAATAGACCTGCGCCAAACAATTGAGATGCAATATTTAATTCAACGTTTACGCACATAAAAAATCAACAATTTGAAAAAGTCTTAGTCTTTGCATTTTGCCAGCATGATTACATTTTTTTTCGTATTGCTGTTTTCAGAGATATGTAGAATGCACATCTGAACTTCATGAGTTGTACGAAGACAAAGATGGGTAAGCATATAAGTACGGTAGATGGGGAAACATTACATTTGTTATTTAACTTTTTAGATAGGTAAGCATTACATAAATAGGTTAAGAGGGTAAGCATTACATAAATAGGTTAAGAGGGTAAGCATTACATGAATAGGTTAAAAGGGTAAGCATTACATAAATAGGTTAAGAGGGTAAGCATTACATAAATAGGTCAAGAGGGTAAGCATTACATACATAGGTCAAGAGGGTAAGCATTACATAAATTTGTTAAGAGGGTAAGCATTACAGAAATAGGTTAAGAGAGTAAGCATTACATAAATAGTTTGAGGGCAGTGATTCATTTTGAAATCTGACGTTCAGTACAATCGGAAAACCAATTGTCATATGACCTCTGGCATAAAATACCAATATCTGGGTAAATAAAAAAAATTCAAGAATAAAAACAAATATAAATACTAAAAGTCACAAAAATTGTGGCTTTACATAATTATTAGCTTAATGCTATAAAAATAGATTTCATAATTGATCAAGTTTAAAAATGCAAAATAACAACAAGAATTTGTCATGGCTGAGAGCTACCCTAAAGATTGTAAATTGTATGTTATTGTAAGATTATTTTTAGGGCGCAATACATATAATCATTGGATCCCTCATTGTCATAATGAAGCCACGAATAGAGATTTAGCCATTTTGGCAGAAACTTACGTTCCGTGCGCTTACTTGAATCTTCGATGTCACTGTCATCGGCTCTTTGACTGTGCCGATTCGATTCAATTTCAGAATCATTGCCTTGTTTCCAAATACCAGTGAGCGTCCTTTGATTATTGTTGATATCTAACTTTGGTTTCTTTGGTGGCATTACCGTAATACACTGTTGAAAATTCTTTTATTTTACTATTTTATGTATTTATTTGCGGTTGTATTCGTATTTCTAAAGGTTACCTTCATCAGGGGTTTTAATAAACATTCATTTGAGTAACGAGAGCAGCGATAGGATAACTCGTAATAATGCATCCAATCAAACATCGCGATAAAAAACACGGAATGTTGTCAAGGTAAGCGTAAGAGCCATGCTCTGTGATTGGATGAAACAGCCGGTGTCGGTATACTTTTTACCATCTGTGATATCATTCATTGGTTTGTTAAAAAACACAGAATGTTGTCAAGGTAAGCGTAAGAGCCATGCTCTGTGATTGGATGAAACAGCCGGTGTCGGTATACTTTTTACCATTTGTGATATCATTCATTGGTTTGTTAAAAAACACGGAATGTTGTCAAGGTAAGCGTAAGAGCCATGCTCTGTGATTGGATAAAACAGCCGGTGTCGGTATACTTTTTACCATCTGTGATATCATTCATTGGTTTGTTACAAAACACAGAATGTTGTCAAGGTAAGCGTAAGAGCCATGCTCTGTGATTGGATGAAACAGCCGGTGTCGGTATACTTTTTACCATCTGTGATATCATTCATTGGTTTGTTAAACAACACGGAATGTTGTCAAGGTAAGCGTAAGAGCGATGCTCTGTGATTGGATGAAACAGCCGGTGTCGGTATAGTTTTTACCATCTGTGATATCATTCATTGGTTTGTTAAAAAACACAGAATGTTGTCAAGGTAAGCGTAAGAGCGATGCTCTGTGATTGGATGAAACAGCCGGTGTCGGTATACTTTTTACCATCTGTGATATCATTCATTGGTTTGTTTTGCTTCAAGAATTATAACGAATAGATTTTTGGATGTATGCATCCGTCAGACGCACATGTTTAATTTGTATGCGTCCTTACAACAATTATTGCGTCTCGGATGCAGGACGCACGTCAAAATGAATCACTGGAGGGTAAGCATTACATAAATAGGTTAAGAGGGTAAGCATTACATAAATAGGTTAAGAGGGTAAGCATTACATAAATAGGTCAAGAGGGTAAGCATTACATTTGTTAAGATGGGTAGGCGTTATAGTTGTTATGATTGTTAAGCATTACATTTCATGATTTGTTAATATATTTTTTTACTTAATTACTAAACTAAAATCTTTACCCTAGGTCTCTTGCCCTAACAATCGAACAGTGCAGTGTGTGTTGGTAGTGATTTCATTATGGGCCATTTATGTAATGCTGATATAAAATTGTGACTGTAGTTTAAAAAAATCATAAATGTACCATATTTACATCCTTATGAAAAAATGTTGCATTTTAGTTTCAAGATATTCTGTCATTTATCCACACACAAAAGCAGCACATTACTTAAATGTCTAGGGGGACTTTATTTATTACAACCAAACTACATTTGATACCATTGTCAATACCTATTTTGAGACTTTTAAACTTTCATTTTCTAATTACGTAAATGTGTTAAAAATCACACGAATTTGATAAAAACTGCATAATTTTAAGATTAAAACAAATTCCTTATAAAATAAATGCACATGATAATAACATGACAATACTTGCACATGATAATAACATGACAATACTTGAACATGATAATAACATGACAATACTTGCACATGATAGCCACTTTATTATTTTTACCCAACAATGTGAGAGCATTAGTTCCCAATTTTGGTCGAGGCTTTCAAATTTGTAAATGCATTCACACACTAGGCCGTTCTGAAGTGGCAGAATGTTTCTGCCAATACCTTTTATCACCATTTATTTCAATTAAAAGCGGTGTCTGGAAAAAGAAAAGTAGCATGTTGTATGCAAATCATTTCGTGTGTTTTTAATTATTCATGGGAACATCAGTTTCAGAGTTAATTAGTCTGGTTTCCAGAGAGCCATTATTGCATTGGAGAAAAACTTCCAGGAACATGATAACTGAATGCCTTCTGTTTGCATGTTCCCTAACCATCTGCTAATGTGGTTATGAATCAGGGGCTCTGTGTTGCATGTTCTCTAACCATCTGCTAATGTGCTTATGAATCAGGGGCTCTGTGTTGCATGTTCTCTAACCATCTGCTAATGTGCTTATGAATCAGGGGCTCTGTGTTGCATGTTCTCTAACCATCTGCTAATGTGCTTATGAATCAGGGGCTCTGTGTTGCATGTTCTCTAACCATCTGCTAATGTGGGTATGAATCAGTGGCTTTGTGTTGCATGTTCTCTAACCATCTGCTAATGTGCTTATGAATCAGGGGCTCTGTGTTGCATGTTCCCTAACCATCTGCTAATGTGCTTATGAATCAGGGGCTCTGTGTTGCATGTTCTCTAAACATCTGCTAATGTGGGTATGAATCAGTGGCTTTGTGTTGCATGTTCTCTAAACATCTGCTAATGTGCTTATGAATCAGTGGCTTTGTGTTGCATGTTCTCTAACCATCTGCTAATGTGCTTATGAATCAGGGGCTCTGTGTTGCATGTTCTCTAACCATCTGCTAATGTGCTTATGAATCAGTGGCTTTGTGTTGCATGTTCTCTAAACATCTGCTAATGTGCTTATGAATCAGTGGCTTTGTGTTGCATGTTCTCTAAACATCTGCTAATGTTCCTAAGGAAGCAGTGGCTTTGTGTTGCATGTTCCCTAACCATCTGCTAATGTGCTTATGAATCAGGAGCTCTGTGTTGCATGTTCTCTAACCATCTGCTAATGTGCTTATGAATCAGGGGCTCTGTGTTGCATGTTTTCTAACCATCTGCTAATGTGCTTATGAATCAGGGGCTCTGTGTTGCATGTTCTCTAAACATCTGCTAATGTGCTTATGAATCAGGGGCTCTGTGTTGCATGTTCTCTAACCCATCTGCTAATGTGCTTATGAATCAGGGGCTCTGTGTTGCATGTTCTCTAACCATCTGCTAATGTGCTTATGAATCAGGGGCTCTGTGTTGCATGTTCTCTAACCATCTGCTAATGTGCTTATGAATCAGGGGCTCTGTGTTGCATGTTCCCTATCCATCTGCTAATGTTGTTAGGGGCCATATTCTGGAAACAACTTAAGTACATCTTATCCTTAACCTTAAAATCAGCATTTTTTCGATAATATTTGATTTCATATGTAAATGCCAGGGCTTTCATTAACTTTTGCAAACTGGAAGTTTGAACTTCCTGGCCTCTGATTTTGGAAGTTTTGCTCATAATATTTGGAAGTTTTGACAGTATTGCGCTACATAAGTCCTTAGGATTTCAGAAATGAAATTAAGTATAAAATTCAAGGTTTTTTAAGGCCAGTTCTTTTTCATCAGGTGTTTATTTGCCAATTTATTCAGTAAAAGAGGTAAACATTTAACTAAATTACTTAAGTTTTCTTCTAACTTGTTCATCCTTACATGCTTGAACTTCCATGACTGCAATTTTGGAAGTTCTGCAACTTCCATTGCTGCAATTTTGGAATTCCTGTGACAAAAACTGGGAGTAATTTACTCCCAAACTTTCCTTAATGCAAGCCCTGTAAATGATAATGTGCTAAGTGTGTATGAATTATCAACTTATTATTAACCATTGTTTACTTAACAATAAAGGGATTCACACTTTTATATGCAGTTTTAAAAATATTACATTACAAAAATTGGAACTTAGGTGAAAATAGTTAAAGGTAAACTTAAGATGTTTCTAGAATACGGACCCAGTTTGTTTATCGTTAAAGGTGGCATTGGGTTTCACTGCAAAGATAGACAAGAAACATCATTTGCAGAGTACAAATTTACTAAATATGAGGCGTATCGTGGGAAAACCGGGCTTAATGCATGTGCGTAAAGTGTTGTCCCAGATTAGCCTGTGCAGTCCACACAGGCTAATCCAGGACGTCACTTTCCACCTATAGCGGATTAATATGTTTAGAAGAGACTTCTTGAAACAGAAAATACCATAAAAGCGGAAAGTGCTGTCCTCGGATTAGCTTGTGCGGACTGCACACGCTAATCCGGGACAACACTACGCATATGCCTTAGGCCCGGTTTTCCCACGACAAGCCTCATATAAAGTTTGACTCCCAATAATCCAGTGATACAGTCATTGCGATACATGTGCCTGTACATGTTTAAGTCTCTTGCCCAAAACATTATACATGTAGTCAACTTCATTATGTAGCTTGTCATTTTACGTTTTCTGGACTAATGGAACTGAGCAAAAATTTTAATGAACATGCAAAAGCCAGTTTCGGTGTCCTGGGTGAGACAGGTGGATTAGCATGGGGACTGTGAATCGTTATTGTGCATGTAAATTAAGTTCTTGCATTTAGTAGTAATTGATGTTTTTAAGTTGGATTGTCTTTATAAGAATGAAGCAAATTAGTAACACAAGTGCCATTTCTATTTTAAAAAGTTACCAGTATTTTGGTTCGAGTCACAAGTACTCAAACTACTTTTGTCATTAAATGTACAATTATTTCGATTCTGTGACATTGTATAATGACAGAGTTGTAAATTGTATATTTAAGGATTCAGAGACAGGGAGGTATTAATATACCAGGGAAATATGTAAATGTGACATTGTAAATTTAAATACACTGTGATATAGAATATTTTAATATTAATATTAATTATCTTATATTGTGTACATGTATATTTCTATGTCCATGAATATTAGTAAAAGTCTGCAAAATTGTAACCACATTTTAGTACGCTACTGTACCATTGTGTATTTCCAGATTGCGTAAGGAGGAGGTACAAGCCCTGTATGGTCCCAATGAGTACCAGGAGTTTTACTCACGAATGAAGCAGCTGAAAGACTTCCACAGGAAACACCCCAATGAGGTGAGCAGTGTTCTGCCGTGGATGCCGCCTTGCACCATTGGTGCAAAATGATTTGTCCCCACAAAATGTTCGTAAGCGGGTCCGCGGATGCACACAATTTACAAGTAAATAATTCGGCATATTTAGTAAAATTTATATCATTGGTCGTACATCAATGTATAAAAAAAAAATTCCCGAGAACACTAGAAAGCTCTAACGGTAGCGCTTGAGGAGTTCAGATACAGTAGTATCAATCGATGACGTCACACTGTGTAGTTTTAACAGGTTTCATAATTAATGCCTTGTGTTTATAACGGATTTTATTGTTTGTTCAAATTGGAATTTATAATGCAAGGTTATAAGGTATTTAAGAATGCTGTTTAATATTGATCAACAGAACGTTATGAATTAATTAAGAACACAATATTATGTATTAATACTTGTTTGAACAGAAAAGAAAAACAAACATGAATGAAAACAGCTAGGACATACTTTTCAAAACAAAATCTGCTTTGGGAATATTCATGAGGTGTAAAACTTTTTATGCCCCCAGCATCTTGATGCAGGAGGCATATAGTGATTGTCCTGTCCGTCGTTCCGTCCGTGACAAGGTTAAGTAGATTTTACTGTTTCGTCTAGCTCCAACACCGCTTACGACAACACTTTGATACTTACACAGTTGTTGCTTATGACCATACCCTATCCACCCATATCACCCAACCTCACTTTGACCTTGACCTAATTTGGACTTATAATAATTCAAAAGTGCAATTTCTTGGTTACTAGATTTTACCGTTTCATCTAGCACCAACACCACTTACTACAACACTTGGATATTTACACAGTTGTTACTTATGACCATTCCCAATCCACCCATATCACCCAACCTCACTTTGACCTTGACCTAATTTGTACTTAAAATAATTCAAATGGGCTGTTTCTTGGTTAACTAGATTTTACCATTTCGTCTAGCACCAACACCGCTTGCTACAACACTTGGATACTTACACAGTTGTTGCTTATGACCATCCCCAATCCACCCATATCACCCAACTTCACCTTGACCTTGACCTAATTTGGACTAAGAAATGGGCTACCAAGCACCACTGGGGGCATGTGTGTTTATCAAATACAGAATCTTGTTTTGTCTGTGTCCCTACATTTTTGTAATAGACCCTTTTCACACTCCCATTCTCGAGTACTGTAGGAGTTGTCTCCCTTGATAAAGCGAATCGAGAATGAGGCTGACGATGTATTGGTTTGAATTTTCCATAAAGGAAAATTATGTTTAGTGGAGGAAATGTCTAATAAACTTATAAAATGTTGTTTGTTTTTTCATTAAACTTGTCTCTGTTTTATTCACTAAATTATGTATATGTGGATATGTTTAAAATACTTAATGCAAATAATGTAACAATCAGAACATAGCCAAATCTGTTAAGGAAACTATGTTTGACATCATGATTATGTTACTTCATATTCTGATCTGAATTTTGAATGATTAAAACAAGTATATAATTGCTTAATTTACTACAGTTTACATTATTTATTATTAATTAATTAATTAATATTTAATTAACAGAAGCAGTTTGTTTATTCCGGATTCAGTGTCGGCTGGGTTAATTATATAACAGCGTGACAGCTGCAAATAACATTATTATTATTATTATTATTATTATGCAGTATGATCAAGAAAGTGATATCCCAGAGTATGCTTTTTTGTTCATTTGAGTGAAACAACTTAAGAATTCAACCGAGTTGACCAGAATTGATCCAAGACATTTTTGCTTTGTACTCTCTAATGATAGAGAACCAAAACAAACATGACTGATAAATAAAACATCATTATTTAATATCAAAACGTTAAAAAGCAGTGTTAATTCTCGTTATATGTCTTCAAACTTTCTGTACAAACACGTGTACATAAACTATTATGAGTTTAAGCAAACGATCAGGATAATTGCCAATAAAATTATAGTTTTGTCTTATTTGAAGTTATTTTTTTATTTTAAATGATAGTTATTTCACTTGTTATCAAGTAGATTCATGATGTCAGTGGCATAGCTGCCGAGACAGCTTCACAAATTGGTATGCACTTTGATTACGTAATTGTGCCACATGTTATTTTAAAATTAGGACCTATATATACACATTCTGGTTACAGAATAATGGTCATATGTTTATACAAGATCTTATAATTGATTAGACCATGTTTGAACACTAGGAAGTCAGTCAGTCTCAGAGAAAGTACCTAAGGCTAAGCATTTTATTTCATTTTTAGCGACGTTATACTAATTATACTGACACTGTCTGATCTTATATCATAATAATATTATGTACCATGCCATTTCTGTTTATTAAGAAGTAAACTAACTGAATATGTATAACATTTTTAAAGTAATAAACTGTAAATGACTGCTATTCCACCAGTCAGTATTAACCACTATCAATACATCGCGAGCCTCGTTTTTGATTCACCGATAAATTATTGTGTCGTGATGATTGCTAAAAATGGGAATGTGAAACTCGTCTATTTGTCGCCAACTTTTTTAAGCATAGAGGGCCTTTGTTTTCAACGTCCAAATTCACGGCAGAACACTGGGTGAGGATCATCATTATGTTCCAATCTGATTAAAATCAGACATAATGGAGGTTTTTTTTAGGGCCAATTTGGGGTCCATTCCCCAGCTATTCCCTATTCCCCTATATTTACCATAAAATTCCCCTCAAATGTAAGCATTTTTTTTTTTTAATTAAACAAAAATTGACATAGATGGAGGGATTTTCGTAAACAATCCCAGCAATTTTTCATCAAACCAATTTACATGTAGTGCATAATCTAAGTTACCATTTGTAGCAAAACAATTTATTAATGTTTTATTATGAAGTAGAATATAAACATGTAATGATGTTTTTCAAAATAAAAAATCCTTTTTGCCGTCAAATTCCCCATGAGAAGGGCCCCGCCACCTATCCCCAAAGGTGAAAAAAACGCTGCATTGTGCTCAAATTTCGTTATGCATTAACAGACATTCCGAGAAGTTCTGCTAAGTTAGGTATTGTACAGGACCGGCCGGAAAATAACCATTCAGGTCCATGGTCAGGTACTTTTTGGAATGTCTACATTAAGAGCTGAAGACGACCAATAGAAGGTCATCTTCTGGCTTTCAACCACCCAGTCAGAGCCTTACTTTAATGGTCTCAAAAGAGTGAAAGTAAAAAATTTGTATTTTTGCAAAACTACTAGTTAGTAGTATAAAATCACATATTCACAATTTATATATGCTGACTGTGCATTAGGTATGTTGCCAGGTGTTGATTGTTCATGGACTTGATTACTAACAGTCGTAGACATACCCTTGGTTCAATATTTGAGGTGTGTTGTGGGAAAAGCAGGCTTAATGCACATGCGTAAAGTGTCGTCCCGGATGAACACTTTCCGCTTTAATGGTATTTTCTGTTTCAAGGAAGTCTCTTATAAACATAAATCCACTGTAGGCGGAAAGTGCCATCCTGAATTAGCCTGTGCGGACTGGACAGGCTGATCCGGGATGACACTTGATGCACGTGCATTAAGCCTGGTTTTCCCACAACAGGCCACATTTCCACAATCTGAAAATAAGCTGAACATGATATTTCTAGCACACTGATTGGTTGAGATGTAAATAACCTTTTCATAACTCTGCAGTTTTAAAAATAGTACATTGTATAGATCGTTATGAGATCTTACATGTATGTTAAAAAGGTCATGCACTTTAGTCAGATTGGGAGGATTACTGAACAACAAGGCGTAATATAGTCTGAAGATGCTCTTGCATTTGCATAAGTGATTTACATGTTGTGAGAAAAAACAAACAAGAAATGCTAAACACTGATCAAACAAAGCTGAGAACCAGTTTGTATTAAGATGTAGTTGTTTGATCATATACTTGTATACACAATATCATTCAACTGCATATCAGAGTGAAACTTTGAGTAAATATCATAAGTTGATGTAATAGATGTATATCAGACTGTGTGGGTATCTGATACAAATTTGTTTTAATATCTTTATGATAGTTTCAATGAGTTTGTTTCAGTTGAAGTAAGATATACCGGTACTGCACAAATTCCAATGAGTTTTTGTTTCAGTTTAAGAAAGATATACCGGTACTGCACACATTTCAATGAGTTTGTTTCAGTTTAAGTAAGATATACCGGTACTGCACAAATTCCAATTAGTTTATGTTTCAGTTGAAGTAAGATATACCTGTACTGCACAATTTCCAATGAGTTTATGTTTTAGTTGAAGTAAGATAAACTGGTACTGCACAAATTCCAATGAGTTCATGTTTCAGTTGAAGTAAGATATACGGGTACTGCACAAATTTGAATGAGTTCATGTTTCAGTTGAAGTAAGATATACTGGTACTACACAAATTTGAATGAGTTCATGTTTCAGTTGAAGTAAGATATACCGGTACTGCACACATTCCAAGTCTCATGAGTTAACAATGTAATGCATACATATGCTATACATAGCATACATGTTTGTGCTCCCTTTCCAGATCAGTGTGCCCATGTCTGTGGAATTCGATGAGATAAACAAGCTGAGAGAAATTGCAGATGAAAACACAAGTATGTACAATTACATGTAGTTCTGTAATACTAATAAACGAGATTATGAATTTTACTGATCTACACTTTTTTTCACGATTTTGGAAATATGACCTATATCCATGAAATTGTGAGTTTTAGCGTCAATTTACCTAAAACTGGGAAAAATAAATCATTATCTGATTAATAAAATTTGAATAATTATAGATAAACTGCATAAAATAGAACAAAAAAAAAATCATGAAAACAGTTCACCATTACAACTTCACCAGTCTTTATTTGTACACTGAACACCTCTTATTTCCAAACATCTGAAAGTCAAACCATCAATTGGGAATTTTTGGACTGGATTTGGGGAAAAAAGATACTTTTTGCCACTGGGAATATGACCCAATAACGGCTATACAATTGGCCAAAAAAAGCCCTGTATAGTGTGCCTCATACTATTTTGATTGTTTATCTTTCCATCTGGCAGACATGGTGGAGTTTTCGGATGAGGAGGGCTACGGTAAATACCTGGACCTGCACGAGTCTCACACTAACTTCATCAACCTCAAGGGCATGGAGGTATCTGAATCAGGGGCCAGTTGCTCAAAATTGAGTCGTTTCGTGGGAAAACCGGTTTAATGCAAGTGCGTAAAGTGTCATTCCGGATAAGCCTGTGCAGGGTGATCCGGGACGACACTTTCCGATTTTATGGTATTTTCTGTTCCAAGGAAGTCTCTTGGACGGCACTCTTCTAAACATAAATCCAATTACGGTGGAAAGTCTCGTCTATGGACTGCACAGGCGATCCGGGACGACACATGCATGAAACCTGGTTTTCCCACAACATGCCTCAATAATAATCGCTAATTAAGCTAATAGCTGACTTGAGACATTAATAAAATAACTGTATCACAGAGATTTTTAATACTATTTGTTGCATAAATGTGGATGGAAGTTTTCAGTATTTATAATGAATCAATACTGAATACAGTAATTTTGAAAGTTTTTGTCCAGCATTACCTGTATCTATAGTATTAACACTGCGTACAGTATTTGAGAAACTCAATTTCATCTGTACTGTCAAACTTACATAAATATGTAATAACAATTTGTTCAAGAACAGTATTAAAACAATGTTTTATTGTCAGAAATGAGTTAGTCCAAATTTAATACTGTTAGGTTAATTGGCTGTTAATGTTTTGGATAGGGATGGGACCGAATACTAAAATCAATATTCAAATATTTGTTTTAGGTATTCAAATATATTCGAATATTCGTTTGTAAATACTACTATATACTGCACCCTGTCCGAATATTAACCTATCCGAAATATGTATACTACGTGTACGTAGTTGTTTTACCTTGTTTCAGCTGTAAATTTGCGATATAACTTAGTGTTAGGCAAATATAAAGAAATGTAAGATATTGTTAAATGTATTGTTAATTAATTTGTTAATAGTTCCGTTGGATTTGATTTACATAAGTACCTTTTACAGAAGCCAACTAAGCCAAAGGATGTCGGCCATCGAGATGGTTCAGTAAATTAGATGGCTCCTTTGTACACACATTTCTCATTACATAGATTACATGTTGCCTGGGTTTTGTCTAATGACCACATTAAGTACTTCCAAGCATGTGATGGTGGCATTGTTTATTAATTAAGACTCTTGTATAATATACGGTGTTGATATAATGGAGAATAATTTACAAGTGATGTATATTACGATTGACCAGATCATGCTAATTTTGTTAAAGAAATTGATTGGCTGATAATGTATTCATTTTGATTGGTTTACTTAGAGAGTAATTGTAATTTACTGTAAACATGTTAACCGTATAGATGTCACTTAAGGACAATAAACAACAATGTACGCCTTGTGCAAACTGTGAAACCGTTATCACAACATGGCCCAGTTTTATTATTTGTAGATACAATACGTCATATTCGCGCCTCCTACAAACCGTTAATTCGCGGCCCTTGTAAAGACGTGGCCCCCCTGCCAATTATCAATTGTCGTTAATTGGACATGTGTGGCATGTGTTGCAAAAACGTTACACTGCCCCCGCCCACCTGCTAGGCAGGAAATATGACTGCAATTCATGTAAACTTTGCTATCAAACAGAAAAAAACGTGATTTTTAAAAAGAAATTTTGTTCTTTAAATAAATTGAAAATCGAATGTTCGTATTCGTTTTTTTGTATTTGAATATTATCTGATATTCGAATATTCTGTCCCATTCCTAGTTTTGGAGCAACGCGACCAGATGTTTATTGTTTTGGAGACAAAATGTGTTTGTAACATGTTTACAGAAGAGAAATTTTGTAAATTTTAGATAACTGCAAATATGTATTTATTGAATGAAGAACTTTTTCAATGTATTTTATTTATTTATTTGTTAGATATGATTGAATTAGTGAAATGCGTACAATTTTCCTAGATGGTACTATAATTAGGTTAAAAAGTTGTTCAACAAATATTTTAAAAAATTTAATAGCTTTATTATTACGATACAAAAAGCTGCATGGCACATTGTATTCTCAGTTTCAATGTCTATTCAGAGTTGTTAATTCTTTGTTACAATTTCATTTAATCTCTGTTAAAGGGAAAGTGTTCCCAAATCATGATGTCATATGTCAGAGAAATAGAAATTTAAAACAACCATGTTTTTATTAAATAATACAATCAACCATAAACAATTACTTGATGTAATATATCGATGGGTCATCACAAAACTTTGCCAAGTATGTGTTGAATACATGTCATATAGCATAGTTTTGCGCTGAGCCATCAATATTCAGTGTAGTTTAAACCTATATATTGTCTATTGATCAAGGCAAAAGATTTAGGCTAATTGTGACTTTCGAATCTGTTTCCTATGTAGAACCAGTGCTTTGTGTCTTTGAGAGAAAGATCCCTGAGTATGGACCAAACTCGTGATCTCCCTAACACAAAGCTACTGTTAGTTTAATTTTTATGGAATTTTTAAGGATTCTGTTTCTTTTTTTTTGGCAGAAACTGGACTACATTTCATACCTGTCCACATTTGATCACCTGTTTGACATACCAAAAGACAAAAAGAATGCTGCATACAAAGAGTGAGTAGGAGTTGTATGTATACTTATATACCACTTGCTTTCACAGTCTTCAAAATGTTATCACCAAAGTATGGTAACCCCACCCCCACCCGCACACTTCCAAAAAGGGTATTTTCCTTTTCAAATGTAAATACGTGTATTACAATTTAGAAAAACATGGAGTATTTGTTATTAAGTGTTATTGGACTCCTTTTACAGGGTTTTGATGCATGACCTAGTAATGCTGAGAATTCTTTGTTTGCCCCCGGCATCTTGATGCAGGAGGCATATAGTGATTGCCCTGTCCGTCCATGATTTCGTACAAGGTTAACTAGATTTTACCATTTTGTCCATCACCAACTCTGCGTGCAAGCACCCAGGCTGTTACAATGGTCTGACCATATAGCAGAATAATCTTAAGATTATTTGATTTTAATTTTGATATAACAAAAAATTCCGTCAGGTATTATTTGTTGACATCCCTAGATTTTACCGTTGTGTCTTCCACCAACACAACTTACTACAACACTTGGATACTTACACAGTTATTGCTTATGAACACCCATATCATCCAACCTCACTTTGACCTTGACCTAAATTTTGACTAAAAATAATTGAGATTGGCTGTCCAGCACCAACCGGGGCATGTGTGTTTATCAAACACAGCGTCTTGTTAAAATTGATTTTTAACATTAATTGTAACATGTAAGTTGACTTGTGTTTTAAATAGATCCTTTTACCTATTTTCATCCTTCTGAGTACTAGATTCTGTATACAAGTAATTTTTTTAATTTGCTGGATCTCTTTGGAAATCATGAGCTTTGCTTTGGTGAACCATTTACTAGACCCATGGTAGGTCTGTTTTCTCACCTGTAGTGTTTCTAAAATAACACCCATGAACAACATGGGCATACCTGACAGCCGCCTGTCTTCTTATGATAATGATGTTTGTTCACCCATCCGATGGAAAAGTAAATTATTACATGTATTACAGTATCAAATAGATACGAGTATATGTGTATGTTTCCAGGTATCTTCAGTACTTGCTGGACTATCTGGGAGGCTACATTCAAAGGATAAAGCCTCTGCTAGACGTTCAGAAGGTAGGAATATTTAGATGAATATCAGCATCCATATTTGTAAGTTTCTTAGGTAAATGTTAAGATTTACACTTATTCAGTTAATTTAGGGGAAAGATCCAGATGGAACTAGCAGGGTACAGCCCCCTGCTCCTTTTTGGTTCCCACCAGCTGCACCTCTGGGCTGGTCAACACAGAAATGTTGAATATCGTTAGAAATATCATATATTTTCGCTAGAGTTTAATGACAAAAAGCCGAAACCCGTGCTTAATTAAGGATTTAATTTAATTTTGGTTGCGTTCATGAGATTATGAACGCAATGGTCAAACTGGCAAATCCATGATGCGCGCTAGCGCATCAATCCTGATATTTATATCAATCCTTATATTTACATTATATTTGGGATGATTTCATAGCATTCCTTTATATTATTTTTGTTTAACATGCATTTTATTGCCATTCTAAGAGAAATATCACGCACAGCAGTTTTCTTATTGGAACAGCGAAGTACCGCCCCTTGTAACCGAACTACACAAAAAAGAATGCAAACTACGATTAATAAAATAGTTCCCTACAAAAATGTCATTTTCTCCTCATTTTACATTCAATTTCCTGCGACAAATGAAATTTAGTGTAAGCATTTTGAGTCATAACATTTTTATTTTCCTTGCATAAATCATATCGCTACAAAACTAAAAAAGTAACTTAAACAAATGCAAAAATACCTGTGACATCAAGAAGAACTGCTATTTCGGCGGGTATAGCCAACAAGCACCAAACATTATTAATGCTTTAGAAAGATTAATATAAAATAAGAGGTGCTTTGTTAGCAAGACAGTAAATCCACATCATGCATACTTCTATACCACAGTTGAGTTCTGACACTTTAAAATCACACAATTCCTAGGCTGAGAGTTTAACAGATCCTGAATAATCCTGTTTAATTATTAAGTTATATTAACACAACAGATGGAGACTTACATGCTTTTAAATGCTTTAAATCCACACCATATATCAAAATTTTCACTCCGCGAGAAAAATGCAAAACAATTCACAAATGACATCACTAAACAAGTGATGACGTGTAAGCTAGGTCATCGATCAATAGCATCCACACGGGCCTATCTAAGCTCTTTGCTTTGCCTGGGCATAACTTGTATTAGAAAGGATAACATTTTAATATAAATCTCAAAATGCATTTGTTTCTTATTGTACATGTTAAACAATTCATCACTATTAACTGTGATATAAATGCACAATAAATTAGACGATCTAAATGCATCTAGCAAATAGACGCATCAATGTGAAATCATAACCATTTTAAAGCTACGTTCCTGAACCGATGTTACGTCATGGAGATTTTCTGTGGTCGCTTCTAAGAAAAGTAATGTTTACATTAAATGCCATAACATGTACATAGTACTTGCTAGCGAAATGGCTTTGTTTAATAATAATACTTGTAGACCTTGCATGATAGAAAACAATGAAACAAAAGTGAAAAAAAAATGTCAGATTGATTTTTGTAGAAGAAGAACTGGAACGAAATGTTCATGTGTATTAATGATGCAAACATTTACTCAAACGTCAACATTAAATGCAAAAAAGAGTAACATTGAACAGTATAAGACATCTTAGTTCATGTAAATATTCTTGTCGAAATATAATTTGCATAAAAATAGGACACACAGATATTACTACGCCGGTGATAAGGCATTGCGTTCATACGATTATGAATGCATACCCCTTCCATATTAAAATGCCTATGGAATGTAAATATAAACCTTTATTGGAATCATTAAACTGATAAAATTCCAGGATTTACAAAACTTTTAGAAAAAGTCAATAATTTGCCCATCTTTCCCCCTGTTCCTTTTGAGCAGCACCCTGTACCTTTTCTGACCCTAGTTCTTTCCCTAGTTAATTGAGTAAGCATGAAATCATATCAGTGAATCATTTAAAAGAAGACAAGCATGTCAGATATTTCCCTAGTTAATTGAGTAAGCATGAAATCATATCAGTGAATCATGGAAAAGAAGACAAGCATGCCAGATATTTCCCTAGTTAATTGAGTAAGCATGAAATCATATCAGTGAATCATGGAAAAGAAGACAAGCATGCCAGATATTTCCCTAGTTAATTGAGTAAGCATGAAATCATATCAGTGAATCATGGAAAAGAAGACCAGCATGCCAGATATTTCCCTAGTTAATTGAGTAAGCATGAAATCATATCAGTGAATCATGGAAAAGAAGACAAGCATGCCAGATATTTTTCTGGTATTTTCCACCTGCTGCATAATGCTGACAGTCTTTACCACATTCCTTTGTTTAATTTTCATTGATATCTTGTTTAATTTTCATTGATATCTTAATTTTTTAATTTTCATTGATATCTTGTTTAATTTTCATTGATATCTTGTTCACATTAAAAAAAATGAACTATTATTCAGACTTTGTATTCTTTTACATTAAATGTTTTAAATGCAAATTTAATTCAGTTGTTCTCCCCAAGCATCTCAGTGGAATAATTAATTTGATGCTGAACATGGCTGCCTGCTGTATAACATCCAGTCTCAGATATGTTACGTTTAACCTAAGATCATTTTTTTTTATCTTTGTTTCAGTAAAACAAAGCTTTCAGTGAAGAAAACACAGATATGTTTAGCTCTACTAATGATGTCCTATATATGCATGGGTGAAAGTTTTCAGTATAAATAGTTAAATACTGATTTCAGTATATTTGAGTCTTTATCAAACGTAAACTATTACAGAACAATATGTGTTCAGTATTTTTAGCTCACATGAGCACGAAGTGCTCAAGGATGAGCTATTGTGGTCAGTCTGTGTCCGTCGTCCATATTTTACTTCAAACAACTTCTTCTCTAGTCCACTAGGCAGATTTTAACAAAACTTGGCCGGAATGTTATTGGGATGGTCCTTTACCAAATGCCTTCAATTTATTAAAATTTATTGAAAACTGCTTTTCATGGCAACCAAAAGCTTAAAAACTGGAAAACTTAAAAAAATCTTCTCGTCAGACACCACTGGCTGGATTTGAAAATAGTTTTCACAGAAATGCTCCTTGGGTGATTTGTTAAAAAACATGGCCACCAGGGGGCGGGGCAGTTTTCCTTATATGGGTATTTTGGAAACTTTAAAAATCTTCTTGTCTAAAACCACAGGCTGGATTTTAAAATAATTGCACAGAAATGTTCCTTGGGTGACCCTCTACCAAAGTCCTTGAAATTATTTTGATATGTTGAATGTGGCGGCCAGGGGGGTGGGCCAGTTTTCCTTATATAACTATATTGAAAACTTTACAAATCTTCTAGTCTGAAACCACTGGCTGGATTTCAAAACAATTTCACATAAATGTTGCTTGGGTGACCCTATACCAAACTCCTTGAAATCATTTTGATTTGTTAAAAAACATGGCCGCCAGGGGGCGGGGCAGTTTTCTTTATACAGCTATATTGAAAACTTTAAAAATCTTCTTGTCTGAAACCGCTGGCTGGATTTCAAAATAATTTCGCATAAATGTTGCTTGGTTGACCCTCTATCAAATTCCTTGAAATCATTTTTATTTGTTAAAAAACATGGCCACCAGGGGGAGAGGCAGTTGTACTTGTATGGCTATATTGAAATCTTAAACAATTTTTGTTAAAAGCCATTATGATGCTTTACACTCAGGTGAGCGACCTAGGGCCATCTTGGCCATCTTGTTTAATCCAGATTTCACTATTTTCAAAACTCTGCACCTTCACCCATGTTTTTGAGAGACCACTACAAAGTATTGGTTTCATAGGCACATCTGCTCAGTTTACTCCTTGAAAAAGACATTTACAGAATACAAGACATCTGTGACAAACAATGAGGTCCTGTCTTTAAGAAAGGCTATGCTGAGTTGTCAGTCCCTTAATAGATAACAAATATTTTGTGGAAAGCTTTATTATGATTATTATGATAAAATGTTTATTATTTTCAGGAGGTGGATTCTGTGATGATAGACTTTGAACTTCAGTTTTCTGAGGGACAGTTTCCTGGCTGGCCTGTAAGGTTTTATGTTTGTTTTGTAAAAAAGTAGTCTTTCTTTAAATCCAAATCAGGGATGGGTACCATTACAATTATAATTTAATTAATTGTAATGAATTACACTTTTATCTAATAATTGAAAATAATGGTTAATTGAACCAAAACTCAATTATTTTAATTGTAATTAATTAATTACAAAGCAAAATTTTGGCATGTAATTGTCAATTAAATTTCATTATTTTCAATTATTTGTGTATTGATTGTATTGATCGTCAAGAGTTTAATCCAAAGTAGAGAAGAATGCTTCTTTTTCACAGGTATTTATAATCTTTAAGAGGTGATAATCGTTAATACACCTTCCACTGATTTCTAACAGTATCTATTGAAATAGCCTAATGCACATGAATGACACTGAAGAATTGTATTGTTTGATTAATGTTCAAAAGAAACATGCCTGAACAGAACGGAACAGAATTTTGACAATTCTGGCAATTTTGTATGGATAAGGGTTCACACAGTGGAGAGACTTTTCTCAATTGCAGGCAAAGTTTTTCGTCCTGATCGCTGTAATATGAGTGACAAACACTTTGAAGCGCTCATGTTTGTTAAATGTTACAAGATGTTGTGAACATGTTCTGTCAGACTGATATGTGTGTAGTTCACAAAGCAGACTGATGAGTTTGATGATTTTGAAGCAAACATTTATATCAAAAGTGATTGTTTGAAGTTTAAATAATAAATAATAAAAAAGTTGTGTCATTGGTATTGTTTAAGCACTTTCATCTGCACATAATTAATTATAATTAATTTTCTTTGTCAAAATAATTGTAATTAATTAATTACAATCTGAAAATTCATGTAATTGTAATCTAATTGGACAGTTTTCAATTTAATTGTAATTAATTAATTACTTTTTAAAGTAATGGTACCCATCAATCAATCAATCAATCAATTGATCCAAATTAAGTTATTTTGGAGAAAATTTATAACATGACATATTGAAATGTTATTTTCAGAGTTCATATTGTGATTTGCTTGAATATAGCAGACTGAAATATATTGGAATAAAAGAAATATTATTATGCCCCCCTTCGAAGAAGTGGGGGTATATTGCTTTTCACCTGTCCGTCGGTCGGTCAGTCTGATGGTCGGTCGGTCTGTCCGTAGACCATTTTGTTTCCACACGATATCTAGAGAACGCTTTG
Organism: Congeria kusceri; assembly: GCA_027627225.1. Classification (NCBI taxonomy): domain Eukaryota; kingdom Metazoa; phylum Mollusca; class Bivalvia; order Myida; family Dreissenidae; genus Congeria; species Congeria kusceri. The sequence goes on from CM051024.1 coordinate 31,582,400, forward strand.
ACCTACGATCATTTAAGTTGGTATGCTGGTTACTTGGGAGGAAAGGAAGACGCCTATTGATTTTGAGGTAAACAGGTCAAAGGTCAAGGTAACAGGGGCTTGTAACATGAAATTCGTTTCCGTACGATATCTAGAGAACGCTTTGACCTACGATCATATAAGTTGGTATGCGGGTTACTTGGCAGGAAAGGAAGACGCCTATCAATTTTGAGGTCAACTGGTCAAAGTTCAAGATGACAGAGGCTTGTAACATGAAAACTGTTTCCTCTGTAGACCATTTCGTTTCCGCATGTTATGTATAATACGCTTTGACCTGCGATCATCCAAGTTGGTATGCTGGTTACTCGGGAGGAAAGGAAGACGCGTATCAATTTTGAGGTCAACAGGTCAGAGGTAAAGGTAACAGGGGCTTGTAACATGAAAACTGTTTTCTCCGTAGACCATTTCGTTTCCGCAGGATATCTAGAGATGTTTTGGCCTATTTGATGTTTAAATCAAACAGATAACAGGTATCCTTATATAATAGACTGTAAAAATAAATCCATAATTATACTCTATCTTTCTTTCAGCTTTATATTTACTTTCTAAAGCATCAACTTTAATTTCCTCCACATGTGTTAATGTGCACATACAATATTTAAAAAATCTCTTAACAATTGTACATATTGACGACTTGGCTGCAAGTCGGGGGGCATACATTTTTTACAAACATCTCTCGTTTAATTTCTTAATTGCATTAAAACGTAGAACATTAATAGCTGTGTGACAGGTTAAAAGCAGAGAATACACTGGTGATAAAAAGAATCGGTATGAACCATTCACAATAGACTTTGTCCCACATATGTCAACCATATGTAAATTAATTTTGTGTTTTATCCAATCATTTCACTGGGTATACTCGTGTTAAACTGTTTACCAACATGTACATGTAGCTTATAGGGAAAGATCCAGAGTAAAGAAGCTGGGTGCTGCAACCTGCTCCTTTTTGCTTCCCCCATGCTGCGCCTCTGGACTGGCCAACACAGAAATAATTAATATCTTTTGACATTCAATATTTTTTGGGGCAAATACTAAATGGTAAATGAATAACCTACGTTTAACAACCTTAATTAGCAGCAGTTATTGAATAAATACCTTGGATTTACCAAATTATTAGAAAATGAGAACTGGTCCGGCTTTCCCCCCTGCACCTTTTGAGCAGCACCCTGTACCTTTCTGGATCCTACATCTTTCCCTAAGCTTAACCCAAAAACACCTGGTTAAGCATGTGAAGCACTGGCCTAAGCATTGAAGGTGGATATCAAAGGGGCGTATCGAAAGTATTTACCATTAATATAGACTAGTATTAAAACAAGACATATTCCAATTGTCCACAAATATATTTATTCTAGCAGCAATTATATATTGATGTTATTGTTAAGAAATAATTTATACAACGCCTAAAAAATACTTTTTCGATGCACGGTTCCTGCAGGAATGGAACTCGCGCCTACAAAATCGCGCACTTCAATTTTCTTCAAAGACTTCAAAGACTTTCCTATGCTACACTACAGTTATCAATAGTGCTTATGCCCATAGTGGTACTTGCGTACATTTCATTCATATCAATTTTACTACTACTCTAATTTTCCGGTGCCCACGAAAAATGTCATGGTGACAACTTTATATATTTTTGTTTGTTTATAAAAACAATTGTTAACCTATGATTTAATGAATACTTCATAAAAAATAATTTTATTTTTGAAAATGTTAGAACGATACGTCCCTTTAAACTGTTAACAATAGCTGGGTAGGAGTTCAAAATACTGACTGAAAAGCTTTGTTCTGTATAACTATATCCATCATCGTGTTTGTCTGACTGTTTCAGAAAGAGACACTGGGAGCTCTGGCCCACACTGGTGCACACTTGGATCTCTCTGCATTCTCTTCATGGGAGGTCAGTGCAATATCATCATTCAGTATGACTGTGAGCAAATATGCATACAAGTATCTCAGCTATTTTAACAATATCATCATTCAGTATGACTGAGCAAATATGCACACAAGTATCTCAGCTATTTCAATCATTTCACATTATTTCTTCGTTATTAATTGTATTACATGCATCTGCTCATTGATGTGTTTTGTGCATACTATAATTTTGATCTATATGACTGTTGAAAATGCAAGTCTTGGAAATAAACATAAAAACACCAAACCATTGACAAGTATTTTTCAATTAACCCCAAAATTGTAAACAAAAACGTTTTTCTTGTGCTATAACTATTGCTTTTTGCTCCACCTGTTTTCAATAAAATATTCACAGTTAATGTTTATTCAATCTCATTAAAATAATCTCCTGTCTGACGCTATTATATTATCCGCTGACTGGATCTGATGACTTCGCATTACGGGTCACGTTCAGATGACCTTTTTAGGAGCCAATCAAACTGTTGCCTTCAAAATTTTGCGTTATAACTTCATATATAAACCACAAATACTATGCACAAAATTAACCTGAACTTTGTATGTTTACTCGCCTAAGGTACCACTATATCCATTGTTAACCGTGTGAAAATTAACTGTAAATTATTTATCCTGAGGATCAGCTGGAAATGCATCACTTGTTAAAATCCGTGGCCAAACATTGCTGTGCAAAAGGTAATTAAATTGGGCGCAGCAGGGCTGATGTTTTACTGTTTGGAAGGTCATTTGAACGTGACCTGTAATACGATGTCTTCAGCTCCTAACAATGGTAGGATTAATTTGATTTTAATGAGATTGATGTTTATGCTATTTGATAGGTTGATCTACAATTATTTTACTTTACATAGGAGCTGGCTTCTCTGGGTTTGGATCGTCTCAAATCTGCCTTGATGGCCCTGCGACTGAAATGTGGCGGGTACGAGTATCATTATATCAGTGTAGTCTACTTTCTACTAAATAAAATGATGTCTGGATAACAATGAAAACCAAAGACAAGAGTGTAAAACGTCTTTCTAAAATACAAGTACCTTCTAATGAATTACATGATTTGTGCCTCACATTTAGCAGACAATCAAAAGCTTAAAAATTCTTGCTTAAACATGATTATTCAACAATTCTTATATACAAACATCCATTATTTGGTAACTATCAGAGTTAAAGTACTTGTAAATTAAGTATTTCACTGAACATTTATGTGAGGCATGTTGTGGGAAAATACCATTAAAGCGGAAAGTGCTGTCCCGGATTAGCCTGTGCAGACGACACTTTATGCACATGCATTAAGCCTGGTTTCCCACAACACGCCTCATATGTAAAGAACCAGGACTACCTCTAGCAATAATATCTATTTAGCTTATTTATTTTACTGTATTAAAAATCCTACTTGTTTTGGGATATTCAAGAAGACTTTATGAAGGAATAGTAACCAGACTTTTGTATTTAGCGGAATATTTGAATTTTGTACACATTGCCTTGTTAGGAGAATGTCCATGTGCACTGAGATCAAACTTGTAAGACTTATAAAGTTTATAATCAGAGCCTTTTCCAGAGGCTGGGGATGTTGCCCAGGCCATAGGTTTTAGGGGATAAAATTGCAACAAATTTAAGTCAAGGGTAACAAAGAAAGCCCTTGCTATATAGGATTAAAATGCCATGTTATTATTGCCATGATATGTTTTCAGTACCCTGGAGGAGAGGGCTCAGCGACTGTTCAGCACCAAGGGCAAGCGCCTAGAGGATCTGGATCCTGCCATGTTTGCAAAGTCAAAACCAGGCCGAGCCGGCAAGGCTAGGTGAGAAGTTTTAGATATTTATTAAAGGGTTGTGATTCTTCCTGCTTTCAGCGGATTTCCTCCTGTTGAATGCCAAATTGTGTATACAAATTATACAGGGCTTGCATTAAGGGAAGTCAGGAGTAATTTACTCCCAGTTTTTGTCACAGGAATGCCAAAATTACAGCCATGGAAGTTTCAGGACTTCCAGAATTGCAGCCATAGAAGTATCATCATGTAAGAATGAACAAGTTAGAAGAAAAATTAAGTGATTCATCTGAATGTATACTCTTGAACTGAATAAATTGGCATATTATAAACATCTGATGAAAAAGAAATGACCTTAAAAAAAAACTTGAATTGTATACTTCATTACTATTCTGAAATGCTCAGAACTTATGTCGCGCAATACTGTCAAAACTTCCAAATATATGAGCCAAACTTCCAAAATCAGAGGCTGGGAAGTTCAAACTTCCAGTTTTCAAAAGTTAATGAAAGCCCAAATGCAAAAAACCCCAGACTTTGTCTTTTCCCGATATGACAACAAGCAATAGGTACTCTCTACAGACTGGTTTATGATAGTGCACATAATTTATTACGCAAACCGTTAATTTCCAATAACGTGGCAACAACTAGTAAAATAGTAATCAGTTAGTTAGTTGTTGTTTTCAAGCAGTTGATTGGACAAATGCACAGTATTGATTGAAACTCAGAAGAGATTAAATAAAGGTTAACTTGTTTTAGACTAAGTGTCTATTAACACATTATAATCAATTATTTGTGCAAAAAGATCAAATTGATTGTCTTATGGATATTTAGCTTACTGTGAGCTATTGTGGTCAGTCAGCGTCCGGCTTCTGTTGTTCATCGTCAATAGCTGCTGAAACCATTTCTTCTCTGAAACCGCTTGTTAATGGTTTAAACTTAATTTTTTTCTTGAACCTAAACTTCTATTCATAGGGAGAGTGAGAAGCAGAGGGAGATAGCAGGACTGGAGGCGCAGGTGTATCGCTTCTCAGAGTTGCTCAGCGAGCAGCGTGCGGATACGCGGGAGAATGTAATCCGTAAACAGGCGCGCACGGGCGAGGAGAGAGAGGACTCAGACGAGGAAGATGCTGCTGCCGACAGCGATGATGATGATGACGACGTACCGTACAATCCGAAAAATCTGCCCCTTGGCTGGGATGGAAAGGTAGAGATAGAATGTGTTTTTGCTCTGATCTCTTTGGGTTAACATGTGAAGTTTAAAAGTAAAATATTTTTATTGATTGTGCTCTGGTTTTTCAATCTGATTGTTTTGGATGAACTTTTCCATTTTCAAAACGAAGGAGAAAGAATATAACTATCAATAACACATATATCTTTATAATTTATGTATAAAACAGTTTATTATTATATATAGGGAAATTTGTACGTGTATCTTGCTTGAGATGTGCATGTGCCTTTTCAAGGAAAAAAAATTACATAAATGCATAAATCACAAAGTTTGTAAGTTAATCTAAGCATATAAATATCCTATATATTACTAAGCTGAAAAGTTAATGTATATGACTAAGCTTGAAAGTAAGATAAGTTTAGCTGCAACTGTAAGAGAAAGTAAGATAAGTTTAGCTGCAACTGTAAGAGAAAGTAAGATAAGTTTAGCTGCAACTGTAAGAGAAAGTAAGATAAGTTTAGCTGCAACTGTAAGAGAAAGTAAGATAAGTTAGCTGCAAACTGTAAGAGAAAGTAAGATAAGTTTAGCTGCAACTGTAAGAGAAAGTAAGATAAGTTTAGCTGCAACTGTAAGAGAAAGTAAGATAAGTTTAGCTGCAGCTGTATCCTGCTGATGCTGAACACATGTATCCTCTGCTGTTTCAGCCGATCCCCTACTGGCTGTACAAGCTACATGGTCTCAATATCAGCTACCAGTGTGAGATCTGCTGTAATGTCATATACAAGGGACCAAAGGCTTTCCAGAGGCATTTTGCTGTAAGTTGAATGTGTTTGAAATGAGCTTATAAGCTAAGTTAATAATTGGTTTTACAGTACTGTGATATCCATAATGGTCTCAGCCTTATGCTGCAATATTGGCTGAGCACCAAAAATGATAATGTACATGCAGTACAAATGAGGTGCATCGTATGAAAACGGGGCTTTGTGCATGTGCGTAAAGTGTCGTCCCGGATAAGCCTGTGCACAGGCTAATCCGGGACTGCACTTTTCCCCTACAGTAAATTTATTTTTAGAATATACTTCCTTGAAACAGAAAATGCCATAAAAACGGAAAGTGCAGTCCTGGATTAGCAAGTGAGGACTGCACAGGCTAATTGGGGACGACACTTTACGCACATGCATTAAGCCTGGTTTTCCCATGACACGCCTTAAATGTATTTTGAACTTGATATATTTTTGTAAATAGTCTGTGCTAGTATGTATGTGCATTGTGTGGCCACTTTCTTGAATCTTTCTGTATATAATGTTGAAAAATAGCTGTATTAACCCGTCTTTTGACCACGTATTTATCCTGTTTTATACATCTCTAATATATTATCAGTTTATATTAATCTGTATCAAATTATACATTTATGCATGCGCTTTCAGGTAATATACTTCTAATTAAACAGATTTAAATATAAAACCTATGTCAAGTTATTAAAACAAAAATATTTCTCCCCAGTGCGACATCTGTTAAGGGTTCTATGCATACAACTGAGACTGTCCATTGTGATCTGTTGCAGGAGTGGCGTCACGCTCACGGCATGCGCTGCCTCGGGATTCCCAACACGGCTCACTTCGCTAATGTCACATCCATCGAGGATGCTCTCTCATGTAAGTACTGCCATGGATCATACTATTTGAGTGTTTTAAGAAATGGGATCATTGTATCTGTTACATCCTAGGATGGCCATGCAGTTGTATTTCAAGGGCTTTTATCCCTACATCAAAATATACATTCCTTTTCATTTTTATGGTGTAGTTGCTCAATGATAGCAATACTTGTATAGGTATTGATGTGTATACATAAGAATATACATCATACTTTATGTTTACTTATTAAAATGTACAAATCAGTGTGTAAATGGTCATAGTGGATGTCAGAAGAAAAATATGCAAAGAGCTCTAACAGTAATAACACATGTACATGTTTGTTTGAAAGTGAATTAATTGAGTTTTAATCAAACAGTGTCATAGGCATAATCTGTTGCTTCAACTGTTGCCCAGTCTTGGAAAACGTACCATCCTTTAGGGGTAAACACCAAATAATAACACTTCCTTTCTTTTACATGTTCATATATAATTCTAACATGATACTTGCCGAGTTTCCTATAGACAAAGAACACAATTATTGTTGTTGAACTAACCAATAAACAACGTACAAAGTAGTCCCGATTCTAGTGGAGCATCGTAAAATGTAGTTCACATTACAATTGCATAATATTTGTCAGATCATGTAAGAAGTGAAATAATTTTCGCATTATCGTTGGTTATCGACCAATAAACAACTCTTTGTCATTCTGATGTGTGGCTATTAAACCACTCAGCTTAATGTACCTCATGGTTAAATTACTACGCATCAGAACTCTAAATCATTAAAAAATTGTTTATTGGCTGATAAATAGAAAATTATTTCTTAATTAAACTTAAAGAGGGCTTTTGTACTTTGCTGGTCTATCTATTTGACAATGTAATGGTATGTAAGGATGTGTCTATGTTTTTCAGTATGGCAGAAGATTAAATCCACCAAGGAAACAGACAGGTGGAGGCCAGATGCGGAGGTAATCTATATGAGGCGCGTCGTGGGAAAACCGGACTTAATGCATGTGTGTAAAGTGTCATCCCGGATTAGCCTGTGCAAGTCCGCACAGGCTAATCCAGGATGGCACTTTCCCCATACAGTGGATTTATATTTAGAAGAGACTTCCTTGAAACAGAAAATACCATAAAAGCGGAAAGTGCCGTCCCAGATTAGCCTGTGCGGACTGCACAGGCTAATCCGGGATGACACTATACGCACATGCATTAAGTCCGGTTTTTCAATGAAGCGCCTCATATATATATATATTCATACAATTTGGGATAACCATTCGATACGTAACGGTAATTTTACATTAATATTTCCTTGTCTGTTACAAAATATAAATATATTTAGAAACATTCTAGTAACACCAGAGCATTATAATTATATGTGAAAAATTATTTCGTGTTTTTAATTCACAAATTAGCAAATGTATTTCCAAGATGATTGCATTTTTTTATCAACAGAATTCACAGCAGTTTTGAATTGGCATTATTCCTGCCACAGGCTCATAATTTTCTGAGTCTTAACTGTCAAATAATAAAACAACACCAACTACAAATTACTATTACATGGAATGGTTTTGTTTGCGTTTTGTATTGTTATTGTATTGTGGCAACTGCTTGATCTGGAAATAATGATAACTAATACTATGTAAAGTTAGTGATTTGTTGGATAACTAATACGATTGAAGTTAGTGTTTTGTTGGATAACTAATACAATGTAAATTTAGTTATTTGTTGGATAACTAATACAATGTAAAGTTAGTGATTTGTTGGATAACTAATACAATGTAAAGTTACTGATTTGTTGGATAACTAATACAATGTAAAGTTAGTGATTTATTGGATAACTAATACAATTTAAAGTTAGTGATTTGTTGGATAACTAATACAATGTTAAGTTAGTGATTTGTTGGATAACTAATACAATGTAAAGTTAGTGATTTGTTGGATAACTAATACAATGTAAAGTTAGTGATTTGTTGGATAACTTATACAATGTAAAGTTAGTGATTTGTTGAATAACTAATACAATGTAAAGTTAGTGATTTGTTGGATAACTAATACAATGTAAAGTTAGTGATTTGTTGGATAACTAATACAATGTAAAGTTAGTGATTTGTTGGATAACTAATACAATGTAAAGTTAGTGATTTGTTGGATAACTAATACAAAGTAAAGTTAGTGATTTATTGGATAACTAATAAAATGTAAAGTTAGTGATTTGTTGGATAACTAATACAATGTTAAGTTAGTGATTTGTTGGATAACTAATACAATGTTAAGTTAGTGATTTGTTGGATAACTAATACAATGTAAAGTTAGTGATTTGTTGGATAACTTATACAATGTAAAGTTAGTGATTTGTTGGATAACTAATACAATGTAAAGTTAGTGATTTGTTGGCATGTGATTGCAGGAAGAGTTTGAAGACTCGCTGGGGAACGTGGTCAACAAGAAGACGTATGAGGACATGAAGAGACAGGGCTTGTTGTAGGGAGACTTGCTGGTGGATTGAATGCATTGCTAACTTCATCTTGACCCAGGGAAGAAAACAGCCTGCAAGAAGCATAATTAGGAAATTAGAGACCGTCTGTTACTGTACAATATTATACATGTATGTGTATTGTTTTGGTAAATGCAACTTGAAGTGACAATTCATTTCGATGAAAAGGTTTTTATGTGAACTTGTTAAATGACAATATTTGGGGACTTATCCATTATGTAATTATAAAATTTCTTCATAAACTGTTACAGATTCTGGAATCAAGACAATGAAAGTACACTGTCACAGTGTCGTCATTCTTGAGGATTTTTTTCATGTCATCATCAATATTTTACCATTTATGAAGAATTCTTTTGCATGTAAATAATGTAAGAAATTTTCAATAAATGGATTTTAAGAAAAGAGACTTCATTGTAGTCCCTCCTCCGTGTATGTTGTCTGTGTTAAAAGTGGATACTGTTTATGTCTTTGTAGTGATTTACTGTATGTTGTGTTATTGGGGTATTACAGTTAGAAATACCAACTGGAATTACTTATGTAATGCAAAAATAATATTTCATTTAGATTTATGTTGCTTTTCATTCCATATTTTCATTACAAATATTAGACACTGCTGAATACCATAACATTAAGTCACTACAGTAGAATATCTTGCAAACAAAATATTTTTCTCGAGCCCGCCTGCAGTCAGTGCGACTTAGTTGTCACAATGGCGGTGTATGTGCATGAGTGTGAGCGTCTGTCCTATCTTGTCCGGACTGTAACTTCCTCATTCATAAGGCAATTTTAAAATAACTTGCCACAAATGTTCACCATGTGGAGACGGCGTGTAGCGCGCAAGACTTGTGTCCCTAGCTCAAAGGTCAAGGTCACACTTGAAGGTCAAATATGGACATAATACAGCTTGTTCGGACTGTAACTTCATCATTCATCAGGCAATTTTAAAATAACTTGCCACAAATGTTCACCTGTGGCATACATGCCATACATTTTTCAGGCCAAAACGGGACATGGACAAAAAATCGCCGGGACATTTGACATTTGAGCGGGACACCTATATATACACTAGCCTATTTTCATGACATAAAAAGTTAACGCAATTTACTCACAACGACGTTTGTCATTGTTGTCCATAATGTGTACCATAAATATTTTCAACTATATAGTAATTATATATATATATATTTTTTTTAATGGCGGTCAGTTAACCTACTCACACTTTTCCAAGGTAAGCTGGTTTACCAGTACTAAGTGCACATACTTATGCCAGTAACTGACATCTGCCCTACTTGAATCAGAGGTAGGGGGAGAATGGCCGTAGAAATAATTTCATGACGAATCCCAACACAAGTTATGTGGCCGGGCTGGGAATCGAACCCGGATTTGTAGTCCAGCACTCTACCAACTGAGCTAGCCGGCCCGGCTATATAGTAATTATAACATCACGTATGAACATGCGTATAATAAAATGTAATATATATGAAAAGTACAAACACGTTACATGGGATTATAAATACATATTAACAATATAGCCTACGCGTTTCGACAAAGCTCATCAGGGCATAATACAATATATCAAAATGTCATAGAGATAACGTCATTTCAATTATGACGTCATAACGTCAACAATTATTATATAAAATTTATTTGTGGTTTAAATATAGTACCGCTTGTGATCACTTTCTCTAGAGCGCTACCAAATGTCGTCCACATTCTCCGGAAGCATCTGAAGACACTCCACACATCTGACCGCATGAAAAGTGTGTTCCCTGAACCTCCGTTGGCAGCACTCAGAAGAGACTGTAACCTGGAATACATCCTGGTACACAAGAAACATAACAGAATGTTCTTCCGGGGGCCAAACAGGAGCGGACCGTGCGGTGCGCAGAGGTACGCAATCTGTCCGTATATGATGGAGGCCGGAGAGTTCACCGATATAGTTGGCAACACGTACACTGTGAAGAACGAAGTAACCTGCAATTCTACCAATGTTGTGTACGCTGCAAACGGTGTGAACGCTGCAAGAGCTTCATATACGTGGGAGAGACGGGGGACAGTCTGTACCATTGACACCTTCTCAATCTATCGCGTATAAGAACAATGCACAATGACCCGGTGGCCGAACACTTCTACACCAATGGCCACAACGTTGCGTACTTCCGGATCATGGGACTCGAGAAGCTAAACGGGTCCGATGAATACCGGAAGACCACGGAGCAGCTATGGAAGCGCAAGCTGAGGACGTTCAAACCCTATGGAGTCAATAGCAAGGACTAATCGATCGGAATCTGAAACGTCTGTCTGAATTTTACTGTTCACGTGCTATTGAGTACTGACAGTGTATTGTATTCCTTATTTACTTCTTCTTACTCTTTCTAAAGATTTAAATTCAATCGATGAAAAAAGTTAGATAAATCGTGTTGCTAGTTGTGCCGAAATGTCACGTGATATTAACATTGCAATATATCAAATAAGTGCATTGTAACCTTTACTCAAGCTCATTGGGGCGCTTATTGTGTCAAAGTGTTAGTGAACAACAAAATGTCAAATGTTCCAAAAGCATCGGTAATCGTAGCAGGCGAAGCATCTGAATCAGACGAGGACGAACAACAGCCTCAGGAAGTGGACAGCAGTCAAGTACAGGTTATTATCTTTAGTACTCATGCGCACAATGTTTTTATATCACTGGGTTGATCATCGCGAAAACATATTATATTTCGTGGTTAAGGCTAAGAAACACTAATAAACTATATACTAAGCAACAACGTCCACGTAATGGCTTACCGGTATTTAAAAACTTACCTTATCCGCAATTTATACATTTAATATCAAGGTCCTGTCCAGTGTTGGGTTGATATTTGGGCTACTGTTTACACCAATTTTCAAAGCCAAACAGTATAACACTTATATCTTATACTGTGTTCTGATGGATTTGCGGTACTATCGATTTGTTCAATAATCCAAAAGGTAAAAATAACACTTGCAACTTTTAATAAACGATTATAAGCTGTAAAAATATCTTACATACATGACAATCAACAAATAAATAATTATTTAATTCTGAATCCTGTAAAACACCAAACCACACAACACTGTCTATAAGTTAAATTTGACAACTTGCATGACGGAGTTGCGGTAATCGGTAACAAAGAAAGCAATCCCTTCCAATTTTGAAAATAAATAGTGTACATTAAAACCTTAATTACCGGAAAGAAAATAACTTGTGTACAAACCCATGGGGAACTACTCCCACTACTTTGGCACAGATGACAGAGTAAAAACAATATTTACTAAATACTTCAATGAAATCGGATGAGACTCTTAGCAGAAAAGCATTCTACAAGCAAGTTTTAAGAAAACAAATTGTACTTAGCAATATTCTATGAATTTTCATATAGTTTTCATAATAAGAAGCCGAGTCTAGGAAAAGAGTGGGGTTTTGTTTACAAAGTAATGTCCGCTAGATGATGTTTATCGTGTACCGCGACTCCGTCTGTACCGCGACTCCATCCGAATAGAGTATACAGATAACTGACATCAGTATTACAAAATGTATGAGCATGCAACATTGAAATATTTAACAAATATTCTCAACAATTTGTTGACATGAAGGCTGCCTCTGGTGAAGATGCTCCAAAAGAAGAAGGCAAGACGGCCGGTTTGACAGGCACAGTTGTGTCGGGTGAAGCTTCAGAGTCTGACGATGAGTATGAGATGATAACCAACGACGGAGTTACGCTGCCTCCCCTAAATGGTATAGACATTTTATGTGTAAATGTCTCTCCTGTTTTAGTAAAATGTAACCTTTCACCAACTTCATGTTTCAAAAGCTAGAAATTAGGTGCCACTCACCCTGATTTTTGACCAAAACCACATTCTCAGTACAGGACATTAGGTGTTAAATAAATGAATAATGTATCAAAATAACATATACAATGCAGCTATTATTTTCATTAATACAGCAAATGTCTTACTTCTTTTCCAACATATTGTGCTAACATGTGAGGAGTTCTATAAAAAATTTCAGACAACTTTTTTTCCAACATATCTGACTGCCTTGTTCACGATACGATAGGATATACTATGAACAACTTGAACACAGAACATGTACATATGCTCAGGTATTCCACTGTTTGTGCTGGTTTGCAGTAAATGAAGCAGAAAAGGCCACTACAGAAACTGGTTCACCTGACACCCCGTCTCCTGCACAGAAGTTGCCTCAGAAGTCAAAATATAACTCGTAAGTACAGAGACTGTTCATCTGCTTTTTTTTAAAACAAAGTCCATTAAGCATGGAATTTAATTATTTGTTGAATAAAGCCTTGGAAGAAAATAAGCCTATGTTAGAAAATTCATTGAAATAGCATTTACATTGTTTTGAAGTTGTTGTCGTTCTCTTCTTTTTCTTTTCACCTCATTTGGTATGGTGTGTGTAATAGATGTTTAGGTGGGTGCCCATAATAATATATCCTTTGAATTACTGCAAAGCATTAGGAATATAAGAAAGTCATGTCATTCATGAAAATCACATATTTAAATGCATATAGCTACTTTCTTGTATTCAAATTTCATATTGTTTATGAAAATCACAAATTAGAGCAGTTATAGCTATTTCTTTGTATTCAAATCACATATATATTAATTGCAGGTTGCTGAACAGGAAACTGCGTAAGTATTACCAGTTACTAGATTTTTAATGATTAGTTACTTAATGCAATGCATGGTCAGACATAAATTTGTAATGTTGATAAATATCAGGAAATAGAAACCAGATTTTACAATAGACCTGTAAACCTTCTTCTTTGAAGAGTTGAATATCAATATAATTATATTAAATGCCTTATATGCATTATGTATTTTTCCATAAATGTTTATCTAAACATTTATTATTAAATTTAATAAGTCATGTAATTACATGTTGACACATTATAACGGTGATTCATGTGTAGTGGACGACGTACCATCTACAAGTCTGAAACAAAACAATAAAAAATGTACTTTTCTCTTGATTGAGGTAGTTGTTCGGTATTTCAGGTGAGAGGAACATTGCATTACGGAGGCATCTAGTGGACACAGTTCACCAGAGCTTCACTATAGCAGCAAAGGATATTCACAATCTTACCTTGCAGTTACAGAAATCACATATTTCCATACAGGTATGCCATGGTAGATTTATAAATGCAGAATTTACCAAAATATCTGCAGTCAGATAAGAATGAATTTAAATTTCAGTGAGTAAAACAACTCATGGTAAAATCCACCATACACATTGTGTGCTATTTCCATTGCCTACTTGGTATTTTTCGATCAGCTGTTTTATAGTTGCACTTTCATGTAAACACGATTGGTTCCCATCTTCGTTCATACGTTGTCAGGTTTAGCCGGAGCTGTCCAAAATTACAGTCTGAGTCACAGAGATGCTGCCTTTTTGTGACAAGTTTGACAGATCATGGCGAGCAAAATGAACATGTTCAATTTCTTTAAGTCAATGTCGTTGGCAATTAGTTGAAAAGAATGTCCAGCTGGAAAATCAGTTTTTCGTGGCTTAGAATTTACAGCAAGAGTGGTGCATTAGATTCAAATGTGCATTTGTTATGATGCTTTGTGGGTGATATAAAATACTCCTGAAAAATCTTGGTGTTCAACTAAGAATTTCATGAGTGAAATACCCCTCGACTGAAAAAATTATCTGGAGCTCTGTCTGCAGCATAATTTCTTTACAAATCATTTGACTTTGAGATACATGTTGTATGTATTTGCTATTTGACATACTTATACAATTTTAGTACAGTACATGCAATTAGTATCTCAATTGGTATTTGTAAAAATGAAATGCATGTATATGTTACAGTTTGATTATTTTGGTAGAAAAACTAAGACCAATTCAGATGTTCAAAATGTAGTATGAATAATAATATATAATTCCTTACTCTAAGTGTATTGACTAAATAAAATGCATTCATTTGTTGTTAGACTTAGTAGTACAAAATGCAATATCAGATATTGGTTGATGATAAAAACTGTAAATGAGGCATGTCATGGGAAAACAGAGCTTAATGTATGTGCGTAAAGTGTCATCCCAGATCAGCCTGTGCAGTCTGCAAAAGTTGATTTGGGCGGGCACTTTCCGCTTTTATAGTACTTTCTGTTCCAAGAAACTGCACAGGCTCATCCGGGATGACACTTTACGCACATGCATTAAGCTCAGTTTTCCCACGACACACCTCAAATGTTCTTTCCATGGAATATTTTTCAACCATGCCTCCTGACTATTAAATTTCTCAATCTCAAACTAAGTCTCATCTTAAAATATTGACCAATGAAAATGTTGATTACATTTGAAATGTCCATTGGCTTATATTTAAGATTAGGAATAAGATAAAGTTTAAGAATGTTCCCAGCCATGGGCCCAGATAAACTTGTTAAAAATCTTAAGATGGCCTGTGTATTGTAGGACGTATCTCACAACATGAGAGAGGCCACAAACACGCTGTTCAACCTCGAAGACAAGGTGGACATAGTCCGTAACTGCAAGATACTGCCCCAGATTAGCTTTCCTCGGAGAGTGTCCCAACAGCAGCAAGAAGCAAGCTGAATGTCTACTGAATGTGTTTGTTAGTTGTTGACAATTGCTAGATATGTGTTGCATTACAACCTTGCTTAGTTTAGTTTATTGTTTGTTACATTATTATGTTACTTCGGAAGTATTTGGAAGTGCTAACATTTCAAATTTGAGTGATTTTTACCAGGTTTTCCACATGCAATAAAAGTGCATGATTTATGATATTCTCCAATATCAGCAACCATTTTTCAAGGCACAAAGCTTAAAATATGCTAGAATAATTTCTTGAATATAACCTTTAACATGTTCATATCCTACATAAATATTTTGAAGCTCTTAATGTAAATTACTTTGGTTAAACAATCTTAATGTTTGTATACTAACTGAAGTTAGGTGTGAAATGTAATTAAGCCCTGCTAATACAAACTCTTGCTGGTCGTTACATATACATATGTAGGTTGTCTTACGACAGACTACTGATTCAGTAAATGCATGCCTGTGTTATTTAAAATTTTATTGAAAATAATGAATAAATAGAGAATACTAGGTAAGTATTAAATCAAGATAAGTTTATCTACCAAGGCTTTTAAAACCTGAACCATGAGTTTTATTGAATAAAAATTGTATAAATTAGTGATGGGCCGATAATCGACTGGAGTAAAATAATCATCCCATTAAAATGTGTGATCGCGATCGCAGACTTTGAATTCCGGCAATCAATTATTGATCAAGAAAAGATAAAAAATTTAATATATAGTGTTTTGTAACCGTTTTTGTGCATTTGTCGGTGGCATCAACTTTGGTCAAGTACATTTACTTTAAAATGCAAGTGGAGTCTGAGCAACAATCTGACTTATACATGTACAAACCGGATTTTCTTTTCTTTCCCCACCCACTTTTTCAGGCGAAGCATGAATATACGATGCACGATGCTAAGATAATTCATTAAAGTCTGTATCTATTATCTTTATTAATTTATATAATCTTATCCCCAGCAATAAACGCATATCAAAACGCTGCACCACTACAGGGAAATTAAAATACATGTGCTGATTTTGTATTGTAAAAGCCATGTCAGATTAATATTAGATCTCCTTGTTCGTTAACCTTACTCTACTGTTAAACGCTGTTTATGTGTGCACGTTTTTAATCAGTTGTTTTCAGTTAAAATATTAAACAGTATAAATATATTTCAACCATCATTATTATTGTTTTATTCCAAACATAGTAGATTATTATTAAGAGTAGCACAAATATGCAATTTATTTACACATTTAACTTCATGTATCCTGTTGTAAAGAATGGAAAAGATATAGTACACAACTATCGATTATAACTGATTATCGCATCGGTAAACTGGTTGATTATGTTGATTAATCGATTTGCCATTTTGAACCAATTTGCCCATCACTAGTATAACTGAAGATTATTTGAAAATTAAATTAAACATTTATTACCTCAAAGCTCATTTACAGTTTAGCATTTGTCACATGTTACCCCTAATCCCTTATCAAAACATCTCTTAGTAGTATTGTTGTTGTTGTTTCGGGGTTTATACATGTCGAAGGATTGCTTTTTGCATGCTTCTTTTATACCGCAAAGCAGTATGCTATCTCCAAGGCAGATGTTAATTAATGATTTCAAGTGTAAATGACCAGCGTGATTTACTACTTTTAAAGTGTAGTCTTCAGTGAGGTGGTCGTTAAAGCACCATTTTTGTGTAAATGCTTAGTTGAAAGGCGGTAATACTGTAGATAAATTATCATGTGATGAACATTTTGTTTTATGTTCTTAATTTCAGTACTGTCAATTGTTTTTATGTTTCGCTTATCTCTTGATGTTTAAATCAGTTATTATAGATATAGAGGATATTTGTTGATTTCGGCGTAAGATCGTATTTTATTTCACAAGTGTTCTTAGAAAAAGATATTTTCACGAGTGGCGCAGCCACGAGTGAAAATATCTATTTTCTATGGTCACGAGTGAAATAAAATACGATCTTACACCGAAATCAACAAAATTTCTTTTAATTTTATGCTTTTGGACAATAAATAAATAACATTCGTGTATTCTGATGTCATAAAAAATGACGTCATAAATTATTCCAACAAAACTGTTACTCGTTAGTATGGCGGGAAAAAAGTGCCATATTTTGTGAGTCGTTGTCGCTAAATTATAATTTTGTTTAATATTATAATGTGTTTTATGTAAACACATGCATGTACATGTACATACTGTTCATGTATATAAATTTGCCAAGGGTTGTAAACCACTACTTTTAAATTGATGCTATTTATGGAAAAATAATCCATTTTATGTTATATTTTCACTGCAGTGAAAATATAAAATCTTATATTTTCACTGCTCCAACAGTGAAAATATACAATTTTATTTCACCAATCAAATTCGATATTTCACTTAAAAGCATATAATAAAAGAAAGACTTGCTACGTGTAGTTATGTGCCCTGGGCCCATATCCACAAAGCTCCTTAGTAAAAACTTCAGTAAATTTCTTAATATCGTAAAATTCCCCAATCTATAGCTGGTTCATTTCAAGTTCATTTTGTCTTTAATGGTTTTATTCTGGTAGGGAATCAACTTATGTATGTTATTATACCATATTTTATATATAAAATAGTCGTTTTCACAATGAAAATTTCACTTAAATATGACTCAAGTTAGGATTTTCATTAGGAACTTTGTGGATATGACCCCTGGGCCCAATATTTATAAAGATTCTTAAGTCATTCTTAACTTAAGTTGAACATAAGTCAAAATTAGAATCTGTGTTTAAAACACTATGCTTTGGAACATTTGCATGACTAATGCTAGATATTAATGCACTTTGAATTATATTGCAAATTATGTATCAAAATCTTCCAGAAATGCATTACTTTGTCAGAAAATCCAATAATTAAATTTGAGAATTTTAAGATATTTCTTAATTTTCGACTCATTCTTTATAAACACCAGTCGTGGTCATAATTCTGCTCGGTAGTTGGTTTCAATACTGTAACTAATTTGTAATACAGTGTATATTTGCAAAACTGTGTATGTTACAGTTATATTGGTTTTAGTTCAAAATATTTTACACTGTCCACTATGTATACCAGTACCACTGAATTACATTCATTCTGTTCATTGTTAAAATTTTCTTTTTCTTTGTGGGACCATATAAGTTATCATTTGATATCTGGTTATGAAGATGGAAGTGTGCAATAAATTTGTTTTAATTACGAAATGTGTGTTCTTTTTGTATAAAATTATTGAAATCAGGTCATAGGTGAATATATGAGGGTTGAGCATGACACTCTTGTATCTGATATAGAAATGCTTAACAGATACACCAGTTTCACGTTCAGCCCTCAAAATAATACATGGAATTAGACTGTATAATCCTAAGTGGTGAGGCTGCTTAGCCAGGCAGTCTCAAATTTCCCAGATTTAACTTCACAAATATATATACCAATTATATGACTGGCTGGTCTGTTATAACAAGTCAATGAAGACAGAAAAAGTGCAATGCTTGAAATACTCAGTTTAAAGAATTGTATACTTTATAGGTCAATAATAATGATGAAAATAAGAATATAATAAATATAATACAAGAGCTGTTAGTAAAACAGTTATGCCCCCTCTAGGTTAAGAGCAATCTTAAAATAAAATATCAATTTTGGTGAAGATCGGATGAAAACTGTTGGACGTGGGAAGCAGGAACTGCTAAAAAGGCCAAATTAAGATAATCAAGGGCCATAACTTTGCAGTTCCTGGGGCAATTTGGTAGATCATTGAACTTGGCTAAGATATTATAACCTCAAACATTTTCATGAAGTTTGGTGAAAATCTGATAAAAACTGTTGGGATATAAATAGCAGAAACTGCTAAAACGGCTAATCTTATATAATTTTGGATAGGGCCATAACTCCACACTTCCTAGGGTGATTTGGTTGATTATCAAACTTTACCAAGATATTATGCCCACAATGATGTTTGGTGAAAATTGGATGAAAACTGTTTAGAGCAAAAACCGCTAGAACAGCCAATTTTAGATAATTGAAGGGCCATGACTCCACAATTGCTTGAGCAATTCGGCACACTATCAAACTTGGCCGAGATATTATGCCCACAAACATTTTCAGCAAGTTTGGTGAAGATCAGATGAAAACTGTTAGACTTTGAGAGCGAAAACGCCTAAAAAGACCAATATTAGACAATTCATGGGCCAAAACTCCACAATTCCTGGAGCGATTTGGCTGATTACTGAACCGAGATATTATGCCTATAAACATATCCATGAAGTATGGTTAAGATTGGATGAAAACTATTGGACTTAGAGAGCGGAACGAAAGTGGTTACTCACCGACAGACCGACCGACTGACAGACATTAGCAAACCAATATAACCCTTCAATGAGGGGCATTATAAATTTAAAAAAAAATGCACTCTATGAGTCGCATTTTTCATTAGATCAGGTTGAAACTTGCTCAGATTGTTGTCCTCCATAAAATTTAGGTTCTGATAAAATATGGGTCATGTACAGTCCAAAACTAGGTCACTGGGTCAAATTAAGTCAGTTTCATTGTTAACTATATTTATCATCAGATCAGGTTTAAACTAGGTCAGATTGTTGTCCTCAATAAAATTTAGAATCTGATAAAATATGGGTCATTTGCAATCAAAAACTAGGTCACTAGGTCAAATAATGTAAACAGCTTCTTTACACTTTAAGGAAATGTTTTTTCATTGCATCATGTTTAAACTTAGTGAGATTGTATACATGCAATCTGTGTTATGGTAAAATACTGGTCATCTGTGATAAAAACTAGGTCAAATGAAATAAACGCCTTTTGACCAACTTTTTAAGTTGTGTTTACTCTCTTGAATCAATTTTCATCACACTAATTATGAACGAGGTGAACGATATAGGACCGTCTTGGCCCTTGTGTTAAAGATCATTACCCATATGTATGCCAAATATGGCCTTTTTTGTAAAGGGTAACAGATTATATCAAGTTTAAATGAAACTGGGGTTATAACATTTATTGCATTAAATTAACCGCACCATCATCATACAACAATGTGACTGACTTGTAGACTGATAACAATACACCTACTGACAAACATTTCATAATTATATACACTTGAAAACTTTCATAAGGAATACAAGCACCTTCACCCCAACCAGGGTTGTCATCATCAAATGAAACAAACAATTTTTATTTAAATCAAAGCAATTTGGCCAGGGGTCTAGAGGACCCCTTGTAATAATACCGATCAAAATTTTAAAGTTCCAGAAAAATAAACCGATTTTCTCATGATGAATTTGAACGACAATCGGTTAATAATAACAACCCTGCCCAACTATCTTGTCCATGACGATATTTGGCAGCATTCATTTTGTAATAATATAATATATTAAACATGAACACTTCATTCTTCTTAATTCACTTGTAGAAAGATACAAAACTTCTAAATCTATTGGTTATTTTCATTACCAGTGATATTTTTATCCTGCAAATCACATTTGTTAAATGAAATGGACTTTGTTGGTATGATATAATAATAACATACAAATTAATGTATATTTTGCGGCAAGAAATAATTTGTATGTGTATTAAAGACATTTCTTGATAGTTCTGCTATCATCCATACAAACTTAATAAACACTAAGAAACAGTATTTTGTCAATCAACATAAACGTTGTACAAGATGATATAGTATACAAAATCAGCATATTCAGCATTCGTAAGTTAAACTTTTGCATGGTTAAAGTGTTTTGCCTGAATTTAACACAGATATTTTCATTGTGTTACTAAAAAAAAAAACAATATCAAAACTGAGGATTTCCAACACAACAGACATGATTTGTTATAGGTTTTTGTTTGTAATATTTAGTCTCCTTCACAACAGAATCATGCTCAATCTGACACATCAGACTGCACCTCCTCTGTGTTCGACTTGTCATGCAACAACACATACTCTCTGGAACTGAATCCAAACTTGATAACGTCTTTCTCCATTAGCTCAACGTAGCATCGGCTTTCAATCCTCTTGTTGTTAACAAATGTCCCATTGGCTGATTCCAGATCAATAATATACGGTGCAATCTTGTATGCCTTCCTGCCATCTGGTTTTGCGTAGGGGACCATTCGATACTGAAACACTGCATGCTGCTTAGAACAAGACGGATGATCGATCGGAATATCTGCTACCAATCTGTCTCTGCCAAACAAAAAAGCACTCTGACGATGCATGTGAAACGGCTTTAGAGCCTCGTCATTCTTAAATGGGTAAAGCCTCCAGCGCTTCTTAGGTTTTCGCGCCTCAGGTGGCTCATTGTATTTTATAACAACACCTTTGTAAGTGTTTGTATCTTCTGTGAGTTTCCCAGATACTTCAAAGTTAGGAGCATCTTTTGGCTGTTGGGCTTCATTCTCTTGTCCTTCCGTGGTGGTCTCAGTTTCGGGTCGACCGAACTGATCTCGTTCTGGCATACCTCGCCTCTGTCTGTTCTCCCGCCGTCTTTGATCATGGAACCTACGTTCATTTCTCTGTTGCCTCATTTCTTCCTCACTATCAGGTTCTTGCTTGACACGGACATTATCACTGTGACTGTGTCTACCAACCCTGTGCGATTCCCGATCTCTGTGTCTTTCTTCTTTGACTCTGTCCCTATCGTGTTCACGGTCATCTCTATGTTCTCTTTTTACTTTTGGTTTTCTTTCTAGACTTGTATCACTATCCGAGTTGGACACTGGCTCTGACTTAATTTTTCGCTTTACATCCACAGAACTTTTAGATGATGATGAAGAACTTCTCGCACGCTGTTTCTTGTGTGACCTCTGAAAACATTAAAATCAATGTAACAAACCAATATTCAAATAATTGTTATTGAAAGACACAATTAATTGCATTATCTCCATCAAAAACTCATGGCAAGTTAAGTCCGTGATGTCTCAGGTCCGAGACATATTTGAATATGGATGAGTCCGAAATATCTGGGGACCGAGATGTAAAGACAACAATGGTAACCTGGCGATTTGCGATCATTAATTTATAGAGTTATCGATTAATTAGGTGTTCAACATATCAGAGACATATCAATAATAAATCTTTGTCAATCTGAACATATTGAAGGGAGTTGTTTCCTTTCGTCTTTCGATGCATTGAACATTTTCGCCACTGGTCTAGCATGAATATAACAAAATGCACCTTAGGGCTCCTGGATCGTTTTCTTTGATGTTTCTTCTTATGGTGGCGTTTTCTTTCGTCATCACTGCTTGAGTAGGACCTACTTCTAACCATATTGTTATTACAATAATTCTAGACGTTCAAATTCGTAAATACCGGAAGTCATGCCATGGTAGCATTGTTCGTAAATTTCAGAATGCTAATGGATTTTTTGGTGAAACCGGTTTAACATAACATTTCAATTGGGTACCTTACTTGAGTATTTTGTTGTAATGTAACAGCCTAGCCGATTTAATCGATTTTGTATTTACTTCCGCTTGTTTTGGTAACAAATGTCAACACATGAAGATTAGTATTTCTACAGCGAAGGCAATATTTCATAGTGACATTGAGATTTAAAAGCGTTTTGTACTCCAGGTATGTGGGAACATTATAGTGATCTTTTAGCTTGTTTGAGTTTAGTTTTTATTTCCTTATTCCTTAGTTGTATAATCACTGTTTAGAACTGTGCGTGAATTTCGGATTGATATTTCGGACATTATCATTATTTTTTATAATTGTATCATCAATTTTTCCACATAGATTAAGGCGTGCTACTATAGTGAACAGCTTATAAATATAAGGCATTTTCAACTGTGACTCTCTTTTGTCTCTGCTCTTAGAGTGTCTGCCTCCCATGCCAGATACCTGGGTTCAATCCCACATGGGTCCTCGAAGTGACTTTACTTTAATAGTCTCAGGAGTAAATGGTACTGGGCTTGGTCGTTTGTTATAAATGGTGTCGGGCAGGCAGATGCAAAGCACAGAATGAGGTGCATGGTTCCCAGGGCTTTTTTTCATGGCTGAAGATGTGGAAAGTGCATGATTTTAAAGAAAATTGTTTAGGAATGGCGCCATATTTCGGCCCCTGTTCTATGAGGTGAAATGCTCTGGTTAAGGTTTGCATGCAACACGTGCATATCTCTGTAACTACTACAGATATTCAAATTGAAACTTCACACATGTCTTCGGGGTCATTATGTGAGGTCACTGACCGAGGCCCATAAATCTGACCTGCATTTTAGCAGAATTATGCCCCTTTTTGTACTAAAAAACTTCAGGTTAAGGTTTGTGTGGAAGTACATATCTCTGTAACTTACTACTACATATAATCAATTAAAACTTTACATGTCTTCAGGGTCATTATAGATCTAAGGTCACTGGCCAAGGCCCATAACTTTGACTAGCATTTTAGCAGATCAATTTGCTGTAACATCGTATTGATCAAAGACCATTTTAATGGTGGAAAATTTAAAGTTTAAATTTTCATAGATTCAATAATATTTGGACTCCAAGCCAAAATACCATATTACCATCCCCAGCAAATTATGCTACTTGGTTTTGTAAAACTTTGTGACTTAAGTAATGGTAGTTTAATAAAACTGACCCCACTGACTGTTTTTGTTTTAACTTGAATAAATCACAAGCTTATTTTGTACATCAGCATTAAATTTGATTTAAATCCCCTTGTCTGGCACATTTAAGTTCTCTTTCCAAGGTAAGTATAGGAGAAGTTAAAAGTAGGAAAGTAAATTTAAGTTTTTTCAGTTTATATAACACTCATTGCTTCCCCCCCCCCCCCCTAAAAAAAAAAGAAAACACACAGACACGCACGCACACCCACACCCACCACCACCCCCCCACACACACACTGGACACTATTTGTTAAAGTGTATTAATCAGCTTTTCTTCAACGTAAGCGTTAAACAACTATGCACATGTGCAAAGGCATTTGCTTAGTTATTACTGTGAGTGTAAAAAGAGCAGAATCAAATAATAATGCAACTATCAATGTTTTCCCCCGGGGGGGGGGGGGACTCTATGGGACTTTAGACTGAAAGCGAATCTCAACAGGCGGGAATTTGACATTCTGAATGATTCTCTGTCCCGGGGTAATAGAATTTTGTCGGATTTTAGATCCTGGTAATACAGTCCACTGGGCCATTTGATAGACATATAGCGTCTCCCACTGAGGGGATTTAGACAAATATGCTTGATTTTAGGGTGGGGAATTAGACCCCAAAATATAACATTTGTCAAATTTTTCGCCGCTCCCCCACCCGTGTGGAAAATATTGATAGGTGCATAACCAAAACAAAAATAGTTATGGCAGCTTATTAGTGCAGTGTTCCCCTTTAATTTACTTTCCAACAATTTCAATGCATCTTTACAGACTAGAGATGTCTGGCCTGTTCCGGAGTGCTGGAGACATCATATTTGATGACTACCAGCCCATGCCTGGTCAAGTCAGCAATGTTCAGTTGAAGAAGTTTTCAGAAACCAGCAATTTCTTGCAGTTTATGCACCCGCTGACTCCGAAGCATCCATACTTCTTCGCTCAAATACGGGCACTTGGTAATGTTCATGTCATTAGTTCTTGTTTTTACTGTTTTGTTAAAATAAGTCTTTTTTCAGAGAAACATGTGTTATAAAGTTTGCAATTTATTTTATTTATGTAAAGCAATTATAATTATATCCCAGATTTCTGACTTAACCAAATGTGGCATTTCAGTGTTGTGGATATATTGTGCATTTAGCCATTAATATTTGTACATTTTTATGTCTAGAATAATTTATTTGATTTTAATCTTGTATGAAACAACTAACTAACAACTTCAATAAACAGTTATGTTTTCTCTGACAACCACTTCCAGACCAACAAGTACAGACTTAAGTCAGTTATGTTTTCTGTCACAACTACTTCT
Source organism: Congeria kusceri (assembly GCA_027627225.1). Classification (NCBI taxonomy): domain Eukaryota; kingdom Metazoa; phylum Mollusca; class Bivalvia; order Myida; family Dreissenidae; genus Congeria; species Congeria kusceri. The sequence continues at coordinate 31,607,922 of CM051024.1, forward strand.
AGACAAACAAGTACAGACTAGGCAGTTATGTTTTCTCTTACAACCACTTCCAGACAAACAATCACAGCTTAGCCAGTTATGTTTTCTCTTACAACCACTTCCAGACAAACAAGTACAGCTTAGCCAGTTATGTTTTCTCTCACAACCACTTCCAAACAAACAAGTACAGACTTGGCAGTTATGTTTTCTCTCACAACTACTTCTAGACAAATAAGTACATACTAGGCAGTTATGTTTTCTCTTACAACCACTTCCAGACAATCAAGTACAGCTTAGCCAGTTATGTTTTCTCTGACAAATACTTCCAGACAAACAAGTACAGACTAGGCAGTTATGTTTTCTTTCACAACCAGTTGCAGACAAACAATTACAGACTAGTCAGTTATGTTTTCTCTCACAACCACTTCCAGACAAGCAAGTACAGACTAGTCAGTTATGTTTTCTCTCACAACCACTGGCAGTCAAACAAGTACAGACTAGTCAGTTATGTTTTCTCTGACAACTACTTGCAGACAAACAAGTACAGACTAGGCAGTTATGTTTTCTCTCACAAACACTTCCAGACCAACAAGTACAGACGAGGCAGTTATGTTTTCTCTCACAAACACTTCCAGACAAGCAAGTTCAGTAAACAGTTTTCTCATGTTTTCTTTCACACCCATTTCCAGCCCAGACCAGCAAAATAACGCTGGGCATTGCGGGCCCGGACATTGACGAGGACGCCCACCCAGGCCACTGGAACCACACTGTGGGCTACCACATGAACACTGGCCAGTGCTTCTCCTCACACATGGACAGTGCAAACACAAAGGGGGAGAAGTTCTCTATAGGTATTATATTGTTTTATTCAAATAGTTTTATTTATTCGTTTACTGGCCTATGAAATACCTTCAATATAGATAATTAATAAAATACTATAAAAACACCATTACCTCTTAAAAACTTCTCTTTCTTTCAGATTTGAAAAGATGTTTAAAACAAGAGGTGTTCTCAATGAAAAAAAAAGTACTACACACTTTGCCTATGAATACATGTTAAGAAGCATACTGGTATTAATCAGAACGAGACTACCTAAATGACACAAACATTGTTCATACAGTATTAGTGAATTCATTCATTAGCACAAATCACACTGTCTAAATATACTATCATTGTAGTAATACAATTTTTATTATTAACAATTGTATTTCGTTTGAAAATATTTAATTATTAAACATTTGGAATAGCTTTATTTAGTGATAAAATAATATGCTACAAGAAAAAAAACACTTGCCTGATCAGGCTAGTTGCTACAAATTTCCGCTAGACTTTAAAGTCAAAAGTACGATGATGTTTTGACTAAAAACTAAGATTAAGAAAATCATTTACCATTTAGATATCTTCAGTTTTGTTTAATACAATTCATAGTTATGGAATTCTTTGATTTAACTTGACATTGAAAATACATCTATGACTTCCATCTGTAAATACTGACCAACAAATGATAAACAATAATGTTTCTGATACGTGTAGGTTTATAAAGTTGCTTTCGGTTTGCAGTTGAAAAAGTAATATAATATGCAAATACCTAAACACTTGTACTGAACATCTAATGGATTCGACCTACACCTACATAATGGAAGTGGTAAATAAAATGTTGTCCCCAAATAAATTGTATAAAAGTAGGTATATGGTGATTTCTCCTTTAAATAAAATACACTTTTCAGGGGACATGTTTGGGGTGCTTATCACACATTTTGGAGAAGACATGTCCACAGTAATGTTCCTGAGGAATGGGACACCTGTGGCTACCAGGTAATCATGCCTTCTAGGTGCTACATTTATCTTTATTAAGGCCCCGCAAATATTGTTATCACCCTGTCCGTCTGTCTGTATGTCCGTCCAAATATTTCATGTTTTTCCTTCATAACTTCATAAGTGTTTAAGCTATTAACTTGAGACTTCATAGGTAAATAAAGGATAGTTTGCAAATATTCAAAATATCGAGTACATGCAAGTCTTTTAGTGTACATGGATTGCTATTTGATCATCAAGATACATTTTTAACATGATATATTATTTTTTACTAGACACTTTACTAGACACTTTCGACAAATAGTCTGGCATACTGTATATTTAAACGTGTTGTCAGTTAACTGTTGTCAATCATTCAGTTGCATTCTGACTTAAGTTTTAGCAATAAATGTCAGCTCATTTGAGTTCATGATTCTATATTGTGATATGTTATAATGTTATAACTATTGGTTGTTTTGTAGATACTTGTTTGAATCGGATCAAACCAAGTTCCTGCCCACAATATGCCTGGAGAATGGACCGATAGACCTGGGGGTTATGTGGCCTGAGGCAGCACTTGGGATACCAAAGTTTGATGAGGTATGGCAAAATGAGGATGGAAAGTGGTAAACAATTTTTCCACTATTATACCAAAGTTTGATGAGGGATGGCAAAATGAGGATGGAAAGTGGTAAACAATTTTTCCACTATAATACCAAAGTTTGATGAGATATGGCAAAATGAGGATGGAAAGTGGTAAACAATTTTTCCACAATAATACCAAAGTTTGATGAGGTATGGCAAAATGAGGATGGAAAGTGGTAAACAATTTTTCCACTATATTACCAAAGTTTGATGAGGTATGGCAAAATGAGGATGGAAAGTGGTAAACAATTTTTCCACTATAATACCAAAGTTTGATGAGGTATGGCAAAATGAGGATGGAAAGTGGTAAACAATTTTTCCACTATAATACCAAAGTTTAATGAGGTATGGCAAAATGAGGATGGAAAGTGGTAAACAATTTTTCCGCTATAATACCAAAGTTTAATGAGGTATGGCAAAATGAGGATGGAAAGTGGTAAACAATTTTTCCACTATAATATCAAAGTTTGATGAGGTATGGCAAAATGAGGATGGAAAGTGGTAAACAACTTTTCCAATTTCCGTATCTTTGAATACCAATTTTGATCAAGGATGATGGTAGAAATGTTAACAACTCATCCAACTTAGCCTCTTTTAATACAAAGATTGTACAAGGGGAATCGTAAAAAATGGTACAACTCTTGAAATACCAATCATTGATAAGGTATTATGGTAGAAATGGGAAATAATATGGCCACTATAATACCAAAGTTTGATGAAGTATCTTGGGAGAAACAGCAAATAAATGGTACAACTTTATCTTTTGGAGTACCAGACTGGTGAGACGTTGGGTTAAATGGCAAAAAATTGGTCCAACTTTCGTTCTGAAATGTTGCCATTCATTGTTGGATAAAAGTTAGTTGGTAGCGAAACGAGGTGTGTCCTTGTCTCTTGCGCGGGATATTAATGATATTAACAAATTTAGTTACTTTAATATGTTTTATGAATACATGTCCAGTTGACGTGGAAACGTTGTGACCTTGTGCCTGTGTTACATGCATTGCAGACCAACATGCTCAACTGGATCAAGGACTCAGGGGTGCAGTACGACCCCGGGACAAACATCTTCCACTACGACAAGAAGCTGCCAGAGGTTACACTGCAGTGCCCAGTACCTCTCAACAAGGGTAAGAAGGGCATGATTGAAAAATGCGGACGATTTTGGTTTTTAGTACAGCATTATTGATGTAATCATTAGAATTCTGACCATAAAAATTGATGAATAAGTATGTTTATGAAATATAAAGATTTCTCTAAGCTGGAACAAAAAGATCAGGAAATTAGTAAGTGTTTGAACTGCAGTCTTCATATGGACTTTACATGTTTTCTTGTACCATGGCTAAAGAGGGAGAATTTTATAAGAGGAGGAAATGTTAAAACAAAAATAATAGGAGGATGTCCAAAGTTGGAGAACACCTTTAATAGAAAAGCCTTAATTGGAAGAACTTTATGAATGTTTCACAGGGGTTTCACTGGCCCAAAAAAAGTTGTCGCCACCAAAAATCGCCACTTTAAGAAAGTTGTAGCCACTTTAGAGTCAAGAAGAGTCATATGTCAAGTCATTGACCTACGTCACAATATACTTACACAAAAGTCATTTATTACTTATTGTCATTTTCTGTTATTTTTATGATTATACATTCTGTCAAATTCTATGGTATAAAATTCTATGGTATAAAGAACAAAAAGTCACTTCATTATATATTTTTATTTTCATAATCATAAATAACATTTATTTTCACATGACAAAATGAAATAACCAACATGGCTAAAATAAATCACCAAATATGATATGCCATCAATGAAAAGTTCAATGTTTAAACATATATTTATTAAACATTGTGTCTATTAAACATACTGTTGTTTTGTTGTCTTAGAAATTAAATACTTGTATCACACTTCTGCAAATCTACTGAAAAAAAAGGTACAAACAAAGTTACAAAGTTCCTTAACAAGCGTGTAAAAAACAATACACTTACCATGATGCCGATTAAACAAATTTCGGTAGCAATTATTCGTCTTTGTCCTATAATCTCACTAATTTATTGTTCAAGATCAAATGTCGGCGTAATCACCATCCGTTAATTCGCTAATTACCCCCCAATAAAGTTGTCAATTGCTTTACAAACATAAGTCAACAATAACACAGTTCAGTGACTCCATTTATGCACTCTGACCTGTGGGTCGCTTATGTTATCAAAAATCAATACTGTAAATAGACAGACGCTGGCCGCGTGCGTCTGGCTGGCAGTACATTCTCGTATTGGATATAAATCAACAAAATATGGTTGTCGCCAGGTAAAATCGCCACTTTTGAAATGTTGTCGCCACTCGCAAATTTGTCGCATTTGGCGACAGTGGCGATCGACAGCGAAACCCCTGGTTTCAAACGGAAGAAAATTATCAAAGACATTAACAGTATTAAAAGTTAAAATAGAAGAATAGTAATAATGGCTGCATAAGTAGAACAGTATGATTTGTTTATTTGGTTGGACATTATTCACTCATATTTCTAAAATGGAATGACATTATTTATGGCTGTAATGGTTAAAATAGAAAACAGTCCTATGTAACTACAATGGGTATGCAGGATGAAACTGTTTTATAGCAAAAGCTACGTTACTATGTTGAAAATGTCGTTATTTTGAGCTTTTTATAAGGACAATTTTACAATTGTAGCCACTGTCTTATTCAGCAAATGGCAGGGCCCATATTCACAATGCTCCTCAGGGAAAACTTAAGTATATTCCTTAAATTTATAAAATTCCTTAAGTCTGTGGTTGCGTCAGGTAGAGCTCTTTTTACATTTAAATGTTTCAAACTAGTAAATATTGCTTTGATATTTCAGATTTTACCCTTTTGTTAACGTAAATCAGTGGATTTCACATAGAAATTTTAATATAAAATTTTCACTTAAGTACAACCTTAATTACAATGTCCTTTGGAGCTTTGTGAGTACCGGTACTTGTTTGTTGTTTTTTGTTATCATGTCTTCCTTTATTTCTAGACCTGGTTGTTGTTTTTTGTTATCATGTCTTCCTTTATTTCTAGACCTGGTTCATTATGAGGTGATAGTTCAGGAGTCCACAGAGGGAGAGAGCCCAGCCGTTGGCATAGCAACATGTAGCCCTCTGTGGCCGTCACCCACTTGTGTTCTACTCAGGGATTTCTTCCGATGGAAGGCAGAAGGTAAAGGTAAGGTGTATTTGCATAGGCTACAAGTTGAAAAAGTTCAAATTTTATATCTAAACTTGAAATTGCTTTTGTATCGACATGATCCCATGAAGTCAATCAGACCTTGTGACTACTTCAAGGTTCTCAATCTTAGTCTTAGTACTTTCTTGAAATGTTAGCCAATGAAAATAGATGCTGTACTTCTGCTTTGAATTTCATTGGCAGTAAATTTCTTAAAATAATAAAATTCCTGTTTGTGGCTGATTCACTTAAACGTAAACAGTTTTATTCTTGGAAAAAAAGCAACAGATGCTACTTATTTTACCATATTTCAAGTATAAAATATTGATTTTCATAAAAAAATATATATCTATATTTTATTTTTTCAGTCAAATAAGATTTAAGTTAAAAGATTTGTGTTAGGATCTTCATGGTTGTCAACCCAGGATATGCCTTCATCCAGTGTTTTTTGTAGGGCCAATTTGGGGCCGAAATTTGGCCCCATTCCCCTGCTTAAAAGGTATATATTTTACCCCTATATCTAGCTTAACATTCCCCTCAGAATGTAAGCTTGATTTTGAAAAAAAAAGAAAGACCAAAATTGGACAAAAATTTACTAAGATAGAGGAATCCCAGAAATTTTTCATCAAGCATGTTAGTGCATAATCTTTGTAGCAAAACATTTGATAACAAAATAGAGTATAAACATGAAATGATGCTTTTCTAAAAAAAAAAGAATCCCCTTGTGACGTAAAATTCCCGATCTGAAGGGCCCCGCCACCTTTCCCCAAAGGTAAAAAAAAACACTGTCATCCTCAGATCTGAAGTCAGAGGTGGGTCAGCGTATCGGGTTTGGCATTCACTATGGCCCCGAGGAGCGGGGCAAGCCCGACTTTGACGATAAGAAGCTGCAGCTGGTCCTGTGCTTCGTTACGTTGGATATGCAGATTGTGTTCTTCCGAATGATGCTCCAGCCTCCCGGGGGATTCTTTCCCTTGGTCATCCTGACACGTGGGGGTAAATATCTGTCGTAGGCTGTCATTTTGGGCTATGAAATGAATGAATGGAGAATGTATACCTGCATTCAAATTAAAAATATAATTTAGCGAGTAAGTCACTATTTTTCAAGCATAACAATAAGCGGCTATTGTAAAATGAATTATTGTACAGCCTAGCTTGCTTCAGTGTAGGGATATCAGGGACTAACATCAATAAATTATTAAATGTAGTTTTTGTTGGTGTAAATCATGTACTAGATAACAAATGTTGTTGATTTCAGTGAAAGATTGTTTTTTAACTCAATCATGGTCATAGGAAATTGGTATTTAAAGTCAAATATATTTTCTATGACCACAGATACTCATAATTTCTTGCACTGAAATCAACACAAATATCCTCTATATATGTGTCGCTTACAAGGAATACAATGTTTACAGCATCAAAGGTAGAGTTAGATCTGGTCACAAACAGAGATCTCGGAAACCCGGAAACAACTGATTTGCTGGATAGCATTTTCAACGAAAGAGCCTCAGCAGCTTTGCAAGCCATAGAGGATGACAAGCAGCAAAGATGTATGTACCACTGAATTTGTAAACTTGCACTTGCTAAAGTCCAATATCGGGATATGTCACAGTGCAAGATAATACCTGGGCTGGTATTTATAAAGAATCTTAGTGGAAAATTGAGAAAAAATCTTAAAATTCATAAATTTAATTATTGGTTTTTCTGACTCATAATTTACTATATAATTCCAAGTGTATTAATATCTAGCGTTAGTCAAGAAAATGTTCCAAAGCATAGTGTTTTAAACACAAATTCTAATTTTGACTTATGTTCAACTAAATTTAAGAATAGCTTAAGATTCTTTATAAATAAGGGCCCAGACCTTCTTTCTTCTTAAATAAAATAAATACAGCTATCTTGAACTTTAAATTCGATTATTTGGGTATGTCTAAGCGGTTTCATAATTCAACTTCTTTATTCACATTTATTTCTTGTATGTTTCTTTTACCGCTGTTTTAAGGTATGATTGATCAATCATTTGGACTTAATACTTTCAAAGAGTTTGTATTTGGATATGTCAAAGTCATTAAAGAATTCCCTGCGAGTTTGAGATTATGATGTCCAGCTGTATTCTAAACTGTGTTTTGCAAAGTAAAATAATTCTAATTATAGTACAGCTCAAGTGAACAAATGAGGCGTGTCGTGGGAAAACCGGGCATAATACATCTGCGTAAAGTGTCATCCAGGATTAGCCTGTGACGTCCACACAGGCTAATCCAGGACAGCACTTTCCGCCTACAGTGGATTTATGTTTAAAAGAGGCTTCCTGGAAACAGAAAATACCATACAAGCGGAAAGTGTCGTCCTGGATCAGCCTAATCCGGGACGACACTTTACGCACATGCATTAAGCCGGGTTTTCCCACGACACGCCTCAAATATTTAACTAGTGGAGTTTGAATTTTCGATTAGCATAGTTACTCATCGTATCTACACGGAGTGGTAGCTGATGTCCGCAACAAAATTATGCAGTGTCACTCTGAGTGTGCGTAAAACTGATAGCTGATGATGAGTGGTGCATTTTAATTGCTCTGCAATAGTTTTGCACAGTACATACTTTTTAGCTAGACTTCAAAGAAAAGGCCAGCTATTCTACTTGCCCCGGCATTGGCGTCTGAGTCGGCGTCTGGGCTAGGTTTAATATTTTCAGTAAGCTAGTTTCTCAGGAATGGTCAGAGGGATTTCATTCAAACTTAAAACATTTATTGCCCATATAAAATGAATCTATAGGCCAAGTTTGATAACTCTAGTTTGAAATTTGTCGAAATTATGGGCCTTTTTACACTTAGAAATTTCACATATAAGCTTTTTGGATAGGTTAAAGTTTTTAGGTAAGCTAGTTTTTCAGGAATGGCTTGAGGGATTTCATTCAAACTTAGAACTCAAAAGTCAAAATTATTTTTTACACTTTCCGCACTCTCTAACTCAAGAAGTTATATAGTATCACACGTTCAATTATTTGACATATAAGACCTTTGAGTTACCCATAAACTGTGCCTTTCCATTAATGTTATTAAATAAAAACTATACAATACTGTCTAGTAATTGTTCAAGATTTCACAACAAAATTATTCTTTGATATCTTTTCTCTTCTTAAAAATAGTCTTTTTAACATTTAATAGGTAACATTTCCATAACTAAGTATTTTGACTCATTAAATGCAAAGTTATTCAGACCAATATGCTTCCAACCATATTACCTAAATATATGCTTATGTGACTAAATTCAGTTACTTCTGATGTGTCCGAAACCGTGACTTTTTACATTTTTCAGTGTTGAATCTGTCCCAGTTCCGAAAATCCAATGATGTTGTCCTGGAGACGAGTGGAGTGTGTTGTGACCTGCGTCTTCCCGGTGACAGGAAGCGGATACACGCCGTACAGCTACAGGTGCCTCTCACTGAAACTGCCAGCGTTTTCTTCTGTGAGGTGATCAAAATGAGTAAGCTGTCATGTCGTTTTTCACGTTATTTCAGTCTTCACAAACAGCAGTTTAAGCTGTTGTGTCGTTTTTCACATTATTTTCAGTCTTCACAAACAGCAGTTTAAGCTGTCATGTCGTTTTCACATTATTTCAGTCTTGACAAACAGCAGATTGGCCTAGCAAACCTGAATTCTTATATTATGACTGGAGAGCAAGAGATGCTACAAAACTATCAAAATCTGAGCAAGCACAGTTCAAAATTTACCATTGCAGGACTTACATGAATGGGCTTGTGCTAATTTCGACCACTGTTAGTTTTTCGTACCATGGGGTGAGTTGCTCAAAACTTTAACGGCTGATTAAGCTAACTGCCTGTTAACTTTAGATCTTAATAAAATTAACATTACAAGCAACATGCTTATGAAACATTTGAAAACTATTTGAGCATACCAACTTATTTATAATAAAGGCAGAGTTTAAAATTTTAAAATTTAATTTACATAAATAACTTCATCCAAAAGTTAATAGCTGTTAGCTTACTTGACCGTTAAAGTTTTGAGCAACTGGGCCCTGTAATTATTCTGTTGTCATGTATATAATCATGCACATGATCAGTTCATGTTCCATCTTCCAGAAATATCTTATTTTAAGTAAAATCTTACTTGAATAATCAATATAAATTTAACTCTTATTCCAATGTTTAGGATTTTGTAATAAGTCTTTATAACAGTACAAAAAATGAAAATTTATTGAGCACACATGTATTTAAAAGTGTGTTTACATTATATAATAATATGTATTTAATTACATTAAATTTTTGGAAATTGTCAATTTACCAGTCTGTAAATAGGTCCCTTTAATTACAAGCAATATAATAGATGTATGCAGTATGTATTACTATAAAATTTGTATTAATAAATATAGTTTCAGGTTTTTTCTGTTACATTGTCAGTCGTGAATCATATTATTACAGATGAAGATTCCGTTATTGGCATCGGCATTGGTGATGCAGAGTTCAACCTGTCAAAACATCCCGGCAAGCATAAAAACTCTACTGGATACATTTCTAAGGATGGCAAACTTTATATGAATGAGAGAGACCATGGGGACAAATCTGTGATTCGATTTTCAGAAGGTATTTTTGTATTTTGTTAACAGGAGCCATGTACATGTATCAGCAGCAGTTTTCCTTGAAATCCTGTTATGTTGTTATGATATGTCATGAGTAACCTTTTTTATAGCTTAAAAAAACTTTACTAAGCAAATTCTACTGAATACATACTGAACAAAAATTAAGATATAAAACATCTTAAAATATGGGTAGATATTAATGAAATGATTCAGTAAATGGCAATATTCAGAGTGTAAACAGAACTTCAGTCAGTCTTTGTAATATCCCACTGCCCGAAGCCTGGGGCAAGTAAAAATCAGTTGGGGCAAGGGAAAATGTTAATCTATTTGCCAGAAAGGGCAAGGACAAGAAAGATGAAATTTAGGAAATAAAAGATGCAGTTACCAAACATGTTTTTCTTGTTTTACAGTGATTTTATTCCTTTTTAATAGGGTCTGGTAAAAGGACCAATTCCCAGTCATAAAAAATCGTTTATCTCTTTGCCAATTGGAATAAAAAAAATAGCCAATCTCAAGTGACATTTAAAATTAAGAAATATCAGGATGCAAAATTCCTTTAAATATGATGGGTACCAAACCGTGCTGGGAAAATAAACTTATCGTTATTTAATACTTACCTAGTATTCTATTTATCCCATCATTTTCTGTCTTTATTATGCGTCTGAAGGAAGGCATATTGAAATCAAACCGTCTGTCTGTGCGTCCGTTTGTTAGTCTGTCCGACCAAGGATGAAGTTTTTTTCATAAAGTCCAGTATCTTGAATACTATCAAAGGTATTTACTTGAAACTTAAAATACTTTTTAACTGTCAATGTCTCCACTAGGGAAAGCAAACCCCATAACTCTGTTTTGTATTTTAACAGATTTATGTCCTTTTTTAACTTAGACATTTTTGTTAAAGTTTTTCATGAAGTTCAATATCTTATGTACTATCAAAGGTATTTACTTGAAACATAAAATACTTCTTTACTTTCAATGTCTCCACCAGGGAAAGCAACCCCCATAACTCTGTTTTGTATTTTGACAGATTTATGTCCCTTTTTTACTTTTACATTTTTGTTTTCATAAAGTCCAATATCTTGAATACTATCGAAGGTATTTACTTGAAAGTTGAAATACTTTTTATTGTCTATGTCTCCACCAGGGAAAGCAACCCCCACCTGTTTTGTATTTTGACAGATTAATGCCCCTTTTTTAACTTAGGCATTTTGGTTAAAGTGTTTTATAAAGTCCAATATATTGAATACTATCTGAAGTATTTTCTTCAAACTTAAAATACTTCCTTACTATCAACATCTCTATCAGGAAAAGCAACCCCCTCTGTTTTGTATTTTGACAAATGTATGCCCCTTTTTAACTTAGAAATTTTTGTTTAAGTTTTTCATAAGTTCTTCCAGAGCAGCTGTTTGAGTGAAGTAATAAAGTTTACATTTTTTTATTCACTTTTATTTACAAAGATTCATTTTGTTGTCAATGTAATACTTACTGAAATCGTGTTGGGGGGCATATGTCACCTGACAGCGACAGCACTTGTTTTGAAAATAAACGACATAAAACACACTAAATATTACGAAAAACTTGAAATGACGTCACGAAAATCAACAAGATGACGCCATCAGACTGTGCGGGTTTGCCTTATCCCACAGTGTGTGAATAACGCTAAGTTTATTCCATGGGGGTGTATTTTGTCAATGCACGCATGATGATGGGATAAAGTACATTTGAGGCCTGTCATGGTAAAACCAAGCTTAATGCATGTGCGTAAAGTGTCGTCCCGGATTAGCCTGTGCAGTCCGCACAGGCTAATCCAGGAAGGCACTTTTCCGCTTTAATGGTATTTTCTGTTTAAATGAAGTCTCTTCTAAACATAAATCCACTGTAGGCGGAAAGTGCCGTCCTGGATCAGCCTGTGCGGACTGCACAGGCTTATCCAGGACGACACTACGCACATGTATTAAGCCCGGTTTTCCCACGACGCGCCGCATATATATTTTTTCGACAACAAACAACATTTTATTTCTTTTTAAACAATGGGTCTTTAAGTATGACTATTCTGTGTATTGTTCAGGTGACACTATAGCTATGGAGCTGATTCACATCAGTAACAGGAATGGCTACTCCGTGGTCCGCTTCATCCGCAATGGGCGCCCTGTTGGTACGCATTTCGTCTCCATTAGCAACAAGGAAGAGTTGTTTCCAGTCGTGTCTCTTTGCGGGAATGGCTACAATGTTCATTTGAAAGTGTTCTGGCAAAATCAAGTATCGCAAGCCCAAGTTTTGAAAGTTGTAAGTTTAAGTATAATATATATTGTGTTTGTTCAATGTAGAGGTTGCTTGTTTCAGTTTTTTCAAATAACTATGAATTACAATTTGATACTTAGATACTGAGTTATGCCTCATATGTTTACTGTTGATGTTGTTTTTATTACTAAGGTTAAGATGTTAACATATAAAAGAAAATGTTTTTTTTATGTGTTTAGACAAACTTTGTGAATGGAACGTTTTGGACAATAACAATGAAGATTTTCAAACCATCTCAGCATGCTTGTCACCATATAGTAGTGTGAAAATAAAGCTATCATTTTGATGAACAAGTTTGTACTGTTTTCAGGGGTACTTGTACACCATATTCTGCTTAAGTGTGGTATAAACAGTCCAAAATTACCATTTTGGGGCTCACTTGCCCGAGCATTATGTGATACATAAAACAGCTAAACCTTTTGCTCTTGCCCACTAATTCATTACATTCAAAATGTTCTTGCCCAAAAAAGGGTTCACTTTTCTCAAGCTTGGGCAAGTGGGTTAAGGTGAAGATCGTATAATCCTATTGGTTATGTGAAGTATGCAATGTTTTCAGGCGAACCTAAATCACTGGTGCTTGCCCGAGGGGTCAGAAGTAGACGATGCTAACAAGATAGTCACCGTGAAATCGTCCCCGACCTCAGTATGTCTCCAGTGTCCAACACCTTTGAATGAATGTAAGTGCAGAATTTCATGCTACATGTATCTGTACTTTGAGTGCATGTGTATCATATGGCACAATATACTTTTATCCCATCATCACGCCTGCATATATGAAGTAACACCCTGTGGGATAAACTTAGCTGTATTCCAATTTGTTTTTCAAAATAAAGACAGAAAATGATGGGATAAATAGAATGACGATGACGCAAATTCAAGAACATGCAAAACTGATCATTTTGGGATAAAAATTCAAAAATTTGTCAGCTCGAATTTAAAGCATTCTACAGTACTCTACTTATTTTCCCAATTGAAGATGGCGGTGTATATTGGTTTTATAATGTCTGTCGGTAGACCCTTTTCTTTCCCGCTCTAAGTCCAAGTTTTCATCTGATGATCGTCAAACTTCATGAAAATGATTGTGGGCATAATATCTCAGCCAAGTTTGATAATTGGCCAAATTATACCAGGACTTGTGGAGTTATGGCCCTTGATTTATCTAAAATTGGATGTTCGAGCCTTTTCCTCTCTCTAAGTCCAACAGTTGTCATCCGATCTTCACCAGACTTTATGAACATCTTTGTGGGCATAATATTTTGGTCAAGTTTGATAATCAATCAAATCGCTCAAAGAACTGTGGAGTTATGGCCCATAAATTATTTAAAATTAGCCTTTTTAGCATTTTCTGCTATCTATGTCCAACAGTTTTTATCTGATCTTCACCAAACTTGATGAACATGTTTGAGGTTATAATATCTTAGCCAAGTTTGATGATCAACCAAAACACCTGAGTAACTGCAGAGTTATGGCCCTTGATTTATCTAAAATTGGCTTTTTAGCAGTATCTGCTCCCTATGTCCAACACTTCTCATCCAATCATCGCAAAACTTGATATTTTAAAGATTGTTTTTAGCCTAGAGGGGGGCATAGAGGGTAACTGTTTTACAAACAGCTCTCGTTTTGAGTAACTTGGGGAGTGTGCCACAGTATGAACAGGTTCACAACAGAGGCAATGTTGTTTAGTGGCCTGGTTAAGTCAGTCAGGAAAGCACTCGCACTGTAAGCAAGAGTTCGCGGATTCATGTCCCAGACCAGCTGCACAATTTTCTAGCCCTGTGCCATATTTATGAATAATTGTCATTGACATGCGCAGTCTAGCCTAGCTAACCAAAACTCTTATATCATTATGTGGGCAGAAAGAAATGCTACAAGCCCATCAATACATTACTCAGAATCTGAGAATGCCCGGCTTCAATTAACTGCGGGGCTTGTAGGATTGCACTGAAGAAATTGTGGGGAATTAGAAACTTCATCAGGCTGTCAACCGATTGCTATATTCCTATATTTTGGAAAGAACTCATATATTTTGAAAAACCTACTAAATTTCCTATATTTTCCTATAAAACATGTTTAGCGAATATTTTGTTCATTAAAATATAAGCTGATAGACTTACCAGGCTAGAATATGATCCCATATTATCTTTATAATGAAGTATTTTTACTACAAAATTCCAATAATTTGTCCAAAAAATTGTCCTATATTTTCCTATAAAACATGTTTAGCAAATATTTGTTCATTAAAAAACAAACTGATAGACTTACCAGGCTAGAATATGATCCCATATTATCTTTATAATGAAGTATTTTTACTACAAAATTCCAATAATTTGTCCAGAAAAATGTCCTACATTTTCTTACAAAACATGTTTAGCAAATATTTGTTCATTAAAATATAAGCTGATAGACTTACCAGGCTAGAATATGATCCCATATTATCTTTATAATGAAGTATTTTTACTACAAAATTCCAATAATTTTCCAAAAAATTGTCAAAAGGTCCTATATTTTTTGGTGAAAATATTTCTATGTTGTTCGTAAAGTTTCTAGGGAACTTGGTTGACAGCCTGCTTCGTACCTACTGTTTTCTTGTACAGAACATGAATATTAAGCTTTTTTCAGGGAACCTAGCAGTATCCAAGTTCAGCTATTAGTTTTATTATGAAAATGATAGAGTGATATTACTGTACTTGTATTATAACAGTTAAGTGGAAAATAAGTAATAAAAAGTTGTTGTGATATTGTTGTATTCAGTTCATAATAATTAAATATTGGAGTACACCTTTAAATATTGTTATTATTTTTATGTGTCCATTCAGGTAAATAAATGTTTTCTTTGCCTAATTAAACATTGGTATCTGGCAAGTTTGTTATTTCAAAGACTGGTAGAAATTCCTGTGTTACAGATTTCAGCCATTTTGAAGTGAACATTATCGATGAATATGGACATGACAACTATCCACCCCCACCAATGATTGCACTAAGTGCAGCGTCCACGCTGGACCCAACCAAACCTACCGACCAGTCACACTTTCGGTTGGACCATCTGCGATTCTGGGCGGTTGGTGAGGGTGTGTATTTACACTGAAACCACTCGTCTGACCATTTGCTAGGACTGTCACTTTATCCTGCCTAGCTAGCTCAGTTGGTAGAGCACAGGACTGTCAATCCAGGGATCGGGAGTTCACTCCCCGGCCCGGCCACATAACTTGTGTGGGGATTGGTCATGAAATAATTTATACGGCCATTCTTCCCCGACCTCTGATTCAAGTAGGGCAGTTGTCAGTTACTGGCATAAGTATGTGCACGTAGTATTGGTAAACCGCTTAGATCAGCTAAGCTTGCCCAGGAAAAGTGTGAGAAGGTTAACTGACCGCTGTTCTATGACTGAAATATTGTTAAATACTGTGAAAATTCCAAATAAACAAACAAACAGGACTGTAACTTTAGGCATTCATCGTTGGATGTTAAGACTAAGTGCAGAAAAGAAGGACTATAATTCTTTAGTTATATAAATATTTATTAATAAGGACTAGATGTTTATTTCAAATGCTACCTTTTACGATTAAAGCCCCAGTTCATAAATATTTACTAAAAATAAAATTTAGCAAAAAATCGTTTATAATGAACATCTTACCGACCAAATGCAAAAGAACGCATTGAAATTGGTAAAATATTAACGTTTTGGTAACATTTTATCGTATATATTCTGTAGACGATAGCTGGTGATGCCTCTGGAATAAATCTGCATGTACAATTTGCTACACACTGTGTATATTCCATTTGTACCATGTGTTTTTGAACCTAGACACTGTTAAATGCGTTCATGTTCATAAGAAATGATTTCTGCAAAATTTGTTTCAGTAAATATTTATGGACTGGGGCTTGAACTCTCAGTTTATAGGTCATTATTTCTTACTGGGTGTTTGTTATTTACAAGGCAAGACGTCTCCTTTAGATTATGTTATAATTATTATCATTATTTTTATTTATTGACCATACGACAAGATTTGATTGACAAAGTGCTTAGCTATTCAATAAGCTGGGACTTAATTGTTTGACAGACATGTCTTGTAGAGACTTTTGAATACTGTCAACTGTGTTTGTCTGAGTTTGACCTAAGCAGGCGTGCTTATAAATGAGGCGCTTCGTGGGAAAACCGGAACTAATGCATGTGCGTACAGTGTCGTCCCAGATTAGCCTGTGCAGTCCGCACTTTCCGCTTTTATGGTATTTTCTGTTTCAAGGAAGTCTCTTTTAAACATAAATCCACTGTAGGCAGAAAGTGCCATCCTGGATTAGCCAGTGCGAACTGCACAGGCTAATCGGGGACGACACTTCACGCACATGCATTAAGTCCGGTTTTTCCACAACGTGCCTCAAATACTATAGCGTATATCAATTGCCTCCGTAATGCTAATAATGTTCTGACTATTTAGCGGCAGGATCGGTGAAAGTCGGCGATCTTGTTGGGTGGGGCATGTTAATCCCGGAAAGTCAGCTAAACGAACCGGAGCGGCTCGTGATTTGCTTCCTCACTATCAACCGAAACATCGTGCTGACCAGAGTTACGTTCGAACCTGAAGGTGGATGGTATCCGACTGTAATGCTGGCCGCTGGAGGTTTGTGCTAGATGTGTTTTATGTATGAAAATCTGACATTGTTTATATGATTTTTATTATGACCCCAAAGTTGTATGCCCCCGAAGTGAACTTCGGGGGCATATAGTAATCGCATCGTCTGTCCGTCCGTCCGTCACGCTTCTTGGCGGAGCATAACTTCATTAGTATTGAAGGGATTTAAATGAAACTTCATATAATGATAGAGGACGATGAGAGGAAGCGCAGAGTACAAGGACCACAACTCTTTCTTCAATATTGACGGAGTTATTGCCCATTGTTTAATTTTCTTGTGCAGAGCATATCTCCATTAGTATTGATGGGATTCAAATGAAACTTCATATAATGATAGAGGAAAAGGAGGGGAAGTGCAGAGCACAAGAACTGCAACTCTGTTTTCAGTATTTACAGAGTTATTGCCTTTTGTTATATTTCCTTATGTGACACATTAATTTTCTTGTGCGGAGCATATCTCCATTTGTATTGAAGGGATTCAAATGAAACTTCATATAATGAAAGAGGACAAGGAGAAGAAGTGCAAAGCACAAGGACCACAACTCTTTCTTCAATATTTATGGAGTTTAGCCCTTTGTTTTTTTTCCTTACGTGAAGCATTAATTTGCTTGTGTGGAGCATATATCCATTAGTATTAAAGGAATTCAAATGAAACTTCATTTAATGATAGAGGACAATAAGAGGAAGTGCAGAGCACAAGGACCACAACTCTTTCTTCAATATTTATGGAGTTATTGTCCTTTGTTTTATTTTCATGTGCGAAGCATTGATTTTCTTGTGGGGAGCATACTGCCATAAGTATTGGAGGGATTCAAATGAAACTTTATAGAATGGTAGTGGACAATGAAAGGATCTGCAGAGAACAAGGATAATAACAATTTCTTCAATATTACTGAGTTATTGCTCTTTGTTTATTTTCTTGTGCGGTGCATTACTCCATTAGTATTGAAGGGACTCAAATGAAACTACATATAATGATAGAGGACAATAAGAGGAAATGCAGAGTACAAGGACCATAACTCATTCCTCAATATTTACAGAGTTATTGCCTTTTTTTGCAGATAATTACTACCTTAGTATTGAAGGAATTTAATATAACACTACATATATTGATAAGAAGACATTGAGAGGAAGGGCGGAGTACAAGGACCATAACTCTTTCTTCAATATTTATTGAGTTATTGCCCTTTAGTTAATTTTCTTGTGCATTGCATAACTCCATCAGTATTAAAGTGATTTAAAATAAAAGCACATATATTGCTAGAGGATGTTGAGAGGAAGTGCAGAGTACAAGGACCATAACTCTTTTTGTAGGAAGCATCGTTTTTGCCAACATGTAACTGACATTATGTTGCCTTCCTCTGACAAGCATATGCTTCGGGGGCATACGTCACATCCTGTGACAAACCTTGTTTTAACTATTTTCTAATTAAGCAGATGAATTTTATAAATCATTTCAAATCAGATGTAGACATATTTTTATGTAACAAAATTTTGATGTCATTGATAAATACATGTATGTGTGTTGAAGTGGTTGTCAAAATGGTATGGCAGCTTAAAATCAAGTCACATTCACCTGTTGTTTTTAACTCACCTGAGCACGAGAAAACTTCAAAATAACGATAGTTTGGATGAAATATTTTCACCATTTTATGAAAACCTGTAACTGTCGCGTCACATTTTGCTTTTTATCCTCATAAGCAAAAATAAATTAAGATGCTAAATATATTTATGAAAATACTAAATAAAATACTTTTAAAATCAAAATTTTTATCAAGTCCACCTGACTTCGTATAAAGATATAAATGCAAGCTTTTACTTATTTAAAGGGTATACGGTTTTACCGGTCGTGAACAGCTAAAAAATTTGAAAGTCTTACATTTGCGGGACAATAGTTGTTTAGAAAGTAGTTTTAATTACCCAGAATACCTTGTGTGAACTTACACAGGTCATGTGTCACTTGCCTTAACAAGTCTTAATTGTGCACATTAACGGATTGCGGCCAATATTTTGACACCCTCGGTCGGTGTATCTTTTCTTCGAAGGTGTAAAAACATTGAGTCCCAATCAAGACCGTGACTTTGAATTAACAATAGCCAAAAAAGTGTGCAATATTTATTAAGGACCGAATTTTAGACTTCGAAATAATGCTAATTCGAATTTAAATAGTTCAAATTAATTGAGTTTATTTTAGTTAAATAAAGAATAAATAAATTGGGGACCTGAAAAGTACTTCAAAATAACATTGACTTTGAATTAACTGAGTTCAAAATAAAGATTTTCCAATGTATTATTAATTTAATAACTATTATATTCCACTTTTCTCATATGAAAAATTAAGTCAGAAAATGTCATAAAACTTCCATAATAAAGCTAAGCAGAGCATTTTAATAAATTATACCATCATATATAAAATTATCATAAGTTAACTCATCACAATATAGCATATTTCAAACATTTGATCTTGTGATTTTCAGTCAAACGAGTGAAGTTTGAATTTTCCGCAGTTAGAATAACAGAACATCCTCTGACGAGTGAATATATGGAGTCCCTCATAACTGAAACCAAAGAGTTAAATTCAAAAGAACATGAACTAATAGCGGCAGGGAAAGACATTGAACAGCTCAACATCAAGAAGTCAGATTTAATGAAGTTATTGCCGCCTGAAATTGTTGAGAAAGATGCAGCTAAAAACGCAGGGAAGCCGAAAAACGCCAAAATGTCAGACGTTGTCATGAAAGCTAAAGGAATTGCCAACATTCAGAAGGCTGTTACAGACTACAGGGATAAAGGTCAAGGTTCAAAATCGTGCGTTATTTTGTAACACACTGTGTTTGTAAATAAGAATGGTCAAGGCTCAATGGCACGCATTATTAAGCACTACACAGTGTTTATAAATGATGAAGGTCAAGGCTCAATGGCATGCATTATTTTGCAATACTCAGTGTTTATGAATGATAAGGGTCAAGGCTCAAATGCATCCATTATTTTGCAATATTTAAGAATGATGAAGGTCAAGGCTCAATGGCATGCATTATTTTGCAATACTCATTGTTTATGAATGACTAGGGTCAAGGCTCAAATGCATGCATTATTTTGCAATATTTAAGAATGATGAAGGTCAAGGCTCGAAGGCATGCATTATATTGCAATATTTAAGCATGATAAAGGTCAAGGCTCAAATGCATGCATTATTTTGCAATATTTAAGAATGATAAATGGCAAGGCTCAAATGCATGCATTATTTTGTAATAGTGTTCAGAATGCAACAGTGTAAAACTGTGAATAATCATCTATTTTGACATGGAACATGGAAGCTGGCTGTTAAATAAAACTTCCTATCATTTCAGTTTATGACTTTAGTGTCACATAATACAATTGAGACAAAATGCAAATGGCTGCACCTGTAAAATAACTTTTGGGTCATAATGGACCAATAATCTTCAGGAAATAATAAACTAGAGTAAAGTGATAAAGCATTTGTGATATTTTGTTTTTGTTTAGTTTGTACAATTTTGTATTCTTAATGTTAGCAATAGTATTGTCTTACTTATGGTTAATAATCTATTGATATAATATTGTAAATTATAATTGTCAGGAGATTTGAATAACTTGAATTCCTTTTTATACATGTTTTCTACTGACCCAAACAATGATTTTATAATACGTTTAGATGCCTCAGTCTTGTATGGACTGAATAGTGCTATCTATAATAGTAAAAAGAGCTTGACAATTTGCTCAATATGTTATTTTATCCGCATCGAAGATGGCGGGGAATATTGGTTTGCTAATGTGGCTCGGTTGGTAGACCACTTTTGTATCCGCTCTACAAGTCCAACAGTTTTCATCCGATTTTATCTGAACTTCATTAAAATGCTTGTGTGGATAATATCTCAGCCATGTGCTATAATTAGCCAAATTGCCCCAGGAATTGTTAAGTTATGGGCCTTAATTTATCTAAAATTGGCCTTTTTAGCCATTTCCACACTCTAGGTCCACCAGTTTTTATCCAATCTTCACCAAACTTGATAATAATGTTTGATGTTATTATATCTTAGCCAAGTTCAATGATCAACCAAATTGCACCAGGAACTGCTGAGTTATGGCCCTTGATTTATCTTGGCCTTGTAAGCAGTTAAAGCTCCCTATGTCCAACAGTTTTTATACAATCTTCACCAAAGTTAATATTTTAAAGATTGCTTTTAACCTGGAGGGTGCATAACTGTTTTACAACCAGCTCTTGTTGATGATTGATATTGCAGTGTTTGTATCGCTTGTTAAGTTGTATGCAAAAACCTTATGTAGTTCATTGTAGAACTAGTGCTTAGTAAACTCTGTATTGTTCCAAACAACTACATGTATAGCTCTGAAAAAATAATCTGGCACTGACCTTATGCACATATATTATTAGTTACACTGTTAGTAACTGAGGGTGTATGGGGTATACACCCTCAATGGTTTCATACCATATGAGAGCGCAGCCGACTATCTCACCGACTACCATTCACTGGTATCTTTTCGTTGATATTAATTGAAAATTAACGAAAGAAAACCTCACAAAATAACCCGAAACACCTACAATGACGTCACAAAAATAAACAAAAGAACGTCATTAGACTTCTATGGGGTATTGAAATATACCCATAGTGTATGGAAAATACCCCATAGTAATGTGATCCCTCTTATCCAACTGGATTGCGTCATTTATGAAGGAGATATATCACCATTACTATATTAGTTTCTGGTTTTTGATCATTATATATGAATATAATACTACTTCACTAAAAATGCAGTAAACATGTCAAACATTTGCACAAACTGAACCATGTGTAAACGCTTAATAATGCTAATAAATTGACTAGTGTCCTGTCAATTTGTTCAAGTTATGTGGTAGAGGAAATCCTTTTTTCTGTCAAAAAAAATACAATAAATAAACCTCTTAATCACATACAATGTTAGGGCATGATCTTTATATGTTGTTTTGATTTAAAATGTAGATTAAAAGTGTACATGTACCACTGGCAATTTATTACCATGTTCTGTCTTGCACATGACGTATGTTTAAATCTTTCTGTAGAACCAATATTATGGATATTGACAATACTTTTCTGAATAATTTCAAACAAAAAGCAGTTTTGTTCTGAATTTTTGCTTGCAATTCAACACATTTCAGAGTAGTATAGTTGCAGTTATTGTGAAATTGTTTTTCCATAAATGTGTCAATATCAATAATGCATGAGCCAACTAATGTAACAACAATTTTAGTTTTTTGTGCATATTCATTCCATTCCAAAGCAAAATAGTATTCTACCAATATTACCTCATTTACATCAATGGTATCTACTCTTATTCATAGCTGTTCTATACTCATGTACTAGTTCTGACTACCGTATTTGTATCATTTGTTTATTTTCATTCAACGCAGAAGCAATAGTAATAAAATCCACTCAGATTTGTTAAAAGTTTTGTTTACAGTGTTTTGATTTTAAAATGATTTTAAATAGTTTTGTTTGGTTTTTCTGTCACTTTGATTTATTGATTTACTTAATAAACAATGCAATATGTATTTAGACTTATTTATTTCATATCTGAATGTATTTTTTTCTCCAGATTTAGTTGTACATCTGAAATGTGTGATGTTAGATAAATGTCAATGACTCTTCTTTCTTCATACATAGTCATATTTATTAACTTTATAATATATTGGTACACTACAGGACCTATTTATTTACTTGATAATATATGGGTACACTGCAGGAGATATTTATTAACTTTATAATACATTGGTACACTACAGGACCTATTTATTAACTTAATAATATATGGATACGCTACAGGACCTATTTATTAACTTTATAATACATTGGTACATTACAGGACATTGTTGGAGAAACACATATATTACATGTTGACCAGTTGTGGGTTAGGCCAAATAAAAAATTATGTGTTTCGAGCAACCCGACCCTACCTAGCGAAAAAAAAACGACCCAAAAGTTTTTGGCGACGAATTTTTTTAATAATATCCGTATTTTTCAGATTTTTGATGATTTTCACTGAGTTTTTTTCCCGAAATGTGTCTTTAAAAACAAAGTTGAAAAAAAGCTTTATCCTGACCCTACCTTTTTTGAGACCGTTGCCTGAAACACACTATCTATTTTTTGCCCTTACTGGACCTTGTTATAAAATGTTGTTTTTTTAGATCACCTGAGCACAAAGTGCTCATGGTGAGCTTTTGTGATCGCCAGTTGTCCGTTGTGCGTGCGTGCGTGTGTGCGCCGTCAACTTTTCATTTATACAACATCTCCTCCTAAACCGCTTAGCAGATTTTCACCAAACTACACAGGAATGATCCTTGGGTGGACCTCTTTCAAAGTTGTTCAAATCTTTCCGGTCCGTTGCATATGTAAGTCACCAGAGCTAAAAATAGATTTAAAAAGTGAAAACTGAAAAAAATATTCTATGAAACCGCAAGGCTCAGAGCTTTCATATTTGATATGTGACATCCTTTAGTGGTCGTCTACAAAGATTGTTCAAATAATGCCCCTGGGGTCAAAACTGGCCACGCCCCGGGGGTCACATGGTTTATATAGACTTATTTAGCAAAATGACTTTAAAAATCTTCTCCTCTCAAACAGCAAGGTCTAGAGGTTTCATATTTGGTATGTAACATTGTATAGTGGTCCTCTACAAAGATTGTTCAAATAATGCCCCTGGTATCAAAACTGGCCACGCCCTGGGGGTCACATTGTTTATATAGACTTATATATCACAATGACTTTACAAATCTTCTCCTCTGAAACCGCATGGCCCAGAGGTTTCATAGTTGGTATGTAACATTGTATAGTGGTCCTCTACAGAGATTGTTCAAATGATGCCCCTGGGGTCAAAACTGGCCACATCCCGGGGGTCACATGGTTTATATAGATTTAAATAGCAAAATGACTTTTACAATCTTCTCCTTTGAAACCGCAAGGCCCAGAGGTTTCATATTTGGTACGAAACATTGTATAGTGGTCCTCTACAAAGATTGTTCAAATAATGTCCCTGGGGTCAAAACGGGCCACGCCCCGGGGGTCACAGTGTTTGTATAAACTTATATAGCAAAATGACTTTAAAAATCTTCTCCTCTGAAACTGCAAGGCCTAGAGGCTTCATATTTGGTATGTAACATTGTATAGTGGTCCTCTACAAAGATTATTCAAATGATGCCTCTGGGGTCAAAACTTTCCACACCCCAGGGGTCACATGGTTTATATAGACTTAAATAGCAACATGACTTTAAAAATCTTCTCTGAAACCGCAACGCCCAGAGGTTTCATATTTGGTATGTAACATTGTATAGTAGTCCTCTACAAAGAATGTTCAAATGATGCCCCTGGGGTCAAAATTGGCCACACCTCGGGGTCACATGGTTTATATAGACTTAAATAGCAAAATGACTTTTAAAATCTTCTCCTCTGAAACTTCAAGGCCTAGAGGTTTCATATTTGGTTGGTTACATTGTATAGTGGTCCTCTACAGAGATTGTTAAAATGATGCCCCTGGGTTCAAAATTGGCCAAGACCCGGGGGTCACATGGTTTATATAGACTTAAATCGCAAAATGACTTAAAATGTTCTTTTCTGAAACTGCAAGGCCCAGAGGTTTCATATTTGGTACATAACATTATGTAGTGGTCCTCTACAAAGATTGTTCAATGACACCCGTGGATTAAAAACTGGCCAAACCCCGGGCGTCACATATTTTACATAGACTTAAATAGTAAAATGACTTTTAAAATCTTCTCCTCTGAGACTGCAAGGCCTAGAGGTTTCATATTTGGTTGGTTACATTGTATAGTGGTCCTTTACAAAGATTGTTAAAATGATGCCCCTGGGTTCAAAATTGGCCACATTCTGGGGGTCACATGGTTTATATAGACTTAAAAAGCAAAATGACTTTAAAAATCTTCTCCTCTGTTAGCAAGGCCCAGAATTTTCATATTTGGTATGTAACATTGTATAGTGGTTCCGTACAAAGATTGTTCAAATAATGCCCCTGGGGTAAAAACTGGCCACACCCCGGGGGTCACATGGTTTATATTGACTTAAATAGCAAAATGACTTTAAAAATCTCCTCTGAAATCTCAAGGCCTAGAGGTTTCATATTTGGTATGTAGCATTTTATACCGTAAATACGCAGTCATGAGTCAAGCAGTTAAAATTCATTCCAGAAACGTATTTCTAATAATAACCATTCCATAAATCGAGTTAGAATGATCATAAAACACTATCTGAAAGTTGGGCAGAGTATGCCCTGTAAGTAGGTATATAGGTACAGTCTGCAGTAAATGCCTTAAGTGTGAAATGCATTATTTTGCAATACTCAGTGTTTATGAATGATAAGGGTCAAGGCTCAAATGCATGCATTATTTTGCAATATTTAAGAATGATGAAGGTCAAGACTCAGATGCATGCATTATTTTGCAATATTTAAGAATGATGAAGGTCAAGGCTCAATGGCATGCATTATTTTGCAATACTCATTGTTTATGAATGACTAGGGTCAAGGCTCAAATGCATGCATTATTTTGCAATATTTAAGAATGATGAAGGTCAAGGCTCGAAGGCATGCATTATATTGCAATATTTAAGCATGATAAAGGTCAAGGCTCAAATGCATGCATTATTTTGCAATATTTAAGAATGATAAATGGCAAGGCTCAAATGCATGCATTATTTTGTAATAGTGTTCAGAATGCAACAGTGTAAAACTGTGAATAATCATCTATTTTGACATGGAACATGGAAGCTGGCTGTTAAATAAAACTTCCTATCATTTCAGTTTATGACTTTAGTGTCACATAATACAATTGAGACAAAATGCAAATGGCTGCACCTGTAAAATAACTTTTGGGTCATAATGGACCAATAATCTTCAGGAAATAATAAACTAGAGTAAAGTGATAAAGCATTTGTGATATTTTGTTTTTGTTTAGTTTGTACAATTTTGTATTCTTAATGTTAGCAATAGTATTGTCTTACTTATGGTTAATAATCTATTGATATAATATTGTAAATTATAATTGTCAGGAGATTTGAATAACTTGAATTCCTTTTTATACATGTTTTCTACTGACCCAAACAATGATTTTATAATACGTTTAGATGCCTCAGTCTTGTATGGACTGAATAGTGCTATCTATAATAGTAAAAAGAGCTTGACAATTTGCTCAATATGTTATTTTATCCGCATCGAAGATGGCGGGGAATATTGGTTTGCTAATGTGGCTCGGTTGGTAGACCACTTTTGTATCCGCTCTACAAGTCCAACAGTTTTCATCCGATTTTATCTGAACTTCATTAAAATGCTTGTGTGGATAATATCTCAGCCATGTGCTATAATTAGCCAAATTGCCCCAGGAATTGTTAAGTTATGGGCCTTAATTTATCTAAAATTGGCCTTTTTAGCCATTTCCACACTCTAGGTCCACCAGTTTTTATCCAATCTTCACCAAACTTGATAATAATGTTTGATGTTATTATATCTTAGCCAAGTTCAATGATCAACCAAATTGCACCAGGAACTGCTGAGTTATGGCCCTTGATTTATCTTGGCCTTGTAAGCAGTTAAAGCTCCCTATGTCCAACAGTTTTTATACAATCTTCACCAAAGTTAATATTTTAAAGATTGCTTTTAACCTGGAGGGTGCATAACTGTTTTACAACCAGCTCTTGTTGATGATTGATATTGCAGTGTTTGTATCGCTTGTTAAGTTGTATGCAAAAACCTTATGTAGTTCATTGTAGAACTAGTGCTTAGTAAACTCTGTATTGTTCCAAACAACTACATGTATAGCTCTGAAAAAATAATCTGGCACTGACCTTATGCACATATATTATTAGTTACACTGTTAGTAACTGAGGGTGTATGGGGTATACACCCTCAATGGTTTCATACCATATGAGAGCGCAGCCGACTATCTCACCGACTACCATTCACTGGTATCTTTTCGTTGATATAATTGAAAATTAACGAAAGAAAACCTCACAAAATAACCCGAAACACCTACAATGACGTCACAAAAATAAACAAAAGAACGTCATTAGACTTCTATGGGGTATTGAAATATACCCATAGTGTATGGAAAATACCCCATAGTAATGTGATCCCTCTTATCCAACTGGATTGCGTCATTTATGAAGGAGATATATCACCATTACTATATTAGTTTCTGGTTTTTGATCATTATATATGAATATAATACTACTTCACTAAAAATGCAGTAAACATGTCAAACATTTGCACAAACTGAACCATGTGTAAACGCTTAATAATGCTAATAAATTGACTAGTGTCCTGTCAATTTGTTCAAGTTATGTGGTAGAGGAAATCCTTTTTTCTGTCAAAAAAAATACAATAAATAAACCTCTTAATCACATACAATGTTAGGGCATGATCTTTATATGTTGTTTTGATTTAAAATGTAGATTAAAAGTGTACATGTACCACTGGCAATTTATTACCATGTTCTGTCTTGCACATGACGTATGTTTAAATCTTTCTGTAGAACCAATATTATGGATATTGACAATACTTTTCTGAATAATTTCAAACAAAAAGCAGTTTTGTTCTGAATTTTTGCTTGCAATTCAACACATTTCAGAGTAGTATAGTTGCAGTTATTGTGAAATTGTTTTTCCATAAATGTGTCAATATCAATAATGCATGAGCCAACTAATGTAACAACAATTTTAGTTTTTTGTGCATATTCATTCCATTCCAAAGCAAAATAGTATTCTACCAATATTACCTCATTTACATCAATGGTATCTACTCTTATTCATAGCTGTTCTATACTCATGTACTAGTTCTGACTACCGTATTTGTATCATTTGTTTATTTTCATTCAACGCAGAAGCAATAGTAATAAAATCCACTCAGATTTGTTAAAAGTTTTGTTTACAGTGTTTTGATTTTAAAATGATTTTAAATAGTTTTGTTTGGTTTTTCTGTCACTTTGATTTATTGATTTACTTAATAAACAATGCAATATGTATTTAGACTTATTTATTTCATATCTGAATGTATTTTTTTCTCCAGATTTAGTTGTACATCTGAAATGTGTGATGTTAGATAAATGTCAATGACTCTTCTTTCTTCATACATAGTCATATTTATTAACTTTATAATATATTGGTACACTACAGGACCTATTTATTTACTTGATAATATATGGGTACACTGCAGGAGATATTTATTAACTTTATAATACATTGGTACACTACAGGACCTATTTATTAACTTAATAATATATGGATACGCTACAGGACCTATTTATTAACTTTATAATACATTGGTACATTACAGGACATTGTTGGAGAAACACATATAGTACATGTTGACCAGTTGTGGGTTAGGCCAAATAAAAAATTATGTGTTTCGAGCAACCCGACCCTACCTAGCGAAAAAAAAACGACCCAAAAGTTTTTGGCGACGAATTTTTTTAATAATATCCGTATTTTTCAGATTTTTGATGATTTTCACTGAGTTTTTTTCCCGAAATGTGTCTTTAAAAACAAAGTTGAAAAAAAGCTTTATCCTGACCCTACCTTTTTTGAGACCGTTGCCTGAAACACACTATCTATTTTTTGCCCTTACTGGACCTTGTTATAAAATGTTGTTTTTTTAGATCACCTGAGCACAAAGTGCTCATGGTGAGCTTTTGTGATCGCCAGTTGTCCGTTGTGCGTGCGTGCGTGTGTGCGCCGTCAACTTTTCATTTATACAACATCTCCTCCTAAACCGCTTAGCAGATTTTCACCAAACTACACAGGAATGATCCTTGGGTGGACCTCTTTCAAAGTTGTTCAAATCTTTCCGGTCCGTTGCATATGTAAGTCACCAGAGCTAAAAATAGATTTAAAAAGTGAAAACTGAAAAAAATATTATATGAAACCGCAAGGCTCAGAGCTTTCATATTTGATATGTGACATCCTTTAGTGGTCGTCTACAAAGATTGTTCAAATAATGCCCCTGGGGTCAAAACTGGCCACGCCCCGGGGGTCACATGGTTTATATAGACTTATTTAGCAAAATGACTTTAAAAATCTTCTCCTCTCAAACAGCAAGGTCTAGAGGTTTCATATTTGGTATGTAACATTGTATAGTGGTCCTCTACAAAGATTGTTCAAATAATGCCCCTGGTATCAAAACTGGCCACGCCCTGGGGGTCACATTGTTTATATAGACTTATATATCACAATGACTTTACAAATCTTCTCCTCTGAAACCGCATGGCCCAGAGGTTTCATAGTTGGTATGTAACATTGTATAGTGGTCCTCTACAGAGATTGTTCAAATGATGCCCCTGGGGTCAAAACTGGCCACATCCCGGGGGTCACATGGTTTATATAGATTTAAATAGCAAAATGACTTTTACAATCTTCTCCTTTGAAACCGCAAGGCCCAGAGGTTTCATATTTGGTACGAAACATTGTATAGTGGTCCTCTACAAAGATTGTTCAAATAATGTCCCTGGGGTCAAAACGGGCCACGCCCCGGGGGTCACAGTGTTTGTATAAACTTATATAGCAAAATGACTTTAAAAATCTTCTCCTCTGAAACTGCAAGGCCTAGAGGCTTCATATTTGGTATGTAACATTGTATAGTGGTCCTCTACAAAGATTATTCAAATGATGCCTCTGGGGTCAAAACTTTCCACACCCCAGGGGTCACATGGTTTATATAGACTTAAATAGCAACATGACTTTAAAAATCTTCTCTGAAACCGCAAAGCCCAGAGGTTTCATATTTGGTATGTAACATTGTATAGTAGTCCTCTACAAAGAATGTTTAAATGATGCCCCTGGGGTCAAAATTGGCCACACCTCGGGGTCACATGGTTTATATAGACTTAAATAGCAAAATGACTTTTAAAATCTTCTCCTCTGAAACTTCAAGGCCTAGAGGTTTCATATTTGGTTGGTTACATTGTATAGTGGTCCTCTACAGAGATTGTTAAAATGATGCCCCTGGGTTCAAAATTGGCCAAGACCCGGGGGTCACATGGTTTATATAGACTTAAATCGCAAAATGACTTAAAATGTTCTTTTCTGAAACTGCAAGGCCCAGAGGTTTCATATTTGGTACATAACATTATGTAGTGGTCCTCTACAAAGATTGTTCAATGACACCCGTGGATTAAAAACTGGCCAAACCCCGGGCGTCACATATTTTACATAGACTTAAATAGTAAAATGACTTTTAAAATCTTCTCCTCTGAGACTGCAAGGCCTAGAGGTTTCATATTTGGTTGGTTACATTGTATAGTGGTCCTTTACAAAGATTGTTAAAATGATGCCCCTGGGTTCAAAATTGGCCACATTCTGGGGGTCACATGGTTTATATAGACTTAAAAAGCAAAATGACTTTAAAAATCTTCTCCTCTGTTAGCAAGGCCCAGAATTTTCATATTTGGTATGTAACATTGTATAGTGGTTCCGTACAAAGATTGTTCAAATAATGCCCCTGGGGTAAAAACTGGCCACACCCCGGGGGTCACATGGTTTATATTGACTTAAATAGCAAAATGACTTTAAAAATCTCCTCTGAAATCTCAAGGCCTAGAGGTTTCATATTTGGTATGTAGCATTTTATACCGTAAATACGCAGTCATGAGTCAAGCAGTTAAAATTCATTCCAGAAACGTATTTCTAATAATAACCATTCCATAAATCGAGTTAGAATGATCATAAAACACTATCTGAAAGTTGGGCAGAGTATGCCCTGTAAGTAGGTATATAGGTACAGTCTGCAGTAAATGCCTTAAGTGTGAAATCACTGCCAAAATCGGTTCCAACCAGTTTAATTAGCAAAATGCTATACACGAAAATCATGGGTTTCGTCTGCAAGTTTATTGATTTTTTATTGGTGGCTGATGGTCTAGCTGGGGCCTAAAGTGGGGAAGTCAATTAAAATAGAGTAGATAGTTTCGTTCACAGTTTGTATCTTCGTTAATAATGAAACAGTTATGCATTTTGTCTTAATTGTCAGTAATTAATAGAAAGGGCAAACTGTGATAATTATGAATGGATTATAGTGTGTGGATTAGCAAATATGCAGGTAAGAAATAATATACATTTGACAAATATTTCAATATAATATGCTAAGATTTTTGTGTGAACTGCCTCATAAGTCAAATGTACTTTATAACTACGATATTAGAGGCTTAAAATCTCGACTTATGACTGAGTATTTACGGTAGTGGTCCTCTACAAAGATTGTTAAAATGATGCTCTTGGGGTCCAAACTGTGCACACCCCGGGGGTCACATGGTTTATATAGACTTAAGTAGCAAAATGACTTTCAAAATCTTCTCCTGAAACTGCAAGGCCCAGAGGTTTCATATTTGGTATGTAACCTTGTATAGCGGTCCTCTACAAAGATTGTTCAAATGATGCCACTGGGGTCAAACTGGGCTACCCCAGGGGTCACATGGTTTATATAGACTTAAATAGCAAAATGACTTTTAAAATCTTCTCCTCTGAAACCGTAAGGCCCAGAGGTTTCATATTTGGTATGTAACATTGTATGGTGGTCCTCTACAAAGATTGTTCAAATGTTGCCCCTGGGGTCAAAACTGGGCACACACCGAGGGTCACATGGTTTATATAGACTTAAAAGTTTAATAGCAAAATGACTTTAAAAATCTTCTCCTCTGAAACTGCTAGGCCCAGAGGTTTTGTATTAGGTATGTAACATTGTATAGTTGTCCTCTACAAAGATTGTTCAAATGATGTCTCAGGGGTCAAAACTGGCCCTGCCCTGGGGGTCACACTGTTTATATAGACTTAAATACCAAAATTGCTTTAAAATCTCCTTTGAAACCGGAGTGTTTCATATTTGATATGTAACATTGTATTGTAGTCCTCAACTAAGATTGCTCAAAGTATGCCCCTGGGGTAAAAAGTGGCCATGACCCGGGGGTCACACGGTTTATATAGACTGATATTGCAAGTGGGCCTTAAAAGTCTTTCTTTTTGAAACTGTAAGGCCCAGAGGTTTTATATTTTGCGTGAAACATTGTGGAGTGGTCCTCTACAAAGATTGTTCCTATGATACCCCTGGAGGTCACATGGTTTATATACATTTAAATAGTAAATGACTTTTCAAATCTTCTCTGCAACCGCAAGGCCCAGTGGTTTCATATTTGGTATATAACATTGAATAGTGGTCCACTACAAATATTTTTCAAAATATGCCCCTAAGGTAGAAAGTGGCCACGCCCTGTGGGTCACATGGTTTATATAGACTAAAAAACTTCTGAACCTGCAAGGCCCAGATTTTTATACTCAGTTAAGGGGTTGAGTGCCGTTTTGTCCTCTTGTTATTAGCCATTATGATGCCTTAAACTCAGGTGAGCGACCGAGGGCCATCATGGCCCTCTTGTTTAAATAGCTTTCCTGGATAAGTTATAATAAAATTAAAAATTAACTTATTCTATGTCTATTTGTGGTGTTTTAACAGAATGTTCTTCACTGTATATCAAACTATTAGCGATTTTATTATTTATCTTGTGTGATAAACAGTGTTTATAAATGTCATTTATGTTCATGTATTGACATGTTATTGATACTGTTTGCAACATTTTTGGTTTTTATTAACAAACATTATTTTAACATGTTATGTAAATGTCAGGACTTATATCATAATTGTATAGTAATAACATGGCCAATGTAGACTTGATCCCTTTTTGGACAAATCAGTCAAACCAGATAAAAAATAGTACATTTAGTTATCTTTAGGAACTGCAAAATGTATATAATTTCTTAGTGTTTCTCCCTACCTCCTACAGCTGTTATTTTAATATAACTGTGACGTCATGTAATGAGACGGTTATACGAATTATTGCTATTTACCCATTCTATGTTTGAATGTGACTGTGGATACATAATATATGGGCTGGAGACCATGAGACAAAAAACATTCAATCTTTGATGCCAATGCAGGGAATTTTGAAAACCATGCAATAATATAGCAGATATTTATGAAATTCAGCAAAAAAACTGAAAAAATCACTGTAAGCCACCTTGTCAGATTTATCATTCATACACATATGTAACTTGTCTAGTAGTTTACATTTATTTATATTTTCAATGAATGTAATATGTAAATGAGTATATTACTTATAATTGAAATTGCATTAGTATTTGATGGATTTAACTTATTTTTTTAATCAATATTCCTTTTTGAAAGCATAAATTTTAACTTGCATGCAATAAATTACTTGTATGTTCATATTTGTGATACACGGTTTGTATTTCTATTGATATGATTCTTTCATTAATTGAGCATAATACTACCTTGATCATTTTACAAAATTACCCACCCTGATTTGTAACCTTGTTACGTTGTCATCGAAAACATACAGGTACATGTTCCGCGGTTAGGAGACATTCTTGGCAATCTCATTACGGGGTGTTAAGAAACTGGTCCGGTGGTGACGTCCAATGTGGTCCGATGGTTGATAAACAATTGAAATTTAAAACATATTTTTCCGATTAACGATGGAAGTTAAACTAATAAACCAAATAAAGATTAAACTTTTGACTATCACATATAAATTATTGGAAGCAACTTGGAGCTTTCGTCCGTGTACTACGGACTTTGTCAGCAGGCTATTTACATCCGCGCATTGAAACCCGAACTCAACATGGACGGGGACCGTTTCCCGCTCTCGCACATCTGATACCGTTCATTAACATCGCTGACGCCAATTAGCGATGTTAGCGGTCCCCAGCATTAGACCATTGTGCTGACGAAGTCCGTAGTACACGGACGAAAGCTCCAGGTATGCTTTGAATAATGTGTGTGGTAGTCTAAAGTTTAACCTGTATTTGGTATATTTTTCCGACTGTAATATTTATTTTTCATTTTTGACTATGCATTTCCGACAATGTAGGAATACGTAAGGGCTCATTCGAATATACAGATAAAATACCGGTAAGACCGTGAGTGCATGGGAAGTTAAATACATTAATCACATACGTAAATTGGACAAAAATATGACAAGAGCAATGTTTCTTATATAATTTATTAGATGACCCGAAATGCATAAAAATATCGATTTTACTAAAATATCGACGCAAATTATCAACAAAGCGCGGTATCTTGTCTGATAATACGCAACATCACAACGAACAATTTCATCCATAGTTATGCATAGTCACTCAGAACTTTGTTCTTCCTTCTCTCACGATCTGCGCATACATCGCGCTGGCTTCGAAAGTCACCGTCTTGGTCGAATTGGCGGGCCTTCTAGACAGGCTTTCCGCGCCTTGCATACTGTCGTTGGCATAACCAATGGTCTCATGCGAGGTATCCGTGGTGTATCTTTTATTCGTATTTGAAACACTTTCAGATGGCTTATTTTCTACATATGATTGATCTATTGCATTGTCTTCGCTTTCATTATGCCTATAGTGATCGAAGCTTAAAGGGTCGACTCCATGTTTCAGTGAAAAAATAACAGTAGAAGTTTGCATTGTGTCATTTTCAGAGGAGTCACTTTTCGCTGTAACGCCCCCGTTCAAGTGGTCCCCGGGGATGTGTGTGTTACACCCGGTACTTCCTGTGTCTTCGGGATCTTGGGGAAAAGAGTAAAATATATTCGTATTTCGGATGCAATTTCTACGAACATTCTCTTTTCGTTTCATGCTGAAATGAATTTTGAACAATTAAATCATTTTTCTACGAATCTCATTTTAATATTTCATGAAACCGGATTGATGCATATTTATTCTCGAAAGCATACATGCATTTACATTGTTTTTGAAGTTACCGATATACTTGTATATTTAAAGTCAATAAATAAATATTTTAAACTAGGCTATATACAAAATGTTTATTAGTTGTAGATGATCTATGTTGTATTTGATTGCAGTAATATACCGTTCACTTATGTCGTCATCGCTTCCATTAGGATTTGTAATTTTAATAAATTTGGTAGAAATGATCAAGTTTTCAGATTCAGTTGAAACGACTAACTTTTTAGAAAGAAAGAGCCATTGTTCGACGAAAAACAATCGTTCACGAATGTCTGAACTTATGTTAAAATTAGGGATGTCAACGAATCATTGGATATTCGATTAATCGAGTACATGGCCGAATATTCGAATATCAAAACACTATTCGAATAGTAAAATTAAATGTAAAAAAATACTCTTTGAATATAATGAACCTTTTCAGTATGATTGTCTGCCAACACAATACGCTTCAAATGCTAAACACGCATCAAAAGATTGTTTAGAGCCCCACGTACCGTTTGAAGAGGTAGATGACGAGGACGCCGACCACGAGGACGATGGCGAAGACGATGCCGAGAGTGAGTCCGATGATCAGCCCGCGGTCACTGGGAGAGCCAGGGCCTGAACAAGAAATAGAAAACGATTTGCAGAAGTGGTGCTGATCAGGATTGAACATTTGTGTAAACGGTTTGGGCACTGGGATATGAATATCATCGATACCAATCAGCGGTTTTGTAGATGTTAACGGATATATGGTTTAGGCTAAATATTTATCTATCGATCGCATTGAATTCGGAATATATGGTCGATTTTATAGCACAGTGTATACTTTAAATTAATTTTATTTTTCTTCGAGCTCCTATGTTATACATAACCCCATTGTGTACATATTAGGTTTAGAACGTAAATATATGTGCTAGTGTTACCAGCGTCGTAATATTGTAATCAAAGCAGACATGTAATTGTTATTAGGTTTTGATATTGATGGAACATACCTGTATCGGTCGTTATTGTTGTTGTATCTGTTTTTGATACGACGTGCGTTACATTTTCAACAGAGGACGTAAGAGAAGGTGTTCGCATGTTTGTTGTTTGTTTTCTGGTAGTGAATGCCGAACTGTCAATTGAAGGATCTCTAGAAACGGGCGTAGCGGCGCCGACAGTAGGTCCGGAGGGCGCACTAGGTGGTGTATGCTGCTGTGGACTGGTTGTTATAGTAGCTGTGGATGTTTCTCCAGCCGTGCTGTTAGGATTAGGCGATGTGACATCAGCATTGCTAGTTGTTTGGTCATTGTGTATGATATTTCTTGTTCCACTGGGCAACATATCGGATGTTGCATTTTCTGTGATAGTTGCAGTACTATCTGGGGTCGAAGTGTATGGTGTGGCAGTGGCAGTTGAAGTACTTGCAGTTGGCGTCGTTGTGTATATTGAGTTGATGGTTGTTGCGCATGCGTCAGTTCCAGACGGCGCTACTCCAGGGGCGAAACACTGCACAATAACGTTGTCGTTAATGTCAAGCACTGGAATAACAATTAAACACAATTATCAACCAACATTTTAGATATAAGCTTTTTCCATATACCTGTTTTTTGTGTTATTGAACGCTTTTGTATATCTCTTATATATGTTATATAAACAACTTTATCTCATCCCAACTAGTATTTCGAGCGCTTTCATGGATTCACATGAATACGCAATGTTTTGGAATGACAGGTTATATATGTATAATCTGTTTAGCCAAAAGCTTATTCTAATAAGTGTGCATCATATTCAAAACTTAGTATCCAGTTATTATGGCAGCATTAGTCGGTAAATATAGTAAGGAATTTGGTAATGATGTGCAAGCATTTTCATGTATGAGAGAATTTTTGTTGGACTCGTGTAGCATTTGCACAAATATCGGCATCACGAACGCTGAGCACCAGAATTCACTTACCTTTATAATAAAAAACCACCAGACTGGGGATGTCGCCGTTCCCAAAGATGGACAGATTCCTCAGTGATACCGCCTCCTTCTCAACCACCTTCGTGTGGACTATCTCCAGACGGACCCCCGTAGCATTTCCCCCGGCACATCGATAGGACCTGTTGAAAGCAGCGGATTCAATGACAGCGCTCGAACATTGGGGAGGCATAGATGCATGTTGATCCATTCGTAACTCTACGACTGTTATGTTCAGTTTAGAGTGGCATTTGCTTGTGGTGACCTCACATGCGCAGTCGTTGGATGCCCAAGATACGCTGGGCAGTTTGTTGTCTTGGAACAGGTTGAATTGTAGGAAGAGTTCTTTGTCTGTCAGCGTGGTCTGTGTACACATCTGCACTGCTTTTCGTTCTGTAGGAGAATAATGTAAAGTTTAAGACATTGTCCGTTCAGCTGTCATTGATTTCTTGAAAATAATTATAACATTATAAAGATCTATATATTTATTGTGTTTACCAGAGCAGAGTGGCGGTCGGCTGAACCAAAATTAAACAGCGTATATCACCTAGCGAGTTGTTGTTTGTAATGGCGCGTGTTTACTCAAAGAGTTCTATTACTGACTCCCATTATCCTTCCACAATACATATTCCTATGTTATTACTTGTAATCTCCTTCAGAGTTATCTATAGACACAGAACACCATTCACCGTTGTTAAACAACCAATAAACAACCCGAAAATATAGTTCCGAAACTATAAACTATAGTTCGCATTATAACTGCAGAAAATGCTGTCAGGTCATTTTAGAATCGAAATAATTTTCGATTTAGAGTTGTTTATTGGCTAATAAACATCGAGTTGTCGTTCTGATGCGGTGTATTAACGCCCTCGTGGTTTAATTCATACGCATCAGATTTCCAAATGGTTGTTTATTAGTCGATAAACAACTTTAACTCGAAAATTATTTCTTAACTAAATAATTTGCCGTCAGTCCGCCAAAAAAACACGTACCGTCAATACAAGCATATTGCATCCAGACGTAGTTACTGGACGGAGTTGTCGGGGCTCTGGGTGACCAGCCGGAACATGACTGGCGGCCCTCGCACTGGGAAATAACTGTACTCCTGCAACAATAGATCACCAGGGTCTGTCCCCATAAAGACTCTGCAGAAACGTCGTGAATTCTGTCCGATTTTCTTTATTTAATATACATTATGAATTATTTTACTTTAAAATGCCCGGATAGTATTTCCACGCCACACGAAAATTTGCATCGATTAGATTCCTTATGAAGTTTAGTTTAAGCTAAGAAATAACTTATGAGCTTGATACTCAATACGGATGCAGATACGGAATGATTACTCGGCTCACATTATAGTTTTTGTACGTTCAATATGGTATAAATCCGTTTTATTCAGAATAATACATTATGCACACATAGAACTGCTGCTAATGAAGACAATAATTATCATGTCTGAAATAAACCCTGACAATCAACACTGCCGAAACTCCTACCGGTCAAAAAAACAAATTATGGTTCAAAACTATTCACGTACCTGTTTGCTTCGGTGAAATCTGAAAACTGGTCCCGATGGTCATACTGGCAGCACGCTGTTACGTTCTGTACGCCACAGTCTGAAATTCCCTGGATACAACTCGGGGCTGATTTCAGGCCGTACTGCAGTTGCCCAAGAACGATCTGTTGTCCTTTAGGACATGTTAAATTAAATTGGGTACATTTGTTGTCCGCTCCGAAACAAGAAGACGTGGTTTTCCAAAGGTCACAGGTTACGGTACCTTCAAGGAAGAATCAACATGAGCTTTCTAGTTTCTACATTCTTCTTCGTCTTATGGCTCAAATATATCACTCAATGATACCTCAAACCAAGTGCCTGCCTCCACCAACTATCACGTGACCATATCCGGATCACGAGGGTATAAGACACACCCCAGACATACCGAAGAAAAATGTTATTAGTATTTATTATAATAATAACAGACGGCAGATATTTAACTATATTTCATGCATTACTATTATTATTTGATTATTATTACTACTCTTATTATTATTATTATTATTATTACTGCTTCTGCTGCAGGTGGTTTACGTACCGACCAAAAAAGCTACACTCCAGATTCCCCATCTGAAAAATGCCGGCAGTCTTAATCCATAATCCATTATACAATTTAATGTCGACCTGAAAAACTCTCACAAAATACTAACACAAATATGAATACGTTTCATTTTATGTAAAAGCCATACAATATTTTCAATAAAATCAAGATGCATTATCGCATTCAACGGTTATTTGACTAAATTACATTTGAGATAGCATTAAGGACTGCTTAGGTAATAGTTTCCACATCAGAGACGAGTCCAGGTTGAAGATAAAGACGGCCTATAATGACGTACCAGTATCCAACAGGGGTTGGCCAGTCAGCGATTTGTCAACTCAAATATTCAGAAATTTCTTACAGTTTTGTGAGTTTATCTGAAATTTTTAAACATACATTGATTTCGTTTCTCAAATGCTGAGGAATGCCATACACGCTCTCAGCGGACATCGATTTAGCAATTAACTGGTCAAAACATTTGATACAGAGCGCTGGTGATTGTGCGGTGGCTGTTTAGGTAACGAAAGTTCGCTATCAGAATGCGCATCCGTGATCGGGCAGTCGAATTCCCCATTCGATGCTTTGGGTCTTCATAATTTATTACGGATAACCGTAAATTTGGAAGTCTCTGACATCTTTCCTTGATAACAATATTTTATGACTGTACATCCTTATAGAGAGGAGAAAACCGACTGATTTGATTTTGTATTTTCCCTATTTCCAATAGTACTTCAACCAATATGTTTAACAAGGAATATCTTTTAAAAAGATAATCGACGTAATTTTGGAAATAAGGAATGTAAATTGAACTTCCAACATAAATATATTGAACACTGTAACGAAGACTAGAATGGCACAAAATACTCAAAAACTAAACAATAGTTTACGCCACCTAACATACCATTATATATTTTACGTTACGTATGTGTTTTTAACTTCAACATAAATATAATATATGCTCTTACGTTAATTAAGGATTATCTAATAAAACTAAAACAATACATATGGCAGCTCAGAACAGACTAGTGTAGTGGGAATTTCCGTAAATTAGCCGATGCAATGTTAGGATTTATTCATTCGGGACTACTGGCGGGAAATTTTCACAACATTTGAATATTAATGAAGGACAAAAAAAAGAAAGGTTAACATGTAATGCATCGGCTGCGTAAGAAAGCGCCCCATCAACGTACGCAGCTTGTTGAATAGCGTTTATATTAGTGATGGGCATAGGCTTTTGGACTAGTCATGCTGGTTTTGCTTTTGTTGTCTGTACGCTAATATCTAAGCATTTGCGCATCTTTCCTCGTGGAAAAAGGATCTGTACATTATGAAAAGTTTGGCATTTCTGTTTTCAATCTTTTCTGGAACATTCCTGCTGATTTATGTAATTAGGTGTTTGAAATACGAATTATACAATAAACACGCATGCATTTGTTGTCGGTATCTGTCGGGATCAAATTCTTTTAAGGTTAGTAAACTTCATTAAACTGAATCGTTTGTTTCCTATTTATTAATCTAAAATTGTAAATAGTAAAACACAAAACATATTCGTGCAAATACAAAAACGTAAGATAGGGTGAAACTCAAATTTAGTCAAAATTAGTGCATTTTTATTACTTCAATTATTACACAAATAACACATATAGCTCAAACACATAGACCTGTCATGAACTATCTTAGCATATTTTCGCGCTAGAATGATTTCCTATATTTATACTCGGTACAGTTCGTGCACGTGTGCACACGTGTTTTTCGATTCCATTATAGTGCGAAATTATTAACCTGACACTCATTAATATTCCGTATGCAATCGGAATTTATTTATAGATACCACGACATGTATCGACGGTAGCCTAGGCAATATATCGATGTAAAATTGATATCGTATTGGTTTAGATATTGTACAGCGCGAATGGTGTACTGGAACAGATGCAGCGCTTGCGTTGCCAAGTTTTGAGTTGGAGTCGCGGCATTGACATTTTATAAACATTTTATTTTACACATTTTGTTTCGGGTTAGTACGCACGTTTTTCACGATTTATCTATTGAATATGTGATTGTAATTGAAACATTGGTAAATGTACTATAACAATAATTCAAACATAACAGTAACACAATAAAATATTCTACATTTTTAATGAATATCCAATGATCTGCATATTTTAAGAATAACTCATAACATTAAGAAAGGGTCACTGTAAAACTCGTCCAAAACAACGTAAACAACCGAACACACTTACGGTTCGTCACGAAGATTAAGGAGTGTCAGGTTAATAAGTTCGCACTATACCGTATTTTCTGCGGAATACTCTTGAGTCACGTTAACTCGATTTCAGTACGGAAACTAAATTAGGGGCGTCGTGAGAAAACCGGTCTTAATGCATGTGCGTAAAGTGTCGTCCCGGATTAGCCTGTGCACTCCGCACAGGCTAATCCGGGACGGCACTTTCCGCTTTTATGGTATTTTCTTTTCAATGAAGTCTCTTCTAACCATAAATCCACTTTAGGCGGAAAGTGCCGTCCTGGATCAGCCTGTGCGGATTGCACAGGCTGATCCGGGACGACACTTTACGCACATGCATTAAGACCGGTTTTCCCACGACACGCCACTAATATATTCATCGTGCCCGATTTGTAATATATTCATGCATAAAGGTGAGAGTCAGGTTAATTTGTCCGAGCTATACCTGGGTGGCGCACTGCGGCTTTGAAGAAACGCTTTCCAGTGTTTTGACAAAGATTAATGCGCCGATAATAGATGTCATTAAGACTACATGAACTAATCTTGTATCACTAACTGTTACTCACACCAGGAACGGGGTTTGGTGTCATTGAAAGATCTATTGAAGTGAAAGAAATGTTCAATGTAAACAGTCGGATAAACAGTCACCTCATGTTGTAATAAGATAAAAGAAGGGTCAATGGTGGTGTTTGTTTTTCGTTCTGCGGACTTTAGAACTGATCCAAAAGGATTTCCCCACTCTCGATGGCTTGGTATGTCTGGTGGCGATTTTGCAGCATTTATATTAAGCGATGTTCACCGAGTTCATATTAGGAATGATAAATATGACACACGGGATTGAATGGTTAATCCAGTGGGCGTATCCGTTATGTTCAGAGTGTTAGTCTGTTAGAGTACAACTGAGTCATCATAAACATTTATAGATTTATTATTATAAGAATTGATACTTAATGCTTTTATGCTTTAAAACATCCACAGCATATTTCTTTTTATTTTTGCAATTGTACGCATAATAGCCATTGTAATAGTGCCGGTTCGATA
Organism: Congeria kusceri; assembly: GCA_027627225.1. Taxonomy (NCBI): domain Eukaryota; kingdom Metazoa; phylum Mollusca; class Bivalvia; order Myida; family Dreissenidae; genus Congeria; species Congeria kusceri. Next base: position 31,650,172 of record CM051024.1, read on the forward strand.
CATCTATACCAAAATGGGTTTGTTACTTATGTACATTATTTCTTTACCTTTTTATTAAAGTTTATTAAAATTGTACCTTAAAGCTGAGAGTTGTTGTAAAATAAAAAACTATCTTCCTGTTGCGATAAATGAACATTTCAAGCGCACGTTTCAAAATAGTCGGTGTCGATGCCATTATCTACTGTGACCTACTTTTGCATAAGATTTCAACACATTTATTTATCTCGCAAAAATATGATTTTCTTGAAAAGTTTAACAGTTCTGGTAAAGTAGGTTTTATCTTCTTATGAAAATCGTAAAACTTGCGCACAAAATATTATGATATTTAACGCTGTATTATAACGACCTTTGCCACTTCCCAAACGAGCATTTGGGCAAAAATATTGACGTTTCTGTGATCAAATAAATACTCAGTAAATGATGTAGGGTGTGACTGCGTCGCTCATATTTGTTTGGAAATTAAACACATTTTCTAAAATACACCTACGCGTATTTAGTTTTAATTGGCTTTCTGTACAAATGAATGCATGTCAGCTAGACAAATGAGGCACTTTCCGCCTACAGTGGAATTATGTTTAGAAGAGACTTCCTTGAAACAGAAAATACCATAACAACTTAAAGTGCCGTCCTGGATTAGTCTGTGAACAGCAGATGTTCTCTGATCGGTATAAGGATGCATGCATGCATTGAAGCTATAATTATTCTAACACACTGTCAACACATGCGCCACACCCTGTAAAAACAAAGTTGCGAGGCGTGTCGTGGGAAAACCGGGCTTAATGCATGCGCGTGAAGTGTCGTCCCGGATTAGCCTGTGCAGTCCGTACAGGCTAATCCAGGACGGCACTTTTTCTGTTTCAAGGAAGTCTCCCCTTGGCATAAATCCAATGTAGTACTGCACAGGCTAATCCGGTGTAGCGTGAAATTTGCAAGACCGTGACAACATTAAGACAAACCGGAAGTCTTGCGTTTTTCACATTACCCCCGTGAAGTTTATCATACCAATGGCCGTGAAAAACATAAGACCGATGCAAAATAACAACGCATGACTATTTCAAATACGTAGTTAATTTCTCAAAAATACAGTAGATCTACCAATTACCTTTTTGTACGTTTATTTTGCACAGTATTACTCGTAATGACTTTAATAATTATAGATTGCAGTAATGTTTGGACTTCTGTTATTTACCGAAGTTTAATTAATATTTATCGTATACCGCATTTCCATTAACTAAAACAACTGGTTGCAGACCACGCAGTCTTATTCCATTGATTAAAATGTTTGTGTCTTTTATTAGTCTGTATTTTATACACGATGGGTAACTTTTGATGCCTAATCAGTATCATTAAATTAACGTTTTAAAATGTTTGTCAGCTACAAAGGTTAAACATAATGATAAAACATAGACATTAACACGTGAAATATTATGTAATCATTTATGTGTATGACTTAATTTGTTGTCGTAATTACACCAGAAGTTTCTCTGATACATCAAAACTGTATTATGAAACATATTAAAATGCTGTGATTGTAAATGATGTCTAATGATTTAGCAGCAGCAGTACCACCGCCACCATCATATTATTCCAGTCATAGACTTGTAATCTTCAGGCAAACTACTAGCCCGCCAGCCCGGGGCTTGTAAAATGTAATTTGGGCTAGAAGAAATTCAATAGTGTATATAGTAGGGCTAGTGGAAAATTCCCCTGTTTACTATGATTGCATAATGATTCGGACTAGTGGATTGAAACAATTAATGTGAAGACTGGACTTGGTCTTATGTTCCTCATGAGTAATAATTATAATCTTACAATGAGATCTGTGAGACACCACCATCATCATCATTATTATTGTAGTCACAAAGTTGGTCTTTTACAATCTTCACGGGTAATTATTATAAATAACCTTACCGTGATAAATATAAGACAATGCCACCACCATGCTTCAATTATTATTCTAGTCAAAAAATTTGGTTTTACCATTCTCACTGCAATGAATATTATAATAGTATACCTATCCGTGAAAAATACAGGACACCACCACTACTATCATCATCATTATTGTAAGCAATAAGTTGTTCTTACAATCCTCACAGGTAATACTTATAACCATGAGAAGAATACAATCATAAGTTCATAACCATACCATATTTCTCAGACTTCACCACCATCATCATCATGATTTTAGTCAATCAGTTGGTCTTACCATTCTCACGGGCAATTAATATAACCTTATCATGAGAAATATAGTACACCACCACTGCCTTCATCATTTAGTTGGTCTTACAATCCTCACAGGCAATTATTATAACCTAACCATGAGAAATATAAGACACCATCATCATTATTCTAGTGAAAGAGTTGGCCTTACAATCCTCACAGGCAATTATTATAACCTAACCATGAGAAATATAAGACACCATGATCATTATTCTAGTGAAAGAGTTGGTCTTACAATCCTCACAGGCAATTATTATAACCTAACCATGAGAAATATAAGACACCATGATCATTATTCTAGTGAAAGAGTTGGTCTTACAATCCTCACAGGCAATTATTATAACCTAACCATGAGAAATATAAGACACCATCATCATTATTCTAGTGAAAGAGTTGGCCTTACAATCCTCACAGGCAATTATTATAACCTAACCATGAGAAATATAAGACACCATGATCATTATTCTAGTGAAAGAGTTGGTCTTACAATCCTCACAGGCAATTATTATAACCTAACCATGAGAAATATAAGACACCATGATCATTATTCTAGTGAAAGAGTTGGTCTTACAATCCTCACAGGCAATTATTATAACCTAACCATGAGAAATATAAGACACCATCATCATTATTCTAGTGAAAGAGTTGGTCTTACAATCCTCACAGGCAATTATTATAACCTAACCATGAGAAATATAAGACACCATCATCATTATTCTAGTGAAAGAGTTGGCCTTACAATCCTCACAGGCAATTATTATAACCTAACCATGAGAAATATAAGACACCATCATCATTATTCTAGTGAAAGAGTTGGTCTTACAATCCTCACAGGCAATTATTATAACCTAACCATGAGAAATATAAGACACCATCATCATTATTCTAGTGAAAGAGTTGGTCTTACAATCCTCACAGGCAATTATTATAACCTAACCATGAGAAATATAAGACACCATGATCATTATTCTAGTGAAAGAGTTGGTCTTACAATCCTCACAGGCAATTATTATAACCTAACCATGAGAAATATAAGACACCATCATCATTATTCTAGTGAAAGAGTTGGTCTTACAATCCTCACAGGCAATTATTATAACCGAACTATGAGAAATATAAGACACCATCATCATTATTCTAGTGAAAGAGTTGGCCTTACAATCCTCACAGGCAATTATTATAACCTAACCATGAGAAATATAAGACACCATGATCATTATTCTAGTGAAAGAGTTGGTCTTACAATCCTCACAGGCAATTATTATAACCTAACCATGAGAAATATAAGACACCATCATCATTATTCTAGTGAAAGAGTTGGTCTTACAATCCTCACAGGCAATTATTATAACCTAACCATGAGAAATATAAGACACCATCATCATTATTCTAGTGAAAGAGTTGGTCTTACAATCCTCACAGGCAATTATTATAACCGAACTATGAGAAATATAAGACACCATCATCATTATTCTAGTGAAAGAGTTGGCCTTACAATCCTCACAGGCAATTATTATAACCTAACCATGAGAAATATAAGACACCATGATCATTATTCTAGTGAAAGAGTTGGTCTTACAATCCTCACAGGCAATTATTATAACCTAACCATGAGAAATATAAGACACCATCATCATTATTCTAGTGAAAGAGTTGGTCTTACATTCCTCACAGGCAATTATTATAACCTAACCATGAGAAATATAAGACACCATCATCATTATTCTAGTGAAAGAGTTGGTCTTACAATCCTCACAGGCAATTATTATAACCGAACTATGAGAAATATAAGACACCATCATCATTATTCTAGTGAAAGAGTTGGCCTTACAATCCTCACAGGCAATTATTATAACCTAACCATGAGAAATATAAGACACCATGATCATTATTCTAGTGAAAGAGTTGGTCTTACAATCCTCACAGGCAATTATTATAACCTAACAATGAGAAATATAAGACACCATCATCATTATTCTAGTGAAAGAGTTGGTCTTACATTCCTCACAGGCAATTATTATAACCTAACCATGAGAAATATAAGACACCATCATCATTATTCTAGTGAAAGAGTTGGTCTTACAATCCTCACAGGCAATTATTATAACCTAACCATGAGAAATATAAGACACCATCATCATTATTCTAGTGAAAGAGTTGGTCTTACAATCCTCACAGGCAATTATTATAACCTAACCATGAGAAATATAAGACACCATCATCATTATTCTAGTGAAAGAGTTGGTCTTACAATCCTCAAAGGCAATTATTATAACCTAACCATGAGAAATATAAGACACCATCATCATTATTCTAGTGAAAGAGTTGGTCTTACAATCCTCACAGGCAATTATTATAACCTAACCATGAGAAATATAAGACACCATCATCATTATTCTAGTGAAAGAGTTGGTCTTACAATCCTCACAGGCAATTATTATAACCTAACCATGAGAAATATAAGACACCATCATCATTATTCTAGTGAAAGAGTTGGTCTTACAATCCTCACAGGCAATTATTATAACCTAACCATGAGAAATATAAGACACCATCGTCATTATTCTAGTGAAAGAGTTGGTCTTACAATCCTCACAGGCAATTATTATAACCTAACCATGAGAAATATAAGACACCATCATCATTATTCTAGTGAAAGAGTTGGTCTTACAATCCTCACAGGCAATTATTATAACCTAACCATGAGAAATATAAGACACCATCATCATTATTCTAGTGAAAGAGTTGGTCTTACAATCCTCACAGGCAATTATTATAACCTAACCATGAGAAATATAAGACACCATCATCATTATTCTAGTGAAGAGTTGGTCTTACAATCCTCACAGGCAATTATTATAACCTAACCATGAGAAATATAAGACACCATCATCATTATTCTAGTGAAAGAGTTGGTCTTACATTCCTCACAGGCAATTATTATAACCTAACCATGAGAAATATAAGACACCATCATCATTATTCTAGTGAAAGAGTTGGTCTTACAATCCTCACAGGCAATTATTATAACCTAACCATGAGAAATATAAGACACCATCATCATTATTCTAGTGAAAGAGTTGGTCCTACAATCCTCACAGGCAATTATTATAACCTAACCATGAGAAATATAAGACACCACCACACCACCATCATCATTGTAGTTGGTTTTACCATTCTCACGGGAAACTATTATAACCTAACTATGAGAAATATAGGACACCACCACCATCATTACTGTAAGAAATAAGTTGGTCTTAAAATTCTCACGGGCAATTATTATAACCTAACCATGAAAAATATAGGACACCACCACCACCATCATCATTATTGTAAGCTATTAGTTGGTCTTACCCTTGGCATAGGCAATTATGGTATAACCTTACCATGAAAAATATAGGACACCACCAACATCATCATTATTCTGGTCAAAGAGTTGGTCTTACAATCCTCACGGGCAATTATTATAACCTTACCATGAGAAATGTATGACACCACCACCATTATCGTTATTAATTTAGTGAAAAAAGTAGGTCTTACAATCCTCACGGGCAATTATTATAATTACTATTGTCTTACTATTGTCACAGGCATTATTATAACCTAACCATAAGAAATATAAGATACCACCACCATCATCATCATCATGATAGTAAAAAATGTTGGTCTTCACGGGCAATTATGGTGGTGGTGGTGTCTCATATTTCTCGTGGTAGGGTATGATGATTGCCCCTGAGGATTGTAAGACCAAGTTATTGACTACAATAATGATGATGGTGAGGACAGTGTCTTATATTTCTCACAGTAGTTTTGTCTTTTTTTGTCAACAGTTACAACAACTAGTGTACATTTGATACAGATTACAAATACACAGATTACAAATACACGGAAAGCGGCTCATTTAAAACGGAACATGCACAGAAAAACACACCAAAATAAGTATTTTGTAACACATCATTGAACATTTTTATTTATTGAACATACATGTAACGTTTATGTCTATTAAATTAATGAAAATCATAATCGAAAATCATTAATTTGTAACTGAATGTTGGGAAATCTTAATCAAATTACATACATATAGATTTAATGTGTTAATCATTTTGTGTATAAAAAAAATAGCCGTAAATGTCATATAATATTTATTGTGTCGCGCCTTTTGCTTCTAATAACACGTGCCATATGAAATCCTTTTTATCCTGCCATAATCCGTCATAATATTTTCAGTCAGAACCCCTGTCATTATTGACTGGTTTCTCTGTAATAATTTCCCACTAGGATTGTAAGACCAGCTCTTTGACTAAAGTACTGAGAATGGTGGCAGTGGTGTCTTGTATTTATCATGGTACGGTTACCTAAATAATGTTAAAACTGCACTGAAATTTAAGAAGATGCTTAAGTCTAGTGGTAAGCATATAAGTCCTGATCTAAAGGCTATGTTAGCATTACCAAAAGCCTGAATAGCCATTAGCTACTACAATTTTGGAAACTATTTATAAAGGAGTTACATTTTTTTACATTTTCTGGAAAAATTTGATCAAAATTACAAGTATTTTGGCAAATTAGTAAAAAAGTTATTTTTTATTTCTGAGCGCTATATATCCTAAAAAGGTCGTGGGTTGTTTGAGCTCCGCTGAAGAAATGTTCTTTTTTTTCATTTTAAATGTTTTCTCTGACAAAGGATACATGGATTCCATTGTTCAGAGACTAACAAAAATTGAATTAAGAAATTTGTAGGCGCGGATTCAGGATTTTGAGTTAGAGGGGGCGTAAATATTATGTTGCTGACAAAAAAGCCGACAACAAACTGCTTTTGGTCCTTCTTACATGTTGGGATAGATCAATATCAGAAGGTGCAATATCGACGGAAATGAACCGTTGTACACAAATACCAAACCGAACAATTAGGTTTATGACAAAAAAAATTATTGACAAACACATAAAAAAAATTCGGTTTAAGTCTATTGAGTTTTAACCATCAAAATGTTGGAGAATTTTATAGGATGCGTAGGCCCTCTCCCCCTTTAAATCCGGCAATATAAATCCCTTACAAATATGTAGTAAAGACAACAAAAGCAAGAGTTATAATTCTTACAAGCATTAATAATCAATTAACCGTTAATATTATACGCCAAAACAACAACTAATTGCGAATATTCTTGGTTTATTAAATCAACAACAACAAAGACATCTTTACACCAGAACACATGAAATAAATATGATTAATAATACAGTAAGCCTTATGAAACTTATTTTGACAATAAAAAGTTAAGCCCATTTTATTTATCAAAATTGTTAACTTGCAAAAATATATCTCTCGCCAAAATGTTATTTTCTTTTTCGGCTTATAGCTTACACATCACAGACTCTGCACCTGATATTCATGATGCAGTTTACACTGGTGTATGATGTTATCTTTTTCTGCATTCTTTTTTCTGTTTCTATAGTTCGAAAAGTTCAACATAACAAATGTATTTATTATCTTAATCATAGCATATGTTTTAAAACATCATTTTACTTATATACAGGGCTTTCAACTTTTGAAAACTGGAAGTTTGAACTTCCTGGCCTCTGATTTTGGAAGTTTTGCTCATAATATTTGGAAGTTTTGACAGTATTGCGCTACACATGTCCTGAGCATTTCAGAAATGTAATTAAGTATAAAATTCAAGTTTTTTTTTTAAGGTCAGTTCTTTTTCATCAAGTGTTTATATGCCAATTTATTCAGTGAAAGAGGTATACATTAAAATAAATTACTTAATTTTTCTTCTAACTTGTTCATCCTTACATGATGCAATTTTGGAAGTTCTGCAACTTCCATGGATGCAATTTTGGAAGTCCTGTGACAAAAACTGGGAGTAAATTACTCCCAAACTTCCCTTAATGAAAGCCCTGTTATATAGCTTAAAACTGAAAAAAAAACAACATTTGTTTCTGTAAATTATTTTACATTGGTATTTTTTCATGGTTTGGACAATGTCATTCAAACTGACTGATAATCCTACATTATAAAGCTTCTGAAATCAGAATAAATTCCAGTATATGCTCTTTACAATATACACAAATGTATAAAGTCTGGTCAGTCTTCTGTATAAATGTATGACATTTACCCTTGGTAAATATGTGTTGCCATTGCCAGTCATTATTAAATATTTTTCTTACTTTTTTGATTTGCTCTGTCTTGTAATAATGACAAATTATTTTATCAATATGTTGTTATCGATACTCAGAAATTATGTCAAAAATGTTTCAACTTACTCATTTCAGTTATACATGTACGTATGCTAAGACAGACTGACTGTAGAAAAACCTTGCATTAAATAAACAAAAATGGAAAGAGGAAACTTAATACATAATACACAGAATACCAAATACCCATACTACTGTTATATAAATATGACGGCAGAGTTGCAACTATGTCACAAGTTGTGGGTTAGGTGAAGTCGAGTGAAAGAAAATGCTGACATTTGGACATGGCATAGCAGTTCAGTTCACTATAAGCTATAAACATCAACATTATCCTCCTGAAAAATGCACACCCCAACAGAAAGTTTCATCTTGCAAACTATAATATAAATATTCCCAAGAAATTAGTCAAAACCACAGTATCAATATAGTAGCAAGACATTTAGCGGTGCTCGGATGTCTCTAGCAACAATAATTGCACTTAAGAACAACCAATTCAGCTGTACTGTGCAGTACTCCTTTCGCAAACAAAACCATCTTTAGAGGCTAACGTGGAACTGCAATCTCGTGAAGCCATCGCCCACACACATCACACGATATCCAGCGTACAGTTCCACGTGGATCCTTGAAATCGAGTGCATTACACAAATAAGTGTGCCTTTCGCCATGGACAAGAAGACGTCTTCTCACATATTCCCGGAATAATGCAACATGCGGTTGTCTCAACATACATGTAGTGATATAATGCAACATGCGGTTGTCTCAACATACATGTAGTGATATAATGCAACATGCGGTTGTCTCAACATACATGTAGTGGCTGCTGTTTTTCGGATCAAGCATTCAGGTGTCTGGAAATTTATGAAAATAATGTAAACCTTCAGTTGCTAAAGCAACTACATTCGCATTTTTGTTTCTATTTAAGAAATATTACAATTGAGAAGGTAATTATATGTTCATTACTTATAAGTTATTTCAGTTAGAACTAATATATGTATAGGCAATTAGAAAGCGAAAAATAAATAATGGTGTTCTGTAATAAATGTTCTATAATGTAATTACATCTGTCTGCTCTAAAAATAATGACAATAATGACAAAACTGTCCAGTTCAAAGAAGTGTCAACATTTAATGTTCAATATAATACTAATCTTAATGTGCAGAATTACCATCAAAGCAAAAACACCACAGCTATTCCCATCACGCTGTTTGTTGCACGGTGGTGATACGTATTCCCAGTGGTCCAGGCCATCTTGAACCATTCGGGTTCTTTGACTCATGAACATGCTGAAACAATCATTTTCATCTAATAAACAAATAATTCAGGACAAGAAAAACTTTCAAATAGTGCCGTATCAAATGAACAGAATTCGAAATATCTGTAAAATGCATCATTTGTTTGTTTACCTGAAGTATTAAAATTCATCGAATCAAATATCACAACAGTATTAAATGCATGAATAATTTCTAGGTTTAGAATTTAGAGAGAGCAACAGATTTAGCGCGTATTTGTGTAAATACACAATTCTGAAACACCATTTACTCAATTAATTAAAATTTACATATAAACGTTATAAGTGACAAAACTCTATTCATATACTGAATACGCAAAACGCCAAATGAAATGCATAGATTGCAAATGTTGAACTCATAGTCCTTTAGTATGAAAATATGAGTGTTCAATGCACTAGAGACTGTGTAGAAAGTGAACAAGGTTATTATTTTTATTTAATAACCTTACATACATAGAATACATACACTGTGAACCTTACCTGTACAAATCAAATAAAGCCTTGTTGTCACCTCCGAGCGAGTCGTACATGATAACGGTCTTTTACACGAAACTGGCAACCAATAAAACCCAATGATAGTTTATACTACAGTGTTGCAGCGTAAGTACATCATATATATTGAAGTCCACCTAAAAATATGATAAAAAAAACATTAATGGTTGAAATAGTTCTTTGTGAAAGTAGAAATTAAATATAGGGCACTAGAACTTTTTTACAAATAGGAAATGGTCTCAAAAAAACATTGAATTTCTTGTATCATGAAGTTCTATATATGAAGTTCTCACTCATAGACTTACACACTACTTCACTCACTGACTTACTCATCAACTCACGCACACACGCACGCACATACAAACACACACTATACATGTACAATTTAACTCCTAACAAACCTTTAAGAATGGAATATCGTACAATCTCCATCTGGCCAATGTGCAGCAGTTTGTGAGGGCATGAACAACTTTCTCAACTTACTGTCCTCTTGAGGTGACCACCCGTCAGTCATCTCTCTGGATAGCAGTTTGTGAGGGCATGCATAACTTTCTCAAATTACTGTCCTCTTGAGGTGACCACCCGTCAGTCATCTCTCTGGATAGCAGTTTCAAATATCCACTGATGATTTGAAAATGATGATTATTTTTTGTTTACACGTGACATACACATGTACATGATTTAGTCAATTTACCAAAAATTCAAGTATACCTTGAATCATAATACTAACAGGCACTAAACATTTATATCTCTTGATGATCTGAAAACGATGATTTTCTAAATCGTGGAATTCCCATTGAAACGAGGATTAGGATGTATATACAAACAATAATACAAAATATTAAATTTTTTTAATGTTATTAATGAAATTGCACTAAAATGTTGCTAAATTGCATGAACAGGTTTGTTAAATGTTGTGTTTGCAAAAGACTCCAACTAAAAAGTGCAATATACAAAACAACAAATAGTCAATTACAAATGCCTGTGGTTACATTGTCGTTTAACCAGGAGTCATCGACAAGTGTGTCAAGGTCATGGCCTTCCACCCCTACCCCAGGCACCGTCATCCTTTCGCCTTCCCTTTGAGGCTCCAGTTCTGTTGGCATTACAGTTAATGGCGGAATTTTCTGTAAAGTTGTTTAATGACACCGCTGCCTTCATTACATGTCCATTTATTGTTTTAGTAGGGCAACATTCCCCTTCACTTCTACAACAACATATGGCCCGCTGGAACTGTTTTCAAGATTTCCTCTTGCCTTTCGTGATGCTTTGGATGCATTATATTTTAATACTTTGGCACCAACATTGATTTCTTGGTAAGTTCTCTTCTTCTTATTTGCTTTGACAAAGTCTTATGTTGCTTTTCTTTTGCAGTCTTGTTGTTGTTTGCTACATCGGACATGGTCGTTTTAACTTGTTGTTGTCTATCATGGATTTTATTTTCTACAAACTCTTTCTCTGGCGTAACACCTATGGTGTCCTGTTGAAAATAAGAGATAGTAACAATCCCACCAAACAAAACAAACACAAATGGAACAGGAGCTGTTTCTAAAACTGGTATGCCCCTCTAGGTTAAAAGTAATCTTTAAAATATCAATTTTGGTGAAGATCGGATAAAAACTGTTGGACCGGAAACTGCTTAAAAGGCAAATTTTAGATATATCAAGGGCTGTAACTCTACAGTTCCTTAATCATCAAACTTGGCTAAGATATTATGGTCTCAAACTTGTTTATCAATTTAGGTGAATCTTGGATGAAAACTGTTGGATTTTAGAGAGCGGAAATGGCTTAAAAGGCTAGTTCTAGATAATTAAATGGCCATAACTCCACATTTCCTGATGCGATTAGGCTGACTATCGAACTTGACCAAGAATTATGCCCACAAAGATATAAACCACGTTTGGTGAAAATAGGATAATAACTGTTTTACTTGCGAGAGTGGCAGAGGCTAAAAAGTAAATTTTAGATAATTTAAGGGCCACAACTCCGCAGTTCCTGGGGAGATTTAGCTTATCCAACCTGGCAGAGATATTATGCCCACAAATATGTTCATGGATTTGTTGAAGATCGGATGAAAACTATTGGACTTGAGAGCAGAAACTTAAGTGGTCTACCGACCGACCGACATAAGCAAACCAATAATTAAATGAAACAAAGAAATATGCTGGTAAATTTAAGAGTTAGGTTTAACTTGACAAACTGTTTCTTCCATTTTCTTTAGTCTCTCTTATAATATTTAATATATAATATTTGTTCCTATAATGTGCCCATACTCAAAAGTTTGAAATAACCACTGAGAATATCACTTCTTTTATGTGCAAAGAAATATGTTTTTCTTTTTAATTTCATTGAAAAACACAATTTGGATAAAAGTGGTTTCATAAACGTTTAATACAACTAACGATAAACACCGGGACGACACTTTACGCACATGCAGTAAGACCGTGTTTACCACGACACGCCTCAAATGTACATATTTAAGGCACATTCATCGTTAATAAAATAATTACATGTAACAGAAATTCAACTAACGTGCACGTACAATTTACTAAGTCAACGTATCATAAGTATCCTTGGTGTATCGTGGTGCCTCCGTTGTGTCTAATTCATATGTCAACAAATGGCGCGGGATTTAAACAAATTTATTCAAGCTCAAAGGTTAAGCCGTGCAAAATTTAGATGTGAAACCAACTCTTTAATTAAAAAGGTATACTACAAACTTTTGATCAGTAGCATGATTCGATGTGTCATTACGAAATAAATACTCCAGATTAGATTTTCATATATTTTCGCGACAAGCGTTCTCAATAGCATGGAATAATAATAGTCCTTTATATTATTCAAGAAACATTGAGCATGGCTTAATTGTAAAATACTGAACGGAACAGTTCAGTTGGCCTTTGACTCCCTAACCGTAGGCTCAGACAGAAAATACTCCATACAAGGCATTTCGTACACAGTACATCATTTGTTATCCTTCTATTTAAGATAAAATCAATGTTATAGACTCACTTGTATCTGTAAGTGCTTGGGGTAACACGGTGCAAGTTAGCGAAAAAATTCGAACCCTGGGGTAGGAGGTGGGTCTGGTATTTGTTGTTATTCTCAACTGGAGGGTAGTTCCTGTAGCCCTTGTGAATCACTGTATAGTCCATTGTGAATCACAGTATAGTCCAATTTGAACGAAGATAGTAGTATTCATGCGCACTTTAATTAGTGCGCTTAGAATAAAATAGTTTGTCATAACTACGATCTTCCAACCCCTTTAAAGGGCTTAGACACTGCACTGTCAAACAAGGTACAGTCATTTGCACCGCAACCATTTCATTACCAATCATTTTCAGTCATTTAATTCATACTCGACCAACAAATTGTTAGTTAGGAATTAAAGAATAAGCATTTAAAAGGCTTTAAAATAAAGCTGAAGGAGTAACTGCAATGATTAAAGATAAAGATATCCAGATCCTAAAACCTAGATCTGATTACTAAGTTAATGTCAAGACTACAGTAGTGCGACTGGTTTCTAGGAAACCCGAAAACAAACTTTCTGTGCAATATCTGAAAGCGCATTAAAAATAACCAAAAGTAATAAATGTTTATGCTCTTCAATCAGCTATTGTCTGTGTCACTGAACTCCTTTATTTCAGTATGAATCATTGGAAGAGGACAGTGAGCTGGAGTCGGTCATGGATATCACGTCCTGTCAAGTTCTGGAAGACAGGAAAGGTAGTGTAATCTGTAGGGAAATTTCTTGGGCAAAATGTAAGGGGACTGAACCATATATCAGTGTTCTCCAAAAAACACATTTGAGGATGCAGGACCCCTAGTTTTAGCAATGAAACCTCCAATAGGTGTGAAAAGGAAAATGCTTTTAAAATTAAGATCCCTTTATAGCTCAGATTTTACTTATAATGTCCGTATGGAATTGGTGCACAGGGGGTTGGTGAACCTCCATTGATGAAAAGTAGTGAGAACACTGTATATGGCGCATATACACTGTATATGACTTTGATAGTAAAGTATGTTGCTTTATTGGAGATAATTTCGGAATAATTATAAAATATAATCTCCAGAAAAAAAAAGAATAAAATAAGGCAAGGCTGTCATCAGAGGTTTAGATATAAGTTGTGAATACAATATCATAAGACCGATCACACATTGAAATGAAAAGATGGGTTAACAAAACACACACACTGTCATTAACAGTAACCTTGAAATTTATTCTGACATGAATCCTCTTTCAGGCGTTTTCAGCAACTTTGACTTTGCCATTGGCAAACATGGCCACAAACAGAAGCACAAGGGTATGTTGGTATCTTTAATAATTATTATTGTTATTGTGTTAAATGAGATCTTACTTTGTTGTTGAAATTAAAATAATATTCAGTTACATGCATTAATAATCTTTTTTGGCCAAGAATGATATGAAGGACCTCCATCCAGTAACCCATTAAACATTTTCCGCCATTTTTCTATTTGATGTAATCATGTAAAGAAACTCTGCTTTAAAGAATTTTGAAGTACATAATGCTGGATATTAAGACATAAAGCAATGAACATGTTGCACACATTTACTACAAAACTTGTTTACAAATATAGTCAAATATGTGCCATTATATTTTCCAAAATTTCTAAATTCCCAGTCAAGTAACAAAGCCGTGAAACTTTGTCACTGAATAATAAAAATGTATTGTGTGCATCATTTATTACAGTGTCTGAAGGAGTTTTACAAATGTCGGAAGGATTTTTATTTCTTATTTGCAGAAAAAGAAGCAGATGCACACTACACTAGAAAGGTATTGTATGAGCATCGTCATAAAACATATGAGGCGTGTCATGGAAAAACCGGGCTTAATGCATGTGCGTAAAGTGTCATCCCGGATCAGCCTGTGCAGTCTGCACAGACTAATCTGGGACAACACTTTCAGCCTACAGTGAAATTATGGTTAGAAGAGACTTCCTTGAAACAGAAAATACCATAAAAGTGGAAAGTGCAGTAATGCTGTCTGCACAGGCTAATCCAGGATGACACTTTACATGCATGCATTAAGCCCGGTTTTCTAACGACACATCGCATATATTCAGTAATGCAATGAAAAGAAAACAAAACCAGGGGTGTAGAAATATCAAAATTATTCACTTGTCCGTGGACAAGTTCATTGCATAAACCTACTTGTCCACAAGTAAAAGTCGAAAGTATCAATATTCCTAATACAATTTGCCATAAAAAAATTTATAAATAGCACACAAATGTGTTTAGTTGTTAAAATATATAATTAAACAATAATATAATTTTAGACCCTGAGTTTATATAGCCTATAGCTACTGCTATGTAAGGTAAAAAAAAATACACTGACTCACAGTGTGGAAATGTAGGTTGAGGCAGCCTTTTCAGCAGATGGGTGCAGGTTTGATTCCTATGGATTTATTATTCAAACAATTGGCCAATTTAATACTCAAAGTATTGGTTTTAGTCAAGAAAGAAACAGAAAACTTTCTGGTGTATTTATTTATTATTTAGTCTGTCTCCTGTTTGTTTGTTTTTCAGACGGCAGGCTCACCTGGTCTTATATATACGGATCAAGAAGAGTTTGACACTACTTTTGACATTATGAATGGTATATTTTGTTTATTTTATGCCTTTTATAAGACTTAAGTGTTTTCCATTTTGCAAATCTATAAATTCAAATGCAGATATTCGTTTTCCTGAAAACCATTGTTGTGCATGTGATTTTAATGCATGGTCAGACTCTAGTGATCGACTGGAGAAATAGATTAAAAAACAAAGCGTGTCATGGGAAAACTGCGCTTAATGCACTGTAGGTGGGCAGTTTCGCCCCGGATCAGCCTATGCAGTCTCCATTAGAATACAATAATGTTACACTTGCATCTTCTGTCTTTCAGTCACAAAACTGTGATGTTATTTTCGCAAACACTAGAAATATCATACAAAAATGTACACCCAAATTTTAATTTCTCTGCTTATATGTACATCCACATTTTATTTTTCTCTGTGTATTTTCCAAATGTTTGTGCGTAATAATTTACGCGTGTAAGCACCTTATCTGGGCCCCAGAGGCTGAGTGTACATGTCATGCATGAATAATGCAATCAAAATACAATGCCCAGGCCCTTTCTGACTGTTTTGGGAAAAAGTACTTGGTTTGAAATTGTGAATTTCTCAACATAAAATTTGGCAAATTGGGAAACAAAGGTATAAATAAATCTTGTTGTCGGTATCAATTTCAATTGATTAGTTGATTAAATTGCAATTTATATCTAAATTTAAATGCGATTTTTAATGTGTTTATTCTTAAAATATTTCTTGATGTTATAAATGTCAAACCAAATTCTGTAGTGGAGGGGAATTTATTGTTTCAGTTGGGAAAAAAACAACATATTTTGCATTAGGAATGGGCCAGATATTCTGACCCGTGAGGGCTATAGAAAAAGGCCTGATGCCATAATGGTATTTATCTTTCGATCGACACTTGTTTTCCTCACTATTTGACCATCAGAAATACATTGACAATTTTAATGCAATCCGTTTGATGCCTTAACTGTTGCTCTGATGCTGCTTTATCGTGGAAGGGCCTAAGAAATAGACCAGGGATTTCAGAAGGCTTTGGAAACCAGAAGCCGAATGATGCCAAGCTTGAAATTTTGAGGCATCTAAATGAAAATTTTAGTGGTAAAATACTGGAGTCACAGGAATTTCGTTTCTGTATATATGTTAATTGCTCTTCAAATGGTAGTTTGTATAAATGCAGGTTTGGAACAACAATATTTTAAACAACCCCAGGAATGTTTACAAATATTAATTTTTAGTGCTTTTCAAGTAGGCAAACGGAAAAAAAACCTGCATAAAAATGATGCCAAGCATAGTATTTGCTTGAGTAAAAAATGTGTACATTTCGATTTGTTTGAATCAAAAAGCATTATTCTGCATCTATTAAAATCCCTGTTCACTCACAACAATTGTCTACTGTAGAAGTGTCCACAGACCTGATAGCCAGTGTCCTAGAGGAAGTAGACGAGAATGAACCCAGTGACGCAGAAACCATCGAATCGAGTGACTCCTATGAGAGTGTCAACAGCTGCGAGGATAGCGACCTGGACTCTAGACAGCCACTGGAGCATAGCAGCCCTGCCACGACCAGCCACGAGTTCACAGAGGTGGAAAGTGGTATGTGTCTTACAGTGATTTTGTGCTCCTCATGGCAGATGGCTGGGTATATTGGTTTGCTAATGTTGGTTGGTCGGTAAGGCAGTCGGTCAGTAGCCCACCTTCGTTTTTGCTCTGTAAGTCCAATAGTTTTCATCCGATTGTCACCAAATTTGATAAAAATGTGTGAGGGCAAAGTATCTCTGCCAAATTGTTCTAGTTACTGTGGAGTTATGGCCCTTAACTTACCTAAATTTGGAGTTTTAAGCCATTGTATTGAGTTTCATTGATAACTTAAGTATAGTTGTTTTGTTTACATTTCTGTAAATCGGTCAAGCGTAGAAGTAGTGCACTATCCATTTGCTTATGTAGGCATTTACATGTACTGTTAGCTGACTGAAACAGGTGTTAAGTAGTGGTAACAGCTATTGTTGTTTTAGTCAGTCAGTAGAACACTTATAATGTAGCTTAATCATTAAAGTTGTGTATTGAAACCTTTTAAAGGTGCTTACCCACATTTAGTATCAGTGTGTACTGTAAGTTTGTAAATTAAGTTCTGTAGTTACTTAATAGCATTTAGTTTATTTTATTTGTGTTCATTTACTTTTTCATAGAATTTGTGCTGTCTGTTGTAGTCAGTATATACAACGCGCACCTGCTCGTGACACGTTTCTGTAATGCTTTCGGGCCGATGCCTCATAATCGATTATTTTAAGGTTATGGCCATTCATAAACGATATCTTGATCGCCATATAATGTTTCACAGTAACCATATCTGGATTGTGTTTAGCCTCTGCGTTTATTTAATGGAGTACCTCGTTTTCGCTGCCGCATTTTTGTCAATGTCAACAAAGTAAGCATTTTTTCATAAAAAACAGTAAGGGCTTGAAAACAATGTTTTGGGCAAGTAAAAATTCTAATATTACTGGCTCGATTGGCAAGTAATTTGTGAAAGTTAATTTTTTTGAAGACTGTCATCTAAGCAATCTATTAAATAGACTACATGGTGCTAAAGAATTTAACAAGAAAGTATGCTTATTACATGTATTCAATAACAGTTTCATTGTTGGTTAAAGTAAGAGAACTAACTGAATGAACTTAATTCAGGCACATCAATTAAATATCTCATTAAATTTTATTGTGGGATTACCTCCCTTTTATTGATGAGTTAATGTTAAAACCAGTTCATCTTAGAAGATATTTAGTTTTCAGTGCCTTTATTTACATGTTACATTGTAAATCAAGTAACTTGACAAATTAATTGACGATATATTATTCTTCAAATAAAACTTAATGCTCTCATATTTTGTTCTTTTATTTAACAATTATATGTGTGTTTGGTTGTAAGTTTTCACATAAACTGCCCTGAGTATCTGGTTGGTTTTCACGAAACATCTTAAGTAACTTCTTAAATGTTTTCACTGAAGTGAATAATTTTAATACATTGTTTTTCTTTACTAAATGCATACATTTGTATGTTGCTGATATTTGGCAAGTAACATTTTGATACTATGGAACAGTGTTAGCTTAAAATTACATGATGCATTATGAGGTTTTTCATTCGTTAAATTCTTGCTCTGCTTCTTGCCATTCCTGCTCTTCTTCCTTCTCTTCATGATGTTCTTCTTCTTGACATTCTTTCTCTTCTACCAAATGTTCCTTTTCATCCTATTTAGCTCGACTATTCGAAGAATATGTGAGCTATCCTACTACCCCTGGCTTGGCGTCTGCGTCCACGTCTGAATTGGTTAAAGTTTTTATTCAAAAGTCTTGTAACTTCAAACCTACAAAAGTTATTCACTTGAAACTTGGAGTATACCTTTGTCATCAACTCTAGTATCAGGGGAAACATTACCCATAACTCTGTTTTGTATTTTGACAGAGTTATGCCCCTTTTTCACATAGATTTTTGGTTAAAGTTTATATTCAAAAGTTTTTGTAAATTCAAAACTACATAAGTTATTCACTTAAAACTTTGAACTAACCTTTGTCATCAACTCTAGTATCAGGGGCAACATTACCCATAACTCTGTTTTCTATTTTGACAGAGTTATGCATACTTTTTACATAGATTTTGTGGTTAAAGTTTTTGTTCCAAAAATGTATAAACTATACTAGCCTTCACTTAAAAGTTCTGTATTTTAATAAATGTATGCCCCTTCCACTATCCAAAATATGTACCAACTGAAATACTTCGAATAGTCATGCGCTCTGTCCTCTGACAGCTCTTGTTTTCAAAATGTTCCTATTCTTGAAAATCTTCCACTTCTTTATTCTCTTCCAAACTTTGCTATTCTTAACATTCTTGCTATTCTTCCTTCTCTTCCAACTGACGTTTTAATGCTACATTCTACATTATTGCATCCGCATAAATTATAAAGCAGCTTCAAGCATTCTTTAAATACAACAAATGAAAAATGTACAATACATAAACAACGCATGTAAGTTAAACAAATACAGAACGTCATGCTTCATTATATCATATTATTACATCAGATGGCGCTTCTCTCTTAAGTTCAGCAGTTTCCGTACGGTCCGCCTAAACACGGAATATAAATTCATATTCACGAATATGACCGAAAACACCGACTATGAACGTCATTTTTATTGTTCTATAATAAATTGATGCTTAAATTGACATACATCCTCAAGTTCAATACGTGTATTAAAACTGTCAATATTTTCTGGTAAGACATTTTACTATTTAATATTTTATTTTTGGTCCCAAAGGTAACTCAACCCAAATCGACCTTGAATGAATCAAAATTCTTTATAAATATAGTCATAAAATGTACAATACAACAAAATAACAGCAAATATTGGCAAAATGTTGCCTAAATAAACGAATAATTGTATTTAATTCTATTTGTTGTACGAATAAACAATAATGACTACGATTCACAGGTAACATTATACGTTTAATTGCAAATGCGTGTGTATGGCTAATATTGCGAAAATAATGTTGATCCTTTCAACGGTGTTCCTTATGTTGGAGTGAAATACTACTACTACTACTACTACTACTACTGCTACTACTGCTACTACTACTACTACTACTGGTACGTCTTTTTCATCTTTTTCTTCTTCTACTACTACTACTACTACTACGACTACTGCTACTAGTAGCTTCAGAAACAGTACAGTACGCTTCTGTGATGAACAAAGGCTGCAAGTCGGGGGCATACATATTTTACAAACATCACTGTTTATAACTTAAAGGGACTATGTCATCGAAAAGGGCCTCAAGGGGGCAATTTCTTTAAAAATTCTGAAATTAAGATATTAATACTGGCATACATATATAACTACGGTTAGAACAGGGTATATATAATGAGAAAAGAGTGTACACATTCTGAGATAAACATGAATTTATAATAAGGGTCGTGTTTGTTTGGCCCTTTTCATGTTTACATTTTCACGTCAGAATTTTGAGTATTTTGTATAACCATATTATGCACAGGTTTCCTTATAAAGCAGAATAGCGCAGTTGGTTAAAGCGATGTCTACTGTCTTTTCTTAGTATGGCTCCTAAGTTGTAAGTTTGATACCCACTTGGGGTTTTAATGTTTTCAGACTTTTATACTAATTTGTTTTTATCAAAAAATTACATTGTGTATTATACAGTAGAACCTGTGTATTTAGCTCGATTGTATCGCAAGCCTTAGGCTTATAGAGATCAGTATTTGAAATATTGCCAGAGTTTACTATATGTATAAATTAATTACACTGTTGTGAAACATTAAACATTTTACACTGTAGGTACATTTCAACATAAAACACGACCGGCTAATCTGTTTTTCACAAGTTAACTATTGTCGTATGCTGATTGTTAATTGCACCACTGCCCCGTTGCGTTATCACCATGGTGATTTATACCCTTTGTGTGTAATCGTGTCACCAATAATCGGGTTCACGCGTTTGCGGTATCGCGAAGTGACACTTGACAGGGTACACGGTTCGATTTATTCAGATTTTTTAAGGTTGAAGGAGATCAAATTTGTGATAAAATCGTTTGGTATTAGGTTTTGTTAGGGTTCGGTTTATTAATTTTTTTTATATAGAAAATAAGAAGGAAAAAAATCAGGACCGACAGTCGTTTGACAGGGATTCGGTTTTCACAGGGTGCAGTTTCGACAGGTTTCACTGTATTATTTGCTATTTATATACTCTTAGTATAGCGCATTTCTATCATAATATCATTTATAGTGCAATGTGAAGCACATTTATATCATAATATCATTTATAGTGCAATGTGAAGCACATTTATATCATAATATCATTTATAGTGCAATGTGAAGCACATTTATATCATAGTATCATTTATAGTGCAATGTGAAGCACATTTCTATCATAATATCATTTATAGTGCAATGTGAAGCACATTTATATCATAATATCATTTATAGTGCAATGTGAAGCACATTTATATCATAATATCATTTATAGTGCAATGTGAAGCACATTTTTCGATGACATAATCCCTTTAATACAATGATGATGAATAGGGTTGCTCCTGAATTAGAAATAGAAGAACACTGTATGACATAAAATTTTGTTAATAATACAGTAAACATTATTCTCTCTTGTAGATGCTACCAACACTGCTGATGAAGTGGACGGTGCTAACACAGCCATCTGTAGGCCTGGGAATATTGCAAAACACATGGACAAAGTGAGGACATTTCATTAACTTTTTTAACCAAATTTTTTTGAAGAAAAATGTTGGTTATTAGATTGGGGTGTTTTTGGGCTGGTTGGCGGGCTGGCATAGTGACGGCATCCACTTTTGGTTTCCGCCCACTTAACTCGACAATTTATACATAGATACCTTATATCGAGACCTCGCTTGCATATGGGGTGGGTGGGGTCAAGGTCAATGCCACCGTTACTTAAAATGGAAAAACGGTTTCCGCTCAATAACTCAAGAACGAATCGAGCTATTGCAATGAAACTTCATACATAGATACTTATACTGAGACCTCGATTGGGATTGCATATGGGGTGGGTGGGGTCAAGGTCAAGGTCACCATTGCTAAAAATAGAAAAACAGTTTCCCCACTATAACTCAAAAACAAATTTAGTTATTGCAATGAAACTTTGTACATAGATACCTTATACTGATACCTCGCTTGTGATTGCATTTGGGATGGGTGGGGTCAAGGTCACCATTACTAAAAACAGAAAAACGGTTTCCGCTCAATAATTCATCAAGAATTAATAAAGTTATTGCATTGTAACTTCATAGAAAAATTAGGTTATGTATGCCTAACCATAGCTGTATGATCTTGCAACATTTCTTTTATTATTGTGCTGACTTTTATGCATTCGTTTGAAAAATTTGATTTTCGTGGAATTTTCGCGTTTCTTGTTTTCTTTCATAATTGAAAAGTATCTAACATAAAAAGGGAGGAGTGTTTCAAAACTTGTCATCATGTTTGAAAAGCATACTTTTATTTGAGGATTGAGCTTGTAGCTATTGTACATGAAATAGACATGTTAAGCAGATACAAAAGTTTCATGCTCAACCCTTGATTTTCTCATATGAATCAGGTTTTATTAAAGCAAATTTTCTTTCAATTCAAGCATTTTTTAGAAAATGTTATTTTACACCTGGATTTAAAATTTGGTTTACCCCAATTATTTCCCTGTTTGAAGAGTTTCTGAGTCCCTCGGTTTCGACCTCAAGCTGTGGAAAAGCGACAATCTAAATAGTTAATATTTATTTGTTTAAGTGATATATCTTAAATTTCAAGACATGCATTACAGTTGGCAGATGTATGAAGTAGATGAATGATTGAAGCCTTTCACAAACAGGGCATTTTTTCTTTGGCTGGGAAAAACATTGCAACAAATTTGGCAAAGGGGTACAAACAAAATGTAAACACAACTTTTGGGTGAAATTATGATTTTAAAGATATTTTGCTAGCGGATGACTGTATTATGCCTCTACTATATAATATATTATTATAAAAGTTAAAAAGTGGCCCGGTATTATTTTGTAACTAGGAATCTTATATTAAAGTTGGCCATGACTTATTACTGTTATGTCTTCAGGTTTCCAGACCTTCAGATTTCTCGGATAGCAGCAGTTTTTCTACCGCTGCTCATATAGACGGCTGGAGCTACCAGTCCCCAAGAGGTCACAGGCACATGCAAGATAGAAACCTCTACAAGCAGCCAACAAGAAGCCAGCTGAAACCTGCCGACATCCAAGAAACAGCAACTGATATGTATAAGCCTCAGTCTGTCCAGGAAATATTTAAAGCACTTAAAGCAGACATTAGAGTTGAAGATAGTATGAAGAAAAATGACTTAAACACAGAAACGGTAGCAAAGGCTGAGGTGGTTTCCAGAAGAGCAACTACTGAACAAGGTGCAAGACCGAAGCATGTTCGAAGGTTAAGCACTCAGCACACGCCATTTAATGAAATTGTTCCGAATGAAATAAATGTGAAAGGTAAGAATGACAGCCTCGGAGTTACTGATGGTTTCATGTCTCCCAGAAATGTAGGTTACGATGGAAGAGCAATTGTTAGTAGAAGAAAACATTATTCCGATGAAAGGCGGAAACTTGAACCTGTTGAAAATGACCAAAACAAATTTACTGCACCAAGTTATAGTCATACGAACGAGCCAAATAATCGAGTGGAAAAGCGATCAGATTTAAATCATCACAGTCCACAAATTAAGAAACTTCAGGGAGGAAATAATGGCCTTACACAAGTTCACAGCCCTAGAATGCTAGCTATGAGATCTCACAGTTTTGACGAAACTGCGAGACGTTCCCTACCGTTGTCTCCGAATAAACACGAATCCGTTGATCTTATTGGGACGCCTTTCCATCTGAAGCGAGCACGCCAACGATGGAGTCATCAATCTAGTAATAATGAACAATGTAGTCCACATGTGATTCCAGAAAGCAAACACGATTCTGGGGTAGGCACTACATACGAGGAAACTTCCTCAATATCCGAGTCGAAATTAAAACTTGACGGGCCTGAGAAGTTAACTGTGAGTAATTTGAAGCATTTTGACAAAGTTATGACTGAGCATTCCTTACTTATGGACGTGTCAATGAACATATCGGGCAAAAGCCAATCATTGGACGATGAATCGGTTGATAAAGTGGAGAAGTGGCTGTTTGGAATTGATGTGCCTAAAACTGGCAAGCCGATGAGATTAAACAACAGTCTATGTCAGAATTTGGATTCTGTTTCCTTGAGTCAGCGTTACCCGGAAAGGCTAACCGATGGTTTGAATGCAAGAAGCTTCACTGAAAATTATCACGATCAGTCTTACGATGGTGTAGATCTTGGGGAGCAGTCCAGTGGTAGAAGAAGGCATGTCAGTGATGAAAGATACAATGTCAATAATCAACAAAATCCAAATACAAATTCAGTAGAGCCTATAATGTTACATCATCGAAATCCCCATGCAAAATACCACAGTGACAGTCATCCAAAACGATACCCAAAATCCCCTGAAGACAACAACATTTTAACTGGAAGAGATGGAGACAAAAATTTGGTTCATGTTTATACAGATGTGGTGGTTTCTAAAAAGAGATATCCAAGTGGTAAAACAACTGATCCAGATGTAACATCTCCTAAGCACGGACTTGGTCACAGTGAACGTCATCAGAGAAAACCATCATATTCTCCGAGAAACTGTAGACAACCTCATTCTGATTGGTGGTCAGGGCCTGGGCCGGAATCCCATAAAGCGAAACCTAGGCATGCTGCGGAATTGCGCAGTCCTGCTAAACACTTCGAGCATGGTGATGATGTTCAATTTTACGGGCAGGATGTGCATTCTTTGGAACGCCCACATCGCAGGCATGATTTGCAGTACATTGACAGTGTGGAAGAAACGAATGAAAACAGCTATCACCTGGTTAACAGGGAGAAAGATGGCAGGATTACGTTAAAAATCAGAAGAAATTTGAATAACTCTACACACACAAGAGAACGAGAATCGAGGCGTAATGAACATGTGTTTGTTAACAAGGTCGGTGATATGATAATGAAAGCAGACGTGGGTTCTGACTGGAGTGGAGTTCCAGCTACACAGGGTCAGGGTAAACGCCAGTTGAGTGATGGATACATGGAAGAAATGGATCTTAATGAGGGACCAGATGGTTACCATGACAACCATGCTGTGCCAACACCATCAAAGTCTAGAAAGCTGAACCATGGTGCAAAGTGTATTCCGTCAGGAAGTGAACAGGATTTCAGACATAGTGGACAAAGGGTATCTGTGAGTTCAAACAAGGTATTAAATGAATCGCATACACATAATCACAATAGAGGAAATGAAGGAGAAAAGTCTGGGGAATATGATATGCTCCATAGGTCTTTTGAAACAGATTCTGACAATAGACGGAAGGAAGTGGGGAGATATGTCCACGAAGAAAATAATAGACCTGCAAAATCACCCAAAGCATTTAGTCGACTCAATAGGGATTTAAAAACTTCAAATGATCTTGATGGAAGACATGTTGATAAATATTATGAAATTCAAAATGGGCATGGGTTAGATACCGGTCACTCACCTTTGCATAGTCCAAGGAATAATATTTACACAACTCATTCTAACAACATGAATTTCATTGATGGACCAAACATCTATCTCCCATCACCAAATTCGAGAAAGACATACATGAAACATGGAGACAATGCTGAATCGCCACCAGCGTTTAAATCCAGAGGTGTTTCAACTGAGACTGGCAATTTCTTGTCACCAAATGTAGAACGCAACAAGGTACTACCCGTCCGTGATGATTTCTCACCCAGCACTTCCATGAGCAAATTGAAATTAAACACACCAAAAACGATGGCTATGGAAATGCAGAAGCAGAAAGCATTAGACAGGGGTGAAGGCAGTGACAAAGGGGTGGAATCTCTGAAGGGACACAGAGGGGATAGAAGACATTCTGTGAAGCAGTTACATATGGATTGGGGTACGAGTGGGGAGGAAGTGGGTAGTGTTGTTAGACAACAAATCCAGTTACAGAATTCAGAGGAAAACTATAGGACCCTGAATTCCGATGAAAACTATTATACAAAAGAAAACAATAGGACCATACGTTCAGACGAAAACTATAGGACTCTTAATGCAAATGAAAACTATAGGACCCATAATTCAGATGAAAACTATAGGACTCGAAATTCAGATGAAAACGATAGGACGCGAGGACAAGCTCAGAATATTATCTGTCCATTAACTGGTGTGACTGAAACTGGGTCGAGCAAAGTTCATCAAGAAAATGTTCAGGATGGAAGAGAATTTATGTATGATGGGGCTAAAAATCACAAGCAAGATGTTGAAGGTGAATTTGATAAGCATCCGAGGCATGAGGCTCATGCAAGCAGACCTATGTCAGCAGCAAACAACCGTGAAAAAGCTAGACAACAACAATCCAACAGCAGAAAGGAGTTTCATATTAGAAATGAGACGTATGTCACTGGTCAGTATAGACTTCCCCATGCAGAAAATGTAAGCAATGTGAAGCCAATTGATACGATTAGACACAAGAAAACTTCTTCTAAACGGTCAGGGGTGGAAAAGGAAAGGGATATGAATACAGTAAATGTAATGCCACCTCAATTTGAATCTCGATGCAATATTGGTGACCTGGCATTAAATAACAGACAGCGGTCACCGGGGTTTGTTCGTTTAGATTGTTTGTCCGAGGACAGGCATTCAATCAGAATGCAACTGAGACATTTAAGCGAAAACCAAGCCATTGGGAATAATTGCCTGAATGTTATACATTCTACAGATGGTGGCAAAGAAAATGGTCATTTGATAGGCATTGGTGGTAATATCAATGTTGAAAGATACAGCAATACTGGATATGTTGAAAATGGTCAGCAGCCCTATGAGCCGAAGTTTGAGTCACCATCACATGGTAAACATCTTGCTAGTCCTAACATAAGGAAAGATCTCTTTGCAGCGAAACTCGATAGCAGTGAGCCTGTGTCCAATGTGATAGCGGACAGCTTTAAAGCTCCCACCTGCCCACCAGTTCTGAACAAAAATGCACCACGCAAGTGTAACAAGGAAAATGCCGCCAGCAGACCGCCTGCCCAGCAAGCGCATATCCGAAAGGCCGAGCCTTTGAGTAACCACGACAGACTCAGAAATAACCTGATGCCTCCAAAGATGGCTGCCACTTCTGGGTACGCACAGAGTACACCTATAAAACCCGGGGCCCATTTCTCCATGGATATTTCTATGTCCACAATCATGGCCTCTGAAGAAACGTGCGCTGATGCCGACCAAGAGGAGGTGGTGTATTTGTAACAGAGCTGCGGGCCTTTGTTGAGTGATGTTACAAAAGATTTGATATCAGTATATATATGCTGCAGAGTCGCAGATATGTGAAATATTTAGGCAGAACTGCATTGTTCATCATATCTTGTTTTCTGTATTCCCATATGGAGGTGTGAGTACGTAACCTGGTATGTAACCTGTTTACATGAATTAACTGTATTTAAATTCATGAAATTGAAAGCATGCAAAGACGTCTGGGATAATTTCAGATTATCTCTTCATACGCATAACACATACACTTTTTCAGTTTCAATATATTTCCTTGCACCTCTTTGTTAATTCGAACAGCACCATTCATCCAAAGTTTATTTGAAAACTGGTGTTGAAGAAAGCCGATGAAAAATGAAAACCCACACTGTTTAAAAAGAAGACGTGTAGTTCGGGTTGCAGATTTGAATTAGTAAAAGTTGGTACTATTATAGATTTTGTATCTGTACAGTGTTACGTTGTTATGTTTAAATGAATAATACTCTGTTTTAGTGTGAAAAATAGATTTAAGCCATTTATACCATTCTTATCTATGTGAATATGAGTTTATCTAGTACAGTGATTTTAAAAGTAATGTTTAGTTATTAAGCATTAAATATAAATGCTCATGCATAAATATTACTGTATGTAAATAATAAAATATGTCATTTCTGAATAAAATTTCTATGGGCATAAAATATTGCCATTTGCATACTCGATATTGTATCTAATTATGCCCCCTTCGAAGACGTGGGGGTATCTTGCTTTGCACCTGTCCGTCGGTCGGTATGTCGGTCGGTCGGATGGTCGGTCTGTCCGTATACCATTTCGTTTCCGCACGATATCTATAGAACGCTTTGACCTACGATCATGAAAGTTGGTATGCTGGTTACTTGGAATGAAAGGAAGACGCCTATACATTTTGAGGTCAACAGGTCAAAGGTCAAGGTCACCGTTGCTAAAAATAGAAAAACGGTTTCCGCTCAATAACTTGAGAACGCATCAAGATATGTTAATGAAACTTCATACATAGATATCTTGTGTTAAGACCTCTCTTGGGATTGCATATGTGTGGGTGGGGTCAAGGTCACCGTTGCTAAAATATAAAAACGGTTTCCGCTGAATAACTTTAGAACACATTGAGATATTTTAATGAAACTTCATACATAGATACCTTATATTTAGACCTCTTGGGATTTCAAATGGGGTGGGTGGGGTCAAGGTCACCATTACTAAAAATAGAAAAACAGTTTCCGCTCAATAACTTGAGAACGCATCGAGATATTTTAATGAAACTTCATACATAGATACCATATATCGAGACCTCGCTTGGGATTGCATAAGTAAAAAATTTTCTTAACAATTGCACATATTCACAACTTGGCTGCAAGCCGGGGGGCATACATGTTTTACAAACATCTCTTGTTAACATTTTATGCTATTGGATTTGAATTTCTCAATAAGATTAGTGTATTTTATTTTATGTTCAATTGTATGTGTAGATGTTTTTGCAGTTCACACATCTTTGGGATAATTTTAACTGTTTATTGTTAATATTCCCCAGTGTTGTAATTAAATCGCAAACAGTTAATGCACCTTTATTTTAATGAAATAAAGTATATAAAACCACAATGTTCTCAAGTATTTGGGGGGAGGGAGGGGTTTCCTCATATATGTATTAGTGATCTTTACAATATGAGTGAAACAATGCAACAGTTTTATACATTGAATAAACTGTTATTAAACAGCGCACACCAAACTATTTTAAGCAAATAGGTGCCTGGACATTGCCCTTCAATCTCTCAATAAAAATACGAAAACATTTATTGTATATAATAATTGGCAAATACAGTTAATATCATTATGATTGTATATAATGTAAAAATAATACATGAATAGGTGTACAACTTTTATATAGTCTTAATAACGTCCATTAATGTTACCGAAAATATGAAAGAATGTTAAAGGGCAACCCTACCAAAGTGTGTGTTTACATTTTTAGGTCGACTTCGAAGAAAAAAAAGTCGAGCTATTGTCGCCCTGTTTGCGCCAGCGTCTGCGTTAGTTAAGGTTTTTGGTTAAGTTTTTTGTCAGAGTCAGTTTCTCAAAAACTATCAAAGATATCCACTTGAAACTTTCAATACATGTTCACTATCAATAGGGTACTCCATTACAACAAGGCAGATAACCCTGTGATTTGTATTTCCAGAGTTATCTGCCCTTGTTTGGACTTGCAACTTTACATACTTTACAATGTTTTGGTAAATATAAAATTTCTCAATAACTATGACAGACATTAAATTGAATTTCAAGGTACTTATTAATGGTGTTGACACCATTCTACAGACAAGAGGAGGTAACTCTTTCCATGATTTTGTTTGAGTTATTACCCTTTTTTCGAGTTTTTTTTTATAATTTTTTTAGGTCAAATTTCTCAATACCTGCATGAGTATATTGACTTGAAACTGAAAGTACTTGATCACAGCGATGAACTTATTCTGTAGACAAGAGGAGGTAACTCTATCAAGGACTTTGCTAGAGAATTTGCCTTTTTTCAACTTTGAAATACCGCTTTAGATCAAATTTTATAATATCTATAAGAGGTATTGACTTTAAGCACAAAATACTTGATCACAGTTATGAACCCATTCTGTAGAGAAGTTAAGGTATTTATATCAAGGATTTTGGTGAGTTATTGCCCTTTTTTAACTTAGATTTTTTTGCTTTATGTCAAATTTCTCAATATCTATAAGAGATATTGACTTGAAATTCAAAATACTTCATGACAGTGATAAACTTATTCTATAAACAAAATCACATGGTACTATCAACTATGAGATAGTCGGCGGTGCTCTTGTTGAATATAAATATTAACAATTATTTTACTATAACTAAGAAATTGCGTTTGATGTTATATACTCAAGTCATAATAGTTTTAACTATATTCGTGTGTTATGCACCTATCAATATTTTCCCCCAGGGGGAGCGGCGGGCTGACCCAGGGGTATTTGACATTATTATTATTATTATTTTTTTTTTTTTTTGGGGGGGGTCTCATTCCCCACTCTAGAGCCAAGCATATTTTTTCTTAATCCCCGCAGTGGAAGATGCTATATGTCTATCAAATGGCCAGGGCGGCGAGGGGGGGGGGGGCTATATTACCGGGATCTAAAATCCGACCAAAGTCTATTACCCTGGGATCCGGAATCATTCGGAATGTCAAATCTCTCAGTCTAAAGTCCAGTATATGCCCGCCGCAATCCCCCTGGGGAAAAGCATTGATAGGTGCAATAGTAAACAGTACATTACGTAGTTATGATGTGCATTCTGAAGTGACATGTCACTTTAAGCTGATACTTGAAACTTGGGTACTTTAGATTGAAACTTAAAAATGTGTATTCAGCCCGATGTTACAAGATTAATTATCCTAACTAATCCCCGATGTTTCCTCATTTCTGTAAACGTGTTAATATTCAGAATGTTATAGTCTTTCTTATAATTTAGCTATCAAGTGACATACATTTAGGAAATTGTCGGTGGACATTTAACCTTGTGAAGATATGCGAAGAAATCATGTTAATCTCACAGAAACCGTGATTCTTCTATTTCCTTGTCGCTTTCATATTTAATGAAGCGATACCAAACCATCTAGTGTGATTGTAGTATCGTGTACAGCTTAAAGTGGCATATGAACGGTAAAATGATACAATCAAATGGTAAAACAAAATACGGATGCATGAACTTTATATTAAATCACAACTTGAAGATTGTATTCAAATATCACGCCATTAGCACGGAAACTACTCGCATGTTGGAAAAGCTCAAGGTCGTGAATTCTCTTGGATTTAACTGAGGTTTTGTCGAGACCGTTATCTGGGTAGAGCCAATTACCTGTCATGTGTCACAAAATCTGTCAGACGCTTTTCTGAGCGTGCTTTCAGTCCATTATTCCCCGATCGTATTTCGGGCTTTTTATCGACTGATACACCGAGATCTTACATACATGCAAATGTTCTATATTATTCTCTGATTTAATTACAATAATTACAAAGAGATTGTCATATTCTCGTACATAAAATTATAACGAACTAGATAGTTTTTCAGTAGGCAGGCGTATTGTTGCCTATATGTGAGTACGCGGCTGAATCCACAGGATCTTTAAGTTTTGACCAACAATATGTTTCAGACTATGTTTACACATAGCTCTTGACTTAATGCGTATATTTTAACCAGTTTTGGGTCGTCTTAAATTTATACTATATAACTCTTGAACAACCAACGCCGCACTAAATTTAGAATACAAAAACTCTAGCTGGCTTATTTACGCAAGTATTTACGTTCGCAAAACATATACCGATGCCATTTTTTATCACATATGCTAAAATGTATCATCTAAGAATGCTCAAAATACACCAATTCCACAATTTCCTATAGGTGGGTAGGGTTTGGGGTGGCTGCATTCCCAAAACATAATAATTCACAAACGTCTAGGGCTAGATACGCCTCTGGTAGGTCATGTTGCAAAGTAATGGATATTACCATGCGCATTTAAACGGACCTGTTCACAGATTGAATCGACAATTTTCAAACTTTTTGTCACAAATTCCCAAAATAAAAGAATAGTGTATATAGAGGAGCGGAACAACACCACTGACATAAATATATACTGTAAATACCGTTTCGTTAATGAGTATTCATCAGTTGAAATGGATAAAATTCTAAAGCATTTGTAACCCGAAACGATGGAAATATTTGGTCTGTTTCTGTTGTTTTCGTTGAAAGTTTTGAAAACATGTAAATCACTTACATGAAGTAAAAAATAAACGGGCAAGTAAAAGCATTGTACATAATGGCCAATAGGTTATCGCGTTAGACTTTTAATCCGGAGTTCTGATCGAGGTTCGAACCCCGATGGGGGTAACTTTTTTTCATTTTTAATGCTTTTCTTGTTATAGTATTTGAGCATTTAAGTTCAGATGCTTTCATTTTTTCAAGATATTACGTTTTATGGCATTTAAAAAAATAAAAAATCATTGAACAAGTCCCTTTAACGTTATTCTAGTACTGCGTATTCTGAACGATACTTAATCTATAAAAAACGGTAAAATGTCATGGTTACCGGATTCGTGTTGTAGAGTTACCGGTATACGATATTGCAATAAAAATACGATGCTAAATAGAAACTTTCACTGGTGTTAACAGCAGCTACACATTTTATGTTTTCGCTTGTTTATTTTCATGACCACTTCCTTATTGTTTACGAACTTCTTTGTTTGAGTTTAAACAGTTGTGTTGGGGAACAGTTTTTCCATTGACGCTCGAAACAATATTTATAGTCATAGCCTTGTTTCACACTAATGGTATTTCACCAGTAACTGACGGGAGATATTAAACCCTAAGCTACTTTTGTTGATAAATAGCCCTGGCTATTTTT
This sequence comes from Congeria kusceri, assembly GCA_027627225.1. Lineage (NCBI taxonomy): Eukaryota > Metazoa > Mollusca > Bivalvia > Myida > Dreissenidae > Congeria > Congeria kusceri. The sequence continues at coordinate 31,683,262 of CM051024.1, forward strand.
GTCGAAAGTAGATTGTAAGCCTCATTTATCAGTACACTCTCGATGAAGGCTAGTCATAGAGAGCACAAGCATGCATAATGCATTAAGTAGGGTTCGTTTGTATGTCAGTACGTTCGTCTGTCTGTCCGCCACAATTCTAAGCTTGTCCGCTCCATACCTTTGAACCGCTTTTAACAAGGAATTCGATGAAATATGACAGTGATGTGCTTAAATCGATATTATTCGCATGTGTATCATATTTTTTGTATTGTTTTATATATTTGTTTTGTAATTTGCACATAAATAATATTCTTCATTTAATAAATTCCTTAGCAAATACACGAAATGTACATTCAACAAAACTAGCTTGGACTCAAAAATTGGCATTTCCACAAAAGTTGCAGTTGATGGTTCATGTATTCAATTACGAAATAATTTTCGTTTAATCGTTGTTTATCGGCCAATAAACAACGATTTAGAGTTCTGATGCGTAGGAATTAAACCACGAGGTCGTTAGCACGAGTTGTTTAATAGCCACGCATCAGAACGACAAAGATTTGTGTATTGGCCAATAAAAAAACGATAATGCGAAATTTATTTCGATTCTAACATGATTTGACATATATTTTTGCAAATGTAATTGGAACTACTTTTTATTATGCTCTGCTCAGAATCGGAACTTCTTTTTAAGTTTTTTATGGGTAGTTTAACAACGATAATGTTGTTCTTTTTCTACAGAAAAATTAGCGAGTATCATGTTAGAATTTACAATCTAACACGACACGCGCAGAGTTTTCTATAGACAACAAAATTCACCGTTGTTAAACTACCAATAAACAACCCGAAAAAATAGTTCCGAAACTGTTAAATATAGTTCGCATTCTAATTGCAAAAAATGTTGTCAGGTAAAATTAGATTCGAAATAATTTTCGCATTATCGATTTGTCGTTCTGATGCGGTATATTAAACAGCTCGGGCTAACGCCCTCGTAGTTTAATTCCTACGAATCAGAATTCCAAATTGTTGATTAAGTGCCGATGAACAACTCTTAATAGAAAAATATTTCTTAAATATACAACGTACAGCATTAAGGCAATTCATCACCTTCATTTGCACTGTTCCAGTGTACAATTTAAACGCTATTCAAATTGACTGAGACGTGTCGTGGGAAAACCGGGGTCAATGCACATTCGTAAAGTGTCGTCCTGGATCAGCCTGAGCAGTCCGCACAGGCTAATCCAGGACGGCAATTTCCTCGTTTTTTTTTCAGTCGTTTACTCATTCCGTTTCGTATATAAATTCTTGACAAAACTTAATAACTATTCTAATACGTGCTCAGGGGCAGTATTCCAGAAACGTGTTAAGTTTATTTGAAGATATGTTTACTTAAGTTCATTTTTTGCAGTTGTAATATTTCTCACACTAATTATATTTGTATGATTCCCTTAACAGTCAATGAGAAAAAAGCTTGATAATTAATAAAGACTAAGAACAAGCTCATATGCATATGTCTAAAAGGTAAAAGGAAAATGAAGATTTTAAAGGTAAGGGTAAGATTTCTGAAATATGGCCCCATCTTGATTGGTAGGTGCAAGAGTTACTGCACAAGACGACACAAGCATGTTTGACCTGAACATGTAATGTTAACTAGTAATTAAGGCCGAACTAACAAATCATTTTTTACTATTCTTCATTGTTTTTAATGCGTTATTTCTCATAACGTTTTTGGTCAACGAAATGTGGACATGCAAGCATGATATAAGTTGTTCATAATGTACCCAGTTAAAGTATCACGTTCTATTTTAAAAGGACTAAGTCAATTAAAAGGGCCTCAAAGGAGTTATTTCTTAAAAAAATCTCCAATTAAGATTAGAATAATGGCATATAAACATGGTTAAAATAATATATATACGATCGGAAGAGAGTTTTCGCATTTTCAGAAAAATATCATTTTATAATATGGATCGTGTTTGTTTGACCCTTTTCATGTTTACATTTTGGCGTCAGAAATGCGAGTATTTTGTATATAACCATAGTTTACACACGTTTCCCTACAAAGCAGCATAGCGCAGTTGGTTAATGCGCTATCTACTATCATTTCTTCGTCGTGAGTTCGATACCCCCTAGGTATTTTTTTTCGGATATGTTTGCTGATTTGTCTTTATCTAATATCTCACTATGTATTACATTAATAATTCTTTATATAATGTAAATTGTTAAGTATAGCGCATTTCTATAATCTGTTATAATTTATAGTGCAATAGGAAACCAATTTTTCGTTGACATAGTCCCTTTAATGAGCCCAAACTATGCATTTGTCAATTTACAGCAACAGGATGTGCGTTCTGTTTTTTTAATGCTCATGCAGATGATCACACGTACTCGTCGTCCTGGTTAAACACGTGTCCGTTTTGAATAACAAACTTTTTTTAGGGATATATGTTTACTACACCGGACCGAGCTTCTCAAATAACCGCCATCAGTTGTGCGCTGGTGTGTGCAGTGAACGCGCGGATGTAGATTGTAGCAGCTAGTAGGCTTATCAGGTTTGCACTAACTAGTATTTCTTATTGTTATCATAATCTTATATTACATGTATGAAGAATATATGAGGCGTGTAGTGGGAAAAGCCTTCTTAATTCATGTGCGTAAAGTGTCGTCCCGGACTAGCCTGTGCAGTTCGCACATGCAAATCCTAGACGGCACTTTCCGCTTTTATGGTATTTCTGTTTCAATGAAGTCTCTTCTAAACATAAATCCGCTGTCGGCGGAAAGTGCCGCCCTGGATTAACCTGTGCGGACTGCACAGGCTAATCCGGGACGACATTTTACGCACATGCATTAAGCTTGGTTTTCCCACGACAACCCTCAATTATATTTTTCTCAACGTAGGTCTATTCAACTGAAAATAAAAAATGTATATATCATCGAAATATTTGAATATAATAATGTATTCATTTTCTTTGCATATTGATTTATAGTTAAGTTGTTAGTTTAGTTTAGTTTAAACCAATATAATTATTTAAGCTCTATTGCATCGAAAGCCTTAGGTTTATAGAGACACTCTCGACTCCGTTTCCTGGGAAGAACCAGTACTTGGTGTCTTGTGAAAGAGGCTGAGAACGCTCCCTGAGTGGGGATCTAACCCGGGACACCCCGGTCGCAAGGCGGACACCATCACCACTACATGATTCAACTCATGCACACGTTCAAAGCCCGTAAGACGAGTATTCAAACTGCCAGACCTATTAAATACCACTTGGCAGCGCTGAATATCAGTGATCAGTAGACCTATAGCAACAAAACACCAACAATTAAATAATACTTATGTATACTATGTATTTACCTGTCCTATTATTGCAATCTTTTTACCGCCTATATTTGGATTCACATATTCCTGAAATAGTGCATATATTCAATTCTGTTCGTATATAAATGGGTCTATAAATCAAGAATTCATACTACTTTTCCATATTTAAATAGAAAACATAAACTGGACATGTTTTCATTGCGTATTTTAATATGTTGTTGGATTCAAAAATGGATGAATTTGGTATCAAAATTTAGGATATGCATTAAACTAATCAATAATTGTAATGCCCTTACAAATTGACCAACATTAATATGTTAACTTCATCCAGACGAAACATAAGTGATTTTAAAAGTTGCAAGGACGACCATGATACTTTTTTTGTTTGATGTTTTCAAAGATTAAACACCACTGTTTACTTTTTAATGATTGTTCAATTTTTAGGGGCATTATAATAATTGATTAGTTAAAGTTATAATCTAAATGTTGATACCAAATTCATCTATATTAACATCTAACAACATATAAAAAATACGTATTTAAAACATGTCCAGTTTCTTTTTTCTTTTAATATATAATTAATTGCAGGGTCATTGAAACGTACGCTTGTTGTTCACCAACCAGAACATCTCCAATATTAATGTAAAGGTGATCGAGATACTGAGATTTGTCGATTCATTATACTGGGCGGAACTGCATCTTGATCGAATAAGTTGCTAATGACTGGAAGTGCACTAAAGTAGACAATACTTCCTTGACTCGAAGTCAAGACCAAATTACCCAATGGCTAAAGAGATCAGCAAACTAGTATTTACTTTACTTGAAAACAGGAAATTTCAAGCACACAATACTTAGTTTTTAGGAAATATCTAATTGGTATATAAGTAATAGATGAAGCATAATTTGCAGGGCGAGATTAAATGCTTAACATATTGAGGTCAAATGGTTCTACAAGTGTTTTATACCATATTTACCAATAACATCGCAACTTCCTACAATGACGATCCCAATGGGCAGTTCCTAGACGTCACTTGATGTCTGACATGCTTGACATCTGTGTCGTTTCCAAATTTAGCGCTGTCGCCAGGTCACGTGATACGATCCGAATGTGCAAGCTTACCGTGCAATTAGTTACCTGCGTATAAATTACATTTAAATTTCAATACACCACATGACACTTATTGGACAATAGGCTTGCGTATTACGCTCCGCCCACCAGTTACAGTTCTGATATCACAGTTAATGAATAACGAACAACAAAGGAAACTCTCTGAAATATGGTATAATGCTTGTTACGGGACAATAATACTCAAAGTACGTTATGATAACTATGGTTGCTGGCGCGCATGCAGATGGAAATCACACGTCAAGCACTATCTCTTGTTCAGACCATTTCTTTACTTTAACAATATTTAAACATTCAACATGACACATTGTTAGGACAATGATACTGATAATATGAGACGTGTCGTGGAAAACCGGGCTTAATGCATGTGCGTAAAGTTTCGTTCCGGATTAGCCTGTGCAGCCCGCTTTTATGGTATTTTCTGTTTCGATGTAGTCTCTTCTAAACATAAGAAGGACATTGTCGTCCCGGATTAGCCTGGATTAGATTAGACTTTACGCACATACATTAAGCCCGGTCTTCCCACGACACGCCTCATATCATAGTTAATCTATCTCGTACGACTAAATTATTAATTAGCTTCTTCATTGTTTCCAACAATCGTTGCTCCGCCATTCAACTTAGTCGCTATGTGTATAATATTCTCCTGCTGAGAAATTGCATGCGTGAAAATAAGCATTTAAAGCTGCAGTCCATAGAATATAATTCAGCACATCTTAAATTGGCATTAGTTTTAATGAACGTTAATGATGTTTATTCGACTGAAAACTGTTCCTTATTTACGAAATGCACTTTATAATGTCTATGTTCGAAAACGCTTGGTACGAACTGAATATAGGCCTACACATATTAATGTACTTGCTCATTGACTCCAGAGGCATCACCAGCTATCGCATACAGATAACTATACGATAAAAAGGTACCAAAACGTTATTATTTTAGCGATTTTGTGTGTGTATAATGATCGGTAAGATAGCAATTAGAAACGATTTATGCGAAGTTTTATTTTTACTAACATATTTCTGGTCTGCTGCTTTAAATTGAATGTATAGAGCCTTTGTGTGTAAACTAGTAGACAGGCTTCGGTGTTCTACGAAATCGCTTCCTTTTAACGTACTGTTGTCATAGTGGATAAGTGCAGTCTAACAACTAACTATCGCCCTCAGAGAGATATCCTGGATAGGCCTCTTGAGACATGAGACAACTTCTAAATACCAAGGCTTGCCTCATCATGTACTTATAAAAAGGCTATTTTTTGTTATCAAGTGTAGCAATACATTTACTTCCTTATTAACATGTAAGCTTAAAATGTGTAAATAGTTTTCAAACTTTTTGTAGTTTAAAGATTCTATGGACTAATAATAATGATAATAATAATAATAATAATAATTATTATTATTATTACTATTATTATTATAATGGTGATGATGATGATGATGATGATTATTATGATTATGATGATGACGACGACGACGACGATAATGATGATTATGTTCTTTTATGAAACAGATATCCATTACCGGTCATCCTAGGTATTGGTTCACACATTTGGCCACATACAGCTATTTATGTCAGTGCAATCTCGGCCAGGGTGACATACAGTTCTCAAAATTGATCCATTGAATGTATGTGATACAATTAGCATTGAATGTCATTAGCTAAAAGCAAACTACATTGTAGAATTAATATGATTTGGCAACGACAGGCGTAGGTGTGAGAACTAATGTAGTCAATATCCCAGGCATAATTTATTATATAATTGTAATATAATGTTATTAAATAAGTGATTTCATACAGGCACTGTTATTTGTCCGAGGTCTGCTGTATTGGCATGAACCCGTAGGGCGAATGCCAATATAGCTGACCTGGGACAAATGACAGTGCCTTAATGAAATCACTTATTTAATCAGTATTTTATTAATCAACATAACATTATTGACTAAAATTCCTAACCTCTTTAAGGTTATTATGAAGGATAATAATATCTTCAATTATTTGAAAAACATAGCACTGACCATTTTACAAATCCGATTTTTGTGTGTGTTTGTTGTATTTATTTCAAGATGGCGTCATTTTGTTTCTAAAAACTTTCATATTTCCAATGTCATATAGGAACACTTCAACTGACCAATCAAAAGCGCTAAAGCTCATACAGGCACTGTTTTTAGCCAATCACATTGCTTTGATCCCATACAGGAACAGTTGAATTTATACAGGAACAGTTGATCTTTTTATATACTTATGGTAACTGATACAAGACGTGCATTTTTACTGATATTGTGCGTAATATTGTAAAGTTGATTAATAATATTTATTATAAGTTGACCACGTGGTTTCATAATCTTATTAGCCATATTGCTTGACATTGTGAATATAAAATTAATATAATACAACTTGTAAATGTTATATTTGTCTTTAAATGTTTCACTCGGTTAAAAAATGTTAGTATTTACCTGGGTATGCTACTATTCAAATATAGTTGTCCGTCTTTACTTTTTGAACATTGTAAACAATATTGTTTTGTTTTTGACTGCACCGACTTTTTTCTTTTCGGTTCAAACCATGAATTTGTTAGGACTATAATGTTATATAAAATATCTTCCTTATGGAGCACACTGAAATCTTAAGTGTTTTTTTTTTATAAATCCTAGACTATAATTATATTTCGGGAATAAAACATAACTTCCTCCTTAATATCAACTGACTTTTCAACTTTCTTTCAATCACATTAATTTTATTCCTCTTATGGACTTAGTTGAACCTTTCAAAATATCATGCCTAAAACGACATGGGTATAACATATCAAATTTTTTATGGCCACATAAAAATATTTATGTCATTGTATGGTGGTTTTATATAGGACGAATTTTTCATTATTTCATTATGTAAGGGTATTATAAAGTACGGCATTTAGGAATAGTAGATTTTTCTTTGTTCACATAATCAGCTAATCAAAGCCGTCCGTTCACATCACGTGACGCGCTTCAGCCAATCGTAGTCCGCACCAGCGCGCACAAGCGCCCACCGTAAGGCGCATCAGTAATTCCTTTGTTTGTTGTTGGCGTGGGCAGTTGACTCGCCATTTTGCAGTCTAATTTAGTTTTATTAATACTGTTTCCTGCATTTTCACAGAGGTATTTTTACCGATTACGGTTATAAATTCTCTTTGGTGTACAATGTTGGTCAAAGTTATTTGGGCGGCGACCTTTTAAAGCAATACATCAATCATTATAATCTGTATGGTTCACATAAATTCACACCTAGAGCACCATGGGGACTATTTAACAACTTCTTTAATTTCGTTGCGTTTTACTTGAACGCTTTTGTGCACCTGGCTATCGTTCCTAACTTGAGCTACGCCTCTATTTCTATCTTCCTATACTAGACACTTATTTTGCCTCTTATATTTCTTTACTTTGAATTTAACTTTTGTCCCCAACGTTTAAAACTGTTGTTACTCCTGTCATGGTGTTTTATTTGACATAGGGTGGGTTCATTCAAATCTCATTAAAATCATCTCCAGTCTGACGCTACTATATTATCTGCTGTCTGGATCTGATGAGTTCGCATTAGGGGTCAGGTTCAGATGACCTTTTCAGGAGCCAATCAAACTGTTGCCTTCGAAATGTTGTGGTATAACTTCATAAATAAACCACAAATACTATGCACGAAATTAACGTGAACTTTGGATGTTTACTCGCCTAAGGTACCACCATATCAATTGTTATCCGCGTAAAAATTAATGTAAATGATTGATTCCGGAGGATCAGCTGGAAATGCATCACTTTTCAAAAGACATGGCCAAACATTGCTGTGCAAAAGGCAATTTCATTGGGCCCAGCAGGGCTGATATTTTATTGTTCGGAATGTCACTTGAACGTGACCTGTTATACGATGTCTTCAGATCCTAACAATGTTAGGATTTGATTTTAATGAGATTAGGTTCATTTTAATACACACGACAGCATACAGTAAGGTGATTAATTTCATCGTGTTATTAAATGTAGACTTTCTACTATATACTGGACAAAACTATCCGAAACTGGCGGACTAAACACATATGTTGGTCATTTGGCCTTTAGTTTAACTCCCAATAACGTAAAAGTTGTTCCGAAAATTGGTAATATCAGGCATGGGTTGTCCGAGATTAGTGGGCGGGGTCAGAGTTAATTAGTGAATGTCATGTTCTTAAAGCATCATCGCACAAAAGATCTGATCAATTAACCAAAGTCATTTCAAAAGGAAATTTAAGCGGTTGAAGGGTGGATAGTACATCTTGTCCCACTTAAGTTCAAGAGAGCACACAGATTTGCTAAGATTAACATTGCGTCTGGGAAATCCCTTAACGACGTTCGCAACAATTTCTATCAATTTCTTTCCAACGACAGATTTTCTTAAAAGATTGCACAAACATGAGTTAATGTATCCTAAAACTCAAACAGTCTTAAAAAATAGGGGTCACCGGCCTTGTTCCGGAAATATTGGGTTTTTAATACGGTACCTGTCGAAGCCCTTTTTCCGTTTGTGTGACTAGCAATGTGGAATTATATAAAGCGTTCACATTCAAACAAGAATGGAGATTTTTAAATGAATCTTTTTTAATGTTTCGTTTGTCAATACAAGTGCAATTTAATGATAAAACGCGCTTTATCTACAATAATCATTAAAAACAGAATTTTAATGGACGCTTAACCAGGTTAATCATGCATTTAATATGCCTATGAACAAATCAATAAATAATCAAATATACGAATGTATTTTGTTCCAAACGCCAATTTTTCTGAAAAAATCCCATATACATGCGTCATTGTATACTGAAACTAAAACAGTCTTAAAAATAGTGGTCACCGGCCTAGTTCCGGAAATATTGGGTTTTGAATACGGTACCCGTCGAAGCAGTTTAGATTTTTATCAATGTTTTAAGTATAAATGAGAGTTTTCTTTCAAACAAGGTTATGGTTCTTTCAACTGAAATATTTTAACATGTTGTTTGGCAATATAAAAGTTGTTTCGATAATAAATAAACGCTCTACCTACATTTACTGTTAAAATGATGAATTTGACTGGACATTTAAGTAGGTCAAATGGGTGCTACATTATATAATGCTTTCTGAAACGTCATTTTTTTTTAAATCAAATGCATCAATATATTTTGTTCCAAAAGACAGATTTTCATAAAATTTTGCACATAAATACATCAATGTATACTTAAACCAAAACATAAATAAAAAGCATGGGTCACCCTACAAGTTTGGGAAATATTAAACTTTAAATAGGGTACCTGTGTAGCATTTATCATGTTTCGTTTTAACATTGTGTACGTGCACAACATATCGATTGCCAAAATAGAATAAAGATATTTAATGGATCTTTTCTGAACTGATTTGTTTGGAAATATATTGTATAACTGTGTTTTTGATATTATATATGCTCAATGAACTTTTAATATTAAAACAATTTATTAGAATGGACATTAGAGATGGTCAAATACGAGAATGTACCAAATATACCTGTTGAAACATAAGAATACTCATATGACCAAATATATGAATATATTAAGATCCAAATATCAGATTTTCTTCAAACCTGGCTTAGACATGTGTCAATGTATGCCAAAACTAAAACAGTCAAAAAAAGTATGGGCCACCGTGCTTTTTGTTTGGGAAATAGTTGACTCTGAACATGATAGCTGGTGAACCTTTTTATCAGTCACGCTAGGTCTTCAAAGTGTAACTTTTCAAAAGATGGGTTGAACATATCTGTAGATTTTAAATTGGTTTCGGATGTTTTGACAGTATGTAAGGATAGTGTGATCAATGACACACTACAATGAACAATAACCATTGACTGGAACTTAAAGACATACATATAAATTTATCGATTGAAATTAGTATATTGTAACCTATATACCATTAGTATATTGTAACCTATATACCATAAAGAAAAAATGAAGCAAAATTATAAATTAACCCAATTATTTTCTTTTTGTTGCGAACGTCCTTTATTATTCCAAAAATATAACTTTTATCGTCGGCCGTTATTTATTCTTCATTTTCGGAAGGTTCACATAATTACTAAAGTCAGGTTCGAGGAATCAGTTACAAAGGTTATATCAAAAAGCATTAAATCAGTTCTAAATGCAGGGTGGTTCATTATGTTCAAACACGAAAATCAACTCGTTATCACGTGCTTTTATAATGAACATCTTCTGGAAATAAACTGTGTCTTTCCTCCAAAATATGAAGGTCATCCGTAAAGTGCGTTGGCAAGTTAACTACGGGTAGATTATATTGAGCACTGACAAGAGTAAAAATTGAGGTGTGTCGTGGGAAACCCGGGCTTAATGCATGTGCGTAAAGTGTCGTCCCGGATTAGCCTGTGCAGTCCACACAGGCTAATCCAGGACGACACTTTCCGCTTTAATGGTGTTTTCTGTTTCAGGATGTCTCTTCTTAACATAAATCCACAGACTAATCGGGGACGACACTTTACGCACATGCATTTAGCCCGATTTCCCCATTATTTATATGCATATACGTGCGAAATAGCTCAGTCGCCGGTGTAGCATTAAATTTTGACTCCGTTGAAAATTGACCCAATGGGTCCTTTTTCAACGGATGACAGATCAATTTTCAACGTTGAAAACTGACCCCGCCCGTTAAATAATGACCCATCCACGCGTGAAATTTCGACCGTCGTTGAAAATTGGTCATCTATAGTCAGGTTGTATTTTTAACTTTGAAAACAGACCCAAATACTGTTGTGCAATTTGCCTATAAGCATACAAATAAAAGAAAACCATTTCTGTATTTTTCAGGACTGTAAGTAATAAACGTTTATTTATACATTCGAACACGCCACTAGCTACTACTAATTGCCTATTCATCGGCCATAACTCTGCAGATACAGGTCAGAAATAAAAAATTAAACCCAGCTGCACCACTTTTGAAACTTATTAACGTATTCATGTAAAGTTGGTGACTGGTAATGTATAGACAGGATGTCAGAAAACTGATCAACTACAGTCGGGTCACTCAGTCTTTGTGAATATGTTGATAGTATGTCGTAGAGCAGTGTAGATGCTGATGCTTAGCTTTCATTAGAATAAATATATAACTTCACACTGTCATTTGACTATTATGCATGTGTATAATCAAAACCGAAACAACACTTTAACATAGTAATATAACAAGCTGTCAGAAGTGGGATACATTCAAACTAGTTCTCCCACAATGCATTACTAGTATGTAGAAATACTCCATTGCAAGACACCGGATTTTCACAATCGTTGCAAGGTAGAGCATACAATCAATCATTATACTATATAGGAATCTGGGAATCTGACACGCGTGTTGGTCTGTACATCGGTACGTTGGTACGTCGGTGCGTCTAACATTTCGTTTCGGCTTCATAACTTCGTAATGCCTTGAAGGATTTAAATATAACTTCAAATTATAATTCCCCATGACCAGACGATGTGTCGTGTGCATGCCCCATGCGTGTCCGTCAATGGTCAAGGTCACAATTCAAGGTCAAAGGTCAAATACTTGTATTTCGTTTCCGCTTCACAACTTCTTTATTCCTTGAAGGATTTTAATATAACTTCAGATAATTATTCCCATTGACCAGACGATGTGTCGCGTACATGACCCATGCTTGTCCTTCAGAGGTAAAGGTCAAAGGTCAAATACAGGTAAAATACTTGTATTTCGTTTCCGCTCCATAACTTCGTAATGCATAGAAGGATATTAATATAACTTCAGATTATTATTTCCCATGACCAGACGATGTGTCGCGCACATGACCCATGCTTGTCCATTAAAGGTCAAGGTCACAATTCAAGGTCAAAAGTCAATACTTGTATTTCATTTACGCACCATTACTTCATAATAACTAGTAGGATTTTAATATAACTTCAAATAATATTTCCTCATGACCAGATGATGTGTCGCGTACATGACTCATGCTTGTAGATCAAAGGTCAATGCCACACTTTAATGTAAAAAGTTTAATATTTGCATTTTGTTCCTCTCCGATAGTTCTAAATGCCTGGAAGGATTTTATTATTATTTCAAAGACAATGTGTCACGCACATGTCTCATGCTTATCAGTCAAAGGTCAAGTGCACAATTCAAGGTCTAATATGTATGAATCGTTTCCGCTTGTACTCTTCATTTTGCATTTTTCAAGCCCATTTCTTCCTTTTATGCAGGTCATTTTGTCAGTAAATACATAGTTCTTTGTCAAAGCTCTACATCTGTGTCAAACCTCTACACCTGTGCCAAAGCGGTATTTGGGGGTATTAATCACCTTTAGTGATAGCTGTACTTCCAGTTAAAATTGAGAATATCATGCCTAGGACAATCAATACAAGAGTTGTCAAATACAAAGTTGGTAAACCATGGTTGCCTGCAAATATTATTTCCAAACACATTGACCGAATAATCACAATCAAACACCGGATGAAACTAAATACCGTAGAAATCGCCAATGACTCATGAAAAAATCAGAATTTTACAGACATTTGGGAATTTGTCACCCCATAATAAGAGAGTTCACCAGAGTCCAGCAAAATACCAGAACAACAGCAATTTAATTAATTCACCAAAGAAAAACAATGCTGCAAACGTTGTTCATGTGAAGTTCAAGTTTAACAACAAGATCTTGAAGACTTGTCAACCCGAATAAAGTGTTAACAGACGATAAAGGGGTTAAGTAATTAAATGTAAACAACAATTTCATGCGTGTTATCTCGACATTTATTAGTCGTTACAGTGCTAATAACTTGATTGTTTCAGTGTTAAATGTTGTAACTGAAATTAATGAGTTTATTGGTTGAAGGTGTATGATCGTTATTCTATGATTGTTTGTGTGAATGATAATACTTTATTTTAATTAGAATATATGTAGACATGTGTTGTTATTAATGGAATTTTTATTCATATTTTTAAAATACCATAATTCTATTTTTCATTGATATTTATGATACAATGTGTTTCAAGTTGTTTGCGTCTTGAACTTTTCTTTCTAATAAAAAGGGTAATGTTCACATTCCTTCATGCAACAGACCATATCTAGTGTACATGCCCAATTTCATGCAACAGACCATATCTAGTGTACATGCCCAATTTCATGCAACAGACCATATCTAGTGTACATGCCCAATTTCATGCAACAGACCATATCTAGTGCACATGCCCAATTTCATGCAACAGACCATATCTAGTGTACATGCCCAATTTCATGCAACAGACCATATCTAGTGTACATGCCCAATTTCATGCAACAGACCATATCTAGTGTACATGCCCAATTTCATGCAACAGACCATATCTAGTTTACATGCCCAATTTCATGCAACAGACCATATCTAGTGTACATGCCCAATTTCATGCAACAGACCATATCTAGTGTACATGCCCAATTGCTAACAGACCATATCTAGTTTACATGCCCAAATGCTAACAGACCATATCTAGTTTACATGCCCAAATGCTAACAGACCATATATAGTTTACATGCCCAAATGCTAACAGACCATATCAAGTTTACATGCTCAAATGCTAACAGACCATATATAGTTTACATGCCCAAATGCTAACAGACCATATATAGTTTACATGCCCAAATGCTAACAGACCATATCTAGTTTACGTGCCCAAATGCTAACAGACCATATCTAGTGTACATGCCCAAATGCTAACAGACCATATCTAGTTTACATGCCCAAATGCTAACAGACCATATCTAGTGTACATGCCCAAATGCTAATACATATTAAGAGATGCAGACAGTTGTCATTTGACTATTATACACACAACTCAAAAAACACTATAACATGGTATTGTAACAAACATCTTTCGCTACAACATTCTTTATTTACTTAGTTTGTTGAAACATGACACATTTCACATCATTTATTGTGGTGTCTGATTTCTGCTATGTCTTAGTGTCCTTTTGGTGCATTTAACGACAGCAAGCATTGTACAGCGAACAATAAGTGCGTCGATAGTTTTTGTGTTGTTTGCTCTTGTTATCTAACACAGTCTATCATTAATTGCGTTCACAATTACAAAATTATTTATGATTATAAAATACTTAGCAATATAAGATGTTCAAAATTGTGATAACGAACAATATATTTTACTTTGATATTGGCTGCACTATGGAGCTTTATTGTCACCATTAGATCCAAGAGCAGATTCATACAAATTAACTTATTTTAACATGTATTAGAGATACAGTGTCACAAACATACATTGCTATGTATGTAGCAAGTCTAAGGTGTTTCATAGTTATTGTTTACCAGTTGATAATCCAATACTGTCTTATCATTTTGTCTGTCTATTCTAGGCTAGTCAAGCTGAACCAAACACCATCTGGATAATTTAAATATATGTATATGTGATGGTTAAGACCAGTATGCGGTCGCAGCTATGACACAAGAGTAGTAGCCGATGCGCGCGCATTCCTAAGTTAATTTTTTTCCACAAATGTTCCTTTGGTGACCATCTATCAAAATTCCATCGAATAGTTTTGATTCGTCAACATGGGCGCCACGGGCGGGGTTGTTTTCCTTATACGGCTATATTGAAAACTGTGAAAATGTTCTTGTCTGAA
The DNA here is from genome assembly GCA_027627225.1 of Congeria kusceri. Classification (NCBI taxonomy): domain Eukaryota; kingdom Metazoa; phylum Mollusca; class Bivalvia; order Myida; family Dreissenidae; genus Congeria; species Congeria kusceri. Next base: position 31,698,297 of record CM051024.1, read on the forward strand.
ACCGCATGCTGGATTTCATAGAAATGTTCCCTGACTAAACCTTTACCAAATTCCTTCAAATTATTTTCATTCGTTAAAACACATGGGGGCCAGATGGTGGGGACAGTTTTTATAACATATAGCTATTAAAAACTTCTTGTCTGGAACCATTTGATGAATTTAAAATAATTTCACAAACATGTTTTGCTATGTACCTTTAAATTGGTCTAATTCGTGAAAAAAAACTTGCTGTCAGTTGAACTTTGTTGTCCATTGTCAACGTTTAAGTTCAAACATTCTAAGCAACATACCTATCAAGGCTGTTATTTGATTCGAATTTAAGTGAGAATTTGGTCGAGTGCAGGGAAGTCAATGGAGCGACAGTATGTGTACTTTCGCGATTAACTAATTTTATATTATACAGCAACACAAACTAATTAAATATGAATATTGATCCCAAGTGTATTCATTTCTTTACAATAATAAGATGTTGAAATGTTTAACATGTTAAATGCTTAGCATTAGCATAAATTTGATTATGTAGAAAAATGTCGCAAGTATATTATTGATTTACCAATTGTTAGATGCATGAATATTGTCATCATGGCATAATTCTAGTGTTAAATATTTAATAAAACACTTAATGTTTTAAGATATATGTTACAGGTCGCTTATAATACGATTCTAAATAAATATTAAACAATCATGATTTGTGTAATTTTTCTCTTAAAGCCCACCTTTATCATAATAATTTGTTATTTAAACACCGTCCAGCTTAAAATTTTTTGAAAGATAGTACATATAGTTAATGAAAAGTAATTTCATAAATTGTAGATGTAAGTTGTAGTGAAATGTACATACATTTATTTGTAGTAGTTTAACTGTTTAGGCTATCTCTTAGTTCAATAGATTTAGATAACTAAATCTCACTTTCTTCTAACGTGCATTTCAATTACGCCGTAGCCCATGCACTATAATCTGATAATTGCTAAAAAATATTCAATAACCTGTATCGAAGATAGAAACCTGTCATTCGATACTTTCATAGAAGAAGGACATTTATAACGTGTATTATTATAAATGTACTTATTACAGGTAACTATATTGTATTTTTGTATTTTGTGTCACTGTATTATTTGTATTTGACATTGTTATGAATTGCTTGTATTTATTACTTATTATGATTATATATTATATTTCAGTTAACTCGCCGTCGGATCACATAATTATTGTTGTATTATGATTATAATTCATTCGATACTTTGCTTTCATTGAAAAAGGCCGTTTATAATATTTATTATTATAAATATACTTATTACTGATGTAGAACGAGTTTCATTATGTTTTCTTCAACCGGAATATAAAATAATCACCAGGATAGAACCCACAACATTCCAATCGGCAACAATGGCGCCAAATGTGGCTGGGTGGTGAAAAGTGTGCAGCCGGTCCGAGACTCGAACCCGGGACCTCTTGCTATCTGGGCCAGTGCTCTACCGATTGAACTAACCGGGCCGCTTACACACTAATCACTTATCCCGCTTTAGTTCGGTACCGTGACAATCTCCTCTGCCAAGTTGGAATTCGTCTTCGAATGCGAGTCATAGGGAACAGCATAAACCTGATCCAGACGAACCCACGGGCATGTTCTATGGAGAATTGCTCGTGCCACGGTCTCACGTTGGGCGCCAAATGTCGTCGGGTTGTGAAAAGTGTGCAGCCAGTCCGGGACTCGAACCCGGGACCACTCGCTATCTGTGAGTAACCGGGCCGCTTACACACTAATCACCAATCCCGCTTTAGTTCGGTACCTTGATATATATTAAAATACAAAGCTTTGTAGGATCACATTTTTCCCAAATCATATTTTTCATACGCCTGTGAAAAATAGGATCTCATTTGTCACATACATAAGTGTGAGGAATGTGATTGACCAAAAAGGGGGTATGCGTACGGATCACATTTTTCACATATTTTATGGTGAAATTGTATCGCGACAATCGAAATCATTATTTGGAGCACAATTATACAGTAACATCAACATCATCATCATCATCATCATCATCATCATCATCATCATCATCATCATCGTCGTCGTCGTCGTAGTTGTCGTCATTATCATCATCATCATCACAAATCACCATTATCGTCACCATCGTCATTATCATCATCATCATTATCATCATCATAATCATCATCGTCATCATAATTATTCTCGTCATCACCATTATTATCACTATGAGAAACTAAGCCCTATTTAGGAGCTACTTATGTATGCATGCGCTTAATCGTTAGTCAATACGTTTGTACGGTCTAATTAGGATATAGAAATGCATACTCGCGTACGTCCATACGAACGTACACCTTTTTATTGGGATATTAACCAATGCACTCATCCGAACGTACGTACAAACAAACTTACTATTTTGGATTATTAAAACCAAAAAAAAACATGCATGTGTCCGTCCGAACTAGAATATACGTATACATGGACGGTAATTATAATGACCTAATTAGAACCTCCGCACATGGTACGTACGTTTGGACATTACGTTAGCGTAGCGTAGCGTACCTCCTCTATTGTGTCGTATATTATCGTACCTTACCGTATCGTACCGTGTCGTACCTAACTGTACCTTATCGTACCTAACCGTACCTAGCCGCACCGTATCGTAGCGTACCTTACCTTTCAATACAATAGCATTACAAACCATACCATACATGCCCTGCCCTGCCCTGCCCTGCCCTACCCTGCCCTGCCCTGCCCTGCCCTGCCCTGCCCTGTCCTGCCCTGCCCTGCCCTGCCCGTCGGCCCTGCCCTGCCCTGTCATGCCATGCCATGCCATGCCATGCCATGCCATGCCATGCCATGCCATGCCTTACAATACCAAACCGTACCGTACTTAACCGTCATGTACCATGCCGTACCATATCGTACCATACCATGCATACCGCACCGTACCGTAAATCACTCCGTTTATTTGGGCACATACAGTGCGAAACATCGGATTATCATGTAACAAATTCACTTTTTTGAAAATTTGAACACTTTCTTTTCAGGTGTGAAGAAAACGATTTGAGTGCATATCAAAAAATGGATTCGATCACATATTTCACAGAAAATGTGAAGAATGAGATTGCGATGTGTGAAGAATGAGATCCTGTTCTCACACCTGTGAAAAATGAGATCATATATGATTTGTGAAAAATATGGTCCTACAAAGCTTTTTTCTGTATCTGAAGCTGTTTTCGGTATCTAGTGATACCCCGTTATTATTTGAGTGTGACTCTTTGGATATGGAAAACGCTATTAAACTTTAATAAGCCATTATGATTTTCATTAATCTCCAGTGAGCGACCCATTTTGGCCTTATTGTTTACAATTTTTGAAGTTTGCCATTAAGTGTATTCACTTCTTAAGTATCGATCTGAGTATAGTGGTTTCTATTTTAATAGTGAACTTTGTTTTTTAGATGTTATATAAAATATATAAAATATATTCAAAACAAAATATGAACATCTGTGTGTTAGAATTTACTGCAGGATACGTTTTTAAAAGAACGTTAGCGTCTTTGATCTTTCCGTGCGGCCTCTTTTATGTAGTTCAAGCTCATGGCCTTGTGAAATTATGGGTAAAAAAAGTTATCAAACAAGCCTGCAATAGTTTCTGGTCATTTCCAGTGTGTTTCTCTTCTACAAACAGAAGATCTCCGACATTTAACTTAAATTTGACTAACCGTTAAAATATGACCCCAGCGTCTTTGATCTTTCCGTGCGGCCTCTTTTATGTAGTTCAAGCTCATGGCCTTGTGAAATTATGTTTTAAAAAAAGTTATCAAACAAGCCTGCAATAGTTTCTGGTTATTTCCAGTGTGTTTCTCTTCTACAAACAGACGATCTCCTACATTTAACGTAAATTGACTAACCGTTAAAATATCACCCCATGACTTATAAAATTTAACGAATGATCGGTTTTCAACGAAATTTTGATCAAAATTTAATGTTCAAATGTTGGCAGGTCATTTCTCAACGTTGAAAAAGGACCCATGGGGTCAATTTTCAACGGGGTCAATATTTAATGTTACACCGGCATACTAAGATTATTGCTGGCGGAACGCAAATACTACATACCACAAGATAGCAATACAATGACGCTGTGTTATCACGACATTTCAGATCTTAAGTGTTTTAAGATAAAATACAGTGAGTATGCCTAAACAGGAACCAAATAACCCCCTTGCAATTTCTATTACCACGTCGGACGTGTATTTGAATATTTTTGCATAATCTTTTAAAATAATCGTTTCCGCAATTGTTATCGCTGTTTGATTTGTTTCCGTACAAAATACCCCCTTGTCCGTACATGTTATTTCAGTATCATTCGATTATAGATCTAAATCATGAATCCTGCTGGTGGTGTCACTGAAATGACAGAATGACTTTAGCGTGGAGTTGTTAAAGCTTTGAACGGTGGTTTTATTACCCACCTTATCTATAAACATTCTCTGGATTAGCTATTAATATGTCTACATTTCCTCGGATGTTCCGAACTGTTAATATCTAAAAATGGTTGGACTTTGTGCCAAGCACCGCGTTGATTTGCCATGCTTCTCTTGAAGAGAGAGAGACATTGAATCATTCCCAGTGAGCGTACAGTAGATTTGTTGGGTTTAGGCACTCTCTCTCTTCCTCTCTCCCTATCTCTCCCTCTCTCTCCCTCCCACCCTATCTTTCTCTCTCTCTCCCTCTCTCCCTCCCTCTCTCCCTCCCTCTCTCTCTCTCTGAATTTAAAAACGAAAGTAAAACGTCTATTCTAACATCATACTCGCTGATCTTTCTATAGACAAAGAACAAAATTACCATTTTGAAACCACCCATAAACAACGCAAAAAGTGGTTCCGATTCTGAGCGGAGAATAGTAAAAAGTAGTTCCGATTACAATTGTAAAAATATATGTCAAATCTTGTTACAATCGAAATAATTTTCGTATTATCGTTGTTTATCGACCAATAAACAAATTTCTGTCGTTCTGATGCGTGGTTATTACACAACTCGGGCTAACTCCCTCGTGGTTTAAATTCCGGAAATCGTACAATAAAATGCACGTGCTTAAACACGCTCTAGCAAAATCGTAACACACATTATTACTATTTATGTATAATGTTTTGAATCGAAAACCACATATTTAAAATGATACATTTTATAATTACATTTACACAAAACTTAAACGTTATGAACATTTTATTTGTGTTTGTTAGCATTTTACTTTCACTGTACATAGAATCTAGTATCAATAAAAATGAATTCATATTGTTTCTTTGATTTTTATCAATGAAGCTGACGTCATTCGCTAATTTTTCATGAATGAAGCTGACGTCATATTGTTTTGCTATTATTTATTGACGTCACTGAATGTTCTAGATAGATGGGCGGAGTATAGATAAATATAGTTCTCATTCATTACCTTTTAAAATACAGACTAAGAAAAACGTGATCGTGTAAAAATCGAAATAATATTTTTCTATGATCATTTGTTATCGAAAAGCTCACGGTCAGGATATAGATGTGTGTTATCAAATCACTCGTGCTTCGCACTCGTGATTCAATTCCTACGCATATATACAGTACTCCTGACCGTGGGTTATTCGATAACAAACTATCATAGAAATATATCGACAATGGTACTAGACAGAGTAAACGATATGTTTAATGGTTCGGTAGATAAATGACAGACAATCAGACCATCTCGAAACTTAATACAAACGGTTCCATCAAGATTTAAATATAAAACATGTAGTCAGCACACTATATGTTTTGCTCCTATCACATAAAGGGACTTTCCTAGCACATAAAGGGACTTCCCTATCACATAAAGGGACTTTCCTATAACATAAAGGGACGTTCCTCTCACATAAGGGACTTTCCTATCACATAAAGGGACTTCCCTATCACATAAAGGGACTTTCCTATAACATAAAGGGATGTTCCTCTCACATAAAGGGACTTGAATCGCTGAGAGGAAGCCGTTTGAGAAATGTTCAAGCTGATAAGGAATTTTCTCATGCTATTTTTTTTATCTAAGCCAATAGTGCTACAATAACCATGCATCGAATGTGTTTGCCAGATTTGATAAAGTCGATCATCATCATCATCATCATCACCAGCATCATCACCAGCATCATCACCATCATCACCAGCATCATCACCATCATCACCATCGTCATCGTCAACGTCAACATCAACATCATCATCACCATCATCATCATCATCGTCATCATCATCTTCAACATCATCATCATCATCAGCATCATCGTCATCATGGTCATCAACAACACTAGTATCACCATTATTAAAAACAATAATTATATATTCTTCATTCTTAATGCTGAATTCAGAAGTTGTCACCAAATATTCCGTAAACTGCGTATTTAAGTTAAAATTTATTCTCATGCATAAAACACGTACCTGTGTATTACCGTATTTTATAAATATTTTGAACGCTTATTATTTTAATATTTAAGAAATCATTTCCTATTTATCGTCCTTGATTGGCCAATAAACAACGATATGGAGTTCTGATGCGCTGGCATTAAACCACGAGAGCGTTAGCCCGAGTTCTTGAATAGCCACGCATCGGAACGACAACGAGTTGTTTATTGGCCGATAAAAATCGATAATGAGAAAATAAGTTCAATACTAACTTGATTTGACATATATTTTTGCAATTGAAATTGGAACTACTTTTTACTATGCTCCTTTCAGAATCGGGACTACTTTTTGCGTTGTTTATTGGGTAGTTTAACAACGATAATGTTGTTCTTTGTCTATAGAAAAATTAGCGAGTATCATGTTAGAATATTACTTAAACTACGGAAATTATACGCTTTCCAGTATTTATGAATAAAGTTGTACCAGTCATCGACATTAATAACAGTAGATTGAGTAAGCAATATGGAAAACATATTCACACAAATACAATGTTAGTATACGAGTAATAAGAGGTTGCATTCAGGCGCTCTGCTAGATAGACCGCTGATATTGATTACAACAACAACAATATCAATAGCAACAGCGACAACAAGAACATGATGAGTGTATATAGACGTGCTAGGCTAAATCATTTGCGGTGTTTTACTTGAAGATTTAACCAAAACTAACATCTTTACGATATAAATGTTGATTTCAGCCATCAGGAAGAATTATAATCTCACTTATCAGGAAGTGTTATTGTTACGCGGTTTTGTTTTTCGGGCTTTGTGACAAAACATATAAAATCGCCTAAGTCTCTTTCAAAATATTTCATTCTCACGAGATGAATAGATTTGTAGCTTAACATATTTCTAGATGATTAATATCTTCCTGTTTACTTGAATTTAATTCATGCAACAACGACACCAAAACCACCGACAATTTAACCATTCAGTTTGGAATGATTGGAAGTATGATAATATAAAAGTTCCAAGACGTCATGAAAAGATAACATCCGTTAGTGTCTCTGTGTGCAAAATAATTAATTAGATGGGGTTACAACAGTGTTTCAATTTTTGGCTGAACTGAACTATTTTACTGAGGCGTGTCGTGGGAAAACCGGGCTGAATACATATGCGTAAAGTGTCGTCCCGGAACTGCCTGTGCAGTCCGCACAGGTTAATCCAGGGCGGCACTTCCTGCCTACAGGGGATTTATGTTTACGAGAGACTTCCTTGAAACAGAAAATACCATTAAAGCGCGTATGCATTAAGCCCGGGTTTTCCACGACACGCCTCATTTAGCCACGCAAGGCATGTTAATACCGGCAGAGTCTGTGTGCTCGTGTTTGAATTACCTTTATTGTTTGATAGTTTTAATCCTGTTATTTGTAAATGATCACACGATAATAGCTACATTCAGACACATTTTAGGAGTTTTTTTGTGTGTAGGTACCACGTATACCGATAGGTGCACCAGTTATTTAGGTTTTACATTGCTTACTTTGTTTAATACTTTCTAACGTTACAATACTTAGTGTTTACACTACTTATTTTTGGCACTACTTAGTATTTACACTGCTTAGTTTTTACACTACTACGCATGTACACTACATTTTTACACGAATTCGTTTTTACGCTACTTACTCTATTACATTTTTACAATACTCCGTTCTTACACGATTTATTTGTGTACGCTATTTAATATTTACAATGCTTAGTTTTTGAACAACTTATTTTTACACTACATGTGCTTACTTTTATACTACTTCGTGTTTGATTATTGTTTACACCACTAAGTGTTTACACTAAATGCGCATAGTTTACACTACTTAGTTTGAACACCACTTAGTGTTGAAAGTACTTAGCATTAACACTACTTTGTATTTGCTCTACTTTGTTTTCTTACATTAGTTAGATTTTACACTACTTCATACACTACTTCCCAGTGCAGTAGCTATTTGATTCCAGATCAACGCTATGTTATTTATCGCCAATCAGTCAGCGATAACCGCGGTTTGAATGTTCAACACCGCATCTGATTTTATTTTTAAATGCTTTTTAGTACTAGTTGAATATGCCATAGAGAAGCATCACTCTTTAGGGTGGTGTTAGTCTCATAAACGATGTATATTTCAACTCAAGCATATTAATGTCAATTGTCAATCTTAGTTACACCAGGAAGAAGTAAGTGACTGCGAATAGTAGTTTATAGTTGATATTACATTGGGTGAAGTTTATCTTGATTTTACCGACAGATATGCCACTTTATATAGGTGATGATGTTCATGGAGTCAATGAAGTGAAAACAGTTTTATAGCAGGATGTCACGGTTTGCAACAATTTTATAATGTTGGACTAAGAAATATGATTCATAATCAAGCATTATACAGTTTTCATCTTACACACAAACCAAATATGCAACAACAAGAAAACAATCATAACAACAACATGAACAGCTACCACTATTACTACAACAATAACGCAAACAACTACTACTACCGCTACTCCTGCTACTATACTTGTACAACAAGAACAAGAACAAGAACAAGAAAAACAACAACAACAACAACAACAACAACAACTACTACTACTACTACTACTACTACTACGTTTACTACGTCTACTACTACTACTACTACTACTACTACTACTACTACTACTACTACTACTACTACTACTACTACTACTACTACTACTACTACTACTACTACTACGACTACGACTACTATTACTACTACTACTACTTATACTACTACTATTACTGCTGCTACTGTTGTTGTTGCTACTGCTGCTACCGTGCGTACAACGTGTAGACATTGCGAACATCTTGTCACCAGTACAACTGTTAGTAAGTTAGTCATTATCATTATTTTGTATTTCAGTTTCAAAAAATTAACTTTTACATGCGATCTTCCAAATTTTAGAATGTTTATTCATTGTTTCTAGAATGAATGCTGTCATGTGTCTCCAGCATTCTCTAACCACATCTTAGTAACATTATTACATAATGGAACATGTTGCGTTGAATATTATGAAGCCCCAATATGTTTGTTAAAATACTTTGTTAAGAAATACTTTCTGAAAATTCTAAACACTTAAAAGAAAGCGCAAAAACTGCTGCATCTTGAGATTGTGCCATCAACTTGATAAGCTTCTTAGACCCTATCAAAAACTGCTGCATCTTGAGATTGTGCCATCAACTTGATAAGCTTCTTAGACCCTATCAAATTTAGCTTTCAAACGTTTAAGCTGACATGTAAGTTATTGAAGTGCTGACTCTTGAAACTCCATTTATATTTACTTAAAATGGCTATACGTAAGTGTAGATGAAGAGTGACAGACCTACTTTATTTTGAAAAACAAATATGGAATGGGAAAAAAAACAACAACAACAAAAAACAATGACTGCAAACAATGATAACACTAAAAAGCTGACACCACCAAGTCAGCGCATTCTTTATATGTGTCGTGCAACTAATGTGATAGACTGCATCATGTGGCAATTTGCCCCATATCCAGTAATAAAGAATCATTTGAAAATTCATGGATCAAGATCCATTGATACGGATCACTACCAAAATATACTCATGTGTTTATAATCCAATTTCCAACCTTCCCAGAAAATGTCATTCCTTGACGTAAAGTTACTAACAGGCAGGCAGAAAGGCAGGCAGGCTGGCGGACAGGGAGGCACCTCTGATAAGCTGCGAACATTTCAGGACTGGATATATAACGAGAACAATATCGAAAACAATTGTCCCACTGAGACTTTAAGACGTAATTATCATGTGCTCTTCAACAACCCATTTTGGTTAATTAAAACATGTTGTTTTGTACACTATTCGAGTTGTGTGAATCAGATTCGTCTAGTTTAAAGATTTGTACATCACATTGACGTTTATGGTAGAATGATACTCGCTAATTTTTCTACAGACAAAGAACACAATTATCGTTGTTCAACTACCCAATGAACAACGCAAAAAGTAGTCCCGATTCTAAATAGTAAAATGTAGTTCTCATTAAAGTGCAAAATATTTGCCAATCATGTTAGAATCGAAATTATTTTCGCATTATCGTTTTTTATCGGCCGATAAACAACTCTTTGTTGTTCTCATGCGTGGCAATTGAACCACTCGGACTAAGTCCTCGTGATTTAATCAGAACTCCAAATCTTTGTTTATTGGCAAATAACTACGATAAATAAAAAATTATTTCTTAAATAAAACATGAACATAGTAGTATCAACCTGTTTTGTTCGTTCTATCTAAAGTGTGAACAAATATTTTCTGTTTCTAACAAAGAATTATACGATGGTTCTAAAATCTTAGCTATATGCATTATATTTGGTGAAACCTAAACTACATTAATGGTGCAATAAATTCGTGCACTTGAAGACTTCGGATATTAGAAGCACTGCGTCTTACACGATCACGTCTGACGGGGTTGTTCCTCCCAGCTAATAAGTCTCTAATTGGTCTGATGGATTATACCCTAGGAAATACACACTTAGAGGCCTTAGTGCTTCTATATAGTGCACGAACTGCCTTAAACGTTTTGATTACATGAGAATTGTATATTGAATATTAATTGTGTATGCATGCGCTTCGAGAACATTTAGTAACCAATGTATGCGAATCGCCAGCGTTTTAAACTGTTTGGAAACTAAAAATATGTGAGGGGCCTCGTGGGAAAACCGGACTTAATGCATTTTCCCAAATCATATTTTTCATACGCCTGTGAAAAATAGGATCTCATTTGTCACATATATAAGTGTGAAGAATGTGATTGACCAAAAAGGGGGTATGCGTACGGATCACATTTTTCAAATATTTTATGTTGAAATTGTATCGCGACAATCGAAATCATTATTTGGAGCACAATTATACAGTAACATCAACATCATCATCATCATAATCATCATCATCATCATCATCATCATCATCAACATCATTATCATCATCATCATTATCATCATCATTATCATCATCATCTTCGTCGTTGTCGTAGTTGTCGTCATTATCATCATCATCAACACCATCACCATCATCGTCACCATCGTCATTATCATCATCATCATTATCATCATCATAATCATCATCGTCATCATAATTATTCTCGTCATCACCATTATTATCACTATGAGAAACTAAGCCCTATTTAGGAGCTACTTATGTATGCATGCGCTTAATCGTTAGTCAATACGTTTGTACGGTCTAATTAGGATATAGAAATGCATACTCGCGTACGTCCATACGAACGTACACCTTTTTATTGGGATATTAACCAATGCACTTATCCGAACGTACGTACAAACAAAGTTACTATTTTGGATTATTAAAACCAAAATAACATGCATATGTCCGTCCGAACTAGAATATACGTATACATGGACGGTAATTATAATGACCTAATTAGAACCTCCGCACATGGTACGTACGTTTGGACATTACGTTAGCGTAGCGTACCGTACCTCCTCTTTTGTGTCGTATCGTATCGTACCTTACCGTATCGTACCTAACCGTACCTTATCGTACCTAACCATACCTAGCCGCACCGTATCGTAGCGTACCTTACCTTTCAATACCATAGCATTACAAACCATACCATACATGCCCTGCCCTGCCCTGCCCGTCGCCGCCCTGCCCTGCCCTGCCATGCAATGCCATGCCATGCCATGCCATGCCATGCATTACAATGCGTCATATCGTACCATACCATGCATACCGCACCGTACCGTAAATCACCCCGTTTATTTGGGCACATACAGTGCGAAAAATCGGATTATCATGTAACAAATTCTCTTTTTGAAAATTTGAACACTTTCTTTTCGGGTGTGAAGAAAACGACTTGAGTGCAAATTAAAAAATGGATTCGATCACATATTTCACAGAAAATGTGAAAAATGAGATTCCGATGTGTGAAGAATGAGATCCTGTTCTCACACCTGTGAAAAATGAGATCATATATGATTTGTGAAAAATATGGTCCTACAACGCTTTTTTCTGTATCTGCAGCTATTTTCGGTATCTAGTGATACCCCGTTATTATTTGAGTGTGACTCTTTGGATATGGAACACGCTATTAAACTTTAATAAGCCATTATGATTTTCATTAATCTCGATTGAGCGACCCATTTTGGCCTTTTTGTTGACAATTGTTGTAGTTTGCCATTAAGTGTATTCACGTCTTAAGTATCGATCTGAGTATAGTGACTTCTATTTTAATAGTGTACTTTGTTTATTAGATGTTATATAAAATATATAAAATATATTCAAAACAAAATATGAACATCTACGTGTTAGAATTTACTGCAGGATACGGTTTTGAAAGAACGTCGCTTCGTACTCGACGTTAGCGTCTTTGATCATTCCGTGTGGCCTCTTTTATGTAGTTCAAGCTCATCGCCTTGTGAAATTATGTTTAAAAAAAGTTATCAAACAAGCCTGCAATAGTTTCTGGTTATTTCCAGTGTGTTTCTCTTCTACAAACAGACGATCTCCGACATTTAACATAAATTTGACCAACCGTTAAAATATGACCCCATGACTGATAAAATTTAACGACTGGTCAGTTTTCAACGACATTTTGATCAAATTTTATTGTTGAAATGTTGGCGAGGTCATTTTTCAACGTTGAAAAAGGACCCATGGGTCAATTATCAACGGGGTCAATATTTAATGTTACACCGGCATACTAAGATTATTGCTAGCGGAACGCAAATACTACATACCACAAGCTAGCAATACAATGGCGCTATGTTATCACGACATTTCAGATCTTAAGTGTTTTAAGATAAAATACAGTGAGTATGCCTAAACAGGAACCAAATAACCCCCTTGCAATTTCTATTACCACGTCGGACGTGTATTTGAATACTTTTGCATAATCTTTTCAAACAATCGTTTCCGCAATGGTTATCGCTGTTTGATTTGTTTCCGTACAAATTACCCTTTTGTCGGTACATGTACTTTCAGTATCATTCGATTATAGATCTATATCATGAATCCTGCTGGTGGTATCACTGAAATGACAGAATGACTTTAGTTGTTAATGCTTTGAACGGTGGTTTTATTATCCAGCTTATCTATAAACACTCTCTGGATTAGCTATTAATATGTCTACATTTCCTCTGATGTTCCGAACTATGTTAATATCTAAAAATGGTTGGACTTTGTGCCAAGCACCGCATTGATTTGCCATGCTGCTCTTGAAGAGAGAGAGAGACATTGAATCATTCCCAGTGAGCGTGCAGTAGATTTGTTGGGTTTAGGCACTCTCTCTCTTCCTCTCTCTCTCTCTCTCTGTCTCTCTCCCACCCTCTCTTTCTCTCCCTCTCCCTCTCCCTCCCTCTCTCTCTCTCTCTCTCTCCCTCCGGTTTTATGGCCCAGAACTACGGTTCCGCCTCTCAATAACGCAATGGGGACAAGTATAACCAAATACATATTTACAGAGAAAATCCCATTTTTATGATGAAACAAACGATACAATGTCACTCTCACCTTTTATACTGCAGAACGAAGACAGATTACATACATAAATCAAGACAACCTTGTGGGGCCAATTCACATATTCCTTTCACATGTCCCTCGTATGCATCAGGACCATCACACTCGCATACTCTCGATCTCTCAATGTCCTCACAACCTTGTGGGGGCAATTCGCTTTTTTCTTTCACACGTCCCTTAACTGCACGAGGACATAATACTCTCTATGTCCTCACAATTTCTGAGCTTTCGTTGATATTTTTTTCTCTTTCACACGGCCCTTGACTGTGTGAGGACATAATACTCTCTTATCCTCACAATAGTACAACGCAGCTTTACGCACCATACACCTACATGCAAATAGATCCAGGACAAAGTGGTATCAGCATGAACGAATTGGTTATTACTTCAAAGAATGTTCAGTTTCTTTGGAGTTTAACGCCCGTTCAATAGTATTTCAGTCAAATACAGGCCGCATATTCCATATATTTGCATTTTGTCTGACAGGCCAATGACCAACCAGTCAGGACACCAGCGTTTTTGAGTTATGTTGCTTGTTTGTGTGCCTGGTCATAAGTAGCAACTATTCACAGCTAAAGCCATGGTCATGGACCAAAATAACGTGCATACAAGCTTTATGATCTTGTTTTATTGCGCAATTATATTAACCTGTCAAAATTTTCATAACTTAACGACTCTAGGTCAAGTACTTTTGGAGATACACGCAACAAAACGAAATAAGCCAAAATTTCCAAATTTAAGGGTCATAATTCTTTAGTTACTAGCGAAACGTGATGCCATGATCGTTAAACAGATGGAATTACGAACTCGACCGATTATGAGACTCTCATAAATTAAAATAGTGCGTGCGGCAATTGTAACATATGCACATTTTGGCAGGTTAATAAAACACAATACCATTACATGTCTTTCGGACTATCTTATCCATAACACAATCATATTGGTTTGAATTGAATTACAAGATACACAATCAAATATATATTTATTGTTTATTTGTGCAAATAAGTACAATGTCGACATTTGACATCAATTTCAATAAACCAAAGAAATCATACAAATCACACTACAAGAAAGCCATATATAATGTACATGTCTCTGTTTAACTACAATGTTAACTTTTTTCTATGCCCTTTTCTCGGCCCATTTTTGTCCAACTGTCATTCTCACATTTCCTACAACTAGGGTAATGCACTTTCTTTCTTAAAACCCCTCTCTCTGTTCCGCAAGCCAAACAAACGTAATTCTAACCCTAGCCTTGCATTTTATAGTTGAAAAACATAACTTTCATTTTCGATTTTTTCAGAACTCAACAAGAGGGCCATAATGCAGGCCGTCAACTGACTTTTGGTGAAAATATAGGAATTTTTTGTCCAAAATATAAAAGGTTTGAATATTATTATTACCAAAATATAGGAATTTGACGATAAAAATCTGCTTGGTCAAGCGTTTTGTCAGTAACCATTTCCTTACTTGAGCGCATTATAAAAACTCTTTTACTTCTAACAACAGGAAAACACAATTCAATGCAGGCTTTACACTTTACCAAGAAACATATCATTATTAAAAAAATAAAATTCACTCAGTACGGCATATGACAAAGTTGACCACCACAAACTTGTTTTTAAGTTGAAAATCAGGATGTTTGAGGTTCGTATCACCTCAGATGTAGAAGGCTTTTCAAACAGAGTATAACAGGAATGAGTCCTATGGTCAAGTTTCTTTCTCCATGTAGCTTAATATTCATGACCTAATGGTAACTGTGGATCTGTATGCATCTTTTTTCAGCTTACACCACAGTGTCCTCAACATTCAATAACACACAACATCACAATACCTACAAATAACTTGCAAAATAAAGAATCATGGAAAAATAAGAATTTTCAATACCAAGACAAATGTGAGGTACTCAGAATACACAGGAAAAAGAAACTGGTCATAGTCAATATAACTTACATAGCACCACACTCAAAACCACAGAAAATACAAAATATCTTGGTGATCATTTATAACTACTATATTAAACCTCATATGGTCATCCTGCATAATAAACAATGTAAAAAACAAGGCAAAATCAGTCTGAGATGCATACTATTCTGCTATGTGGCACCCTTGGCAAAACTGCATATTCATTCTTTAAAGATGCAAAAAAATTCTTGTTTTACTAAAATGCCCTAGTTCATAATGTAATGTAATAGAGATGTGTCTGCCTTTTTAAACAGTATAACTTTGACAGTATAAATTTACATTTGATTCCGTAAACAGTCAATATCGATCACCTGAGTTATGGACTAATCAAAACAAACATTTTGTTCATTTTGTGTGTGTGAAAGCAGCATGGCCCATATTCAAACTCGTCCGAGATTTCATCAATACAAAGCTACCAACCAAGTTTCATGAAGAAATGACCAAACATGTAGTGTTTTCTAATGCAGCCTCTAATGTTCACAAGCTTTTTAAAAAAATACCAATGGTAACCTTTTTCTTTTTGACCTCACATTACCCATATTTGAACTCCTCCAAGATTTCACCAATAGATAGTTCTCATGTGATGTCATAACAGTGGAAATTGGTATGTGGTAGACTTATTATTTGTGTACCACTGGAAAGCTGAGACCTTTGTCTATATGTTTTATTCCATTCAAAATTAATATGAAAAAGATATAATCAAAATGGTTACATTATAAAAACCAGGTTTTTTTCTCAGGTTTAGGGGAAGGGGCCTGGCCTTATAATTTAGGGGAAATTTTCATGACAAAACGTCCAAAAGGGGAAAGAAATTGTAAGATTAACTTTGAATTTCTGGAAAAGTGCAATTTTTCTGTGGGAAAGGGGCCTTTTTGCTAGCGGAAGCGGCCTTATAAGTCCCCTTTTATATAAGGAAAAAAAACCTGAAAACTGATATATCGGGTTTACAGTGAAAAAATCGACAGATTCAAATTTCTCATTTTTTATAATGCGTAAGGAAACAAGAACCATGTGCAAAATATGAATTTCAAGAGCTTTCCAACGATGTTTAAATCATAAAAATCGGACCAAGAACAAGAAAAAAAAACGAAATTTTGCCCCTATACAGTCTATATCAAAGGGTCTTGTTTTTACACTCCAACATGGCCGCCAATGAAAGGGATTTCCAGTGATTTTCACTTGTGTGGGAACTATCTACATTTGTATAACTAAAATAATGACCATGTTTTATGAAGATTGGACCAAAAATGCAGCCTCTAGTGTGTTCACAAACATTTTCTTTTAATAGCAATGGTGACTTAGTTTTTGACCCCACATGATCCATATTGAAAATTGTCCAAGATTTCACCAATACAATGCAACTGACCAAGTTTTATGAAGATTAAACTAAAAATGTAGTCTCTAGAGTGTTCACAAGGCAAAAGTTGACGACGCACGAAGACTGGTCACAATAGCTCACCTTGAGCACTTAGTGCTGAGGTGAGCTAAAAATCAATAACTGCCCAAAAAATAGAATAAAGCGGTGCCTCAGAAACTAAACATTAGTTTTTTTAGCCTTAGTGTGAGTGTATCATAATGGCCACACAAATTTTATGGCAACAATTCAGCAACAACCTTTTCTTTCTTCTTCATTTCTGTTTGGGCAATTGCCCACACCTGGTGTTTTAATTTCAACCAAGGTAATGATTTTAAGTTTGTATCCCCATTTGTTAGCTGGAACCTGACAACCTCTGCCTTACAAGGAGGCTTTTTCTTTCGCACGGCTTCTTGCACTAGAGGCTGCATCTGCACCTTCTCCAGGCTGGACCAGATTCTCTTTTTTGACACTGAAAATTTTGCCAAAATGTAAATGATTAACAATCTAGAGGTTACTCTTTTAAACTTAAGACAATCTCAAATCCAGATTACACATCTGACATGCTATTGAATCATACTATTCCCACCAACATGCTAGGTTCATTAGCAGAGCCCAGAATTATAACAAGAGCCCCGGAAAACGGACGTCAAGCTCGACAATCCTCTGTTTTTTACTGCAATAAAGGCAGTGTTTATTCAAATACGGCTCTGACAGTGCACAGAAGACGACACATAGAAGGTCATATTCAGGCAACCTTCCCGTCAGCTAATCGAATGCTAGCTTTCACGTTTTGGAGTTTTAATATATCAAAAAAGAAATTCTATGTTTTAACTGACCTACAAGTATGTGCAATTACAAAGAATCCTGTATTTTTATAACTCACTGAAACTCCATAGCAATGACTTTGTGACTTATTAATATAAAACAAATAAAAATATCATATTTTTTTACATGAAGTCTCAGTCTTCCATAGGTTGCATGATGCAGTTTAAATTTAGTGTCTGACAAATTAAGCTAAAATTTAAATTTAGGTAATAATGGCGAGTTTAGAAATTCCCTTTATTGAAGAATAAAAAACTGAATGGGTTGTCCTCAGATCTTCCAGTTTAAGAAGATTGTGCACTTTAGTCAGAGCGGTGAACCCCCTTAAATGCAGAAAAAGCACAATGATTTCCTCAACAATACCTTGAACCATTCTTTTCTTTGATGGTGGAGCCTTGCAGGGTACATCGTCCTCGGCAGTGTCCGACTGAAGATCTGAAAAGGAGAGCAGAATAGAACATAACAGATTCAATTGATGTTTGAAACCATGGTTTCATAAAAGAAAATGGAAATACTGTAGCATTTGTGCCAGCAAGAGAAAATGCTTTTTTTTTGTATTACAATTTTATCAAGAATTCTGAAGAAGGAAGACCATTTTCAAAGGCCAACACATTTTTGTCTGCCGCACAATGTCTATGTCAAATGAAGGTCAAGGTCAAAGTACATGTCAGAGTGGAGAACCCTCTTAAATGCAGAAAAAGCACAATGAATTCTTTAACAATACCTTGAACCATTCTTTTCTTTGATGGTGGAGCCTTGCAGGGTACATTGTCGTCGTCAGTGTCCGACTGAAGATCTGAAAAGGAGACCAGAATATAACATAAATGATTCAATTGAAGTTTCAAACCGGTAAGTTTTTATAAAAGAAAATGGAAATACTGTAGCATTTGTGCCAGCAAGAGAAAATGTTCTTTTATTCGTAATACAATTTTATCAAGAATTCTGAAGAAGGAAGACCATTTTCAAATGCCAACGCATTTCTGTCTGCCGCACAATGTCTGTCATGTGAAGGTCAAGGTCAAAGTACATGTCAGAGTGGAGAACCCCTTAAATGCAGAAAAAGCACAATGAATTCTTTCACAATACCTTGAACCATTGTTTTCTTTGATGGTGGAGCCTTGCTGGGTACATCGTCCTCGTCCGGCTGAAGATCTGAAAAGGAGACCAGATTATATATAATATAAAGGATTCAATTGAAGTTTCAAACCGTGTTTTTATAAAAGAAAATGGAAATACTGTGGCATTTGTGCCAGCAAGGGAAAATGCTTTTTTTTTCTAAATACAATTTTATAAAGAATTCTAAAGAAGGAAAAGAACATTTTCAGACGCCAACGCTTGTCTGTCTGCCGCACAATGTCTATGTCATGTGAAGGTCAAGGTCAAAGTACACATACCAACTGACAAGCTCTGTGGCAAGAAAGTTTTTGAATATGAATAGACTCCATCCAAGAATAAATAAGTTTCAAGAATTTGGATACCGGTATATCACTGTCAGAATTTCTACATATAGGAAACATGTCTTAATTCCATGTAACAGAACTGACACCATGTGCCTTTTCATAAAGTTTTCAAATTATCATTCCTGGTTTACAGAGTAGGTGTGACATCTGTGAATATACTGTAAATATATATGTTTTTTCAAAGCAATAACTTTTATCTAGAAGTACACAAGGTGAATGTTCAAAAAAATGTTGATACTGCACTCTGGTGATGTCAATAAAATTCTTTTAGAAGTATCCAATGCCTTTTATTATACTACGATGTTAATAAGATTTAGTATAATAAGTAATTACCAAAGTCCTCTTCAGCACCATCCTCATCATTTTCTCCATCTTCCTCTTCACTTTCTTCGAAATCTGCAGAATGAACAATATATTGTTTTATTCAACCACACCATCTCCAACAAGCTGGTGGTTGGTATAAGGACCACAACTCCAGCATTCTTTATTCAAATCAATACAACAACTAGTTTGTTTCTGAAAAAAAAATGGCCTGTCTCCCACCACTGCCCAACGATCCCACCCCTTTGTAATGGGACTGGAAATATGAAAAAAAATTACCTGGTATAAGTCAACAAAGCAAACAAATATTGACAAAATTGCATACTAAGCTTAATTAATACTAAGTATTTTATGATAAATTTACAAAACAGTTCGAATTTTATATGCCTCTCGTAGATTTCATAACAGCTTTTGATCAAGGTGGTTCTTTTAAGAAATATGAAACATGGAGATATTTATTTACTATTTATGCCCCATAACACAGTCCCAGTGTGTATATAGTAATAATTTTGTTTCCAAATCATTTTCTTCTGATTTCTGATGTCTCAGATTTTCTCTATAGATTAAAAGAAATCAACAAAATCCTTTTTTTACATGAGTGAGTTTCTGATTAGGTTTCTATACATATTTATAGCAAACATTGTCCATTAAAACCTGGAGTCCCACATTAATTCATCAATGTCATAAGAAACAAGGAGATAGACATTTCATTATTAAGTTTACGAGCAGTCAGTTTTTCAGCCAAATCATTTTAACAACTGTACCATATTTCTGTACTGAGCAATACATGAGAAATACATATTCACTTCTGACTCAGAATTTCTTTATGTTTTAAATTTGTTTTCATTACATTGCAAAATAGGCAATTCACAACTAGACAAAAACACCTTAAACTAAACTAGCCCGTGAAAAGACCACTGATGCCAAAGACTAAATAATTAAGCACTGCTCTTAATGGACCACGGTCGGCGATCTGATTGGCTGAAAATGTAGGTTATATTCTTAAGTATCAATTCTCAATTTAGTATCTTCAGCCGGTACTGAGAAAATGTGTGGACACTGAGAATTTCTTCTTTTTTTTTTACGACATAACACACACATAATGGACAAGTAACACCTAATGCCTCACACCCACTATCCTTGTAGCTAGAAATCAGAAATTACCTTCAAGATTGATGTCATCCAAGCTACGTCCTGCAAACTGAGCTGCCTTGCCTTCCTCTATGGACATGAGAAGTCGCGACACCTTTGCCAACTCTATCACATCGTCCTGAAGACGGTAAAAGCGTCTGTGCACACTCAGTTCGTGGCCCATGTGACGCGCCAACTCCCCCAATTCTGACTCGGACAGATTGAAAACCTGGAACAAATGCAGCATTTACCAATAATGAGATTGATAACATAACTAAGCTACACTGCATGTATATAGGTAAGTTGCATTCAATTTTATTCACATCATAATTCCTGAAAAGAAATAACTGCACATAAATCTCAAGTGCCATGTGATTAGGAAGTGGGTTTGTTTGTATGGTTTTAATGTGCACTGACAGAATGTACCGAAACATCATCATCTGCAACATATCACTGATAATTGACACTCTGGCTCACCTGTGACACAGTGGCTAGGTATTTTCTTAGCTTTGTGCTGGTGATTCTTTCTGGGAATTGCAGCTCACAGGCCTGTACTGTCCTTCTGATGCAGTCACTTCCCCTCTTAAAGTTGCTGTCTCCCTGAAAGGAAACAAGTAGTGACATCAAAGCATAAGAGAAATCACTTGCTGCTGAACTGGTTTTGGAAAGTTTTCAAGAGCTACAGACAAGCTTTTGAGATCATTGGATTTATAACTAGTGTTGGTAATTGGACCCTAAATTACAGGACTGATTTAAGGATACTGAAATGATAGACCATCTATTATTCATGTTCTGGTGAGTATTTACTCCAATGTTATTCATGATGTGCTTTCACAATAAAATTAAATAATTTTACAGCATATATTACATCTAGTACATGTAAAAGTAATAATATTTAACTTTTGATTCTTTGAACAATAATCATATTTTTCGGCCCTAGGCTGACTGATTTCTATTTGACGTCCGTTCTACTTACAGTGCAAGGTCGTTGACATTGTTACAGAGCATTCTAATTGATCAGCAAAATTGTGTACGGAGATATTTCCTGATATTAGAACTTTTCCCTATTTATTGAGAATAATCAATTTCTATGCAGGTATATCCAAATGGCAAGCATGAAGTCATTCAATGGATTTACTTTTAAACAATCATTTCCTTGCTAGCCTGGTTTCAAAGACTACAAATTTCGGAACCAAACAGCCATTTGATCTGTTTGTACTTTGGTACTGGCTCCTTTGGCGGCCTGTATGACTAAATACCAAACATGAGTCATATTTGGAAAAATGAATGAAGATTTCAAATGTGAATATTTTTTAATGGAACACAAAATGAAATGAAAACACAGTTGACCGTAATTCTTCACATTCAATATGCTAATGTAGTAGTGACCAAAATGTTGCAGTTTTCCTTTACACATTATAAAAACAACATTTAAAGGATTGGTGTCATTTATGTAAACATTTCATGTTATATGGCCAAGAACCTTTTCTAAAAATACTTCTTGAAGTTTTCCTTTGTTGTTATATAATTTTGTAGACAGAGAAAATTAGGACTGAATTACCTAATTCATTTTCCAGACTTTTCACAGACTGTGGGAACCAAGTAACAAAGTTGAGAACAAACTCGAGTTTATCAAATTTATAGTGCAAAGACTGTAACTCTGACATACCTGTGCAAATACATGCGGATTGCAACTTTTCACCCCTCCTTCTGCCCTTTTGTCCACCAAAGCTTGTATGGCTGCCACCATTGTTTTGGTAAGAAGAACAGGCACGCGCTTGTACTGCTTTCCAACAACTTCTACCAAACTCATTCTAGAAAAGAAAACATTCAGTTAAATAATGTATCCTTTCGAAAAAAAAAACAGTAAGTGTATATTCTGTATACACTATAATCCTCCAACAATAATTTGATGGTTATAACCATTACCTAGAGGAATCCAAAACAAAAAATAGTTAAAACCAGAAACTATGGTCAATGGTCTACGACTCTGATATCACTGATAAATAGAAGAAAACAAAGAACAAACATCTCCCCCCCCCCCCCAAAAAAAAACATAGGTCACTTGAAAGCCAAGGTCAAATTTACACAACTGCTGGAAAGGTCTTGTGGCAAGGATATTCATGTACATATATAAAAAGAATCCACAAAGGGATAAGAAAGTTATAGCCAACATGCTGCTGCCACCGACACCCTAACTATGTTAATACCCGATTTTTTACATGCAAGGACATGTCTCAAGAAAATCTTAACAATCAAGGTGCATACTAATGAAGTATATTGTTTCCTGCTTAGAAGTGATAGTCCGCTGTAGATTATCCAGGACTGCTCTACAGGTATCCGTCTAAACTACCAAAATGCATTTAAAACTAAATCAACTTACGTCTTCATCAAATGCTTTTCTATTGGTTGCAATGTTGAAACAAGTTCTTGGTTTTCTCTTCCCCAAGCAGGTCGACCTACAAACTGTGAAGTTAGCATCTTTGACCCCTCACTCGCCCGTCTTTTGTTGAAAAGTATGACTCTAGCGACTGTTACTTCTGCAAGCGCATTCCAGTGACTTGCGCATGGGCAGTCCAGCAACAAACTTGTCCTTTCAACGGTGGTAGTCTCTAAGTAGTTCTGAAGCAAACAAGAATAAACTGTAAAGGAGCCATACTTATGGAGTATATATTTTATGGCAACTTTAACCCAACACTGATCTGCAGAAAAAATACAGCATCATTTGCGTACACAAGTTTTTTTTTTAAGATTTGACCTACTGACCTAGTTTTTTGAACCAACATGACCCACTTTTGAAGAATTTATAAAGACAAGCATCCTGACCAAATTTCATGAAGATCTGATAAAAAATGTAGACTCTATTGCGTACACAATCTATAACTGTTGCTGACGCACGATGCCGGACAAATGATGATCAGAAGAGCTCACATTGAGCACTTCATGCTCAGGTAAGCTAACAAATTGTTAGAGGAACACTTGATTATGCTACACACCAAATATCATAGCTCTATGCCTGGTTTTGGACAAGAATATTTTTAAAGTTTTTCAAGTTGCCAAGGCAACCAGAATTCTACATGGAATTCTTTGAATCACTTTGGTACAGCTTCGTGCAAGGAACATCCCTGCCAAGTTTCACGAACATTTGCCAAGCGGTTTAGGACGATATGTTATTTGAAGTTAAGGTAAAATGTTGAGGTGAGCTAATAGACAGATTACAACTTAAGGTACAAAATTGCATCTACTGGTTCACATAATAGGGATAATTTTACTCACCACATATTTCAAAAGATCCTCTGTCAATGGTAGAAGTACTTTCTTGTTATATTTCCTTTCTGATAGTGTGTGATGTGCAAGAGAGGAGACTGCTTCAGAGAATTCCTCAGTATACAGGCTGATAAACTGATCTGTTTCATCTTTTTTTGAAATTTCCAGTTTTCTGATGGCTTGGCCTCTTTTCAACACAGCAATTTTCTTCAAAAGCTGGCCTGCTTTCAAAGCTAAAGAAGGTTTTTTAAATGTTCTGGTTCCAGTTGATGATCCTTCTGTGGATTCTCCAGACATATTACCCACAGCTTTCAAACATATGTCAAATTTACTGGGTGTAATAAAATCATCAATATCAGCCGACTCTAGACCAGTTAGAGATCTCAGTTCAATTTTGACTCTTCCAAGAATTCTTAATTTCTCTCTGACTTGACAAGCACGTTGGAGGCCAAGCTTTCGTAGTTGCACCTTTCCAAACAGTAGTAGCAGTTTGTCATTCTTCACAGCACGGCTGACATCGTCCATATGAAAGCGCTTCACAACATGATCAATGAATTCTTCACTGTCTGATCCAAACACATCTGTTCCTAAAGCCCCTTGAAGTATGTATTCTGCTGAACGGACGCAATCATCTGCCGATTTTTTTACCTCTACTGCATTACTGACATTGATTTTCTCTTCTTTGAAAGAACAAGTTTTTACATGTCTCCAAAGTTCACCTTTCACAAAGAATGTCAAACAATATGGGCATGGAAGATAATTGCTGGCAGAACTTCCCTTCTCTTGTGCTGGGCGCCTTCCAACATAAAAAACACCGTTCTTTTTTATCAACACACTAATGTTATGGTTGAAGTTTCCCAGGTTCCGGTATTTTGCAAACACCCTCTTTCTCTTGGCTGAATCATCTGCGGAATTTTCCTTGGATGTGGATGGCAGCTGCCCAATCTCTGGGACATCTTGATGAGCCTTTTCCAAATGTCTTGCCATTTTACTAACGGATTTTTCGCAGAAGAAACAGCAATGCTTTTTCGAGTAGTCTCGTTTTTCTGAATCTGTTACTGTCTGTATAACAATTTCTGGAGAAAAAATAAATAAAAAATTACTAAGGCATTTGGTATATCTGTATATGGTGGCAATCCTGTGCATAAATTCAAAATGTGTATGGTTTACATTCTTGGCATCAGACGATGACAATGCAGACATGTATGAGTTTTTGAACTATTTACTCAGTTGGGTGGTACATGTACATCCTGTCGTTTGTAACTGTGTTTTCCCATACTGACAGAAGAGGACCCAACCTTAGAATAAAACATTTTCTTCATTGTTATTCCATCGTTGACAAAAAGGCTTTGTAATATATTTAACAATAGAAATGAAAGTCCATATAAGTTATGCAAATACACTCAACAATGAAGTTAACCAGTTTACATAATTTATGCAGATTAAAAAGAAAAATAAAACAAAACATGCTGCGTTCAGATTTACACCATGCAGGCTTGCAACACTAGCATTTAAGCCTACCATTAAAGACTGAAAGACTCTCTGACTTGCAGGTTGTTATGGAAGTAATTGTTGAATCTAGAAATAATTTGGTCACATGAAATAATATCGGACAAAAGCTGTGAACAGTATTTTCCATGATGCCAGATTTACTGGAGTATATTCTCTAATCAAGAGACAGTTTTAGAACATCTGTTGAGTCTGTGGATAATTCTTATTGATAGAAGTTATTAAAACACAACTGCACTAAGCGGAGACAGAAAAAGACAAGTGCATATTTTGTTTGATTGTGTTAAGTGATGAGGATAGCTACACATACTTAACACCGCATTACTTAACCTGAAGACCTACTACAGGTAATATACATGATCTTTACAGGTCTTTGCGCGACCACATTGCCAAAACCATGCATTTGTTTCCTACAAGAAGACTCCATTTCCAAATGGACGGAATGTGCTGAGTAGTTACGAATGAGGAAAATGGAAATCACTAGTGGGCCATGCCGGAGATGGCAGTGTTTTTATGAGTAAAAATGATCGCTGTTTCCTGAAGATCTTTGGAGTAACTGGGAAGAGACTGGATGGAGCTTAAAACATGACGTAGAATTGCCTATTCTTGTAATTGAACATTTTACAGTCTGGATGGTACTTTGCTGATTTTGATTTCCCATTTCAGGTCTGCTTTACTAAACTTGTTTATCTCCGCATGGAATTCACATATATTTATTTCTGCAAATTTCCTTGTTTTTTTTTCACACTTCTTCCCTGTTTTGTAATCAGTGCCATATACTACATAGGTGTTTACGTAAAAGACAAAACTGCAGTGTAAGGAATACATTTACACAAGACTGGAGGAGAGCATGGAAAAGCACAGATACAAGATTGGGTTTACAACTTGATAAGGGTAAACTGTCTGAAAACACACGTGCATGTCCACATTTTCGATGTCAGATGTGAAGAATGTACACCATACTCAGTTCTAATTTTGGCACAGGATGGCTTCAATACAGAATGACTTGTATGTATCTGATATATAGCACTGACACACTGGAAAAAAACACAATTGTTTGCCGAATTTCACAACAAAAATGTAAAATTCATAAGGGACTTTTCTTCAGCCTTTTCACTATCTTCAGGAACCAATTTCTGTGAAGACATTAAATTTCGTGGGTAAAAATGTTTGTGGATTTTCCATTTCTGAATTTCATGGGTACATAAATTTGTTGGTTTTTCGTTTTCTTAACAAGTTGACAGAGCATGCTGTTATATTCCTTGAATTGAATTTGTGGATATGTCAACTCATGAAATCCCACAAAATGAACCCAGCAAAACTTATAAATCACAAGCAATTTGTACTAAAAAGCACATTGTTGCTGCAATATGTAGGATTTACCTTCTTTTTCTGGAATAGATCCTGTTGTTGAATCCGCAGATACCTTTATTGGGCCCTTTGAGAGAAAAAGTATATATAATTATTCATTTAATAACAACAGACAGGTATTTCTGTTTTATTTTGAATATTTATACCAATAATGAAAATTACTCATGACATAGATTTGCTAAACTTTTAACTTGCAGTTTCAATTGTCTTTGTTCAAGTTACACAAAAGCTACATTGAGCATAATATGCCAGTTCTGGCAGAAAGCTGACTCATGAGTGACTACTATCTGTATACACAAAGAACAAAGCACTTACAGATGAATAGACATTCCTTATAAACCATGAATGTATTCTAAACAATATAATCTCTCTAATACCAATAAACAAATCTGGCATAGCTCACCTGTACTTCAATTATTTCTGAGGCTTCAGAATCTGATACTGTTTCAAGGTGAGGATCACCTGCTGATCCTACTACATTCAATAGCAAGTCGTGAGGATCTGTATGGTCATCATGATCAATGAAGACTGTTACAACACCTGTTGGGCAAAATTAGTCTTGCATCTATTACTGACAAAAAACTAAGTATTAGACATTACACTATTCTAAGCAGTATAGCCAAAGACCACAATCAACTCCATTCATTTATGGAAGTCGGTAAACTACACTTGTGCAAAGTGCCTTGCAGTTCAGTACCTTGCAGTAAAAAAACAACTTTTCTACATGCAACACTTTGTCTCAACAACGTATGTTTTAAACTGTCAACTCTGAACAAAAGTGCCAAACTGTCGCAATATTTGCCTGTCAGACATTCGATTAAAACACCACGAAGAAAATGTCTTATTTTAACTAACAAATACCAGTAAGACATTATCAATCAATTTCATTCAGAGTCACCAAGATTTGCATGAGAGCATCCCTACTACACTAAATGAATACAAAGATTATAACTAGCACTCACAAACTGTAGTTATTCACTCACTTCATTCACAGTCACCAAGATTTGCATGAGAGCATCACTTATACACTGAATGAATACAAAGATTATAACTAGCACTCACAAACTGTAGTTATTCACTCACTTCATTCAGAGTCACCAAGATTTGCATGAGAGCTTCACTTATACACTGAATGAATACAAAGATTATAACTAGCACTCACAAACTGTAGTTATTCACTCACTTCATTCCGAGTCACCAAGATTTGCATGAGAGCATCACTTATACACTGAATGAATACAAAGATTATAACTACCCACTCACAAACTGTAGTTATTCACTCACTTCATTCACAGTCACCAAGATTTGCATGAGAGCATCACTTATACACTGAATGAATACGAAGATTATAACTACCCACTCACAAACTGTAGTTATTCACTCACTTCATTCAGAGTCACCAAGATTTGCATGAGAGCATCACTTATACACTGAATGAATACAAAGATTATAACTAGCACTCACAAACTGTAGTTATTCACTCACTTCATTCACAGTCACCAAGATTTGCATGAGAGCATCACTTATACACTGAATGAATACAAAGATTATAACTAGCACTCACAAACTGTAGTTATTCACTCACTTCATTCAGAGTCACCAAGATTTGCATGAGAGCATCACTTATACACTGAATGAATACAAAGATTATAACTACCCACTCACAAACTGTAGTTATTCACTCACTTCATTCAGAGTCACCAAGATTTGCATGAGAGCATCACTTATACACTGAATGAATACAAAGATTATAACTAGCACTCACAAACTGTAGTTATTCACTCACTTCATTCAGAGTCACCAAGATTTGCATGACAGAATCACACCAAATTACAACCTAAATTATATACAACAGGGATCAATACTGTAGCAGTTTTAGCATGGGTGTTGAAAAGATGAATGCAGAATAATAAAACAGACGTGTCTTTTTGACATGAACCTCCCTGCCTGGGTATGGACACAAACTGATGTCATCTGTTAAACAACATTACTGCATGAACTGCTGCCTCACACAGCAAAATATGGAAGCAAATTTTGGGGTAGGTTTCAACAAATGCCTCAAGCCATGAAAGAGAAAGACTAAGCACCACACCTTTAAAACAGTACCTGTATATGATTAAAGAGCTAAGACAAATTTCAGATAATGATGGGTACCTGCAGGTTCTGGTTCCCTATCAATTTCTGAACTGCTCTGGTGGCAGTACTCCTGCTTGCCCCTTGTTTGCTTCTGCTCCACATCCTAAAACACAATAATTGTAAACTTTATTGCCATCACTTAATTAAATCATTGAAAACGATTGTTTTCGATGCATTCCAGACCAGTAAAATACAGAATGTTGTATTTAATCGTATGATCACTCAGGTAAATTAGTGTACCGATTTCACAACAAATAAATCAATAGCATGTTTGCTTCAGGGTATTTGAGAATTAAATTGGGTTATGCCATTAATATCAGTCTTCTTTTATCAGTCACTGTTGAAACACCCTTATTCTGAAACTGTGGAATGTTGAAAGCTAATGAATCTGAGCAAGTTGGATCCTAGTTTCACACAATCTCTGCCCTACCTTGCACTTTTCCTCTTTCTGAGCCTTGATCTCAGGAGTTGCGAGTTCTTCCCCTTGCCGAGTCTTGATGACCTGAGCGAGGTAGACTTTTCGTCTCTGAGCTTTGACCTCCTGAGCTTGATCATGTCCCAATTTCTGAGCCCCAATCTCCTCAGCTGTGCCATATTCCCTTTTCTGAGCCTTAATCTCCTGAGCTGTGCAACTTTCCTCTTTCTGAGCCTTGATCTCTAAAGCTGTGTCAACTTTCCCTGTCTGAGCTTCGATTTCCTGAACTGGGCCACCATCCTTTTTATGAGCCTTCATCTTATGAGCTGGATCATATCCCCCTTTCTGAGCCTCAATATCCTGAGCTGCGTCACGTTCCCCATTCTGAGTCTCCATATAATGTACTTGGTCATCTTCCCCGATCTGAGCCTCGATTTCCTTAGCTGTGACACCTTCACCTATTCTTATCTCCATCTCCTGTGCTGGATTTTGTACTCCTTTCTGAACCTCCATCTTCTTAGCTGGATCTTGTCCCCCTTTCTGAGCCTCCATCTCCCGAGCTGAGTTATCTTCACCTTTCTGAGACTCCATCTCCTCAGCTGGATCTTGTCCCCCTTTCTCCGCCATTTCCTGAGACTGGTCATATTCCCCTTTCTGAGCCTCGATCTCCTTAGCTGAGACATCTTCACCTATCTGAACCTCCATCTCCTGCGCTGGATCTTGAACCCCTTTCTGAACCTCAATCTTCTGCACTGGATCTTGAACCCCTTTCTGAACCTCCATCTCCTGAGCTGGATCTTGACCCCCTTTCTGAACCTCAATCACCTCACCTGGATCTTGTCCCCCTTTCCGATCCTCCATCTGCTGAGCTGGATCTTGTCCGCCTTTCTGAGCCTCCATCACCTCACCTGGATCTTGTCCCCCATTCCGAACCTCCATCTCCTGAGCTGGATCTTGTCTACCTTTCTGAACCTCCATCACCTCAGCTGGATTTTGTCCCCCTTTCGGAACCTCCATCTCCTGAGCTGGATCTTGTCTACCTTTCTGAACCTCAATCACCTCACCTGGATCTTGTCCCCCTTTCTGATCCTCCATCTCCTGAGCTGGATCTTGTCTACCTTTCTGAGCCTCCATCTCCTCAGCTGGATCTTGTCCCCCATTCCGAACCTCCATCTCCTCAGCCGGATGTTGTCTACCTTTCTGAGCCTCAATCTCCTCAGCTGGATCTTGTCCCCC
This sequence comes from Congeria kusceri, assembly GCA_027627225.1. Taxonomy (NCBI): domain Eukaryota; kingdom Metazoa; phylum Mollusca; class Bivalvia; order Myida; family Dreissenidae; genus Congeria; species Congeria kusceri. Next base: position 31,729,241 of record CM051024.1, read on the forward strand.
ATTCTGAACCTCCATCTCCTCAGCTGGATCTTGTCCCCCTTTCTGAGCCTCTATCTCCTCAGCTAGATGTTGTCCCCCTTTCTGGGCCTCCATCTCCTCAGCTGTGACACCTTCACCTATCTGAACCTCCTCCTGAGCTTGATCTTGTCCAAATATCTGGGCCTCCAACTCTTCAGCTGTCACACCTTCATCTATCTGAACCTTTATCTCCTCAGCTAGATCCTGTCCCCCTTTCTGAACCTCCATCTCCTGAGCTGGATCTTGTCCACCTTTCTGAGCATTTGAGCCCTCCATCTCCCCAGCTGTATCTTGTCCCCTTTTTTGGGCTGCCATCTCATCGGCTGAATCTTGTCCCCCTTTCTGGGCCACCATTTCCTGAGCTGTGTTATCTTCCTTTTTCTGAGCATCCATCTTCTGAGATAGGTCATCTTCCACTATCCGAGCCTCAACCTCCTTAGCTGTGTCACCTTCACCTTTCTGGACCGCCATCTCTTTAGCTGGATCTTGTCCCCATTTCTGAGCCTTCGTCTCCTCAGCAGAGTTATCTTCACCTTTCTGAACCTCCATCTCTCGAGCTGATGCCTCAATACACTGTGCTGGGTCATCTTTCTCTATCCGAGCCTCGATCTTCTGCGATGAGTCATAGCTCCCTTTCTGAGCCTTGATCTCTCGAGCTGAAAAATAGTTATCAACAAGTCAATGAGGATTGCAGTGGCAATACAAAAGTTCCCTACCAGTCTATAGCATCATTATTTGCAACGCTTTGTCACTACATGCAATTAAGAATATTTATTGAAAACTTTAACATTTTTTTAAGTTGAACAAGTATCATTAACCTGGCTTAACTACTTTTTAAAGTTATAGCAAAATCCCATTTTTAGTCTTTCTTTTTTTTGCATTTCTGTTACCATAGCAAACACAATTTCCAAGGTATCAAAAAGAACAAACCTACAAATTATATTTCAAGAATTTGAACAAATTATTGCAACTGCTCATGAAGATGTCATATAATGGTTTCCTGACCTATTCCAAAGCCATTCTTACATTTTTGTTTGTGAATTACAGTATCTATAACACCACTAAGAACAAGTAGAACTATCAGGAGGCGAATAGTTATTGGAGCACACATTAGCATGGGCAGAAATTTGCATGAAAAATAAGGCCTGTCAATAAAATTGATTATTTATGATTTAACTGTGTGGAATTTCTATAGGAATTCAGACCAATAAGGAAGATGATGGTTATTTATTGTCTTTGATTTAAATGATAATGTTTGTGCCCTAGTTTATACAAAACAAATTCTGGTTTGACATGTAACTGCTGATAGAATTATTAAGAAACTAGAGATGTCACTAAACATTAGAAGCCCCCAACATTGCTTTAACACAGACACCCATCAATCATTAAAAGGCCTTTTAATCTGTCATTTTTCAATAAAAAAAATCACTGTGAACTTGACATTCGACTAGGGACTTCAAAATCAATAGTGGTCATCTGCTAGTCATGACTTACGTCCCGACCAAGGTCCATGAACCTAGGCCCAATCATTTACTACTTATTTATCACACAAGAATTTTAAGCCTATAGTAACTGTGACCTTGAAAGTTGAATTCAAGACCTCAAAATCAGTAAGGGTTTTCTACTGACATTGGATAATGTCCCCACAAAGTTTTATTAACCTAGGCCCTTTTGTTCTCTTGTTATTGATTAGACAAGGATTTCTAGTTGATAGTAACTATGACATTGACCTTTAATCTAGTGACCTCATCATCACAAACCACCCTACCAATCTTCATGGACCTAAACCGAACTCTTCTCTGGTTATTAATCAGACAAGGTTTTCAGCTGACGGTCACTGTAACCTTAACCTTTGGCCTCAAAATCAATAAGGGTCATCCACTGGTCATGAACAACATCCCTATAAAGGTTAATGAACCTAGGCCTATCGTCTATCTGGTTACTGATCGTTCAAGGATTTTGGGACTTACATATGTATGGACAACAGCAACACTAAGAACAGTGGGAGGCATAAAAATATTCAAAAATGTCTGAGGACTACTCGCCTCCTGGAACTCATAACAAGTAATTTAGAACTTTTTTCAAAGTAACTGTGACAAATGATACCTTTAACTTCTGCCTGTAAAAAGGAAATTCAAACATTACTGCATACAGAGCATTTGCACATGCAGAAACACACACACATAAGGATTTGTTATGATTCTACTTGTTAAGGCACTAGCATAACCACTTATTGATAGATAGCTATGTATCCTAGAGATATTTCTACCAGCACTTTTAATGCCAAGCAGGAAAAAATCCTCATATATACATGTAAGATTGGAACTAATTTATTAAATTGCTACCATAACTTATTGAAACTGCAATACCTTTTCCCATGGAAGCTCAGCCAAACCATAATCATAGGTTATTTCCTCTCCAACTTCAATATCCCTGCATAAAGAAAATGATAAAACTTGTTTCATATTAGGGTTTGTTTTAACAAGAGCTGTCCACGGACGGCGCACTCGACTATTCAGTCACTCCACATATTCTATATCACCAATGGTTATTTAAGTATATGCATAAAAGCTACTTATACATGCAAAACTTTAATTCTTTCAGTCCAAAAAAGGGGCATTATTAGTAAATAAAATTTAACTCCACCAGTGGTAATTGAAGTATATGCATAAAAGTGGCTTGCACACAAAACTTTAACCAAATATTTTAAGTCCAAAAAGGGGCATAATCAGTAATAAATTTAGTCAAGAGTTATCTATCTTGACCGTATAATGCCCCTGAACATTGTGGTAAAGTTTTAACTCAATATCATCAGTGGTTATTAAAGTATATACATAAAAGTTGGCTTGACACAAAACTTTAACCAAATTTTCTGAGTCCAAAAAGGGGCATAATTTGCATAAAAATCCACCCAGAGTTAAGTAACTTAGTTATTCCAATAGTTTTAATGACTAGGAAGCCTCATGTAACGTTTCAATACAATATAAATGTAACGGTTTTTGAGAAATTCAGTACTTGCACGCAAAACTTTACCAAAAGTGTGGCGCCGACGCTTGGGTGAGTAGAATAGCTCTCCTTATTCTTCGAAAAGTCGAGCTAAAAACTGCAGACATGTCAATGCCTAAAACCTCATGATAAACGACCATAACTCACTCATCCAAATGGAACAGAACTAGGTTAGGTGTCAAATGTTCCATGTTGGGGAGCGTTCTCTGGATCTGTCCAAAGACACCAAGTACTGGTTCTTCCCAGGAAACGGACTCGAGAACGTCTCTATAAGCCTAAGGCTTTCGATGCAATCGAGCTAAAATAAATAAGTTTAAACTAAATGTTCATGTTAGGCCTTTAGTATCAAAGAAATCCAAGCAAGGAATGAAGAGAAGTGGAGATGACAAGATTTACAAGACCATCAAGCTGTTGATAAATACATACCTTGTGGCAAACAGTACAAGTTGTCCTTGAATCTCCTTCATCGATGCATTTCTTTCATTTTTGTTACCGTGGTTAACTAACCTTCCCAAGCGGCCTGATTCCCTGGAGGCATCAGTGCTAAAATTAAGTTACAAAAACTGAATGAGAATCTAGTCACTGCAGATACACAAATAAAACTTACAAGACCTAATTGAGTAGTATATATACTACTCAAAGCTTGCTAAGCACCAGGATTTTGTATAGCGGTCATTTTTGCTGCTGGCTTTTCATGCTCCGGTTGTTGGCATTTTTTTAGAGCTTGCTGTATTGTCTTTATGGAGGTAGTTAATAATGCCCTTTGGTTACATCCACTCAACAATGACAACAGTTTGAAGTTGGTAAGGCGGGAAAAAGTCGAAACTTCAGTAGGAATTGAAATTTCTCAAACTTTTATTGAAGGGTCAAGTTTGAGAAATTTCAACACCAACTGAATTTTCGACTTTTCCCACCCAACCAACTTTAAACTGCTGTCATGGTTGATTGGACGAATCCAAATGGCATAATAACCTAATTCCAGAAAGGCAATATAGTATCCATCAAAAAAATGTGACAACCTGAATGACGAAAGGCCGACAAGAAAAAAATACCGCTATACAAAAATCTGGTGCTTAGCAAACTTTGAGTATATATATATATATGAAGTTTTGTTAAAAAGACCTGCATTTGGATTACTAGTCTCGAGGAATGGTTTGGATTGGATTTTGTATTTTACGCTGTTTTTTGACAACGAGGTCATATCACGACGTCCAGTTCACCTAACCAGCGCTCTTGGGTTCACCAGTACTAGCCGTCTATCTCCGCAAGCAACTGAGTGCTCCCTCACATGAGTCAGCTGTGAGGGACAACTAAACACTAGACTTTGACGCAATGCCTAGGTTCAATTATCAAGGAGAAAGTTTGCCGCTCCTGGTGGGCTCGAACCCCTGATCCTTGCATTCGGAGTCCCACGCTCTAACTCGAAGAATGAATCCTGCAGTTTTAGACATGTAACAAATGCGTGAAAACATAGTCGGAGAACACACTAGTTAATCAGCTTACCCACCTTTAAGAGTAACAGAGCTCGGTAAACATTTTTTTCACCGCTAACCACAAAGCAGTCAACCAACATCAATATAATTACTAGCCCAAGAGTACTCTAAACGTTTCCAGGGTGTAACCAGGGTATAACTCTTCTGAATAAATAACTAGCGTTATTTTAAATTATGCGTCTCATTACACATTAAATGCCTGTGTCAGTAATATTAGTAGTTATAAGTCATAAAATTTAGCTCTCTGAAGCCACTTACCATAATTTCTTTCCTCCAGAGGTAAAGAAGAAACGAAACCCTGTTGGAATACATTCCCGCCTCTCCCCTTCGGCTGCAGAAATTGTTTCTCCTGCATAGTGCAGGAGAAATGCCCCAGCACTCCTCCACTGGGTTGTAACAATTCCCCTTCCTAAAGAGACAGATGTAAATTTCAAAGTACCTGTACTTCAAATCATGCCAAATATAAAATTTAATTACACATTTCCAACATGCTCAAAAGGTGAAGTATCAGGGTGCCGTTTCACGGACACATTTACGCTAGCGTAAGTAGAGACATGCGAGAACTGCCTGACTGGTCATCCACCATAATACAAAATAAAACCTTTGTTGAATTAAATGTAAATGTAAATTGCTGTATATAAAAAATCAAACCTTAGAAACAAATCATTATTAACCCATACTGGTAAATGAAAGTCATTTTCTTGGTTTAGGCAATAGGTAACAGACCTGTCCAAGTGAGCAAAATGTAAAGAGGACAGTAGTAATTCCAAGTGAGGTGCCCAAATAGTAAGAAAGTGATGACTAAGCTAGCAATTAACTTACCCATTAAACCATGTATCCAAACTTTTGAAAAAAAATGTTTTTCTCTTCTAATAGAGATACACAGAGTTCCCAGACAGAAAAACTATGGAACACAAGGAGATATCCATTGCAGTACAGAAGCACATCACAGTTAGACCTTTCAAATGATGTTAAAGATCCAAGTAAAGTGTTAACATCTTTTGTCAGTAAAAATATTGATGGCAGATTATCCATTTCTAAGCACATGTCTGACTACATCTAAATATAGGTACGGTGACATCACATCCTGTGCAAATGTCATCATAACTTTTTACCAATCTGATTTTTGTTTACAAGTTCTACTCAGGCTCTATTTGTTTAAATTATTTCTTTAGATAGATTTCAGATCTTTCAGGGATTTTTTTCAAGATTTTTGGACAATGACCCATACTCATGGATAATCAGTTACACATGCTTATACAGCATCATAGCCACGCTGAGGCACACCGAGGCACCAGCTGCCTCAGTTAAAATTAGCAGACCAAAAACAGTTATAAAATACTTGAAAGTTAGATATCATATAGTGTCAGAATAATGTCAGTTGTCCCATAGTCACAGAATTTGAGGCACTTATGACTATTTTCGCACCATATAATTCCTGACATAATACCAAATTTATTACGGTTCCATAAATTGTTTATGTTTTTCGAGGTCACAATATTAAACAAAGCCGCTTTAAGCATAGTGTTTTACACTTCTTCTATGCATATGGTAAAATTATAACTTTATTGTTACTAAACTACTATGTATAACTTCAATACTTCGGGTTAATTTGTTTTAAAGCATGATTTAAGTGCCTTCCAAAACGCAACAGAGACGTACTAGGTAAAAAAAAAACCGAAAAAAATGATGTCTGTGGACAGCGCTAAACTATTTGGATCCTTGTCACAGACAAACTCTACATGTATGTATGACCAAGTTTCATTGAAAGTTAGAATCACAAAAATTAAAAGTAAGATATAAAGTAGCACACATATTTTTAAGTATATTTTAAACAAAATCTTCTTTTAAATTATAGCCAACTGCCAGAATTTGAACTAAAAATTTCCTAGTCATCCAGGACATAACTTGTATCTAGGCCATACAGAGTTTCCTAACCTCATAGTGCACTGGCCCTGAACACTAGTGTGCAACTTGTATAAAGTAAAAGGATTGAACAGCTTTCGAGATACTGCAACCTGCATCAAAATTTTAACTTAAAATTTGCTGAAGAACTTAAAACATCAAATTCTAACTCAGGGGACATTAATTTATGTCTAGGGCCATACAGAGTTAGGTAACCTAACTGTGACAGTCACAACACTTGTGTGATGTGTCAAATCAATTGATTTATGTTTTTTTAGATACAGCAACTTGCCACAAAACTTTATCTTCCCATTTCTATGTCAGTCAGAGGACATACTAGTAACATATACCAAGGGCCATACAAAGTTACAGGACGTGTTACATCCATGTATTTGTTTATAAATTCTGGAAGTCTGTAACTTGACCTTGAACAGTTTTAAAGTTATTTCCATTTTCCACAAACTTTTTTGTGTACGAAGGGCAATAATTCTGCAAGTATGTTTGCCAGTGTTGTAGGACATGTCACAGGCAAGTATTTTTGAATCAGAAGCAGATTCTGAAAATTTGAGACTTGTATCTCAGAAAGTCTTTAAATTATATCCATTTTATGAAAACTTCATCCAAACTTCTATGTTTAATAAAGAGCAACAATTCTGAAGTATGTTTACAAGAATTATGGGGACTTGTAACAGGCAACTATTTTGTAATCATAAGCAAGTCCTAAAAGTCAGAGGCAATTAAAGGGGCCATACCTTTTGTGCAACAGAAATATACATTAACAAGCATTATGGTAAAATTGTTATAAACTATTTGAAATGAGTACACAAACATTCTTTTAAATTTTAAACTTGTTAAAATCCACATAATAGATGTAGAACGGCATGCCAAATTACTATACGTAAATTATAAAATCTTTTTTGACTGTCATAGTCAAAAAAGATTTTATCAACTATTACATTTGGCAAACAAATGCCTCTGAACATAAATGCTATTTTGTTATTCTGCAATATTTTCTGAGTAGGTTGAATTGTGCTTTGTAATTAAAACGTCTGAGATTTATAATTGTATCACTTTTGAACAGTTTAAGTTATTTCTATTTTATAACAAGAGCTGTCGGAGAACAGCGTGCTTGACTTTTCTTGTGCTTGTCAGACTTGCTAGCTTTATTTCTAAACCAATCTGTCCCGATAATATTGTCGCCAATTAACCAGTAAAAAGTTAATTCAGTTCTCAAGTTACTAAATGGAAAGCATTTTTTTTAATTTTCAAAACAGTGACCTAGATCTTGACCCCACCAATCATATATGTAATGTAATGAAATGTCTCACTATATCATATCAATTCACTGAGTTTCATTAAAATATTTCAATTTGTTCCAGAGTTATTAAGCAGAAACTGTTTTAGAACTAAACAGTGACCTTGACCCCACCCAACCCACTCCAAATGCAGTCCCAAGTAAAATATTGCTTTAGGGTATCTATATATGAAAAAATCATTCTTGAGTAAGAGAATGGAAATCTATTCTGTGGGAATGTAAAATGTCTAAGTGTAAAAAGGCCCCAAATTTTGACATATTTTAAACAAGAGTTATCAAAGTTGGCCTATGAATTTATTTTAATATCAGAAATAAGTGTTTAAGTTTGAATGAAAACTCTTTTGTCATTCCTGAGAAACAAGCAGACTGAAAAACTTCAACCTTCAAAAATAGCTGGCATATAAAAGTCTAAGTAATAAAAAGGCCAATAACTTTACAAAATTAAAACACAAGTTACCTAACATGACAAATGAGTTTATTTTCATATGGGGGATAAATGTGTCAAGTTTAAATAAAATGCCTCAAGCCATTCCTGCCACACTAGCTTACGGAAATTTTAACCTAACCAAATAGCATTCAAGGTAATTTTCTAAGTGTAAACTTTCCCTATGGGTTCATTTTAATTTAGGGAACTAATGTTTCATGTTTGAATAAAATCCCACAAGCCATTCCTGAGATACTAGCTTACCAAAAAACTTTAACCTGCCAAAATAGCTTGCACTATTACTATTAGTTTCCAAGTTAAAAAAGGCCCCTAATTTTGACAAATTTCAAATTAAAGTTACCAAACTTGGCCTATGTGGTCATTTCAATATAAGCAACTAATGTTTCAAGTTTGAATAAAATCCCACAAGCCATTCCTGAGATACTAGCTTACTGAAAAACTTTAACCTGCCAAAATAGCATGCAATGTAAATTTTATAAGTGTAAAAAGGCCTATAATTATGACAAATTTCAACCTAGAGTTACCAAATTTGGCCTATGGGTTCATTTTAATATGGGAAACAAATGCTTGAAGTTTGAAAGGAATCCCTCAAGCCATTCCTGAGAAACGAGCTTACCGAAAAACTTAAACCAAGGCGGACGCCGACGCGAGTAGAATAGCTTGCCTTTTCTTCGAAAAGTAGACCTAAAAACTATACCCAATGCAAATAGCGAAGTTAATTGTATGCTCCGATCATGGGTGTATTAAAATTTACCTTTCCCTGGAAAACACTTGATTTCAAACCCTGGTGGGTCATCATCCTTATGCAGCCATTGTTCAGCTTCGCTTACTGGCTTTACTCTTTTAGCACGACCTGAAATGCAAATCTTGATCAAGCAGTCTGCTTAAACACACTTTGAAGCTTGCAGGCCTTTTTCTGAACATTTATAGGAGGGACCCTAGAAAAAGTTCAAAATATGCATGCCATTATACAAAGTGGCAGGGATACTAACTGATAATTGTAGAACAACTTATGAATCCCAATGGACTCACGCGTTTTAAAACTATGCGTCCCAGAGAATTTGTATGAGTCCCGTGGAATAAAAAATGACTAGTTCTAGAACAATTTAATCAAGTAAAATGCCATAGAACCATACTTTATAGAAATAATAAGGGAATAAGGTACATAAAATGACAAAACTATAAGCCTAAAATTAACACTATGGCATTAATTGTTCAGCATCTAGCACTTGTCATATTAAGAATTATAACAAACACTGTCGCTTTTGACATACATGTCGCTCACAAAAAACATGCAAATCTAGCACGTGCGCGTTTCCCATGGTAACGTTCCATGTCAATATATGGAACATGTTAACTTTTATGTAGTCAGTCGAAATGTCAAAGATCTATATTTTCATCTTCTTTTGTCTGTACACTATTTAATTTATCTATTTCAACCTTCTATCTATATAATTATCAAAGCAGACGTTAGGAACACCCTGTCAATAAGGGAATTTTCATTTAAATGTTGTCTTTTTCCTAAAGTAAAGCAGATCATATATGATTTTAATCTAGTCTACAGTTTAAAACTATATAGTATAGCCAGCATATTTTTTACCTTATATAGCAGTCGCCGCTTAATGTGTCTTCCCCTCCCATGGTTTTTTCTCGGGTTTAGGGGAAAAGGCCTGGCCTTTAATTTTGGGGAAAATTACACGATAAAAAGTCCAGAAAGGGAAAGAAATTGCAAGTGTAGCTTTGAATTTCGGGGAAAGGTGCATTTCATAAGGCCCCTTTGATATAAGGAAAAAAATCCCTGCCTCAAGAATTTTTTCCCTTCCTTGAAAAAAATCCCCTCCTGTATTTACAAAATTTTTAACATTAGATCGGCTGTTTGTTTGATTTTTATAATTTTACGACATTAAACGTGTATAAACCCGGTTTATTATCCATACAAAAATGAAATCGGGCGTGCTGGGCAAAAGGAACGATTTACAGCATAACAAACAAATGTATCACAATTGGAAACACTACACCGGTAAAATTCAAAAACCTATATTGTACTATGGGTCTAAAATTTGAGATTTACATGATTCTTATGACTATTGAAAAAGCGGAAGTATAAGGTTTATAAGGTCTTAACAACTAATAGTAACTTTGTATATGGAGAAATTGGAAGAACAAATCTATGAACAGTAGAACTCTAAAATTTAGACTAAATGCAATCAGATACTGGTTCAAAGTGTATTCTTTCACATCATGTATTTTTGTACATTGTAAAAAAAATTCTCAATGTATGATTTAGGTATATATTCTGTATTTGAAATAGACCATACTTGTCCCACAGATGTCAAGGCAGAGGAAATTCGTGGAAGAATTTCATACATGGAGGGAGAGTATCTTCCACGAATTTCCTTCTGCCTTGACATCTGTGGGATGTCGTGCAGACCACAGTGGGTAATTTTACGTTGGGCGCCAATGTAACCCAACTGAAAAAAACCCAAGCCACAATGGGAATTGAACCCGGAACCTCCCGGTTCATAGGCAAACGCTCTACCGCGTCGCTATAAAAGCTAGCTCTTATAGCAAGGCAGTATAAGTGTCCTTTATACATCACCCTACTACAAATGCTTTACATTTAATGTAAAGTTACAGTAATATTTGGCAAAATACAATGTTTTTGATGACGTAAAACAAGTGTTTTATTATATTTTCCCCTAATAAGTGATTGTCGTGCGAAAATATCCCCTCCTCAAAGGCCCCTTCCCCTAATGGTGAAAAAAAAACACTGATAGCTCCTAGTCACGTAATTGATGTGCAACTTGGTTTTTATTAGCATTCTTGGTCAAAATCGGGAGAGTCTGGCTGCTGCCTCAATCTGATTGGTTGAAGTGATAAACAAGTTGCCATAATTGTAAGAAATTTCTACATACATGAAGAAGATTAATACACAAGTTTAAATCGGAAATAAAAACTTATATTGGGTAATTTTCTGCACTTTTACAGCAGATTTAGTGTTGTTTATGTAAAGTATGTTGATTAATAACTCTATTCTAGCAAATTATAAGAATTTATGAAATTTTTAATTTTCAAGTTTCCACCGCATAAATAGTCTTTCGCGGATTAGACGTTGCAGCGAATTTAGCCCCATATAAAAAGTAGCTCTAAATTCGTTGCACGTGTGATTTAGTAGACTAATAGTGTCTATAGACTTTTGTTTATTGTTTGTTTATTTGGGTTTAATGGCACTTAAACACAGGAAAGGTTATATCGTGTCGTATGCTAAATATGAAGTCTTAGATTTTAGAATACAAGTTAATCTCTTTTAAGAACCGGGTATTGAATTATGATGTTCAATGGAACTGTTGTAAAGAGCTCTTTCAAGGTATTTAATGTATTTACTAGGAAACTATAGACTACTGACTCACCTAAAACTTTGACTTCTTTAACTTTTGGATTCTGTTTTGCAGTAATGTAAACTCTTTCCATCTTAATATTAGAGGATCTGTAGCTAATTTTTGCTCCCATGTTAAACTTAATGATTTGGCACTTCTATTGGCATTGCATGCCAATTTTTTTGAACTTTCAGTCGATGTCGTGCTAGATGCAAAAAATGGAGAACACTGGCTGTCACTATTATGACACTTAGCACTGCAATTCGTGTCAGATCCTGTGTTATTTTCACTATATTGTGTAGCAGAATCAGACCTGGTACTACCACTACTAATACTAGATCTAGTGTTGGTAACTTGTATTTCGCCGTTATCAGTGACCTGGTTTGAATACAACGTATTTTTAGTTTTTAATTTCTGAATTCGTTTTCTTCTGATTTGATAATCTTTTCTGTTCGATTTGTTATGTTTTCCCATAATCAGAATATCAGACTGTTAAAGAAATAAAAAGTCAAAGAAAAAAATGGCTACAAACCCATGCCGGAAGAATCTCTCGACGCATGTGCGGAATTCGTCTCACGCGCGTAATTGGTTCCACGCGTAATGTTTAGGCCGAAGAAAAGCATAAAACTGCAAAATTAGACAAAAACGAGATAAAATGATGACTCTCAGATGAATGTGGGGACATGGCTGGAAACTAAAAATAAATATTCAAGTTGAATTCCCTTAAACCTGGGCCAACCGTAATTCCGAGGACATGGCAATGACCCCACTACGCATCCTTGGTCCCCACAACAAAGGTTTTTCAACGAAAAAATGTCCCCCCTATTACGGTATTACCAGTACTCTCTCTTTCTCTCTCTCTCACTCTCTCTCACTCTCTCCCTCCCTCTCTCTCTCTTTGAATTTAAAAACGAAAGTAAAACGTCTATTCTAACATTATACTCACTGATTTTTCTATATACAAAGAACAAAATTACCATTTTGAAACCACCCATAAACAACGCAAAAAGTGGTTCCGATACTGAGCGGAGAATAGTAACAAGTAGTTCCGATTACAATTGTAAAAATATATGTCAAATCTTGTTACAATCGAAATAATTTTCGTATTATCGTTGTTTATCGAATAATGAACAAATCTCTGTCGTTCTGATGCGTGGTTATTACACAACTTGGCTAACGCCCTCGTGGTTTAAATTCCGGAAATCGTACAATAAAATGCACGTGCTTAAACACGCTCTTGCAAAATCGTAACACACATTATTATCATTTTTATGTATAATGTTTTGAAACGAAAACCACATATTTAAAATGACACATTTTATAATTACATTTACACAAAACTTAAATGAACATTTTATTTGTGTTTGTTAGCATTTTACTTTCACTGTACATAGAATCTAGTATCAATAAAAATGAATTCATATTGTTTCTTTGATTTTTATCAATGAAGCTGACGTCATTCGCTAATTTTTCATGAATGAAGCTGACGTCATATTGTTTGGCTATTATTTATTGACTTCACTGAATGTCGCGCGTGAATGTACTAGAGAGATGGGCGGAGTGTAGATAAATATAGTTCTCATTCATTACCTTTTAAATTACAGACTAAGAAAACGTGATCGTGTAAAAATCGAAAAAATATTTTTCTACGATCATTTGTTATCGAAAAGCTCACGGTCAGGATATAGATATGTGTTATCAAATCACTCGTGCTTCGCACTCGTGATTCAATTCCTACGCATATATACAGTACTCCTGACTGTGGGTTATTCGATAACAATCTATCATAGAAATATATCGACAGTGGTACTAAACAGAGTAAACGATGTGTTTAATGGGTCGGTAGATAAATGACAGACAATCAGACCATCTCGACACTAAATACAAACGGTTCCATCAAGATTTAAATATAAAACATGTAGTCAGCACACTATTATTTTTGCTCCTATCACATAAAGGGACTTTCCTAGCACATAAAGGGACTTCCCTATCACATAAAGGGACTTTCCTATAACATAAAGGGACGTTCCTCTCACATAAGGGACTTTCCTATCACATAAAGGGACTTCCCTATCACATAAAGGGACTTTCCTATAACATAAAGGGACATTCCTCTCACATAAAATGACTTTAATCGCTGAGAGGAAGCCGTTTGAGAAATGTTCAAGCTGATAAGGAATTTTCTCATGCTTTTTTTTATCTAAGCCAATAGTGCTACTATAGCCATGCATCGAATGTGTTTGCCAGATTTGATAAAGTCGATCATCATCATCATCATCATCATCATCATCAGCAGCATCATCACCAGCATCATCACCATCATACCAGCATCATCACCATCATCACCATCACCATCGTCAACGTCAACATCATCACCATCATCATCATCATCATCACCACCATCATCATCATCATCATCATCGTCATCATCATCTTTAATATCATCATCATCATCAGCATCATCGTCATCATGGTCATCAACAACACTAGTATCACCATTATTAAAAACAGTAATTATATATTTTTCATTCTTAATGCTGAATTCAGAAGTTGTCACCAAATATTCCGTAAACTGCATATTTAAGTTAAAATTTATTCTCATGCATAAAACACGTACCTGTGTATTACCGTATTTTATAAATATTTTGAACGCTTATTATTTTAATATTTAAGAAATCATTTTCTATTTATCGTCCTTGATCGGCCAATAAACAACGATTTGGAGTTCTGATGCGCTGGCATTAAACCACGAGAGCGTTAGCCCGAGTTCTTGAATAGCCACGCATCGGAACGACAACGAGTTGTTTATTGGCCGATAAACATCGATAATGAGAAAATAAGTTCAATACTAACTTGATTTGACATATATTTTTGCAATTGTAATTGGAACTACTTTTTACTATGCTCCTTTCAGAATTGGGACTACTTTCTGCGTTGTTTATTGGGTAGTTTAACAACGATAATGTTGTTCTTTGTCTATAGAAAAATTGGCGAGTATCATGTTAGAATAATACTTAAACTACGGGAATTATACGCTTTCCAGTATTTATGAATAAAGTTGTACCAGTCATCGACATCAATAACAGTAGATTGAATAAGCACTATGGAAACCATATTCACACAAATACAATATTAGTATACGAGTAATAAGAGGTTGCATTCAGGCGCTCTACTAGATAGACCGCTGAAATTGATTACAACAACAATAATAATAATAGCAACAGCGACAACAAGAACATGATGAGTGTATATAGACGTGCTAGGCTAAATCATTTGCGGTATTTTACTTGAAGTTTTAACCAAAACTAACATCTTTACGATTTAAATGTTGATTTCAGTCATCAGGAAGAATTATAATCTCACTTATCAGGAAGTGTTATCGTAACACGGTTTTGTTTTTCGGGCTTTTTGACAAAAAATATAAGATCGCCTAAGTCTCTTTCAAAATATTTCATTCTCACGAGATGAATAGATTTGTAGCTTAACATATTTCTAGATGATTAATATCTTCCTGTTTACTTGAATTTAATTCATGCAACAAAGACACAAAAAACACCGACAAATCAATCAGTTCGGAATGTTTGGAAGTATGGTAATATAAAAGTATCAAGACGTCATGAAATGATAACATCCATCAGTGTCTCTGTGTGCAAAATAATTAATTAGATGGTGTTACAACAGTGTTTCAATTTTTGGCTGAACTAAACTATATTACTGAGGCGTGTCGTGGGAAAACCGGGCTGAATGCATATGCGTAAAGTGTCGTCCCGGATCTGCCTGTGCAGTCCGCACAGGCTAATCCAGGACGTCACTTGCCGCCTACAGTGGATTTTTGTTTAGAAGAGACTTCCTTGAAACAGAAAATACCATAAAAGCGCAAAGTGTTGTCCGGGTTAGCCTGTGCGGACTGTACAGGCTCATCCGGGACGACACTGTAGGCGTATGCATTAAGCCCGGATTTTCCACGACACGCCTCATTTGTATTTAGCCACGCAAGGCATGTTAATACCAGCAGTTTGTTTGTGCTCGTGTTTGAATTGCTATTACCTTTATTGTTTGATAGTTTTAATCCTGTCATTTGTAAATGATCACACGATAATATCTACATTCAGACACATTTTAGGAGTTGTAGGTACCACGTATACCCATAGGTGCACCAGTTATTTAGGTTTTACATTGCTTACTTTGTTTAATACTTTCTAACGTTACACTACTTAGCGTTTACACTATTTATTTTTGGCACTACTTAGTATCTACACTGCTTAGTTTTTACACTATTAAGCATTTACACTACTTTTTTACACGAATAGTTTTCACGCTACTTACTCTATTTAATTTTTACAATACTCCGTTCTTACACGACTTATTTATGTACGCTATTTAATATTTACAATACTTAGTATTTGAACAACTTAGTTTTACACTACATGTGCTTACTCTTATACTACTTCGTGTTTGCACTGATTATTGTTTACACCACTAAGTGTTTACACTAAATGCGCATAGTTTTACACTACTTAGTTTGAACACCACTTAGTGTTGAAAGTACTTAGCATTAACACTACTTTGTATTTGCTCTACTTTGTTTTTTTACATTAGTTAGATTTTACATTACTTCATACACTACTTCCCAGTGCAGTAGCTGTTTGATTCCAGATCAACGCTATGTTATTTATCAACAATCAGTCAGCGATAACCGCGGTTTGAATGTTCAACACCGCATCTGATTTTATTTTAAATGCTTTTTAGTACTAGTTGAATATGCCATAACATGGAGAAGCATCACTCTTTAGGGTGATGTTAGTCTCATAAACGATGTATATTTCAACTCAAGCATATTAATATCAATTGTCAATCTTAGTTACACCAGGAAGAAGTAAGTGACTGCGAATAGTCGTTTATAGTTGATATTACATTGGGTGAAGTTTATATTGATTTTACCAACTGATATGCCACTTGATATAGGTGATGATGTTCATGGAGTCAATGAAGTGAAAACAGTTTTATAGCAGGATGTCACGGTTTGCAACAATTTTATAATGTTGGACTAAGAAATATGATTCATAATCAAGCATTATACAGTTTTCATCTTACACACAAACCAAATATGCAACAACAAGAAAACAATCATAACAACAACATGAACTACTGCTACAGCTACCACTATTACTACAACAATAACGCAAACAACTACTACTACCGCTACTCCTGCTGCTATACTTGTACAACAAGAACAAGAACAAGAACAAGAAAAACAACAACAACAACAACAACAACAACAACAACTACTACTACTACTACTACGTTTACTACGTCTACTACTACTACTACTACTACTACTACTACTACTACTACTACTACTACTACTACTACTACTACTACTACTACTACTACTACTACTACTACGACTACTATTACTACTACTACTACTACTACTACTACTACTACTACTATTACTACTACTACTACTACTACGACTACGACTACTATTACTACTACTACTACTTATACTACTACTATTACTGCTGCTACTGTTGTTGTTGCTACTGCTGCTACCGTGCGTACAACGTGTAGACCTTGCGAACATCTTGTCACCAGTGCAACTGTTAGTAAGTTAGTCATTATCATTATTTTGTATTTCGGCTTTTAAAAATTAACTTTTTCATGCGATCTTCCAAACTTTGGAATGTTTATTTATTTGTTTCTATAATGAATGCTGTCATGTGTCTCCAGCATTCTCTAACCACATCTTAGTAACATTATTTCATAATTGAATATTAAGAAGCCCCAATATGTTTGTTAAATGCTTTGTCAAGAAATACTTTCTGAAAATTCTAAACACTTAAAAGAAAGCGCAAAAACTGCTGCATCTTGAGATTGTGCCATCAACTTTATAAGCTTCTTAGACCCTATCAAATTTAGCTTTCGAGTGTTCAGCCTCTTTAACGTTTTAGCTGACATGTAAGTTATAGAAGTACTGACTCTTGAAATTCCATTTATATTTACTTAAAATAGCAATACGTAAGTGTAGATGAAGAGTGACAGACCTACTTTATTTTGAAAAACAAATATGTTGAATGTGCTTATTTTCAATATTCTACGAATGTGGAATTGCCAAAAAAACACGAAACAATGACTGCAATCAATGATAACACTAAAAAGCTGACACCACCAAGTCAGCGCATTCTCTCCATATGTCGTGCAACTAATGTGATAGACTGCATCATGTGGCAATTTGCCATGTATCCAGTAGTAAAGACTCGTTTGAAAATTCCTGGATTAAGATCCATTGATATGGATCACTACCAAAACATAATCATGTCTTAATAATCCAATTTCCTATATTCGCAGAAAATTTCATTCCGCTGTACAAACGAACGAACGTATGAACGAACGAACAAACAAACAGACAGTATCGCATACGAGACGGGTGGCCTCCCAGGACTGGACATATCACGAGAGAGTACATAAAAAACTATTGTCCGACTACGACTTTAAGACATAGTTATCATATAAACTTCATCAACCCCTTTTAATTATTAACCATGTTTTTTTTTAAATATTATACACTATTAGTTTTCTAAATCCTTTTGTTCTAGCTCATTGATTTTGCACATTGCATTTGCGTTTAAGATAATGGAGATATAGCATAAACATTAACAACATGTCTTCTTTTATCTAAAGTTTAGACAATTAAGTTCTGTTTCTAACAAAGAATCATACCACGGTTATAAATATATGCACTATATTGGGTAAGACCTATATTGCATTAATGGTGCTATAAATTCGTGCACTTGAAGACTTTGGATATAAGAAGCAATGCGTCTTACATCATCACGTCTGTTTTGGTTGTTCCTCCCAGCTAATAAGCTTCTAATTGGCCCGTTGGATAGTCACATAGGAAGTACACACTTTGAGGTCTAAGTGCTTCAAATAATGAGCATGAACTGCCGACCACGCGATGAAATCTTGTGAAAAATGCCTGTTTATAGATACTCTGTCAGATCCTTTCAGTACATGTTACTTTATACAAATGGCTGCAATAGTTTAATCTGACAGGAAATTTGGACGCTTTTTTAGCTGTCCCAGATAGTTTCAAAAAGAACACCATACTTAGTTTTCTTGTCCATTTATTTTAAAGCGGAACGAAATTAAAGTGTAATTGATATATAATTATCCATCAAAAATACTGATTTAGCGTACTTAATAGGCTCCATATTAATAATAAAAGTGGTATGTCAACATACGTTATTGAATCATAATTATGTTGCGTTTGTTTTCCAATGTTTTAGTATTGTTTTGCTGCAAAAAACACAGGCAATGGACAATCTCAGTTAGCACTATTTGAATTTATTTGTATGCTTTCATTTCGTATATTTTATGTTTACGAAGGGTAATGCACCTTTTAAATGCACAAACCGGACGCGGTTTGAGATAGTGAAACCCGTGTAGTGTTACAATAATTAGCATTTTGTCGGTAAAATGTATAAGATCTCAATCTGTCAAGTAGGTTTATAATTACTATATGTCATTTCATGCAGTGTTCAAACTAAATATCAATTTAAAACCGCATAGTTGTACACTTCAAGTCAACGTCTGTATTTAAGGCACATAGTTGCTTGAAGTAATTTAAATCTTGTGTCGTTTGTATAAGTAGTACGTACACGGTTTTGGTCGCATAGTGTTTTTATATTGTAGAATGACAGTGCTAAATTTATACTACATCTAAAATTAATATTCACATTTAATGGTAAATAAAATAAATCTAGAAGACTTTGAAGACTAGAGTACAATGATCCTTATATATAGGTCATTGTCTGTCTGACAAATATATCGTTAGGAAAATTTTGACCAACTTTTTTATCATATATAAAAGTAGGTACTATAATTTATGATACTTTATAAAATATTTCACTTCCAAACAGCATTTGTTGTCGTAAATAAACCATGTTCGCTTCGTGGAAGTTAATCTCTTCCTTAAACCTTAAAGGTGGTGTGAGAGGTCACGTGGTTGCAGACAGCTTCCTGGTCGGCGCTTATGTTCAACTTAACACTTAAATATTGTGGTGAAGCAATTGTCAGTCACCTGTGTGCATTTAGAACGATATATTATACCATTTACTGTGTTATGCGCCGAGGACTAAACAGACAAAGTGATTTACGTGTTATTAAAATCAAGTGCAGTTTATAAACTCAGGATAAACAGAACAGAACGTAAAGTTTATTTAAGACTTAAACAATCAGGATAAACGTAAGGATGAGTTAACATTATTTCCTTATCTTTCTACGACATGACATTTAATGTATACTTGGACTTTTTCTTCCAGTGGTAAGCCATTGGATAATAGGATTCACATGTATGCTAGCAGGTAAGTCACACTAATGTGTCTATTTAGTGAAGGAAATATTTGTAAGAATTATTTGGGTTAAAATAATATATACACGTCCCGTTTTCATTTCAGTACTGTGTATATGTGTTGATATTTCAATATTGTCCGTGTATTAGTTAGGATTTATTTCAAGTTATTATGTGTAGATATGTTTTATTAGAATTGAGAACGAAAATTATTCGCAAATAAAACCATAATTTAAAATTAAGAACCACATGTAGTTAAACTAATTACATTTTATGCATTATGGTTGTTTTCCAAAGGGTTATATTTAAATAAAATTATTGCTCGAACAGCATTAATAAAGTTTTTCCACAAACCACGTTAAAAAATTGCGTCTTATTCAATAAAGTCAATTTAGTTGAGAACTATTTTTTTCTATCATTGTACGTTGTCAAATAACCCATGGTAAGGGGTATAAATGTTAGGTATTTAATCACTTAGCACGGATGATTTGATAAATACGTATTTTTAACCATTACCGTGGGTTATTTAAGATAAAATATTTGTTCCGTTTAGTTGCTAGCAGAGCAACGAATTATAGCATAATATGTCAGTTTTTAGTCCGTTATAGGGGTGTATTGACGAACAAAAAGCGGTCGGTTATCGTAAGAAAAGGTGTATTATTCAGTATTATAGCATACAAAGTCCGTTTTCAGTCCTTTATAGGGGTGTTTTAACGAACAAAAAGCGGTCGGTTATCGTAAAACCGTACGTCCTTGTTGCTATTGTCCATTAATAAACTCATCCAGGCTTAAATAACAGTATAACGATACGATATCATGATATTATACATGAACGACCTCAAAAAGGTGTATTACCGCTATAAAGTCACGCGCAAATAGCGACCGGTTTCATGTTTTACTAATGCGTTAACCGGTCATCATTGTTACTAGTATTAGTCCATTATTAAACGCTTGCAAGTTCGTACTTTTGGTCGATGTCAGTAGCACACGACATCATATGTATACAATTTATTACATACATATATATGCACGCTGAAATCCATGTAAAATCCAATTTTAAAATTCGAATCGAGGACAACACTGAAACAAAATGGCAACTAACTAGTGCGATTCCAGCTCGGCTGAACGCGGCTCTGGTAATAAAATATTTAAAACTAAGAACCAACAGGTGCGCGATTTTGGGTTACTCTATTCATTAAAAAATACGATTTAAAAGTAAATTACCTATTTGTTTGGGTTTTATTACTCTATATGTTTGGTTTTTAAGCCACAACAGCGGACGTAAACGACCTCGAAAAGGTGCATTATCCCTATAATGACATATTGCCTATGCGAAAGAAAGAACGGCTGTTTTGAATACCATAAACGTTTGTCAAATTCAGATAATGCATGAAATATTAAGAAGATACAAACGGTCGGATAATTTACCGTATTCAATATACGATCAAATTTTGGGTTAAATCGCGTAAGAAAAAAAAGATTGTTAGCAGTACGTTATGCAACATTCTTATTTTCCAATTGACCTATGAACTGAATGGACTGGTAGACTTTCTAATTCTAATCTCGCTAGCTGGTTATGCATGTTTATGCTACATATATTTACACATTTATAACTGTTCGCCCTGTTAAGAACTAATAATATTGAGCAAAAATGAATACGCATTTTAATGACAAAGTACGTAAAGGAAGTCGATTAACTTCTGATTCTTTAAATAGCGCACTCTGGCTACATATAAACCTTACTCAAATTAAATCTATCTGCCGTGACAGATAATTCCGGAGATAGTCAAGATATATAGGATCTGACACGAGTTGTCATTTCATACCATATTTTATTAAACGATTTCAGGAAGTTTGTTAGTAAGCGAG